>CM040128.1:196355639-196955639 GCA_022559845.1 Amorphophallus konjac | reverse complement strand
TTGTTAATTCCCATTATTTCATTGAATGCTCTACCGGGGTTGTCCTGGAGGGGGGATCCCATCCCTTGGTAGGGAAGGGCGCCAGTCGTAGATGAACGCTCCCCCCCCCCCCCCCGATCGCGGGGGAGTTTCCTGTTGAGGGACGGTTATCCCGGAGTCGGTCGGTTCCCTGGCGAGCCTTACGGCACCCGTGGGGCATGCTCGCCTTTAGAGAGATTGAGGCCGACGTCGTGGGGATTAACCGTCGGTCGTCAGAGGTGTTGGACGGTATGAGAGGATCTAGAGGGGGGGTGAATAGATCTTATACCAACTTTTGATTTGAACAAATAAGCTATAGAAGATGGTACTATGGTTTTCACAAGTAAAGCAAAGCGGTGGAACAAATGAAGGGAAGAGATGAAATATATACTTGACAAGGCAAGCCACCTGTGAGGAAGAGATAGAAGATATGGGAAGCAAACCACAACACAAGTCTTTTTAAGGTGGTTCAGCTGCCACAAGGCACACCTACGTCCACCCCTTACCAACTTGGTGGGGCTTCCACTCTTTGGCCAAAAGAAACACACACACACACACACACACACACACACACACACACACACACACACACACGAGGACAAGTCCTCAAACCACATGAAGATTAAAATCCCACAAGGAAGAGCAGAAACAACAATAGGAAGACAAACACACTCACGTTGCAACTGCAGCTCTCACACATACAAGATGTTTGAAGAAGAAACACAAGATCAAAAGAAAAGACTGAAAAACTTGTGGAACCGCAGGGCTGAGATGGATGGCTAGCTACACTCTTCTTCTCTCTATCTCCCAACTCTTTCTCTGGAGGTTCAAAACAGAAGCTCTCTTTCCTTTTTCTTCTCTCACGTTCAAGGCTTCTCCAGGCTTATGGTTGCTCAGGCTGTAGCAGCTCCAACAGAGGAGGGGGCGTCCTATATATAGGCTCAGCTCGGAAATTTCCCTCCAAAAGGAAGTTCTGTAATTTTTGAATTGCTGGAGTATTCAAATGCTGTTTGACCAAAAGAAACCTGCATCTCCTTAAACTCTGAAGTCAGAGAGGACATCCTTTTATGTAATACCTTGGATTCTTATCGGATCTTTCAGATCCGTATCGGAGAGTTTCGGATCACTTTTGTAGGTCTTGAGTTGTGTTTTACGATCCGCGTGGGTTTTTCTCTCGTACTAGTTACGGAACCCCGTGGTGAGTTTATTATTCACTTCATCGACTCACGGACGATACAGTTGCGTTGCATTCTTTCCGAGGATCGTTTTAACTATTTTTTCATATTTTTCGGAATTAGTCCATTTTCGGGCCGAAAATCAGAATTTACAGAAATTAGGAAAATTCCTATTTTCCTTTCCTTTTTCTTTTCTTTTCCTCTCTCCTTTCCTTCATTCGCACAGCGCACCCTCTCTCTCCCGTTCTCTCCCTTCTCGCCCTCTCTGCTCCGGCTGTAGATCGAGGAGGCCCGTGGGTGAGGTGGCGACGGCGTGGAGCTGCTGTGGCCCGTGATGGTGCGAGGAATGGAGCGTGGTTGGCGCGATACCAAACGGTGGATTCAAAGTCGGCGTGGTTTGATCGTCGTGACTATTTCGGCGTGGTTTAGTCACTTCGGTGTACAGAATCTTCGGTGGAGGTAGGGAGATGGAAGCCCTGGTTCTCTTCTGCGTTTCCTTGCAATTTAGTGTCGATCGGTGCGAGTTTGAGCGAGTTTCGTTAAGTTTCGGGCAAAGCATGCTTCAGGGGTGTGCGACGGGTTCACCGGGAAATGGCAACGGTTTCGTGTCAAATTAGTTTCATTTTAACCCCTGGTATGTTAGCATCCCATTCCCGCAAGTTTCGTCGCGATCGATGGTCATTTGGGACCGGTGGAAGCACGAGAACCCACGTGACTCGATTTGGATCGATTCGATATAATCACCCATTTCTTGCGATTTTGATGTCGTTTGGACCCCTTCCGGTCTGTGGAAGGTTTATTTGGTCATTAGGGTTGTTTTCCCTTCGTTTAGACGTGAATGGGGCGTGGAATGACCAAGATCGGCCGATCCCCTATTTTGTTCGCCGTGACGCCTAAACGGTTCTACAGTAAGTGTTTTCATGCTTTGGCGATCCAGTAGTGACCATTTTACGTTTGGAGCGGTCCATCAGGAGACCGTTTCCATGTCCTGAGTGGTTCCCTCTCAATCGTTAATTTGTTTGGAACAGTAGGTCAGATCAGGGTTGCGCGGTCCTACGACAGACTGCCCTGTGGCCTAAGTGGCCCTTGGCAGACCGTGTATATTCGATCGAGTCTTGGTCAACGTTTTATGTCGGTTCGATTGAGCGGCCTAGCTCAGACCGTTCAGTGTATAGGACAGCCCTTTTGGTGACCATCCATACTTCTGCACGGCTTGAGCTAAACCGTGTATTGGTTTTAAGCGGTCCGGTCCATGACCGCTCTAGTCATTACGCGGCCCTAAAGGAGACCGTCCTATGAATGGAGCGGCCTCCTGATAGACCGTGTACCCCTATATTTCTTGGTTTTATTTGTTTGAGTCTTCTGGGTGTAAACGGGCACTCAAACAAATAAAACCAAGAAATATAGGGGTACACGGTCTATCAGGAGGCCGCTCCATTCATAGGACGGTCTCCTTTAGGGCCGCATAATGACTAGAGCGGTCATGGACTAGACCGCTTAAAACCAATACATGGTTTAGCTCAAGCCGTGTAGAAGTATGGACGGTCACCAAAAGGGCCGCCCTATACACTGAATGGTCTGAGCTAGGCCGCTCAATCGAACTGACATAAAACGTTGACCAAGACTCGATCGAATATACACGGTCTGCCAAGGGCCACTTAGGCCACAGGGCGGTCTGTCGTAGGACCGTGCAACCCTGAACCGACCTACTATTTCAAATGAATGAACGGTTGACATGGAATCGCTCAAGACATGGAAACGGTCTCCTGATGGACCGCTCCAAACGTAAAACGGTCACTACTGGACCGCCAAAGCATGAAAACGGTTACTATAGAACCGTTTAGGCGTCACGGCGAACAAAATAGGGGATAGGCCGATCTCGGCCATTCCACGCCCCATTCGCGTCTAAACGAAGGGGAAACAACCCTAATGACCAAATAAACCTTCCACAGACCAGAAGGGGTCCAAACGACATCAAAATCGCAAGAAACGGGCGATTTTATCGAATCGACCCAAATCGAGTCACGTGGGTTCCCGGGCTTCCACTGGTCCCAAATGACCACCGATCGCGATGAAACTTGCGGGAATGGGATGCTAACATACCAAGGGTTAAAATGAAACTAATTTGACACAAAATCGTCGTCGTTTCCCGACGAACCCGTCGCACACCCCTGAAGTATGCTTTACCCGAAACTTAACGAAACCCGCTCAAACTCGCACCGATCGACACGAAATTGCATGGAAACGTAGAAGAGAAGCAGGGCTTCCATCTCCCTACCTCCACCGAAGATTCCATGCACCGAAGTGACTAAACCACGCCGAAATAGCCACGACGATCAAACCACGCCGGCTTTGAATCCACCGATCGGGATCGCGCCAACCACGCTCCATTCCTCGCACCATCACGCGCCACAACAGCTCCACACCGTCGCCACCTCACCCACGGGCCTCCTCCGTCTGCAGCCGGAGCAGAGAGGGCGAGAAGGGAGAGAACGGGAGAGAGAGGGTGTGCCATGCGAATGAAGGAAATGAGAGAGGAAAAGAAAAGAAAAAGGAAAGGAAAATAGGAATTTTCCTAATTTCCGTAAATTCCGATTTTTGGCCCGAAAATGGACTAATTCAGAAAAATATGGAAAAATAGTCAAAACGATCCTCGAAAAGAATGCAACGCAGCTATATCATCTGTGAGTCGATGAAGTGAAAAATAAACTCACCACAGGGTTCCATAACTAGTACAAGAGAAAAAACCACACGGATCGTAAAACACAACTTAGGACCACGCTCCGATAAGGATCCGAAAGATCCGATAAGAATCTAGGGTATTACAGCCTCCCCTCCTTCAAGAAATTTCATCCTCAAAATTTAAGGAACTACCAAGGAGAAGCAGGGAAGAACAAATCCCAAGACACAACTTGAAACAGCATGAATCTCGAAAAACATAGTTCAGAGGGACACCGCCAGACCATCATCATAAGCACACGCTATGGATCTCAAGACAAATCGATCCACAGAACGAGCATGGCATACAAGTGAGCACAAGTCTGACACCTCCGAAACAAGGCAACGTCGCTTACGTCTCACAGGAAAGGAGACACGACTCATACCACGACAACAGCAACTGATAACACAAAACGACAGACACAGTAAGCATCAGCTTAAACCTGGAAGCATAGTCCTCTCAGCTGACAGCTCGACAACATCATCGGCTTAAGTGCCATAAGCAACCACGAAAGCCTGGCACACAGGACGCCAACGACAGCACTGGACAACAAGCACAATCAAGTTAGTCCTCACTCAGACATTACATCTGATTCGAGTCGCATGCCAACTCTATTAGGAAAGAAGAGTACAACACAACTAACTGACAAGACTTCGGTCCACACAGTGCCAAGACAGATTCACAGGGAAATAACGATAAAACGACAACAGTAGCAGCACTTGCAGGATTCCGGCTCCGTACTGAACACAGAACCACGGAACACGACCGCAAGCTGGGTCACATCAAGCCATATTAATAGTTGAACACACAACTATAAGGGACTAGTCATGCATCGAGCAGCTTACCAAGAAAGACTCACAACAACAAGGACAACAATCTCGGGAAAACGCATCTCAAGGACCACGATCATGTCCCGAGAACACAACACCCAAGAAGAAGTTACAGAAGAGCAGAGGGTACTCAACCAGCAGAAATGCCGACAAATTCCTCAATACTTATAAATGCCAGTGCCAACACCATAATGCCTCCAAGAACAATGGCACGACAATAGACAACATCAAGGCACACGAAGCCAAGATGAAGTTACATCGAGAAGAACAATTCTCTCGACTGGCCAGAATCTTACAACCAACGATCCTCGACCAGTGGGTGACCAACCCACATGCTTCCGCTGCGCACTCAAACAACGCACACAGGCATCAGAAATACATCGGTATTCACATTTCAGCACACACTTGGCGCCATCGCAATTCATAAAAATCGCAGTACAACACGCCATAAGTACTGATCCTGCTAACAACCGATCGCAAGTAGCCTAAGTGTAAACCAAGAAGAGTACCAGCTTCAGCACAAAGCACAAAGAAAGGTTAATCTCAGCTTACCATTACGTCTTGAAAGAATTATTGAGCCTTCACAACACGTCCGCCGCTAGACACGGCACGACAAACACGGTGCACAACGGCTCTCAACACAAAGATTAGGTCGAAAGCCAACCAACCGTAGAACAAAGAGCAGATCAGGCTCAGAATAAATATTGTCCACACTTAAGTAGACGTAGGACAAAGGTCTAACTAAGATAGAAATTCCAAGGCTTACCTCGGAAAGACTCTACCAAATGGGATGAGAAGCATCAAGCTCACTAACAGTAGCTCACCAGGAAGGGAAATCCAAGGTTCACTTGAGCATCTTCTCAATCGAGGCAAGAAAGCAACCACTTCAACAGAAGTGAAACACCTCAGGAGCTGAACAGACTCAAGCTAGGATGACCAAAACAACGTAAGAATGTCCACGGCCATCACACCAACCAGAAAAGTCACCAGCCACCTGAACAAACTACGGAGAAATCTCGAACAATGTACTGTAGATTCAAGCCTACCGGCGAACTCTGCCAAGTACAACACGATTCAGACAAACACCACGACGAAAAGGAGCATCCCGTCGCATCCTGACGAGAGCAAAACCATCTCGCACAGTGCCAACACAGCACGCATAAGACCACTTACGGAAAACAAAGCGACAAGGAATCGTGAAACCTAAGCCAGCGAAAGACTGTACTGGATTATCAGGACTCTGGACACTGTATATCTCAGATTCCCATGTACTTCACACAACAACGCTCTGATACCACCTGTGAGGATCCGGACTCCAGATACCAGATATACCCGATAGGATTACCGAGTAGACCCGATACCACTTGGAACCCGTGAAGCCTCCCAAGAGCGATAAAAGCTCCGAAGGGATAAAAGGGAGTGTGTGGAGTACATTGAAGTCGCAGAAATAATAGTAAGCAATTAAATTTCATTAATCAGGTTTGCTAAAGTAGCAGAAATAAAATTACTTTTTAATTAATAGTTAAAATTAACAATTATACCAGAGTCCAGTCCAAAGGAAAGGCAAGTACAGTCCAACAGAAAGAAACATGTACACCGAGGTGGGGGGAAGCCCGACGCAGGTACCGCTGGCAACTACGAACATGCCACACCAGGAACCGCAGGGAAGCAGAGACGACCACACCTGAAAAGTAGGGGTGAGCCTCGTGTCACTAGCTCAGTAGGGGTCACGCGGATCCCCACTAAAAAAATGTAGTAACACGGAACAACAACTAAAACAGCAGTAGTCGTAAAGCAGGAAAGGAAGCAGGAAAAACTACTACTAGAAAGCTGTAAAGGTAGGAGTTGAAACAGCTAAAAGAAAAGGGAAAAGTAAAGCTGCAAAGACCGAAACACGGCCACCGAGAGAAGCTCGGCTCCCTAAGCTACTCCAAACAACGACAGAAGGGCGAACCCTGATCTCACAAAGTCAAGAGTTACTGATCCGTCAGCCAACCATTAGCCCAAAGGCTAAAGCCCACGAAACCAGGTAAAAGCCCTAGAAAATACCTAGACAGACAACAGACACTGACGCATACATGACTAGATCGTCGTGTACGCGACACAGAGCTATCCTCGGCAAAGCTGAGAACAGACCAACTTGGAAGGGGAAGCTGAACTTGGATGAAGCTAAGAACAGACTAACTCGGAAGGGGAACACAGACTCCGAGAAACATGAGAGTCAAGCGCCAAGTGACGGAAGCACCTCCTCACTAGAAGAACAGCCAGATGCGTCCACTGACGTCTTACACTACGCCACAGGTATCTCTCTACGGACATTGAGAACGACGGAGACTGACATACTCACTGAACTAAACCAGGAACTACAGTAACGAGTGACAAGTCAGGGTCACGCCCGTCGGCGTTCGTCCAAAACGCCCCTGACCACGTGTGCACACACAAGCTCAATCCCTTGAGCCAGGCCTCTAGCTAGTTTTCTCCCCTAGCAGGACGCTACTCCAAGGCAAGGGAGCCCACGGAAACTAGCCTACAAACCGTCTGAGTCGGGAACTGCCCTCACCACCACTCCCAGGTGGGCCAACACTCGAGGTCGTCAGGCTACGACTAGTGGAGGCTCACTAGACACAAAGACTCTAAAGCATCAGTGCTGAAGTACAGATAGGCTAAGAATGCACTATCGTACGCACTACGAAGCACCCATGCACATGGTGATATACCAACTACCACAGACTCAGGATAGGACAACTAGACCTGCTGACACAATGATCCTTGAGTCACAAGACTCAGGTCAAGATCGTCGCACCAGGCGGCAACAAGCCGCCAATCAGCCTAATCCTAAGCCGAGGAAAATGACACTGGATCATCAGATCCACACAACCTTATAAAATGACTCACGGAGACCTGGGGGAGCATCAAGACCCTCAAAGCACCTGTATACACAAACCAAGGTAAGACAGCACCTCTAGGCATCCAGAACAATGCCTCGATTGGATGAGACACTTCCAAGGTCACTTACCGACCACTGGATCACACCGGGTTGACCAGAAACCAAAGATGACTCTGAAGTGGTACGGAACACTGCTCGATAATAGCACCCCTCAGCCACCCTACAACATGATCATCGCCCTCATAGGACATCCAAGATGTCCACGGGACTACGGGCAACTCACACGGCAAGGCCAAGGCAAACAGAGGCCAAAACAATAGAAAGGTGGATCTCTGAGGAGAACGGTCACTAGCCTGACTGCTAGGTGAACCAAACGGTCGGCCAAAGGGCCACTACCCCACAGAGACTACAAGTACTGAACGGTCATAGAACGGGCCGTACAAAGTGATACACGATCCATGCCCTTGACCATTTACTCCGTGGAGCGGCCTAGGTATGGACCGTGTATCACTTTGTACGGCCAGTTCTATGACCGTTCTGTACCTGTAGTGTCTGTGGGAGTAGTGGCCCTTTGGCTGACCATTTGGTTCACCTAGCGGTCAGGCTGGTGACCGTTCTCCTCAAAGATCCACCTTTCTATTGTTTTGGCCTCTATTTGCCTTGGCCTTGCCGTGTGAGTTGCCCGTAGTCCCGTGGACATCTTGGATGTCCTATGAGGGCGATGATCATGTTGTAGGGCGGCTGAGGGGTGCTGTTATCGAGCAGTGTTCCGTACCGCTTCAGAGTCATCTTTGGTTTCTGGTCGACCCGGTGTGATCTAGTGGTCGATAAGTGACCTTGGAAGTGTCTCATCCAATCGAGACATTGTTCTGGATGCCTAGAGGTGATGTCTTATCTCGATTTATGTGTCCAGGTGCTTTGAGGGTCTTGATGCTCCCTTAGGTCTCCGTGAGTCGTTTTATACGGTTGTGTGGATCTGATGATCCAGTGTCACTTTCCTCGGCTTAAGATTAGGCTAATTGGCGGCTTGTTGTCACCTGGTGCGACGATCTTGACCCGAGTCTTGTGACTCAAGGATCATTGTGTCAGCAGGTCTAGATGTCCTATCCTGAGTCTGTAACAGTTGGTATATCGCCATGTGCATGGGTGCTTCGTAGTGCGTGTGATAGTGCATTCTTAGCCTGTCTATACTTCAGCACTGATACTTTAGAGTCTCTGTGTCTAGTGAGTCTCCACTAGTCGTAGCCCGACGACCTCGAGTGTCGGCCCACCCGGGAGTGGTGGTGAGGGCAGTTCCCGACTTAGACGGTTTGTAGGCTAGTTTCCGTGGGCTCCCTTGCCTTGCAGTAGCGTCCTGCTGGGGAAGAAAACTAGCTAGAGGCTTGGCTTAAGGCATTGAGCTTGTGTGTGCACACGTGGTCAGGGGCATTTTGGACGAACGCCGACGGGCGTGACTTTGACTAGTCACTCGTTACTGTAGTTCCTGGTTCAGTTCAGTGAGTATCTTAGTCTCCGTCGTTCTCGGCGTCCGTAGCGAGATACCTGTGGCACAGTGTAAGACGTCAGTGGACGCATCTGGCTATTCTTCTAGTGAGGAGGTACTTCCGTCACTTGGCGCTTGACTCTCGTGTTTCTTGGAGTCTATGTTCCCCTTCCGAGTTAGTCTGTTCTTAGCTTCGTCAAAGTTCAGCTTCCGCTTCCGAGTTGGTTTGTTCTCGGCTTTGCCGAGGATAGCTCTGTGTCGCGTACACGATGATCTAGTCATGTATGCGTCATTGTCTGTTGTCTGTCTAGGTCTTTTCTAGGGCTTTTGCCTGGTTTCGTGGGCTTTAGCTTTTGGGCTAATGGTTGCCTAACAGATCGATAACTCCTGACTTTGTGAGATCAGGGTTCGCCCTTCTGTCGTTGTTTGGAGTAGCTTAGGGAGCCGAGCTTCTCTCGGTGACCGTGTTCCGGTCTTTGCAGCTTTGCTTTTCCCTTTTCTTTTAGCTGTTTCTACTCCTGCCTTTACAGCTTTCTTTTACAGCTTTCTAGTAGTAGCTTTTCCTGCTTCCTTTCCTACTTTACTACTACTACTGTTTTAGTTGTTGTTCCATGTTACTGCGTATTTTTTAGTGGGGATCCACGTGACCCCTACTGAGCCAGTGACACGAGACTCACCCCTGCTTTTCAGGTGTGGTCGTCTCTGCTTCCCTACGGTTCCTGGTGTGGCGTGTTCGTAGTTGCCAGCGGTACCTGTGTCGGGCTTCCCCCGACCTCAGTGTATGTGTCTCTTTCTGTTGGACTGTACTTGCCCTTCCTTTGGACTGGACTCTGGTATAATTGTTAATTTTAACTGTTAATTAAAAAGTAATTTTATTTCTGCTACTTTAGCAAACCTGATTAATGAAATTTAATTGCTTACTGTTATATCTGTGACCTCAATGTACTCCACACACTCCCTTTTATTCCTTCGGAGCTTTTATCGCTCTTGGGAGGCTTCACGCGTTCCATGTGGTATCGGGTCTACTCGGTAATCCTATGGGATATATCCGGTATCTGGAGTCCGGGTCGTCACATTTTACCATTGGGAAAGACTTCTTTTAGACAAAGTTCTGCTGGCTGTCGTAGGTGGTAGTACTGGCAGTGACAGACCCTTTTCCAAGGTTCTGTACTAGGAGATATTTGAAGTAAAGTGATCCTTTGCACACTAATGATGATGGAGACGTTTGGGAGTTTATAGGAATGTCTTTCAGCCCTCAAAAAATGAGTTTACAGAGGTGAAGAGGCGTGATCTTGCGTTGGTCCTGAGCGGGCAGTGGATCACCAGATTGTGAACTGCAAGAAAGGGAAATGGATCAGGGGGCCCATGGATGAGTCCCTGGGGAAAACCCTTCGATGCTTAAGTCAGTGGAGCTATGGTGGGAGCAATAAAGGGAGGAGATAGCTTCTGCGCGAGATCCCTCTCCACCAGAAAGGTGAAGTGGTTCCTGCTCAGGAGTTTAGGGCGTCTGGTTGACCTTACCTTTCGCTGGAGGGTATCCCTGGTTTAAATAGTGTGCCGTCTTCCGAAGTCCCGTAAGCCGAGGGGTCTTAGGTGGGCGTTACGTCCTCGACGTGGGCTTTTACTACCTTATCGTGGGAGCGTTATCACCTTGGGGAGCTGGAGTCCCTCACCTTTATAACTTCCTGCTCACAGAGGACTCTTAACGGCTGCATGGATAAGCAATCGTCGGCTGTTCCGAGCTCAGAGAGGCCAGCCCTATCCGGGCTGTAGGCTTAGCTCGGATGAAGATGGGTCGGATCGGTCGGCATGCGCCTTCTTCTCCCGGGCGGAGAGATGGCTCGAGCATGGACCTTTCCTGTGACCTGACCGACGCTCGGGCCTTCCGAGCCTAGAGGCCGCCTAGGAAGGTAGTATCCTCGAGCGAATCTTTTATTGGGCTTTTTGTCCTAAGTGGGCCCTATGGGCTGTCACTTGGGCGAGCATGGCCTCATTTGGTCCTGATGGGCCTAGTTTGGCTGCTCTTTGAATGGGCTGCAGAAATCCCCCTCTCCACTTGTCCCCCTCCTACTCCCGAGCCAAAGAGGCTCGGATGAGTAGCCTTTTAGGGTTTTGGACCAGTGTGGCTCAGGCCGAGGCCGACCGAGCTGAGGCGAAGAAGCGATCGGTCAAGGCTGAGCAGTGGGCGGCCGAGGCCAAACGGAAGTTGGCCGAGGCAGAGAAACGATCGGTGGAAGCCGAGGAGCGGGCGGCCGAGGCGGAGCGGGAGAGGGCCGAGCTTGCTGACAGGATGGGACTGGCCAGGGCGGAGGCGATCGAGCAATACAAGGGCTCAGAGGCCTACCGGGCCGACCTACAGGAAGCTACCCTTCCTTACTATGAGTCAGTGCTTCACCGAGGCATTCGCAAGGGGTTCAAGCAGGGTTACCGCCGAGCGGTAGCTTTTGCGAGGGAACAAGATTCTGGGATCGACTTCCCCTCTGGCCAACGCTACGACTCGGACATGTCATCTTCCAACTCCTCTACGTCCGACGAGGAAGATCCAGAGGGCTCTTCTCCTGAGGGGTCGCCAACTCCGGCTGCCTCGGGAGGGCTCGCGATCGAGGCAGTTCCCGCGCAGGCGGGGTCAGTGCCAAGGCCGGCCGTCACCGAGGGCGCCGGGGGTGAAACACCAATGTCTTTCGCGTCCGAGCTTCAAAGTGGGCCCTGGGCCTGATGTATCGTCTTGTTTTGCCTCCTTCTTTTGTTTGCCTCATTTTATTTTCCAAAAAAAAAGGACTTCCTCTTTATAAGGTAACAAATAAAATCTTACTTGCTTCTTGCTGTCCTTGCCGTGATTTGATCAGCGTATCTGCGGTAGTTGGAAAGGATCGATACTTCCTGTGCAGATTTCGCGTGATGGTTGGGTGGTCCCCTGACAGGGTGCCCTTCTATTTTTCTCACGCTTTGAATGTTTGGCTGCTTCGTGTATCCCGCTGGGGCGGAAGATGAGAAGTTTGAGGTGACCGTTCATAGGGGGAAATTCCTTTGGTGTGTTTTCGAGGAGAGAATCATTTAAGGCGAGTAGCCTCCCTTTGCCTATAAAAAGGCTGAAGGGCGTCTCTTCCTCTCCATCGCTTAGGGTTTTCCCTAACAGTCTTTCCTTATTCCTTCTTCACGTTGCGTTGTGCCATAGTGTCCAGAGCATGGAGGATGCTCCAGATGAGGAGGCTGTCGACGACGGGGGGTATGGGGCTCCTGCTGCTTCGGACTTGAAAAGGAGTCGACGGCCGGCGGGCGGACTTGAAAAGGGGTCGACGCGCGGAGGCACGCCATCTTCCCTTTATCAGTTTCGGCGAGGTTTTCAGGGGGGCGAGATGGAGGGCGGATGGGGGCATCCGGCATCTCCGCCGCCAGTCCCTCTTTGCCCGCTTCAGGGATGGGGGGAGGAAGCGAATTAAGCTCCCTCCTTTCCGGGCCTTCCCCTACCTCCTCATCCAGCTCTGTTGGTTTCTTTTTCTTTCTGGCAGCCTCTTTTTCCCTCTTCTGCTCTTCCTTTCTTTCACTCTTCGGAGGGTGCTTGCTCTCTATACGTTCCAAAGAATTGGCAGGTTGGGAGAGGGGAGGCCTTCATAGGCGTTCCCTCTCCCCATCCTCTGTCAACTTGGAAGGTAGCCTTCCCCTCCGCAGTCCCTCTGTCACCTTTGTCATGGGCCACCCGAGCCAACTGGATCGACCACCTTGTATCCGAGCCAGTTTCTACGCGAGGCAGAGTCAGTGGCTGGATGCAAGAAGATCAAACCGAGTCGGCCGGGCGATGGTCTCTTGTAGCGGTGTCAGATGGACTTTTTTGTTATGTAATGTATTAGCTTTTGCCTTTCTAATGTACCAACAATCGTTTGAATGAAAAGGAGAAAATTTTATTTCACTCAAATAGTTTGCTCAACTTCAAAAGTAGAACTTGCGTAGTGTGGCTACGTTCCACGTCCGAGGGATGGGTTCCCCTTCCAATGTAGATAGCCGGTATGTTCCTTTCCCGAGCGTCTCGACCACTTGGTAGGGGCCTTCCCAGTTAGGGGATAGCTTGCCCGCCGCCTCTAGTGGTCGAGAGGCTTCGGCTTTCCTGAGGACGAAGTCTCCCGGTTGGAAGTGCATGTCTCGGACTTTGGCGTTGTAGTATCGAGTGAGGCGGCACTGGTACTCCGTTGCTCAGATGCTAGCAATCTCTCGGAGTTCATCTGCTAGGTCAAGGTTCTTGAGTAATTTTTGCTCGTTTACCTCGGGCGAGAAGCAGATGACTCGGAGGGAGGGATTGGCGATCTCCAACGGAATGACGGCCTTGGTGCCATATACCAACTAGAAAGGACTTTCACCGGTTGCTGTTCTGGGAGTCGTTCTGTGTGACCAAAGTACGCTAGGCAGTTCCTCGAGCCAGCTGCCCTTGGCCTTGCCGAGCCTGGTCTTTATGCCTTTTAAGATAGTCTTATTGACATTCTCGACTAGCCCGTTGGCCTGAGGGTGGGCGACCGAAGTGAAGTGGTTGCGAATACCTAGGTCGGCACATCTATCTCGGAAATAACGAGAGTCAAATTGCCGACCGTTATCGCTCACTATGACCCGGGGGATGCCGTAACGACAAATGATCGACTTCCAGATGAAACTCCAGACGACTGTCTCGGTGATCCTTGCCGTGGCTTCGGCCTCGATCCACTTGGTGAAGTAGTCGATGGCAACGATGATAAACTTCTTCTGGGCTTGAGCTGTGGGGAACGACCCAAGAATGTCGATCCCCCATCGAGCGAAGGGATACGGCTCGGCCAGGGTGACGAGCTCCGTAGCCGGCTGATGGACTAAGTGGTTGAATCGCTGGCATTGGTCACATTGTTGCACGTAGGCCGCGTAGTCACACTGGAGAGTGGGCCACCAGTAACCTTGCCGTAGCAGGATGCGGGTGAGTGACCTTCCTCCTGAATGCGCTCCGCACAGGCCTTCATGAATATCTTGGATAGCTCGGTTGGCTTCGTCGGGGCCGAGACACTTCAGGAGGGGACCGGAGAAGGATCTCCGGTAGAGACTATCGTCTAGAATGACGAAGCGCCGGGCTTGGTACTTCAATCTGCGGGCCTCTCGAGGGTCGGAAGGCTCTTGAGAGTCCCGGAGTCACGACAGGTAGGGGGTGCGCCAGTCGCTCGGAACGGCTGAGTCAACAGCAAGGAGCTCCGAGTCAATGCTCGGGCGTTCTAGCTCTTCGAGGAGGACCGATCGGGTGCCTTCAGGGTCGAGAGAAGAGGTCAACCGAGAGAGGGCGTCCGCTCGGGAGTTTTCCTCCTGAGCTATTCGGACTACCTCGAATCTCATGAACTGTTGGGCCAAGTCTCTAACCAGTTGGAGGTATTTGATCATTGGTGCCTCTCGAGCTTCGTACTCGCCGTTGACTTGGCTAGCGACCAGCTGGGAGTCGGTGTGGATTTTGACTCGCTCAGCCCCCAACCGTCGGGCCATGCACGCTCCCAAGATAAGGGCTTCGTACTCGGCAGCGTTGTTGGTGTGGACACCCGAGCAGTTGAGCGGCGCGACGCGCTGAGCCACCGGTACCGCACACGAAGCACGACTCAAGCCACCTCAGCATCCATCTAGCTCGGAGACAGCCTGGAGACGCCGCCCTGAGTCTCCCCATTTATCATATTTAGTTAGGCTTTATTTGTGTGTAATGTGTGTTTATTGCATTTTATTCGGTATGTAAATTTGATTGTAAGAGGGGTTTATTTGTAAAATGGGACCCCCGGGTCCCACGGGCCCACAGACCCCCTCCCATTGGTCCACCTCAGCTCATGGGCCCCATGTGGGGTCAGTCAACATGTCAAATGGAGGCATCTAGAAGGTTGAATGGTAAAAGGCACATGGGAGACAAGTGGACTTCAAAGTCCAAGGTGGCTAACTACCATGTCCCCCCTTGCCTCCCTAGTCAATGGTGCGCCCCCCCCCCCCTTGTTTTTTTTATTGTAATTTTTGTGTGTGTGTCACACTCAATCCAGGCCACCCATTCCCATCCCCTAGATCCAACGGTGGACAATGGATTTGAGATGTAACACATAAATACTTGTAATTTCCCATTTTGGAGAATTAATGCCATTTGAACTTGGAAAATTGCTTCAGCAAAGGCCTAGGCCGCCCCTCTCTCCCCCTTGGAGCTGTGAAGGCTTCCCTCTGGAGGTGTGACTCCTCCCCTTATCATTCAGGTCGCCGCCGCCGCCGCCGCCGCCGCCACGAGCCGCCATCGCATCACCGCCAAGATCGCCGGAGTTCTACCTTCATCCGACCACAGCAGCTTCCACGAATTCTCTGTGTCAGCCACGAGCTCAGATCGACCTGGGGATTTTAGGGGATGCTCCAGAGGTGTCAAGCACATCCCAAAAATCTTGGTTGGTCATAAAGATCCCATTTGATATTTTTTTATTTTCGTCCAACCTTAATTTCCAGACCTGTCTGCTTGCTGTTTCAATTTCCACCCGCCCTATGTTTCCCCTGTTCGGACCTCTTTCCGATTTTTGTTAGAGCTCCCAATTTTACTGGGAGTTCTTTACATCAACCCCACCGTCCCCAAATTTGCTTGAATTTTTTTGAGGCCATCCCATATTTTTCAAAAATCGATCTCAGAGATAGCTATAGTGATGTCCACCAGTTCCCAGATCCGAACACCCTCCAGTAAACAAATCATAACAAATCACAGCTACCTCCAATCAGTCCACAAAAAATATCCCCGTTCTCCTTGTTCAAAATTCCACAAGTTTGATGAAGAGCGCAGGAGCTGAATCGGCCGTCTTCCTCACAGTCAAAGGCAGTCTTCAGACAACTCACCTGTAGATCTAAGATTTCGGTTACTGTACAATAGGGACTTGTAAATTCAATAAAGTTTTGATCCGACCAGATCCAGCAGATCTTACTGGCTCTGAATTGAAGCATTTGAAGAGAGCTTTCCAACGATAGCTCATGCGTCCCAGTCCGATGTTGGGATTGATCGCAGCGGCTGTTTTCGCCGGGGCGCGCGCCGGAAGACAGCAACCAAAATCCGTGGGAAGTTAGTTCCAGAATTAGGAATCGGGGCCGATCGACCCCCGATCAGTGTTCCCGGCCGACCGCCGTCCGTGGAGGAGCGCCACCAGGGGTCCCCATCATAGTGGGTTTCACCCCCACAGATCCGGAGGACAGCGCCGTCCGCGGGCCCCACGGGTCCGTAAAACCCGCCGTTCGGAAAGCACGAAAAAGCGGAGTTCGGCACCGCCGGGCGACATCAAGATGCTGCCCGTCAACCCGATTTGCATGATTCCCGGACCCCACATGTGACCTTTTACCTCCCTATGTGGAGTGGGTCGACTTAGTGTATTGCTGTAATCATTGTTAACCGGGAGTCCGTAATTCGGCCGGGGTTGTCTTCGCCACGCCGGGTGCGTGGAGGTAATGGTCCGAACTTCTTGGCGTTCATTTGCTTAGCTAGTATATGGTCTTTGCCGCTGTCGAGAGTGATAGGTACTAGCCCGTGTGTTCATGTCACCGCTGTGAGTGTGAGAGTGACCCGTCCCGCGACTCGATCTGAGTCCGGAAGTGAGTCTGACTACCTTGAACTCTGCCGGTTCTTCAACCGCGCACGATCCGCGTTTCCCTCGCTTGGGACGACGAGTGAGCTTGTATTTCTGTTAGCGACGTATAGCCCATAGGATCTCTCCGTGTCGGGCTTAGTGTCTCTCCCATCATGTGTTGTTGGTCGTGTCCGCATCTAGAGTCCGAGGTCCATACCACATAGAGTCGGTCCCCGTGTCCGTCCCGCATCAGTTTGGTATCAGAGAAAGTCGAGTCTAGGGTAGTCGTTGCATATGTCTTGCATAGTATAAGTCGAGTCTAGGATCATCATTTCAAAACAAAAAAAAGTGTTTTCAAATTGCATTTCACCCAATAGCTCGGTATATTAAAAGGCGTTGCCCGAACATTAGGTTATGCCTATCGGGAGGGTAGCGTACTTGCGCGAGTGATCTTCGGATCACTTATCTCCGCCTCATACCGGGTATTGGTTAGGTCTAAGTGCATCATCTAGTGAGTGTTTGCATTAGTCGGTGTCTTCTAGGTCGTGTGTCTTTGCATGCCCACCCGTCGAGGTACCCAATACTCGCCACCACCACCTATGGCGGACTCCCGAGCCCGTAGCTCCGATGAGTCCTCAACGGCCGAGATGTTCCGAGCCATTATGGAACGTCTTGACACGCGTATGGATGGTCTTAGTACGCGTATGGATGGCATAGGAACGCGTCTAGAAGGGCAGATGAAAGCCCTCGAGGATCGGGCTGAGAGTTCGGATCAGTCCATTCAAGGCCTTGTAGGCAGGATCGTTGTCCTAGAGAGGGGCCCAGTAGCGACGCAACCCGCGCCGACGAACGGCCAACAAGAGCCGGTGCAGCAACCCGCTATGCCAAGGGCTCAGGTGGAGGATGTCGGGAGGCAACAGGCGCCTCTAGTGGATGATTATGCCTCCGACAATGATCAGGGGGGTAACGGTCATCGTCATCAACGACGGAATCGTGATGACGAGGATGACGACCGCATTCTTAGGGGTGTGCATGCGGACCCTCCCACTTTTAGCGGGTCCTTGGACCCTAGGGTGTATCTAGATTGGGAGGCCGGCATGGACCGGTACTTCGAGTGGTTTGAGATGACGGACCACCGAAGAGTCCGATACGCGAAGATGAAGCTGCAAGGGCAGGCCCAAACTTATTGGATCAATGTGGAGAGCCTGCTCAATCAGCGACGTCAACCCCAAATCGGAACTTGGGATGATATGAAAATCAAAATGAGGGAGAAATACCTTCCCGCCTCATATCGCCAACGTCTTATAGACAAGTGGCAAAGCATCTCCCAAGGGAACCGATCCGTGACCGAGTACACCGCCGAGTTCGATGAGTATTACTTACGGTGTGGGGTCATGGAAGAGAGCACCATGACTATATCCCGCTTTCGAAGAGGTTTACGGCCCAATTATCAATATGAACTCTTTCGCCGCAATGCAACCACTTTGGAGCAGGCATATCAGATCGCTCTTGAATTGGAGCAGTTTGAGGCCGAGTTCGAGTCACCCCATCGGTTGGGCTCCTTTCCCCTTCGTAGTGTCGAGCCCCGTGGCTCATCTGGCACGTATCCGAGGGCCCCCATGACTCGACCTCAGGAGCCCGCTCGCCCCGAGCCCTTTGCTCCTAGGCCTCGTCCTCCACCCCCGAGGGACCTTCCTCGTCCCCAGCATCTTACGGCCCCACCCACAGCCCGTCCACCGGCACCCGCACCTCCTGCACGTCCTTTGTTGCCTACACCTCCTATCCGTCGGGAGGATAAAGGTAAAGGACCTATGATTGGGGAGCCTAGTGGATCACGGCAGCAGTGTTATCGCTGCAATGGGTTTGGCCATTTCGCCAACCAGTGTCCCACCCGCCCATCTCTTCACATTGGGGACACACAGGCTGAGGATACCACCCCTACGGGCCTCGAGTTAGTCAGCTATGAGGCAGATGAAGAGCTAGCTGACGAGTACTATGAGATGGAAGGTGAGGCCCAGGATGCCCAGCATTCGGACGATACCCACGTGGGGGTCGTCAGATGTATCCTCACCCAGCCGCAGGTCAGTGATGACTGGTGTCGGACTACTATCCTTCATGTATTCTGTAGGCTGGGAAAGCAAATTTGTAAGGTGGTCATCGATAGCGGGAGTTGTATCAATGCAATCTCCACGAACGATGTCGCCCGTCTTGGTCTCACACCCGTAGACCATCCTTGTCCCTATCAGGTATCATGGGTGGATACCACTTCCATTTCAGTCAGGCTGCGGTGCTTGGTCCCGCTGCAGCTCCACTCCTACCGTGACGAGATCTGGTGTGATGTTCTCCCCATGGAAGTGGGCAGTATCATTCTTGGTAGGCCATGATTATTTGACCGGGATGCCACGCTCCATGGCCGGTCGAACACCTGTACCTTCGACCACGCTGGCCAGCGGGTCACCCTCCAACTCGTTCGGCCCAGGAACCCATCAGTCAGGGGTCCTACTGGTCCTAGTACTCCGAAGCCTTCCGTTCCCGGGCCTAGTACCCCATCCCCAGCTCAGGCTATGACCGTTACCTCTGGCCCAGGAGAGCCCTCGACGAGGAGATTGATGATGATTAGCTCTCGGGAAATGGAGCAGGAGCTTAGTCAAGGCTGTCCGGTGTTTGCCATTACGGTCCGAGAGGTGGAGCAGGACTCCGAGGGTGAGCTCCCACCCGAGGTTGTTCCCATTCTGTAGGAGTATGCTGATGTCTTTCCCGATGAGCTTCCCGAGGGACTCCCACCTATGCGGGATATTCAGCATGCCATCGACCTTGTTCCGGGCTCTTCTTTGCCCAACCTTCCTCATTATCACATGAGTCCCACGGAGCATGCCGAGCTTAAGCGGCAGGTCGATGAGTTAGTGCAGAGAGGGTCTATTCGGGACAGCATGAGTCCATGTGCTGTACCCGCATTACTCGCCCCGAAGAAGGATGGCACGTGGAGAATGTGCATTGATAATCGTGCCATCAACAAAATCACCGTGAAATACAGGTTCCCTATTCCCCGCCTTGATGACATGCTGGACATGATGGCAGGTGCCACTATCTTTTCGAAGATCGATCTTAAGAGTGTGATGTGACACGACCCCTTAGACCTAGATTTGCAAGCAATCGAACCGAACGGCGGACCCACTCAAGCGGGTTCACCCGCGTCGCGCACACCAGGGTCCGTAGGTGGACCGGCGATAGTGGTGAGGGTCCGAGGATGGTCCTCACCTTTCCGAGGATTTGAATAGCTTGGGATGAACCCCTAAGGACCTGGGATGCCCAATTCCGTGGGTGGCCAGCACGCCAAGGGCATGGGATGTAGTGGCTCTCTCACAACTCGCTCCGCAGAGGCACTCAATTAGATGTCAATTTGAGATCGGGCGCTCGCCTCACCGCCGACGGGCAACTAGAAACGATACTAAGACAAACAATGGTAAAACCAGAAGAGGATGGGGGCTCAAAGCTCACCTGATCGATGTGAAGACACCGATCCCGGTCGGAGACGAGGGCGAGCGGGGAAGTGTGGGCTACCCACACGCCGCGCCGATGATGCTTCAGCCGATGACCTGCTAGTACACAACTACTCCTCACGTAGGAGGGTGATCGTGGGGTGGGGAAAATAGAGGTTACATTCAAACACTACCTCCACGCAGGGAGGGGCGCTAAGCCGGCCAGGCGGGGAAGGGAAACTAGCCAAGGAGGTAGCCGATTGATCCCACCGTCGGTTCTGCCCGCCTGTTCTGCCAGCTGACAGGTACTCACTGTTGGATGTCCTACGGATGCTCCTGAACTCAAAAACTGACGAAACCAGTGCCGAAACGTCGCTGACAGACCAAAGAATGCCTGTGAATTTTTGTGGGTGGTTCCGATGTCGTCACCAGTAGGGGAGGGCTCTGGAACAGGGTCCCTGCGATCAGGCTCGGACTGCTCCCAGGGTGCAACAGCAGATGGACGAAGCCACCACACCCGCTCCTGAAGTCCAAATGATGCGGGACCAAGTCGAGGATGACTGTGGACGAGTCTTCTCCGAGCAGCAACCAAGCGGGGCATGAGACAATGTCGGGGCAGAGAGAGAGAGCCCGTTGAGTGGGTAGGTGTCGGGTCAGGTCCTGAGTGGCCTGATCTGTGCACCCGAGGGAGAAAAATTGGAAAACGTTCCTCCGTGTGCCAAACGGGGTGCCGTCTTCTGCTGATGGAAGTAGATTGGAGGTAGAAGACCTCGGCTGAGCGGCGCCTTCAGAAGTGATTGGGTGTGACCGTGGGAGCTTCTGTACTGCAGATCTAGTCCTCGTTCAGGTCCCGGTTGCGCAGTCGGACGAGAACGAGTCCTCCGGAGAGCAGGGATGTCGGATGCCAGCGATACCACCTCGGTTACGAAGCCTTCTGGAAGAGCTTTCCGGCGATATATGGTGCACCTCCAGAGGACTTCGAACGACTACGGAGTAGCCTCTGCAAGTTGAGCTCCAACTGCTGTCTGCGAATTGAGATGGATAGGGTGGTGAAAGGTGATGGGAGACGGAGTAGATGGGGTGGGAAATGGGGTGGATGGGTGTGGGGATGGCACCTGACTATGTGGGGGTCTGTTAGGGGGTGATACAAGGTGTGGGAGGGGCAGAAAGGGGGCTGGGAGGTGGTCTAGCAAGTGGAGGAAGGGGGAGCTGCGAATTTAGGTTGGGAATGAGAGAGGGAGGAGAGATCTCTCCTTTGGTTTGAATGTGTGGTTAATGGAGGGTTTAATTTTGGTCTAGGGAATGGGAAGGGGTGTCTTGGGGATGTGAATGGGTGCTTGGGAGATGGGATTCTCCCTTGGGAAAATGAAAGGTTGTATGGGGAAGGGGAAAGGTTGCTTGGGAGGAGGGAGAGGTGCCTAGGAGAAGGGGATTCCACCTAGGGATTGAAGGGGGATTAAATGAGAGATATGGGGAAGGGGGAGGGGTCTTAATTAGAGGTGAATAGGGAGGAGAGAGAGTGAATTTCAAAATTTGGAGAGAGGAGGAGAGAGAATGGGGTTCGCCCCCTTTAGAGAGAGAGAGAGAGAGAAATAGAGAGAGAGCTAGAGAGGTAGAGTGAGAGAGAGAGAGAGAGCACAAGGGTTTCAATATTCAACTCAAAATTTTCATTCAACAATTCATTAGCCTCCAAATGAGGGATTGGGGTCCTATTTATAGGAATCCCACAATTTAACTTAAGTCCCTGACTTTTGGACTACTAACACTAAACCAAGGGGAAGGGGGCGCCCCTGGGCCTAGCCCATATAATTGGGCCCAATAACACACATAATGACTTAAGACTTAGGTAAATAGCTACCTAACCTAGGTATTGGACTCAAATAAAAGGAAAAGTACATGATAAGAAAATGAAAATTACATCATATGACTCGAAATAAAGTGGCAAACGAGATGTAGCATAGTTGGCGAGCATCGGGGTCCTCGATCAAATGAAATTGCTGGTGATGTCCTCATCATACCCCCGAGGTGCGGAAAACTCGACTCCGTCGAGTATGGGCCCACCGGGGAAGTGGTCCTCTCCAGCGGCTCAGAGTGAACCTCAACCTCCAAAACTCAACCCTGCGTCTGCAACCAGGGGACGGTCCTTCATCCTCTCGAGGTGGCTCAGGCGCACCCTCTTGCTGGCGAGGGAACCCTGCTTGTCCAGTATTGCCTCCGTGTGCACACGTCGGATTCTCAGGCTAATTTTTGGTAGCTCTCCGAGGGTGTCCCTCTCAAAGGAAGATAAAGGCTCGAGGCACTCACTAGGATCCACCGCGGTGCCCATATAGGGTGCCGGATCCGCCACGTGGAAAATGGGGTGAATCCCAAAAACCCATTAGTAAGTCTAACCCGTTAGTCAGGTTGCCAAAGTCACTCGGAACTGGGGAAGGTCCAAGTCCTCGTGCCCTCGAATTGGAGGTGACCCTAGGGTAGAGCCACTCCAATGTCATCATCACCAGATTGCCTACTTGGAATTCCAAGTGGCGCTCGCGAGCTCTTGTCCGCTCTTTGTGAACCTCACCGCTCGTCAAGAATTCCTTGCGTGTATGCTCATGTCGTGTATCATAATGCGGTGAGTGGGTGTGAAAGAGGATAGTATGTAAAGGTGGACCGGGGCAACCGTAGATAGACCTATCATGCATAGATGTGATGAAGACTTTCATGGACTCAGGGGGGCCGGGGCAACCATAAGTGGACCTATCATGCATGGTGGCGGTAATTACCGAGGGACCCGGACATCCATGTATGCTCCATGCATGCATAAGAGCTATGACGAATGTGGGAGGACCAGCACATCCAAATGTGGCTCTATCAGGTATGGGTGCAATGAATGCCGGAGGACCTGGACTTCCATGTAGACTCCTATCATGCATAAGATGGATGATGAATGGGGGTGGACCTACATATCCAAATGTGAACCTGTCATGCACTGGACCTAGTGTGTATGTGACATAAATGAGACGACTAGCCGTACCAGATGGGGAAAAATGTTGTGGCACATGCATTCCTATCAAGATGGTCCCATCTTTTAGTGAGGGTTGATTTGGGGGTCTCCACTCATGGTGTTCGAAGGGGTCCCAGAAAGTGAACATCTTGGGATGGGTCAATTCCTCATTTCCTGGGTGGATGTCACCCTTGGTCATGGCTCTCATAGCGAGGACTAAGTTTTGGAATGGGTGGTTTAGGTTCAACATGGTGGGTGAGGCTAGGAAAAGGAGGGTGGTGGGTAAGGCGACTAGGTCCCATGGGTTCATTGGCTTCCATTGGGAGGGATCAAAGGGGTCATGGAATGGGTTGCCAAGGAAGAGATATTCTATGTCCTCAAGGTCTTTAAATGATGGTGAGTCATCCTCCTCCAAAGTAATTGGTCCAAGATCTCTAGTATGTTGACCATTTAAGGCATTAGAGATCTCAAAGGGTGGGGAGTAGACCAGAGTGGGTTCTTCCTCCAAGGGGAGAAATAGGAGGATCTCAATAGTGCAATGCCCACTCGTGCAAATGGAGGTGATGGAGCCAATGGTGGGGTGGGCAAAGTTAATGGTGCTAGGCTCCGATGGTCCCACGGCAAGCAAGCCGGTCAAGTGGACTTGCCAATATAGGCAATCCACTAGGCCTCCCAAGTCTCCCACAAAGTAGAAGGTTTGGAGAGTGACATGGGGAGGCCGGGTGGGAACAATTTGGGATTGATATCCCAATGGTGTTGAGTAAGGGAGGGTGGGACTTTGCTTGAGCCATTGGAGTATGGACTCATCTATGGTGAGGGTGCCATGTGTGATGGTGCAAGGCTTTTGAGGATCCAGACCATGAGGGGTGGGGGAAGATTGAGGCTCTTCTTCCTTATTGGTGGTAGCTTGGGCTTCCTCTATGGTGATAAGAGGGTCTAGATGGGCATAAATCTTCCTAAGCTCATTTCTCATCTCAACCCAAGAGTTGATGGGCTCTTGCCTTCCAACTTCCCTTAAGCCTATAATTTTTTGCCATTCATTCCTAGCTTCGCGCTAGAGCAAACTTTTGGCATAGTTGACTTGTATCGGCCCTGATAGAGTGAACCTCGCAAAATGTCGGTCTATGGAGCTCTCCCATTCTAGATATATACTAGGGTCGGATCCATCAAACACAAAAGCCGCTAATGGGTCTAAGGATGGCGAATAGGCTAAGTAGGAAGTGGTCATGATGAACGGCTGATGAATGAAATGGCCCTAGAACAAGACTTAGTAGAGACAAGTCTAGAACTTGCTCTGATACCAATTTGATGTGTTGCTTGCTATTCTAGGTCCGAGGGGTCGTGTCACATCAAATTGGTATCAGAGCAAGTTCTAGACTTGTCTCTACTAAGTCTTGTCCTAGGGCCATTGCATTCATCAGCCGTTCATCATGACCACTTCCTACTTAGCCTATTCGCCATCCTTAGACCCATTAGCGGCTTTTGTGTTTGATGGATCCGACCCTAGTATATATCTAGAATGGGAGAGCTCCATAGACCGACATTTTACGAGGTTCACTCTATCAGGGCCGATACAAGTCAACTATGCCAAAAGTTTACTCTGGCGCCAAGCTAGGAATGAATGGCAAAACATTGTAGGCTTAAGGGAAGTTGGAAGGCAAGAGCCCATCAACTCTTGGGTTGAGATGAGAAATGAGCTTAGGAAGACAGCAGTTGGAGCTCACAACAAGTTTGATGTGACACGACCCCTCGGACCTAGAATAGCAAGCAACACAACAAGTTGGCAGCGTCACACTAGCGGACTCACTCGCGTTGGCACACTCAGGTCCGTAGGTGGACCGGCAATGGCGGAGAGGGTCCGAGGATGGACCTCAAGGTTCCGAGGGTATGGCCAAATAGGGATGGACCCCAATGGGCCAGGGATGCCCAATATCAAGGTTGACCGGCACGCCGAGGGCGTGGGATGTAGGGTCGCACTCTCAACTCACTCCGCGGTGGTCGCTCAAATCGGTGCTATTTTTGAGATCGGGCACTCACTCACCGACCGACGGCACTAAGATGCTATACTAAACAAGCAAAGTAACCCAGTAGAGAAGTGCAACCAGGAGCTCACCTGATCAGCGTGAAGACGCCGATCCCGGTCAGAGACGATGGGCGAGCGGGGAAGTGTGGGTTCCCCGCACACTGCGCCGGTGAAGCTTGAACCCTATTGAGATTAATTACATCCACTACTCCTCACGCAGGAGGGTGATCGTGGGGTGGGGAAAATATAGGTTACATTCAAACACTACCTCCACGCAGGGAGGGGCGCTAAGCCGGCCAGGCGGGGAAGGGAAACTAGCCAAGGAGGTAGCCGATTGATCCCACCGTCGGTTCTGCCCGCCTGTTCTGCCAGCTGACAGATACTCACTGTTGGATGTCCTACGGATGCTCCCGAACTCAAAAACTGACGAAACCAGTGTCGAAACGTCACTGACAGACCAAAGAATGCCTGTGAATTTTTGTGGGTGGTTCCGATGTCATCACCGGTAGGGAAGGGCTCTGGAACAGGGTCCCTGCGATCAGGCTCGGACTGCTCCCAGGGTGCAACAGCAGATGGATGAAGCCACCACGCCCGCTCCTGAAGTCCAAATAATGCGTGACCAAGTTGAGGATGACCGTGGATGAGTCTTCTCCGAGCAGCAACCAAGCTGGGCATGAGACGATGTCGGGGCAGAGAGAGAGCCCGTTGAGTGGGTAGGTGTCGGGTCAGGTCCTGAGTGGCCTGATCTGCGCACCCGAGGGAGAAAAATTGGAAAACGTTCCTCCGAGTGCCAAACGGGGTGCCGTCTTCTGCTGATGGAAGTAGATTGGAGGTAGAAGACCTCGGCTGAGCGGCACCTTCAGAAGTGATTGGGTCTGACCGTGGGAGCTTCTGCACTGCAGCTCTAGTCCTCGTTCAGGTCCCAGTTGCGCAATCGGACGAGAACGAGTCCTTCGGATAGCAGGGATGTCGGATGCCAGCGATACCACCTCGGTTGCGAATCCGTCTGGAAGAGCTTTCTGGCGATGTATGGTGCACCTCCAGAGGACGTCGAACGACTCCGGAGCAGCCTCTGCAAGTTGAGCTCCAACTGCTGTCTGCGAATTGAGATGGATAGGGTGGTGAAAGGTGATGGGAGACGGAGTAGATGGGGTGGGAAATGGGGTGGATGGGTGTGGGGATGGCACCTGACTATGTGGGGGTCTGTTAGGGGGTGATACAAGGTGTGGGAGGGGCAGAAAGGGGGCTGGGAGGTGGTCTAGCAAGTGGAGGAAGGGGGAGCTGCGAATTTGGGTTGGGAATGAGAGAGGGAGGAGAGATCTCTCCTTTGGTTTGAATGTGTGGTTAATGGAGGGTTTAATTCTGGTCTAGGGAATGGGAAAGGGTGTCTTGGGGATGTGAATGGGTGCTTGGGAAAATGAAAGGTTGTATGGGGAAGGGGAAAGGTTGCTTGGGAGGAGGGAGAGGTGCCTAGGGGAAGGGGATTCCACCTAGGGGTTGGAGGGGGATTAAATGAGAGGTATGGGGAAGGGGGAGGGGTCTTAATTAGAGGTGAATAGGGAGGAGAGAGAGTGAATTTCGAAATTTGGAGAGAGGAGGAGAGAGAATGGGGTTCGCCCCCTTTAGAGAGAGAGAGAGAGAGAGAGAAATAGAGAGAGAGCTAGAGAGGTAGAGTGAGAGAGAGAGAGAGCACAAGGGTTTCAATATTCAACTCAAAATTTTCATTCAACAATTCTTTAGCCTCCAAATGAGGGATTGGGGTCCTATTTATAGGAATCCCACAATTTAACTTAAGTCCCTGACTTTTGAACTACTAACACTAAACCAAGGGGAAGGGGGCGCCCCTGGGCCTAGCCCATATAATTGGGCCCAATAACACACATAATGACTTAAGACTTAGGTAAATAGCTACCTAACCTAGGTATTGGACTCAAATAAAAGGAAAAGTACATGATAAGAAAATGAAAATTACATCATATGACTCGAAATAAAGTGGCAAACGAGATGTAGCATAGTTGGCGAGCATCGGGGTCCTCGATCAAATGAAATTGCTGGTGATGTCCTCATCAGAGTGGCTAGCATCAGGTGAGGATTAGGCAGGTGATGAGTGGAAGACCGCATTTAAGACTAAGGACGGTCTATATGAGTGGTTGGTCATGCCTTTTGGGTTGACCAATGCCCCTAGCACTTTCATGCGGCTCATGACTCAGGTCCTTCGACCTTTCATTGGAGTCTTTGTAGTGGTGTATTTTGACGATATTCTTATCTATAGCTGCACCACAGGGGACCACTTAGACCACCTTCGGCAGGTCTGTCTACTTCTTCGGCGAGAGCAGCTCTTTGCGAACCCACAGAAATGTGCCTTCATGACACCTCAGCTTACCTTCTTGGGTTTCATTGTGTCTAGTACGGGGGTCTCCGCCAATCCGGAGAAGGTCCGGGCCATTGTTGAGTGGCCAGAACCCCGTACCGTTCATGATGTCCGCAGCTTTCATGGTCTTGCGACGTTCTATCGTCGCTTCATCCGCAGATTTAGCTCCGTCACCGCCCCGATCACGGATTGTATCCGAAAGGGCACATTTGTATGGACGAAGGCCGCATCTGCCACCTTCAAGGACATCAAAGAGCGCATGACCCAGATGCCTATCCTTCGATTGCCTGACTTCTCGAAGGTGTTTGAGGTCTCTTGTGATACGTCGGGTGTTGGGATAGGAGGAGTTTTGAGTCAGGAGTCCCACCCGATCGCATATTTCAGCGAGAAGCTGAATGACGCGAAACTGCGATATTCCACATATGATAAAGAATTCTACGCAGTTGTTCAGGCTCTTAGGCATTGGAGGCACTATCTTTTACATCAGGAGTTTGTCCTATACTCCGATCACGAGGCATTGAGGTACCTCCATTCCCAAAAGAAGCTTAACTCGCGTCATAGTCGTTGGGTCGAGTATCTCCAGCAGTTCACCTTTGTGCTTAAACATAAGGCTGGAGTGGAGAACAAGGTGGCTGATGCCTTGAGTCGGTGAGCATGTTTGCTTACCACCATGAGTGCCGAGGTCATAGGGTTAGAGAAGATGAAGGAGGCCTATGTTGATTGTTCTGACTTCGGTCAGATTTTTACCACTCTCCAGGCCGGACCCTCGAGAGACCTTGATGAGTATGTGCTTCAGGAGGGTTACCTCTTTCGAGGTAGCAGGCTATGTGTTCCCCGAACTTCGGTTCGAGATTTCTTAGTGTGGGAACTACATGCGGGAGGTCTAGCCGGCCACTTTGGTCGGAACAAGACTATTGAGGCAGTGGAGCATCGATTTTATTGGCCGAGCTTGAAGCGCGATGTTGCTAACATCGTGGCTCAGTGCCGTACCTGTGCTACGGCCAAGATGAAGAAGCAGAGCTCCGGCCTTTATACGCCTCTTCCCGTGCCTGATGCCCCGTGGCAGGATGTTAGCATGACTTTGTTTTGGGATTGCCACGTACCTCCAGGAAGCATGATTCGGTCTATGTGGTGGTTGACCGTTTCTCGAAGATGGCCCTCTTTATTCCTTGCTCGAAGACTTCGGATGCTTCGAGGGTAGCCCGCCTTTTCCTTACGCATGTGGTGTGCAAGTTTGGGTTGCCTCGCACTATAGTGTCTGACCGTGATGTTAGATTCACTTCCTACTTTTGGAAGACACTATCGCATATGATGGGTACGCACCTCAAGTTTTTCACTGTATATCATCCCCAGACAGATGGTCAGACCGAGGTGGTCAATAGGAGTCTGGGAGACCTTTTGAGGTGTCTTGTTAGGGACCGCATTGGGGATTGGGATCTCATTCTACCTATGGCTGAGTTTGCATATAATGATTCGGTGAATAGGTCTACCGGCATGAGTCCATTTGAGATTGTCACAGGTCGTAGGCCTAGGAAACCCGTTGACCTTGTCCCCATGCCTATCCATGCTAGAGTGTCGGAGTCGGCCGAGTCGTTTGCTAGGCATGTTAGGAGTTTGCATGACGACATCCGTCGTCACATTGAGGCCAGCAATGCACGTTACAAGGAGTTAGCCGATGCCCACCGACACCACCGAGAGTTCCAAGAGGGTGATTATGTCATGATCAGGGTAAGACCTGAACGGTTTCCCTCTGGAACCGTTAAGAAGTTGCAAGCTCGCGGAGCCGGTCCATTCAGAGTGTTGAAACGCGTTGGATCCAATGCGTACATTATGGACTTGCCCGAGGAATATGGTATTAGCTCTACTTTTAATGTATCGGATCTAGTTGCATATAGGGACCCAGCGGTGATCCCTAGTGAGCCTTTCGAGCCATCTCCTCCCATTGAGAGTGATCCCACACCTGAGTGTCCACCTCCAGCCCCGTTGTTACGGCAGCGTGAGCATATAGATCATATACTGGATGAGCAGGTGACAGTTACCAGGAGTGGATCCTACCCGCGCTACCTAGTGCGATGGAGAGGACGGCCTGCTACCGAGGACACATGGATCACACATGGCGAGTTGCAGCAGATTGATACGGACCTTCTGGAGCAATACAGGAGCGATGCAGACCCTTACTCGACAGGGTCGAGTTTCTCCCACCCGGGGAGAATTGGTGCGGACACCCGAGCAGTTGAGCGGCGCGACGCGCCGAGCCACTGGTACCGCACACGAAGCACGACTCGAGCCACCTCAGCATCCATCTGGCTCGGACACAGCCTGGAGACGCCGCCCTGAGTCTCCCCATTTATCATATTTAGTTAGGCTTTATTTGTGTGTAATGTGTGTTTATTGCATTTTATTCGGTATGTAAATTTGATTGTAAGAGGGGTTTATTTGTAAAATGGGACCCCCGGGTCCCACGGGCCCACAGACCCCCTCCCATTGGTCCACCTCAGCTCATGGGCCCCATGTGGGGTCAGTCAACATGTCAAATGGAGGCATCTAGAAGGTTGAATGGTAAAAGGCACATGGGAGACAAGTGGACTTCAAAGTCCAAGGTGGCTAACTACCATGTCCCCCCTTGCCTCCCTAGTCAATGGTGCGCGCCCCCCCCCCCCCCCCCCTTGTTTTTTTTATTGTAATTTTTGTGTGTGTGTCACACTCAATCCAGGCCACCCATTCCCATCCCCTAGATCCAACGGTGGACAATGGATTTGAGATGTAACATATAAATACTTATAATTTCCCATTTTGGAGAATTAATGCCATTTGAACTTGGAAAATTGCTTGAGCAAAGGCCTAGGCCGCCCCTCTCTCCCCCTTGGAGCTGTGAAGGCTTCCCTCTGGAGGTGTGACTCCTTCCCTTATCATTCCGGTCACCACCGCCGCCGCCACGAGCCGCCATCGCATCACCGCCAAGATCGCCGGAGTTCTGCCTTCATCCGACCACAGCAGCTTCCACGAATTCTCTGTGTCAGCCACGAGCTCAGATCGACCTGGGGATTTTAGGGGATGCTCCAGAGGTGTCAAGCACGTCCCAAAAATCTTGGTTGGTCATAAATATCCCATTTGATATTTTTTTATTTTCGTCCAACCTTAATTTCTAGACCTGTCTGCTTGCTGTTTCAATTTCCACCCGCCCTGTGTTTCCCCTGTTCGGACCTCTTTCCTATTTTTGTTAGAGCTCCCAATTTTACTGGGAGTTCTGTCCATCAACCCCACCATCCCCACAGTTTCTTGAATTTTTGTGAGGCCATCCCATGTTTTTCAAAAATTGATCTCAGAGATAGCTATAGTGCTGTCCACCAGTTCCCAGATCCGAACACCCTCCAGTAAACAAATCATCCAATCAGTCCAAAAAAAATATCCCCGTTCTTCTTGTTCAAAATCCCACAAGTTTTATGAAGAGCTCAGGAGCTGAATCGGCCATATTCCTCGCGGTCAAAGGCAGTCTTCAGACAACTCACTTGTAGATCTGAGATTTCGGTTACTGTACAACAGAGACTTGTAAATTCAATAAAGTTATGATCCGACCAGATCCAGCAGATCTTTCTGGCTCTGGATTGAAGCATTTGAAGAGAGATTTCCAACGATAGCTCATGCGTCCCGGTCCGACGTCGGGATTGATCGCAGCGGCCGTTTTCGCCGGAGCGCGCGTCGGAAGACAGCAACCAAAATCCGTGGGAAGTTAGTTCCAGAATTGGGAATCGGGGCCGATCGACCCCCGATCGGTGTTCCCGGCCGACCGCCATCTGTGGAGACGCGCCACCGGGGGTCCCCATCACAGTGGGTCTCACCCCCACAGATCCGGAGGACAGTGCCGTCCGCGGGCCCCACGGGTCCGTAAAACCCGCCGTTCGGAAAGCACGAAAATGCGGAGTTCGGCACCTCCGGGCGACATCAAGATGCTGCCCGTCAACCCGATTTGCGTGATTCCCGGACCCCACATGTGACCTTTTACCTCCCTGTGTGGAGTGGGTCGACTTAGTGTATTGTTGTAATCATTGTTAACCGGGAGTCCGTAATTCGGCCGGGGTTGTCTTCGCCACGCCGGGTGCGTGGAGGTAATGGTCCGAACTTCTTGCCGTTCATTTGCTTAGCTAGTATATGGTCTTTGCCGCTGTCGAGAGTGATAGGTACTAGCCCGTGTGTTCATGTCACCGCTGTGAGTGTGAGAGTGACCCGTCCCGCGACTCGATCCGAGTCCGGAAGTGAGTCTGACTACCTTGAACTCTGCCGGTTCTTCAACCGCGCACGATCCGCGTTTCCCTCGCTTGGGACGACGAGTGAGCTTGCGTTTCTGTTAGCGACGTATAGCCCATAGGAGCTCTCCGTGTCGGCCTTAGTGTCTCTCCCATCATGTGTTGCTGGTCGTGTCCGCATCTAGAGTCTGAGGTCCATACCACGTAGAGTCGGTCCCCGTGTCCGTCCCGCATCAGTTGTTGGATGCCTGGAATTTGAACTTCAAGGCGTACTGTAGCTCTACTCCTTCGGGGGACTTCAGGAGGATTCCGGCACCACTACCGACCGAGTTGGAAGATCCATCGACAAACAGTTCCCAAGTTGGCCCGGGTGGGGACGAAGGCCTTTCTTCAGTCGGGATGGTGCTTTCGGCGATGAAGTCGGCGAGCGCTTGGCCTTTCACAGCTGAGCGTGGCCGATAGGATATATCGTAGGCCCCAAGCATGATGGCCCACTTGACGAGTCGTCCCGAGGCTTTGGGGTGGGCAAGGATCTTCTTCAGTGGTTCACCGGTTAGCACGGTGATGGGGTGCCCCTGGAAATAGGGTCGGAGGCACTTGGCAGAGGTGACCAACGCTAGCACGAGTTTCTCAGTTGCGGGGTACCTCCTTTCAGCCTCGTTGAGCACCTTGCTGGTGTAGTAGACCGGCCTCTCGACTCCCGAGTCATTTCTGACTAGGACTGAGCTAACCGTAGATGGCGTTGCCGAGAGATAGAGCAGCAAGACTTCACCCGGAACGGGCTTGGAGAGAACGGGGGTGAGGCCAAGAACTCCTTGAGCTCGAAAAATGCTCTCTGGCACTCCTCGACCCATGCGAACGTAGCAGATGCCAATTTGGGCCCCCTCAACAGCTTGAAGAAGGGCAAGCATCGTTCGGCGGCACGGGACAAGAACCGGCTGAGAGCGGCGACACGCCCAGTTAGGCGCTGGACGTCCTTGACGCAGGTGGGCGGGCGCATGTCCAGGATGGCCTGGACTTTGTCAGGGTTGGCCTCGATCCCACGCTAAGTGACTAGGAAACCCAGGAACTTTCCGGATCTCACTCCGAAGGGACACTTGGCAGGATTGAGCTTCATGTTGTACCTCAGGAGGGTGTCGAAGGTCTCGGTGAGGTCGGTGAAGTGGTCTTCGGCCTTGGGGGTCTTGACGAGCATGTCGTCAATGTAGGCCTCGACGTTCCGACCTAGTTGTCCTTCAAACATGTGATTAACCAGCCTTTGGTACGTGGCTCCAGCGTTCTTCAATCCGAAAGGCATCTGGGTGTAGCAGTACACGCCGTAGTCGGTGACGAAGGTGGTCTTCTTGACATCTCCTGGATCCATTTTGATCTGATGATAACCCGAATAGGCGTCTAGGAAGCTGAGTATCTCATTGCCTGAGGTTGAGTCAACCAATTGGTCGATGCTCGGCAACGGATAACAGTCCTTAGGGGTGGCCTTATTCAGGTCGGTGAAATCCACGCACATCCACCACTTGCCCGAAGCTTTCGGTACCAGGACGACGTTGGCTAGCTACATCGGGTACAGGACCGATCTTAAAAGGCCAGTCTTTTGTCCCTTGGTGACCTGCGCCTTGATGATTGCCTGCTTCTCTTGTGCATGCTTCCTTCTGTGTTGCTATACGGGCTTCACGGCAGGGTCGAGGCTGAGCTTGTGTATTACAGTCTCCTCTGGTATCCCAGGGAGTTGATCATCAAACCAAGCGAAGACTCGGATGTACTCAAAAAGGAATTTTTTATATTGCTGTTGAACCTCGGACGGTAGGTCGGCTCCGATCTTTACTCCTAGGGCCGGGTCATCATTTAAGAAAACCACCTGCAATTCGCCACCAGGCTTGGTGGTTGCGGATTTATCCTCGACTCCCCGGGGACCCTTGTCCTTCCCGTCCGGCCTTGTGGCCTCTACCGAGATATTATAGCACCTTCTAGCCGCGGCCTAGTTACCTCGGACTTCCCCTAACCCATTTTTGGTGGGGAACTTCATTTTCTGGTGATAGGTAGACGGCACCACTTTTATTCGGCTGAGGATTCCCCGGCTGAAGATGGCGTTGTATGCTATCATACCTTTAATCACTATGAAGTCCACCATGACCGTAACGGTTTTAGGTGGGGTGCCGAGGGTAACCGGCAGGCTTAGGGCTCCCTCGGGATAGGTGGCCAGGCCATTGAACCTGCAGAGAGGGGTTCAGATCGGGCGGAGTTTGGATGGATCCTCCCTCATCTTAAGGAAACAATCATAAGACAGTACATCAGGGGCACTCCCATTGTCAACTAGAATCCTATCTACGTGACAATGATTTATCGTAGCTGAAATCACGAGGGCGTCGTCATGCGGGGTGCTCAGCCCTTCCAGGTCTCGGTCGGAGAAGACTATGACCTGGGGCTCACTCGGCGGGGCCTTGGGAGGCTCAATGGCTCGGCTCACCCGCTCGGCATGACGCTTCCTTCCTCGGCTATTGTCGCCTCCTGATGCCGTCCCTCCGGAGATGAGGTTGATGTGGACCCCTCAGGGGGCGTTGTCGATCTCCTCTGGGGCGCCTCGGTCCTCCTTACGCTCGGCTATGAACCGAGCTAGGTGACCCTGACGGATGAGGCGCTCGATCTCATCCTGGAGCTGGTGGCAGTCGCCAGTGTGGTGCCCGTGATCGCTGTGGAACAAGCAGTGCTTGTTGCGATTATGGCTCTTTGACCTCATTCGCTCGAGTTGGCGGAGGAGACTCGAGTCTTTGATGTCTTCGTAGATCTCATAGACCGGCGCGGCTAGTGGGGTGTACCGCTCGTACTTTCGTGACGGTTCTTTGCGTTCCCCGTCGCGGTTCCGCCTTTTCCCCGAACCTGAGCTTGGCTCAGAAGCCCGCTTCTTGTCCCCCTCCCGACCCAAGCCAGTTGTGTCTCGGCAAGTGCTGAGCACCTCTTCGCACTCGGCGTGGCGCAACGCCAGAGTCACTAGCTCGGCAAGGGTCGAGAGAGGGTGGAGGACAAGTTCGCGGCGGAGATTCTCGTTCCGGGTGCCCCCAGTCAGCGCGGTTGTGGTTGAGGCCACATCTAGGCGGGGGATTCTCAGGGCTTCCGACTTAAATCGGTGAATATAAGCCCGAAGTCTTTCCCCTTGCGCCTGTTTAAGGGCCAGGAGCCCCGCTACCGACCTTGGGGGGGCACTCCCGGTGAAACTCTCTTTGAAGACTCACCCAAACTGCTTGAAGTCTCGGATGGATCTGGGGGCGAGGGCCCGGAACCTTGCTTGAGCGCCTTGGACAAGGGTGGTCACAAAGGCTCGGCACTTGATGGTGTCGGACGCTCCGTGTAGGGTCATCAGAGCGTTGAAGTTGTTGTAGTGATCGGCCGGGTCGCCCTGGCCGTCGTAGAGCTTGAAGGTCGGGATGGAGGTTCTAGGAGACACCTCTGCCTTCAAGATATACTCGGAGAAAGGGGACTTCTCCTCATCGTCATCGGGAGAGGCCTTCTGCAGGGCACGCAGGGCGTGCTCTTGCTTTGCGAAGCGACTCTCGAACTCTCGTAGTCGGAGGGATAACTCCAGCTACTGTTGTGTCGCGGGGCCGGGGGGGACGTCTTGGCGATCCTCGGGGACGTCGGACTCCGGGTTCCGACGGCGTGCTCCCGCTTTTCCCCGCCTCGGTGTGGAGGAAGCCTCTTGCTCTGAAGGCGGAGCCTGCGAGGGTCCTCTAATCCTATTGCGGATGATCTGCTGGCCGCGGAGAGTGAAGCGGCCTCCGGCAGTGTGTTGAGATGCATCCTCGCGGGGAGGGCTCCCTGACGGGGCACGTGACCTTCCATCCCTGGCCGCCTGGGTCCTCATGAGTTCCATGAGGATATCCAGTTTTGCGTTGAGGGCTGGGAAGGCGTCCGTACCACCGTTGGGCGGTAGCCCTACTGCCGCAGGGGGGGGTGGTCCGTCGGCGGGGGCACTGGCGTTGGAGGGGGGTTCTGTGAGGTCCAAGAGGGGCCATCCCCTGCCGCTACCATGGCCTTTCCCCTATCGCCGATGGACCTCCTCCCTGAGCTCCTTCGCACCATACTGGCTCTTTGTACGATTTCCCACAGACGGCGCCAGATGAAGAGGTGTGATCTCCGATGGTCCTGAGTGGGCAGTGGATCACCAGATTGTGAACTGCAAGAAAGGGAAATGGATCAGGGGGCCCAGGGATGAGTCCCTGGGGAAAACCCTCCGATGCTTAAGTCAGTGGAGCTATGGTGGGAGCAATAAAGGGAGGAGATAGCTTCTGCGCGAGATCCCTCTCCACCAGAAAGGTGAAGTGGTTCCTACTCAGGCGTTTAGGGCATCTGGTTGACCTTACCTTTCACTGGCTGGTATCCCTGGTTTAAATAGTGTGCCGTCTTCCGAAGTCCCGTAAGCCGAGTGGTCTTAGGTGGGCGTTACGTCCTCGACGTGGTCTTTTACTGCCTTATCGTGGGAGCGTTATCACCTTGGGGAGCTGGAGTCCCTCACCTTTATAACTTCCTGCTCACAGAGGACTCTTAACGGCTGCATGGATAAGCAATCGTCGGCCGTTCCGAGCTCAGAGAGGCCAGCCCTATCCGGGCGGTAGGCTTAGCTCGGATGAAGATGGGTCGGATCGGTCGGCATGCGCCTTCTTCTCCCGGGAGGAGAGATGGCTCGGGCATGGACCTTTCCTGTGACCTGACTGACGCTCGGGCCTTCCGAGCCTAGAGGCCGCCTAGGAAGGTAGTATCCTCGAGCGAATCTTTTATTGGGCTTTTTGTCCTAAGTGGGTCCTGTGGGCTGTCACTTGGGCGAGCATAGCCTCGTTTGGTCCTGATGGGCCTAGTTCGGCTGCTCTTTGAATGGGCTACAGAAATCCCCCTCTCCAAGAGGTTTGCGTCAGACTTTTCTTCCCACTAAACTATCTTCGAAAGGACGGATCTGTCAGAAGTTTTTTGAGATTTTCCTTCAGTGAGATCGACCTGTTGTAAAGTAGTGTCGACACTTCTTCATAGAATCTAGTTCATAACGGCTTCTGGAAGGCCCTGAGGTCGACATCCTGAAAACGTGAGGTTGACACGTCTTTGCAAAAACTGAGTTCAACGGATTCTGGGAAAGCCTAAGGTCGACCTCCTAGAGATGTTGCTTTGCAGAATGCTTGTTGCAATCGTGAGGTCGACACTTGAGAGACTGAGATCGACACTCCTTGAACATCAGGTGATAGCAATGGTTCCTGGAATGGCACTGGTGTCGACACCCTAAGAATTGAGGTCGAAACTTCCTTTGTTGTTTCCCTTGGTGATTCTAGCAACAGTTCCTGGAATGGCACTGGTGTCGACACTCTGAGAGTTGAGGTCGACACTTCCTATGTTGTTTCCCTTGGTGATTCTAGCGCACGGCAGCTTGATGAAGTTGGTGAGGTCGACACTGGCGGTGGTGACGTCGACACTCCTTATACCTAGTCATATAAAAAGGATGTTCCATGAGTTTCAAGGTTGATTTAACCAGTGACTTATAGAGAGACATCATCAAAATAACATTTATCCAACATTCTCCCCCTTTTTGAAGATGACAACTATGAGTCATTATGTTTACTTGTTTTGACATAAGATACGGGTAAGCAATTTATGCAGATAATAATATGATATGCAATGGACACAGAATGCAACAGCGAGAACTTAAACATAACTTTCTCTCCCCTTTTTGACAATTAACTCTCTTACTCATAATTCTCTCCCCCTTTGCCATCAGCAAAAAAAAAGTGGAAGAATGTAGAAGAAAGATTTAGGACTAAGACGTATTCGATCAATTGACTGTAGCAACCCACAAAACAGACAACTCCCAATTTTCAAGTATGACTTGGTAGTATGAATGGGTGGATTAAAGACAATAACTTGATAGAAAGTGAGCAGTTAAAGAGGTACTCAAAATAAGATTACTAGAGTTGATGCACATAGAAGAGCAGAAGTTCTAGATGGACCCCAATCGGCTTAACTTATGAGACCCAGTGACCGATCAGGAAGAAACTACCATGAGTATTGAAGTCAAACAATCCGAAAATAGTGAGAAATTTTTCTGAACATGCACCTCTGATTTTTACATTACCCGAGCTGACAGTCAAGATAAACATACACCTTTTTATGCGAGGAATCACATGTGTTAGATGTAAATGCCCCAGTTACTCAGTGCAGTTATCTATCATGCCTTATTTTGAACAGAGATAGCTTGACACTTCATGCATGTCCCACTATCACTTCATTGGTGAAGGTTGACACTTTCTCAGTGGGCATGAGCCATTGCTCTGTAAGCTCTATCATTCCTTATTTTTAAATGAATATAACTTCTTATCAGATCAAAGTTAATCAGGACACTGTCTTTTGACGCGAACCACCTCACGTCTCAGGTGAAGTGTATCCGGTTACTCAGCAAGTCCTAACCATTGCTCTGCAATGAGTGCTTTGCAATAAATCTCACTAGATATGGTCATTTGATCGCAATACTCAATGGAAATATATCAACCAAGGAAGTCACAAAAAGTGCATAAGCAAACCATGGAGCATTAGAACTTATATCATGAGAAGCATCATCAGAAGTAAGCCTATGGAGTCTTTGCTCGTTTTTAGATCAGAAAGTTATTGACCTTAAGCCTCATTACATAAAAGCAACCATGATAACAAGAAGTGCAGGAGGTTGTTGCAAGAGAGGTCAGTCAGAAAGAATAGTCTTAAGGAATCTCCCTTTGAAGCATTCCACATGGAAGTGGGGTGAATAAATAGCTAGGACACACTCCCCCTTAGCAGTTGCAAGGTTTTGAAATGAAAAAAAAAGGTGAATGCAACACTTTTAGAAATGCAACGCATAGGGAATGAGATGATAGTGAGAGGTTTGAACAACAGAGTGAAGGTGTCGACCTGTCTTTTACAGGGAGTCGACACACTAGGGTCAGACAGAAGGAAATTTTCTAATGCAGCAAACTTAGATATCAACCTTTCTAAAGAGGAACAACCATCTCCCCCTCAACATATGGACACTAGAGTGTAATGAAAATACCCTTGATACTTGGCGGAGGACTTGCCTCATGCGTAGTGAGTGTTCCCATGCAAACTAAGCCTGCCTTTTCCCACATCACTATTTTATATACCAAATGGTGATGCACATATGAGAAACATGGCAGCATATACACTAAGATGCAATAAAAGAGATGTAGCTAATTAAACATGCAAGATGGACTCCCCCTGACTATTATAACCAAAAAGGAACTTTGGACTTAGATGAGCAAGATCATGCAAATGTAATCAAGTGGGAGGTCTACATAAACCCAATTCTCTTCTTAACGTTGAAAAACTGTCATTGCTCAGAGGTTTAGTAAGAATATCTACAATTTGCTTCTCAGATTCAACAAAGTGGAATTCAAAGTTTTTCTTGCTTACCACATCCCGAAGGAAGTGATGCCTGATTTCAATGTGTTTTATGCAAGAATGCTGAATGTGACTTTTGGTTAGGTTAATGGCACTGGTGTTATCGCACATGATGGGTGTGCAACCAAGATCTACTCCGTAGTCCTGGAGTTGGTGCTTAATCCATAGAACCTGGGTCCCACAACTACTTGCAGCAATGTATTCAGCTTTTGTAGTGGAAAGCGCAATAGAATGTTGCTTCTTGGAGGCCCAAGAGACTAGGCATCCACCCAAGTATTGATAATAACCACTTGTACTTTTTCTATCAAGTTTGCATCCGGCATAATCAGCATCAGTATATGAGATTAAATCAAAAGGACATGATGCAGGATACCACAACCCTAAGTCATGTGTGCTAGCAATGTATCTTAAGATCCTTTTCACAGCAATGAGGTGAGATTCTTTAGGATTAGCTTGAAAATGAGCACACATGCATGCACTAAATTGAATGTCAGGCCTAGAACCAGTGAGATACAAAAGAGACCCGATCATACCTTGGTATGTTTTGGAGTCTATAGATTTACCATTTTCATCCACATCTAGGGATGCATTTGTTCCTATGGGCGCGGATAAATGTTTGGCTTCCTTCATCCCAAATCTTTTTAGGACCTCCAATGTATATTTGGACTAGTTTATGAAGAATCCTTCCTTTGATTGTGTGATCTGTAGTCCAATAAAAAATTGGAGTTCTCCCATGAGGCTCATTTCGAATTCCCTTCTCATAAGCTCAGTAAAGTGCTTGCACATGTTAGAATCAGTTGACCCAAACACGATGTCGTCAACATATACCTGTACAATGATGATGTGGCCATTCAATACCTTTGTAAAGAGTGTTTGATCAATCTTACCTCTGATGCAACCTTCCCCGGTCAGATGCGCACTTAGCCTGTCATACCAGGCCCGTGGAGCCTACTTTAGCCCATATAGTGCCTTATCCAATTTGTAACTCATTTCGAATTCCCTTGTCATAAGCTCAGCAAATTGCTTGCACATGTTAGAATCAGTTGACCCAAACACGATGTCATCAACATATACCTGTACAATGATGATGTGGCCATTCAATAGCTTTGTAAAAAGTGTTTGAACAATCTTACCTCTGATGTAGCCTTCCCCGGTCAGATGAGCACTTAGCCTATCATACCAGGCCCGTGGAGCCTGCTTTAGCCCATATAGTGCCTTATCTAATTTGTAAACATGATTAGGCAAGTCAATCAGTTCAAAACCAGGGGGCTGCTCTACGAATACCTCTTCTTTTATTAGGCCATTCAGAAATGCACTCTTGACATCCATTTGATAAAGTTTAATGCCTAGGGAGCATGCAAAGGCTAGTAGGATTCTGATGGCTTCTAGTCTAGCAACGGGGGCATAAGATTCTTCAAAGTCAATGCCAATTTCTTGGTTATACCCCTTAGCTACCAACCTAGCCTTGTTTCTAATGATAGCCCCTTCCTCATTAAGCTTGTTCTTAAAAACCCATCTAGTCCCAATGACATGCTGGTCGGAGGGTCTTGGAACTAGATTCCAGACTTGGTTTCTTACAAATTGGTTGAGTTCATCATGCATGGCATTAACACAATTTTCATCGAGCAATGCATCTTCAATGCTTTTGGGTTCAAACTAAGAGACTAATGCAATGATGCCATCATTATGAACATCTTTATGAAATGACATGGTCCTACGGGGGTCATGCAAGTTACCTATGATGTTATGCACAGGATGATCCTTCAAGGTGCATAGATCGATAGATGATTTACCCGGCAACAGTGCGTGTCCCAGGATTTCAGTCGACCGACCTATTTCTTCCTCTGTGAGCTGTGGTTGGCTACCCTCCTCCTAATCTTGTTTAGTTTCCAGAAATTCTCCATCCTCTTCCTTCTTTTCCTTGTTACAAATATCTTTGTCAGATTCGTCATTAATTTCTACAAACACAACATGTGGAGTTTCTTCCACGATTTGATTCTTAACGTTGAAAACCCTATATGCCCTTGATGTTTCAACATAACCCAAGAATACTCTAATGTCACTCTTGGCTTCAAATTTGTCCAAATCTGATTTGTCATTGTTATGCACATAGCACTTGGATCCAAATGCTTTAAAGTAAGTCAAATTGGGTTTCTTACCTTTCAACATCTCATAAGGGGTTTTCTTACACTTTGGCCTTATCATGGCCCTATTGATTACGTGGCATGCTGTGTTTGCTGCTTCAACCCATAACTTTCTTGAGAGTTGGCTCTCAATCAACATGGTCCGGGCGATTTTTACAATTGTTTAGTTCCTTCTTTCCATAATGCCGTTTTGCTATGGGGTCCTGGGAGAAGAGAATCGATGTGTTAGACCTTCTTGATCACATAGTTCAGAAAATGATGGATTTTTGAATTCTCCTCCATTATCGGACAAGATGGTGGAGATTTTGAATTTACCTTCTTGCTTTACTTTTCTGAAAATTTTTGAAATGCAAGGAAGGCATCATTCTTATTAGTTCTTGCAACTTTTCCCATTTCTCTTGAGCATCTTTCTAGGGAAGCATCTGACCATGCTCCATTATTAGTGCAACATGTTTCTCAAGGCAGAGTAAAGAGTAGATTTTGCTTTCAGAAAATGTGGACTCATCATGATCAGTTTTTGGAGGCTGTAAAATGCTGGGTTACTAGTCCATTGGCAACTTCTTCAATCACCACTCTTTATCTTAAGCTTAAGAGTCTCAGGAAAATGTTAAAAGATTGGAATTACCATGTCTTCGGCAATGTTCAATTGAATCTAACTGCAGCTGAAGATGCTGTCCTCAAAGCTGAACACTCTTATGACCTCTAGCCCTCAGAAGATAACTCAGCTATTCTAGATGAGGCAAAGTCTGTTTTATCTAGAAGACTTCTTCAGCAAGAGTGTTTTTGGAGGCAGAAATCAAGGGTTCGATGGCTTGCTAAAGGTGATAGAAACACAGTTTTTTCACGCTACTACAATGACTAAAAGAAGAAAACAATTCATATCTCAGCTCCAGAACTCTGCAGGGTTGCTCACCTCAGATCCTGAGGAAATTAAATGCTTTACAGTGACTCACTTTCAACAAGCATTTACAACTCAAGCCCATTTATAGAGGACAATTTACTTGACTTTATTCCTCACATGGTAAATCAATTGGACAATGAAACACTCTGTGCCATCCCCTCTGAGTCAAAAATACATGATGATGTTCTCAATTTATCCCAGGACAGTGCCCCGGGGCCAGATGGGTTTTCAGGTGCATTCTATCACTCAGCCTGGGATATCATCTCAACTACTGTGGTAAATGTTGTTCAGGAGTTCTTCATTTCACAGGAAGCTCTCCCTAGACATGTCACTGCAACTTTGGTAGCTTTGATCCCTAAACAGGTTAATGCCACCAAGATATCTGAATTTAGACCTATTAGTCTTTGCAATTACTTCTACAAGATAAGTTCCTCCATCATAAATAGCAGATTAGCCAACATTCTTTCCAAGATTATTTCCCCTGAACAATCTGCATTTGTGAAAGGAAGGCAAATAGTTGAGAACATTGCTCTGGCTCAGGAATTAACCCATGAACTGGGTAAGAAAACCAGGGGTTCTAATGTGATGTTAAAGCTTGATATGGCTAAGGCATATGACCGATTAGAGTGGGATTTCCTTTTCTCTGTTCTTCACAAGTTTGATTTTAGTACTCAATTCATCTTCCTTGTTGAAAAAATGGTGAACAACAATTGGTTTTCTATTCTCCTAAATGGGGTCCCTGCAGGTTTCTTTAAATCCACAAGAGGGGTCCGACAAGGTGACCCCATTGCTCCCTCACTGTTTATTATAGCTGAAGAAGCTCTGAGTAGATCACTGACCAAAGCTTTCCTTAGTGGACAAGTTGAATGGTTTGCTTTCCCAAGAAATTGTCCGAAAATATCACACCTTCTTTTTGTTGATGATACACTGATTTTTTGCAAAGGAAACATTATTTCAGTAAGGTACCTTCTTAAAGTTCTCAGAACTTATGAAAGGGCTTCGGGACAGAAGATAAATGTAGACAAAAGTGGTTTCTTTATGCACTCAAGAAGCAATAATAAGCTGTCAGAAAGATTCAGGAAGCAACAGGTTTTGCAAGGCACTCATTCCCACACAAGTACCTAGGATTTCCTCTGGTTAAAGGCAGATGCAAGAAGGTCCACTATAATGCTATTATTAATACAATTCAGAAACATATTTCAGGCTAGAAATCTAGGTTGTTATCTCAGGGTGCTAGGCTGGTACTTATCAAGCATGTCCTCTCTTCTCTGCCTATTTATTTTTTAACATCGTCATCTCTTCACATTGGCACCCATCAAGCTCTTGAACAGGCTTTTGCAAACTTTTTCTGGGGTTCATCAACCCAAGGAAATAAGAAGCATTGGAGATCTTGGAAAGCTATTTGTAAACCTGTTTCGCAAGGTGGCCTTGGTATAATGTCTCTTAGACACATGGAGGTAGCTTTGAGAGTAAAGATGTTGTGGCAGGCATTGCACTCAAATTCTTTATGGGCTGTTTATTTCAGAGCAAAGTACATTAGGGACTGTCCATTAGCCAAGGTTCAGTTCAACAACATGAGAGGTTTTGATAAAAGGTGTTGGATTAAGGCGAAAAACCTCATCATCCAACATAAAAGGGTGGTAGTGGGTGATGGTAGTCATGCCAATTTCTGGTATGACAGATGGTTAGGTAATATCACCCTTGCTGATTTGATCTTTGAAAACAATATTCCCAACCCTAGTCTAACTGTCCGAGACTGTTTATTACATCAGACAGTGGAAGACTCAGTTTTGCAAAGTAGGTTCTTTCCTACTGAAATATGTACTGCTCTAAGGGATGTAAATCTTAATCAGGAGCAGGATCTAGTTGCTTGGAGCCTATCTTCTTCGGGGAAATGTAGTGTAGCCTCCACTTACAATTTTATCTGCAGCAGCAACATGTTACAATTCAACAATCAATGGACTCGGTTATGATCCCGCTGGCTCCCTACCAAGGTATCAGTCCACCTGTGGAAGATTCTTAATAGTTGCCTCCCTCTGGATTCTAATATACAACGGGTGGGTGTCCACCTATGTTCCAAATGTTACTGCTGCAAGAGAGCACATTTTGAAGACTACAACCATTTATTTGTGCAGAGTGATTGGGCTTCACATACTTGGTCTGTTTTTACTTCCATAGGCTTGCAAACTGAAGGAAACTCTATTAGTTCCATCATTCTAAACACTATCTGCAATTCTCAACAGAAATCCATCTTCGGTCTCTTCACTCTAGCAGCTATTGGTATTGGCATGTGGGAGATATAGTGCGCCAGAAATTCTGTAAAGTATGATGGGAAAGAAGTTTAAAAACAGGGACTCATCCACAAAATCTGCTTCAAAGTAAAGGAGATTTGCCAAGCTGCTGATCTTACTGAAGCCAATCACAGTAAAATTAAAGTTTTAGAAGCTTTTGGCCTGCCGAATTCTAAATGCAGACACCATCAATTTCTGGCCATCAAATGGATTTGTCCACCTTGGCCATCCCTCAAGCTAAATACGGATGGTGCCTCAAAGCAAAATGGTGAATCTGGAGGAGGTGGGATCATAAGAGATCACAAAGGAAGCATTCTTCTTGCTTTTGCCCACTACTATGGAATGTCTAACAGTATCATTGCCGAGGCCCGTGCTCTCCTGGATGGTATTAAATACTTAAGAACTATTCTTTCAAAGCCCACCATTATTGAATGTGATTCGAAAACTCTTGTCCACATCATCAACAGACAAGCTCAATGTCCTTGGTCCATCCTCACCTATGTCAGAGAGATCTGGAGCATTCTTACTCATGAGGATTCCATCACTCATATCTATAGAGAAGGGAACACTGTGGCAGATTCATTGGCTTCTTTAGCATGTACTCTGAAATGTAATTCCTTTTATTATTATCTTGAGCTTCCCTCTCATATAAAGGGTGCAGCTCGGCTAGATAAGCTAGGCATGCCTAGCGTTCGAGTGATGTAATTGTAATATTTGCCTTATTCAAATTCTTATAAAATTTCCCCCTAGTGGAAAGGTGATGGAGTGGGTAAAATCCACTCCTCCCCCTATCTCTAGGCAGGGCTTCACACACAAAAAAATCATTCTTATTAGTGAGGAAGAAAATCCATGTAAAGCGAGAGAAATCATCAACTATCACAAATCCAAACCTTTTTCCGTTGATGCTAGCTGTTCTTGTTGGACCGAACAAGTCCATATGCAATAATTCAAAAGGAGTGGAGGACAAATCCTCACTTCTAGATTTGAAGGACTTTCTAGTTTGCTTACCTAGGGAGCAAGCTTCATAGACCTGATCAACTTTCGCATAGGCCAATTTTGGCAAGCCTTTAACCATCCCATGTTTGGACAGTTTGTGCAGTGTGCCATAGCTGACATGTCCCAGCCGTCGGTGCCACAAGCCTGCATCACTGAGCTGGTTGGCAGTCAAGCACAAGCTTTCAGAGTTAGATGCATCAAGGTCTACCATATAGACATTATTAACTCTATGACCTATGAAAAGCACAGATTCTCAATTTTTCTCAAGGATTCTACATTCATTAGCATCAAACGTTACCTTATGGCCTTTGTCACACAGTTGGCTTATGCTAAGTAGATTGTGCTCAAGGCCTTCAACTAGCATCACATTATCAATAGAGTTGGATGAATTCTTACCCACGGTGCCTGTACAAATTACATTTCCCTTATCCTTGCCTCCAAACCTTACTTGGCCTCCTTCCTTCTTGATTAAATGACTGAATTTCTCTTTGTCTCCCATCATGTGCCGTGAGCAGCCGCTGTCCAAGTACCATCGGTTGTGATGAGCTGCTAGGAAATCCTACATAGAGGACATTAAACAGAGGTTTTTGGAACCCTAACAAATTTGGGTTCACAATCATAATTCATAGTATGCAATAAATTTTTTGGAATCCAAACTTGTTTGAAAATTCCCATTCTATGATTGAACTAGCACTGATTGCTGCTATGTCCTGGTTGGTTACATGTATGACAAGTAGATTTCATGGAATTCATGGAGTGTGAGTTAGGTTGAGGTCTGGTTTTTGGATTTCCAAGAGGTACCCATGCTTTGCTGACCATTGAACCTTCTTGTGTCATTGAAACGATTTTTCCTTGCAGAGAGGAATAATGAACTGCGTCAAGGCATGTCCCTGGTGCTTTGACCTGAAAAACCCTGGTGACCATTGAGGTGTCGACCTGTCTACCCATGGTGTCAACTTGGTGGGCTAGTGCATCGACCTGACGAACCTCATTGTGTACTGAAGTGTCGACCTGTTTGGCCTTGGTGTCGACCTTCCCGTCTGGTGTACCTATGCTGAGCTTGTGACTTAGCAGAGTTGCTTTGACTCTTTAGATTGGTGTCTTGAGCAGCACAATGGCTAAGATTCTCCTCCATTGGTTCTTCAACAATCAGCTTCCCTTTTCCTTTCTCAGGATAGAGGGATATAGTCTTTAATTAAAAAGGCCTCTTCTCAGTGGGGTTGAAGCCTAGACCTTCCTTTCTAAAATTAACCTGGGTGCCTAAGATAGCAGCTAAATTAGTTTTACCCTGGGTCATTCTCTATAGGGTGGACTATTTGTTCATTAGCTCTCCTTCAATTCTTTCCAAATTTTTCTATAGCTCAAGATTAACAGCATTGACAGCCTCATATTTTTCAAGATTAAGTTTGTTCTCTTCCTCCCATTCTTCACATTTCAGGTTGGTCTGGCTTAGCTGAGTTTTGAGAACATCATTTTCTTCTTTCAAACCTAACAGATCCGAGCAGATGGTTTCAAGGGTTTCAGCTTATTTTTTCAGCTTTTCATTTTCAATTTTTAAGGTTTCTAACTCTTGGTTGGGAGGGTTATCATGAGCAGGAGCGTTGATCTTTTTCTTCAAATGCTTATTCTCCTTTTTATACATTTCATACTTCTCAAGAATATCAGCATATGCATCTTCTCAATCCTCAATTGAAAAGGTTTCAAAGATGTTGCTCACTTGATCCTCACTCCCATCAGCCGTGAGACCGAAGTCATCCTCATCTTCATTGGCAAAAGAACTCTCATTTTCCTCTTCGTCATTATTCCAGGTGGAGACCATGGCTTTGGGCTTCTTTCCCTTGGCTTTGGACATTCGCTTGATCAGTTCTGGGCATTCTCCTCGCATATGTCGTGCTTTCTTACATTGATAGCAAATGATATTATCAGAGTTTTTGGCATGACTAAGTCTGAGATTGGAGTTTCTACTTACCTACAGATCCTTCTTCCTCTTTTGGAATTTGCCTCGTCTAGGAATTATTTAAATTCCCTAGTGAGCAGGGCATGGTCAGCTGTGCTGATCTCAGAAAGGTCATCTCCGTTGTCCTCGTCTGAGCCATCTGTGCTTCCAACAACTTTGAGAGCTACAGTCTTCTTGGGCTTGATGTCTTCTTCACTTCTCTTCAAATTGAGCTCATATGTCATGAGCGAACCTATCAAACCATCTACAGTCATGGCAGATAAGTCTTTCGAGTCCTCAATCACCGTGGCCTTAGTGTGCCATGCTGGGGTGAGGGATCTAAGAATCTTCCTAATCAGTTCACTATTAGGGTATTCTTTTCCCAATGACTTTAAGGAATTAGTTAACTGTGTGAGCCTAGCATACATTTCAGAGATAGATTCGTTGGGCTTCATTCTGAACATTTCATAGTCGTTAGTTAGTATGTTGGCCTTGGTGGCCCTAACTTCCGCTGTACCCTCATAGATTAGCTCAAGCCTATCCCACATTTCTTTTGTAGATTTACAAGTGGATACTCTTGAGTATTCAGTGGGGTGGATAGCGCATTGCATTATGTTCATGGCGCTCCAATTAGTTGTGGATTTTTGACCTGGTCTTGTGTCATCAAAATATGGAACAACAAATGGGCCTTTACTCACAACACGCCATATCATGTGATCCTGGGCACGCAGAAAGACTTCCATTCGGTTCTTCCAATATAAATAATTAGTTCTATCGAAAAACGGCGGTTTGTTGATGGCCTGGCCCTCAGCTATGTAGCTGCGATGGACATTCCCATCGGATCTCCCTAGGTCGTTGGACCACATCTCTAGGGATCCCTCTCTGATATCAACTGTTGGACGGTATGAGAGGATCTAGAGGGGGGGTGAATAGATCCTATGCCAACTTTTGATTTGAACAAACAAGCTATAGAAGATGGTACTATGGTTATCAAAAGCAAAGCAAAGCGGTGGAACAAATGAAGTGAAGAGAAGAAAGATACACTTGACAAGGCAAGCCACCTGTGAGGAAGAGATAGAAGATATGGGAAGCAAACCACAACACAAGTCTTTTTAAGGTGGTTCGGCTGCCACAAGGCACACCTACGTCCACCCCTTACCAACTTGGTAAGGCTTCCACTCTTTGGCCAAAAGAAACGCGCGCACACACACATACGCGCGTGCACACGCATGCACGCACGCACGCACGCACACACACACACACACACACACACACACACACACACACACACACACACACACACACACACACACACACACACACACACACACACACACACACACACACACACGAGGACAAGTCCTAAAACCACACGGGGATTAAAATCCCACAAGGAAGAGCAGAAACAACAACATGAAGACAAACACACTCACGCTGCAACTGCAGCTCTCACACATACAAGATGTTTGAAGAAGAAACACAAGATCGAAAGAAAAGACTGAAAAACATGTGGAACCGCAGGGCTGAGATGGATGGATGGCTGCACTCTTCTTCTCTCTATGTCCCAACTCTTTCTCTGGAGGTTCAGAACAGAAGCTCTCTTTCCTTTTTCTTCTCTCACGTTCAAGGCTTCTCCAGGCTTATGGTTGCTCAGGCAGCAGCAGCTCCAGACGAGGAGGAGGCGTCCTATATATAGGCTCAGTTAGGAAAATTCCCTCTAAAAGGAAGTTCTGTAATTTTCGAATTGTTAGAGTATTCAAATGCTGTTTGACCAAAAGAAACCTGCATCTCCTTAAACTCTGAAGTCAGAGATGACGTCCTTTTACCAGTGGGAAAGACTTCTTTCAGACAAACTTCTGCTGGCTGTCGCAGGTGGTAGTACTGGCAATGAGAGACCCTTTTCCAAGGTTCTGTACTAGGATATATTTGGAGTAAAGTGATCCTTTGGACACTAATGATGATGGAGACGTTTGGGAGTTCCTAGGAATGTCTTCCAGCCCTCAAAAAATGAGTTTACAGAGGTTTGCGTCAGACTTTTTTGCCCATTGTACTATCTTCGAAAGGACAGATCTGTCAGAAATTTTTTGAGATTTTCCTTCAGTGAGGTCGACCTGCTGTAAAGTAGTGTCGACACTTCTTCATAGAATCTAGTTTATAACGGCTTCTAGAAGGCCCTGAGGTCGACCTCCTGTAAACGTGAGGTCGACACGTCTTTGTAAAAATTGAGCTCAACGGATTCTGGGAAAGCATGTGGTCGACCGCCTAGAGATGTGAGGTCGCCACTTCTTGTGTTGGCTGCTTTGCAGAATTCTTGTTGCGATCGTGAGGTCGACACTCCTTGAACATCAGGTGATAGCAATGGTTCTTGGAATGGCACTGGTGTCGACACCCTGAGAATTGAGGTCGCCACTTCCTTTGTTGTTTCCCTTGGTGATTCTAGCAACAGTTCCTGGAATGGCACTGGTGTCGACACTCTAAGAGTTGAGGTCGACACTTCCTATGTTGTTTCCCTTGGTGATTCTAGTGCACGACAGCTTGATGAAGTTGGTGAGGTCGACACTAGCGGTGGTGAGGTTGACACTCCTTATACCTAGTCATTTAAAAAGGATGTTCCATGAGTTTCAAGGTTGATTTAACCAATGACTTATAGAGAGACATCATCAAAATAATATTTATCCAATAGGAGGGTCATCCGGCGACCATTGCGTCTGGGTCAAGGCCTCCGTTGTGCTGGCGAATCTAAGGACCGTTCGTCTTGGGTCGTCCGCTATGGGCTGCGGCTGTCGAGGCCCGTTAGGTGCATTGTGGACCGTGGGCCAGATCGGGTCTGGTGTAAATGGGCCCGATATGGGCCAAGCCAATTTTACCCTCCCTAGATGGGTTTGATCTTTGGAGTTAAATTTTAAAGATTTTTATGTTTTGTTGCGTGTAACCGTGCTTAATTCTAAATTTTTAGGTGATGATCTCAACTTATAAGCATGGTTTGCCGACCCGGTGCGTCTCGCACCGACTCGCACGACCCGACCCAGGCCGGGACCGGGTCGGTCGGGCCGTGGGTCGTGGACGGGTCGGTCTATTATTTTATTATTATATTATATTATATTTTATATATAATGTGTGTTTTTCTATTTTATTTTATTATTTTATAATATATATATATATAGTGGTGTTTTAGAACGGGACGGACCGCGTCGGACCGAGACGGGAGCGACCCGACCTGACCCAAGCCGAGACCGGGTCGACCGAGTCGACCGGGCCGGCAAACCCTGCTTATAAGTAGACAATATATACCCCAAACTAAGTAAATTACATTTTTACTCTTGAGTTTTAAAGATTTTTATGTTTTGTTGCGTGTAACCGTGCTTAATTCTAAATTTTCAGGTGATGTCAACTTATAAGTAGACAATATATACCCCAAACTAAGTAAATTACATGTTTACTCTTGAGTATATCTCTCATGCAACGAGAGAGAGAGAGAGAGAGAAAAGGTAGTTTCTTGAGTTGACTTGTTTACTTTTGTCATTTTGTTTGAGAAACAAGGAATATTCTTACCCTTTCTAAACAACCGGATCGAGGTCTTTATTTTAGAGTTCTGGAAGATTGTGAGGAGTTAACATTTAAAAATATGAATATTATATATAATCTCAACTTATTTATTGTTCAAATTTAGCTGGTTTAATATATAATCAAGTCTAATTAATTCGAGTCTTAATTAAGATATTTATTTTTATCAACTTATTTTAACTAATAAATAAATGAAAATGAGTTGAATAAATGTTTCTCTCGTATTTATATATTAATAACATTATTAGATAGGATATGTTCTAATTATAAATGAGTTATAAACCATCTAGAAGTCATAGATATTATTAATTAAAGAGAATTTATCAATAAGATACACCTCATACGAAAAACTTCTGAGACTGGAATCTTTTATATACAATTACACCAGTCAATCATCAATGGGCTCCTAGCTAATAGTAAAGTTAGATACTACAAGATCACTCGAGGAAATGTAATCTTTGTTCCGAAGTCTTGGAACACGATTAATTCAGCACGTATGCACGCACGATCGACATATTAATTATGGTCAATAATATATTATAATATATATATATATATATATATATATATATAGGGGGGCTTTCCGGTGGTGCCGGCACCACCGGGTGCCGGCCTCACCCCCCTCCTCACAGTGCCCCCCCCCCCCATAAATGCATGGGGGGGGGGGGCGCTGTGAGGGGGGATGGGGCCGGCACCACCTGGTGTCGGCACCAGGTGAACGCCCTATATATTTATTGGGTGGTCATCCAGAGCTTAACGAACAAATATATTGAAGCTCCTCGCCCTCTCGGGCAACAAATTAATTAATTAATTAAAGAGGGAAGCAACAAAAAAACTCTCCATAATTACAAAGCACTTCCATGTCTTCTTTTTGGTGAAAGCAATGGTAAGCGTGCTAGCTCACCATTGCTCTGGCGTCCGATCTTTTTTCTCGGGAGCTTTTCCCTTAATTTTTTTGACATAATAAGTTGATAAATGGTATGACTGCTTAATACATTGGATGCCTGATCTGTTGTAATAAGAAATAAGATATTTTTATAAATTTTAAAATATGTGAAAAATTGTCAGAAACTTATATATGTTACTAAACTATTTTCTTTTTTTCTTGACTTAATTTTATGGGCAGGCAGAGATCGATATTTTATTTGGAGAAGTTGGGAGGGCGCACGAATGACTAAGACTGAAAAATTGCATGTCAAGGATCTTTTCTGGCATTGTGAATTGACATTCACCTCCTAATAAGGGAAGAAAAGAACAAGGCAATTAAAGGGCAGCTTCATTACCGCCTTCGGGTAGGTTCAAGTTAAGTGACGGAGACATATAGATTATCATATGAATCATTTATTTTTTTTATTAACCATAGTTCAACAAAGTGACGGAGATAGATGATCACCGAGTAGTCCTCCCTCCGTTCCTACGGAGGCCGGGCGAGACACTTTCCTCCGCGCTGTCTGGCTTTCGGAGTGTCAATGGATCCTTCGGATCCGAAAGTTCGATCCGATCCGGATCCGAACAGCCACTCCGAAAATGCTTATTTGATTCGCATATTTGTATTCGGGGCGAAATTTTTTTGATCCGAAATCTCTGATTTAGGCCCCTCTAGAGTTTGCTCCCGTCTTCGACGTCGCTGTGGCGACCGGCCACCAGAAAAGCTGTGGTCTTTGGCGGTGATGGCACCTGCTCTCCTTCGGCTGCTCACGACGGCACCTGCTACAAGTAAAGATGTGGTCTTTGGCGTTTGCTCCTGCTGTTGCCTCTAGGGTATGTTGATCTCAGAGACGAGGACGTGATCGGTGCCTCTAGGGTATGTTGATCTCACCCACACTCCTCTTCCTCCAACCCCCTTCTATCAAATAGGGAGCGATGGTCGGCGCCTTCCCTAAACCCCTTCGGGCGTTCTTCCCCTTTTTCTTTTGTTGTTGTTCTTCTTCTTTCCTCTCGTCGTCGCGCCTGACTGGTAGTTATTCTTTATGGCGCTTCGCAGGCGTCGGAGAAGAAGATCTCGAATCCGATGAGGGAGATCAAGGTGCAGAAGCTCGTCCTAAACATTTGCGTCGGGAAAAGTGGAGATCGACTCAACAGGGCGGTGAAGGTATTTAGACGAGACCCAAATTCTTTTTTTTATTTTATTCCATCGGTGGCGTTGAGTGCATGTCCGACGCGCGTTTGTTCATTGGTATTTTCTGTCGGTAGATATGATATCTACTAAAACATTTTGTAATTGTGTTTGGTATTTTCTGTCGGTCCATACGAAGATCATGGGTCTTTACATAGTTCTCACTTAAATAATTCATCATTGAAACATACATGAAGTTTTTGTTTCTGTTTTTGTTTTTGTTTTAATGTATCTATGTGGAAGGATTTCAGTGGATCCAGTCGCAGACTTGTGCCCTTGTCTGACAGGAAGATGTTGACTAATGTTTAAGGATGTACCCATGGCATCAGCTCTCCAGGGAAAGAGACATTTGGTGATGAAAGCAATGGAATAAATCTTCTAGTGAACGTTTGGTTAGGCATTGATAACAAGCAATGGAATATATCTCTGACAACTTCAAATTTGCAGAAAAAAGTGTTTGATTTTCATACAATTTTGGTATAATTTGTTTGCCCTGAAGGTGTTGTGCCCATTTATATGCATGCCTACATCTGAATTCTACTAATGACTAAATCGATAAAATTTGTAGATGGGGGTTAATTATAATGTTGGTCAAACTTGTCCACAAAAATGTCCACCGGGAGATTCTTGGTTATCTGGTACAGATGTCCCATGTTATTTCTGTGGCGTTTGCAAGTGATCTTATCTCAGCTTCCCTTAGTTGTGTATGAAGCTTAATAAAAAAATTATCAGGATACCGCATAAAATGTCTTAGTTCCTTTTTGCATCATTTATTATCCCTGAAATGTGTTATAAAAGGAGAGATGGCTGATTTCCAAATGTTAATTGCTGAAATTGGTTTTTGTTCATCAAAACTGTTGCATCCCTCGACACATTGTGCCAGAATGCCTGCCACAAGTGTCGTAATGTTATAGAAGTGTTGCATCCCTCGACACATTATGTAATTGTTCCCTGTTGTCTCATTGCTTGGAGCTTGTTCAATGATACATACATATTTTCATTAAACAAAAATGTTATAGAAGTGAACAAGAAAAATATAGCTTGGAAAAGTGATAGAGACCATAAGTTTGGCAATGATATCTACCCCAAGAATTTCCAGAATGGGAGTTTGATTGGAGGTGCTAAACTGAATTCTAGCATTTCTGTGAGTGTTCTTCTAATCCAACTACATGTGTTTCATTTTTGGAAAACATCCCTTTCTGGCATGTGCTCTCGTGCAACATTTTTGATCCTTGTATGTAAAATACTGATTTGCATGCCATCTCATTGTCCTTGTCTGCTAGCTCCGTTTCTTTATTCTGATTTGTAACAACTTATGCACTCAAACCATTGGTATATCAAAAGGTGTACGGCAGTACACTTTGCGTGAGGAGAGTCCTTGGACTCAAACCTCCGCCTAGTACCAGCTTATGTGAATGACATAGATTCTTAATAGCTTTATCCTTATTTCTGCCAAGTGTTTGATTTATGTTCTGGTTGAACTTATTTGTTATTATTGCAAGTAGCAAGGTTAATGATGAGAGTGAAAATGATATTTTAGAAGTTTCTTTCGATGGAGCATTTACATTTTCTTCAATTTCTGATTAGATATGATATCTACATCTCTGTTCTATTTTCTTTTTCTTTAGATTTGTTCATTTGTCAAATACTAACAATCGTTGTTATTATTGGCAGAAAATTTATATGCATGAATAAATGATCACTTTTGAGGTATTAATTAAATTGCCTACACATGTTCTTCTGGCAGGAAAAACCACTTCTACAGCAAGGTGAGAATCTCTAAAAATATGTTAGAGAACAGATATCATCATTGCATTTGGATTTTGATTATTCATGAAACATAACAACATTTTTTGTTGATTTCAGTGACTGAGGTTGTTTGGGAGGGAGATGTTGCTGACAGGAGCAATGTTGACACCATTGCAACTGATAATAGTTCTGAAAACAGGTAACACTGAACAGGGAAACTGTGAAAGCATGTTTCATACTAGGTTTGAGGTAGTGTGTACTGTGTCGGATTAAGAAAATAACAACTGAATAGAACTGACCAACTGTGAATCATATGCCTATATTCTAGTTTAAATTATGTCCCTTCCATCAGATATAAGATATTTCATCTGTTATATTAGTGGCCTCTTTTCCATTGCTCATGTCACATGTCCTTCTAGACTTGAATTTACCTGAATAGAACTGACCAACTGTGAATCATATGCTTATGTTCAAGGAAATGGAAGGAAAGTTGCCCGAAGTTACAAAATATAAACACTCAACACCATTTGCTATTTTGAAACATCCATGGCTGAAGGCAAGTGGAGGCTAGTCAACTGAAGTGTTCAAACTTCCCAGTTTATGCTAATAGGTGAATAATCCATGAGATATAATCCATCACTACAGTAGATACCTTGAAAGGTCACTGTTCCTAACAAGATTTCATATGCAGACTGGAGAGGGGGATTTCTGTAGCCCACTTGAAGAGCAGCCGAACTAGGCCCATCCGGGCCCAACAAGGTCCCGCTCCCCCGAGTGACAGCCCACTGGGCCCACTTAGGACTGAAAGCCCAATAAAGTTCGCTCGGGGATACCACCTTCCTAGGCGGCCCTTAGGCTCGGGAGGCCCGAGCGTCGGTCAGGTAACAGGAAAGGTCCACGCCCGAGCCATCTCTCCACCGGGGAGAGGAAGGCGCGTGCCAACCGATTCGACCCATCTTCATCCGAGCTAAGCCTACCGCCTAGGATAAGGGCTGGCATCTCTGAGCTCGGAACGGTCGACGATTGCTTATCCATGCAACCGTTAGGAGCTTTCTGTAAGCAGGAATCTAAGGGGATAAGGGACTCCACGTCCTCATGGCGATAAAGATCCCACGATGAGGCAGTTAAGAGCTCACGTTGAGGACGTAACTTCTGCCTGAAACCCCTCGACTTACAGGACTCCTGAAAAACGGCGCACTATTTAAATGAAGGATACCCTCCGGTGAAAGGTAAGGGCAACCACACGCTCAAAACTCCTGAGCAGGAACCACTTCACCCTTCTGGTGGAGAGGGATCTCGCGCAGAAGCTACTCCCCCCCTTATTACTCCCACCATAGCTCTACTGACTTAAGCATCGGAGGGTTTTTCCCGAGGGACTCATCCCTGGGACCCCTGATCCGTTTCCCTTTCTTGCAGATCACAATTCGGTGATCATCTGCCCGCTCAGGACCCGCGCAAGATCTCGCCTCTTCATCAGCCGCCGTCTGTGGGAAACGTACGAGAAGCCAGTATGGTGCGAAGGAGCTCAGGGAGGAGGTCCGCCGGCGACAGGGGAAAGGCCGTGGTAGCGGCAGGGGATGGCCCCTCTCGGGCCTCATAGAACCCCCCCCTCCAAGGCCAGTGCCCCCGCCGACGGACCACCACCCCCCCTCCGGCAGTAGGGCTACCGCTCAACGGTGGCGCCGACGCTTTCCAAGCCCTCAACGCGAAACTGGATGTCCTTGTGGAACTCATGAGGACCCAGGCGGCTAGGGATGGAAGGTCACGCGCCCCGTCAAGGAGCCCTCCCAGCGAAAATGCATCCCAACACACTGCCGGAGGCCGCTTCACTATCCGCGGCTAGCAGATTATCCGTAACAGGATTGGAGGACCCTCGCAAGCTCCGCCGCCGGAGCAAGAGGCTTCCTCCACACCGAGGCGGGGAAAACCTGGGGCACGCCGTCCGAACCCGGAGACCGACGTTCCTGAGGCTCGCCAAGACACTCCCCCCAGCCCCGCGGCACAACAGCAGCCGGAGCTATCCCTCCGATTGTGAGAGTTCGAGAGACGCTTCGCAGAACAAGAGCGTGCCCTACGCGCCCTGCAGAAGGCCTCTCCCCCAGAGGATGAGGAGAAATCCCCTTTCTCCGAGTATATCTTGAAGGTAGAGGTGTCTCCCAGAACCTCCATCCCAACCTTCAAGCCCTACGACGGCCAGGGTGACCCAGCCGATCACTACGATAGCTTCGACGCTCTGATGACCCTGCACGGAGTGTCCGACGCCATCAAATGCCGAGCCTTCGTGACCACCCTGGTCCAAGGCGCTCAAGCTTGGTTCCGGGCCCTCACCCCCGGATCCATCCGAGATTTCAAACAGTTCGGGCGAATCTTCAAAGAGAGTTTCGCCGGAAGTGCCCCCCCAAGATCGGTAGCGGGGCTCCTGGCCCTTAAACAGGCGCAAGGGGAGAGACTCCGGACTTATATTCACCGATTCAAGTCGGAAGCCCTGAGAATTCCCCGCCTGGACGTGGCCTCAGCCATAACCGCGCTGACTGGGGGCACCCGGGACGAGAATCTCCACCGCGAGCTTGTCCTCCACCCTCCCTCGACCCTTGCCGCGCTAGTAACTCTGGCTTTGCGCCACGCCAAGTGCGAAGAAGTACTCAGTGCATGCCAAGATACAACAGGCTCGGGTCGGGAGGGGGACAAGAAGCGGGCATCCGAGCCAAGCTCCGGTTCGGGAAAAAGGCGGAACCGGGACGGGGAACGCAAGGAACCGTCATGGAAGTATGAGCGGTACACCCCACTAGCCGCGCCGGTCTATGAGATCTATGAAGACATCAAAGACTCGGGTCTCCTCCGCCAACCCGAGCCAATGAGGTCGAAAAACCGTAGTCGCAACAAGCACTGCTTGTTCCACAGCGATCACGGGCACCACACCGGTGACTGCCACCAGCTCCAGGACGAGATCGAGCGCCTCATCCGCCTGGGTCACCTAGCTCGATTCGTAGCCGAGCATAAGGAAAACCGAGGCGCCCCGGAGGAGATCAACAACGCCCCCTGAGGGGTCCACATCAACGTCATCTCTGGAGGAGCAACATCAGGAGGCGACAGCGGCCGAGGAAGGAAGCGTCATGCCGAGCGGGCGAGCCGAGCCATAGAGCCTCCCAAGGCCCCGCCGAGTGAGCCCCAGGTCATAGTCTTCTCCGATCGAGACCTGGAGGGGCTGAACACCCCGCACGACGACGCCCTCGTGATATCGGCCACAATAAACCATTGTAACGTAGATAGGATTCTAGTTGACAATGGAAGTGCCCCTGATGTGTTGTCTTATGATTGTTTCCTTAAGATGGGGGAGGATCCGTCTAAGCTCCGCCCGATCTGAACCCCTCTCTGTGGGTTCAATGGCCAGGTCACCTACCCCGAGGGAGCCCTAAGCTTGCCAGTTACTCTCGGCACCCCACCCAAAACCGTTACGGTCATGGTGAACTTCATAGTGATCAAAGGTATGATAGCGTACAACGCCATCTTCGGCCGAGGAATCCTCAGCCGAACGAAAGCGGTGCCTTCTACCTATCACCAAAAGATGAAGTTCCCCACCAAAAATGGGGTGGGGGATGTCCGAGGTAACCAGGCCATGGCTCGGAAGTGCTATAACATCTCGATGGAAGCCTCAAGGCCGGACAGGAATAACAAGGACCCCCGGGGAGTCGAGGAAAAATCCGCAACCGCCGAACTTGGAGGCGAATTGCTAGCGGTTTTCTTAAACGACGACCCGACCCTAGGAGTAAAGATCGGAGCCGACCTACCGTCTGAGGCTCAGAAGCTATATAAAGATTTTCTTTCTGCGTACATCCAAGTCTTCGCATGGTCTGATGATCAGCTCCCTGGGATACCAGGGGAGACCGTAAGGCACAAGCTCAACCTCGACCCCACCGTGAAGCCCGTGCAACAACGAAGGAGGAAGCACGCACCAGAAAAGCAGGCGATTATCAAGGCGCAGGTCACCAAAGGACAAGAGACTGGCCTCTTTAGACCGGTCCTGTACCTGACGTGGCTAGCCAACGTCGTCCTGGTACCGAAAGCTTCGGGCAAGTGGCGGATGTGCGTGGACTTCACTGACCTGAACAAGGCCACCCCTAAGGATTGTTATCCGTTACCGAGCATCGACAAACTAGTTGATTCAACCTCGGGCAACAAGATACTCAGCCTCCTAGACGCCTACTCAGGTTACCATCAGATCAGAATGGATCCAGAAGATATCGAGAAGACCGCCTTCATCACCGACTTCGGCGTATACTGCTACACCCGGATGTCTTTCAGGTTGAAGAACGCCGGAGCCACGTACCAGAGGCTGGTCAACCATATGTTCGAAGGGCAGCTCGGTTGGAACATGGAGGCCTATATTGACGACATGCTCGTCAAGACCCCCAAGGCCGAGAACCACTTCGCCGACCTCGCCGAGACCTTCGACACCCTCATAAGGTACAAAATGAAGCTTAATCCTGCCAAGTGTGCCTTCGGAGTGAGATCCGAGAAGTTCCTGGGTTTCCTGGTTACTCAACGTGGGATCGAGGCCAACCCCGATAAAGTCCAAGCCATCCTGGACATGCACCGACCCACCTGCATCAAGGACGTCCAGCGCCTAACCGGGCGTGTCGCCGCTCTTAGCAGATTCCTGTCCTGTGCGGCCGAACGATGTCTACCCTTCTTCAAGCTATTGAGGGGGGCCAAATTGGCATTTGCTACATTCGCATGGGACGAGGAATGCCAGGAAGCGTTCGCCGAGCTCAAGGAGTTCTTGGCTTCACCCCCGGTGCTTTCCAAGCCCGTCCCGGGCGAAGCCCTGCAACTCTATCTCTCGGCGACTCTATCTACGGTTAGCTCGATCCTAGTCAGGAATGACTCGGGAGTCGAGAGGCCGGTCTATTATACCAGCAAGGTGCTCAACAAGGCTGAAAGAAGGTACCCCGCAACCGAGAAGCTCGTGCTAGCGTTGGTTACCTCAGCCAAGCGCCTCCGACCCTACTTCCAGGGGCATTCCATCACCGTGCTAACCGGCGAACCGTTGAAGAGGATCCTCGCTCACCCCGAAGCCTCAGGACGCCTTGTCAAGTGGGCCATCATGCTTGGGGCCTACGACATATCTTGTCGGCCCCACTCGGCTATCAAAGGCCAGGCGCTCGCTGATTTCATCGCCGAGAGCACCATCCCGACTGAAGAGAGACCTCCATCCGCACCCGGGCCAACCTGGGAACTATTCGTCGACGGGTCTTCCAACTCGGTCGGGAGTGGTGTCGGAATCCTCCTGAAGTCCCCCGAAGGAGTAGAGCTACAGTACGCCTTGAAGTTCAAATTCCAAGCGTCCAACAACGCTTCCGAGTATGAAGCTCTTATCTCGGGAGCACGCATGGCCCGACGGCTGGGGGCTGAGCGAGTCAAAATCCACACCGACTCTCAACAGGTCGCTAGCCAAGTCAACGGCGAGTACGAAGCTCGAGAGGCACCAATGATCAAATACCTCCAATTGGTCAGAGCCCTGGCCGAGCAATTCGAGAGATTTGAGGTAGTCCGAATAGCTCGGGAGGAAAACTCCCGAGCAGACGCCCTCTCTCGGTTGGTCTCCTCTCTTGACCCTGAGGGTACCCGATCTGTCCTCCTCAAAGAGCTAGAGCGCCCGAGCATTGACTCGGAGCTCCTCGCTGTTGACCCGACCACGCCGAGCCACTGGCGCACCCCATACCTGTCGTGGCTCTAGGACTCTCAAGAGCCTCTCGACTCTTGAGAGGCCCGCAGATTGAAGTACCAAGCTCGACGTTTCGTCATCCTAGATGGCACTCTCTACCGAAGGTCCTTCTCCGGTCCCCTCCTGAAGTGCCTCAGCACCGACGAAGCCAGCCGAGCTATCCGAGAGATTCACGAAGGCTTGTGAGGAGCGCATTCGGGAGGAAGGTCGCTTGCCAGGATCCTGCTGCAGCAGGGTTACTGGTGGCCCACTCTTCAGCGCGACTGCTCAGCGTATGTGCAACAGTGCGACCGATGCCAGCGATTTGACAACTTGGTCCATCGGCCGACAACGGAGCTCATCACCCTAACCGAACCATATCCGTTCGCTCGGTGGGGGATCGACATCCTTGGGCCGTTCCCTACGGCTCAAGCCCAGAAGAAGTTTGTCATCGTCGCCATCGACTACTTCACCAAGTGGATCGAGGCCGAAGCCACGGCGAGGATCACCGAGACAGTCGTCTGGAATTTCATCTAGAAGTCGATCATCTGTCGCTACGGCATCCCCCGGGTGATAGTGAGCGATAACCGTCGGCAATTTGATTCTCGCTATTTCCGAGACAGATGTGCCGACCTAGGCATTCGCAATCACTTCACCTCGGTCGCCCACCCTCAGGCTAACGGACTGGTCGAGAATGCCAATAAGACTATCTTAAAAGGCATCAAGACCAGGCTCGGCAAGGCCAAGGGCAGCTGGCTTGAGGAATTGCCAAGCGTGCTTTGGTCGCACAGAACGACTCCTAGAACGGAAATCGGTGAAAGTCCTTTCCAGTTGGTATACGGCACCGAGGCCGTCATTCCGTTGGAGATCGCCAATCCTTCCCTCTGAGTCGTCTGCTTTTCGCCCGAGGCAAACGAGCATAAATTACTCGAAAACCTCGACCTAGCAGATGAAATCCGAGAGATTGCCAGCATCCGAGCAACGGAATACCAGCGCCGCCTCACTCGATACTAAAACGCCAAAGTCTGAGACAGACACTTTCAACCGGGAGACTTCGTCCTCAGAAAAGTCGAAGCCTCTTGACCACTTGAGGCGGCGGGCAAGCTATCCCCTAACTGGGAAGGCCCCTACCGAGTGGTCGAGACACTCGGGAAGGGAGCTTACCGGTTATCTACGATGGAAGGAGAACCCATCCCTCGGACCTGGAACGCAACGACGCTACGCAAGTTCTATTTCTGAATACCAAACATTGTGTAAGCAGCATAGAATAAAACAGATTTTCCTTCCTTTATTCAAACAACTCGCTTGTACATCAGGAAGGCCGAAGCCAAGAGAATACATGTCAAAAAAGTAAAAAATCCATCTGGCGCCATCATATGAGCCCCGCTCGGCCGACTCGGATGACCTTCCTGTGTCCAGCCACTGACTCTGTCTCGTGTAGAAACTGGTTCGGATAAAGGATAGTTTACCCCGTTGGCTCGGGCAGCTCGAGACAAGGGTGACAGAGGGATTAAGAAAGAAAAGGCTACCTTCCAAGTTGAAGTTGGAAGAGAAGGAGGCGAGGGAATGCGCATTTTTCCCTGCCAAACTGCCAACTCCTTGGAAGAAAGAGAGTACGGGCACCCTCCGAAGAGTGAAAGAAAGGAAGAGCAAAAGAGGGAAGAAGAGGTTGCCAGAAAGAAAAAGAAACCAGCAGAGCTGGATGAGGAGGCAGGGGAAGGCCCGGAAGGGAGGGAGCCTAGTTGGCTTCCTCCTCCCATCCGCGAGACGAGCAGAAAGGGACGAGCATCAGGGATGTCTGATGCCCCCATCCGTCCCCCATCTCGCCCCCCTGCAAGCCTCGCCGGAACTGATAAAGGGAAAATGGCGCGCCTTCGCGCGTCGACCCCTTTTCAAGTCTGCCCGTCGGCCGTTGACTCCTTTTCAAGTCCGGAGCAGCAGGAACTCCCTGGCCCCCGTCGTTGACAGTCTCCTCATCTGGTGCTTCCTCCATGCTCCGAACACTACGACACAACGCAACGTGAAGAAGGAATGAGGAAAGACTGTTAGGGAAACCCCTAAGCGATGGAGAGGAAGAGACGCCCTTCAGTCTTTTTATAGGCAAAGGGAGGCTACTCGCCTTAAATGATTCTCTCCTCGAAAACACGCCAAAGGAATTTCCCCTATGAATGGTCACCTCAAACTTCTCATCTTTCGCCCCAGCGGGGTACACGAAGCGGCCATGCATTCAAAGCATGAGAAAACGGAAGGACACCCTGTCAGGGGATCACCCAACCATCACGCGAAATCTGCGCAGAAAGTATCGATCCTTTCCAACTGCCGCAGATACGCTGATCGAATCACGGCAAGGGCAGCAAGAAGCAAGTAAGATTTTATTTATTACCTTACAAAAAGAGGAAGTCCTTTTTTGAAAAAAGAAAGAGACAAACAAAGAAAGGAGGCAAAACAGGATGATACATCAGGGCCCCGGCCCCTCTTGAAGCTCGGAGGTGGGAGGCACGGATGGTCTGCCCCCGGTACCCTCGGTGACGGCCGACCCTGGCACTGACCCCGCCTGGGCGGGAACTGCCTCGGTCGCGAGCCCTCCCGAGGCAGCCGGAGTTGGCGACCCCTCAGGAGAAGAGCCCTCCGGATCTTTCTCGCCCGACGCAGAGGAGCTGGAAGACGAAAAGTCCGAGTCATAGCATTGGCCAGAGGGGAAGTCGATTCCAGAATCCTGTTCCCCGGCATAAGCCGCCGCCCGGTGGTAACCCTGCTTAAACCCCTTGCGGATGATTCGGCGAAGTGCTGACTCGTAGTAGGGAAGGCCGGCTTCTTGTAGGCCGACCCGGTAGGCCTCTGAGAGTCTGTACTGCTCGATCGCCTCCGCCCCGGCCAGTCCCACCCTACCAGCGAGCTCGGTCTTCTCCCACTCTGCCTCAGCTAGTCTCTACTCGGCCGCGGCCGCCCGCTCCTCAGCCTTCGCCGATCACTTCTCTGCCTCGGTCAACTCCCGCTCGGCTCCGGCCACCCACTCCTCGGCCTCAGCTGATCGCTTCTCCGCCTTAGCTCGGGCGGCTTCGGCCTCCAACCGAAGGCGCTCCGCTGCCTCCGCCCGATCCACCAGCTCGGCGCGCTCGGCTTCCCAACGGCCATCCAGCTCGACACGAAGAAGGCGCTCCTCATCAAGGAGTTTACTCTTCCTCTCGAGCGACTCCCGGGCCTTGGTTAGCTGATCGGTCAGCTCTCAGACCTCCAGCCGGCTCGTTCGCGACAACTCTCTGATGGCGGAGAACTCCCGCCGGAGCCCCTCATGCTCCTCAGTGAGTCGGGCCAGATTCCTTTCGCACCCTCCGAGGGTCCAAGCAAGCTTCGACCACTCTGACTCCGACCGAGAGTAGGTCTCCGCCATCGTAGCCCCCATCTGGGTCATGATCAGGCCGCCCTCCATAATTATGTCGAGGACCCCGGGCGGGGAGTGACGCCTGTCTCCCCCTTTCACCCTCGCGGCTACGCCGCGACAAATCTGATATAAAGTGCTCGAGACGCCGAGCCTTTCCAGAGCCACCGGCATGGGGACCCTGTCCGCATCTGACGCCTCGCCGGATGGCCCGGATCGCGCTGCGGACTCGGCCGCTCCACACTCCACGGTCGATTGGGGCTGCGACGCCTCCGCAGGCGAACCCCCGACCTCGACCGACCCGGCCAGCGTGCCACCGCCTGAGGTTCCGACCGACGCCCCAGCTCCAGCCGCGGCTTCTTCAACCTCGGCCCCCTCTGTTCCCTCCGAGGGGAGAGCCGATCCAGCACCATCACCCCCCGGAGCGCTCCTGGCCCCCTCGGACCCCTCTTGCTCGGCGGATGAAAGAGCTGACTCGATAGGGTCGGCCCTATCTCGCTCGGGCGAGGGGAGCGCCGCCGGGCCAGAATCGCCTCCAGCAGCGGGGACGGTCCCAGCCTTCCTGGCCCGCTTCTTGGCCTTTACGGCGTCTCGCAACATGTCCTCGACGGGATCCTTGCGCTTCGCTCCGCGCGGCTGGGAAGTCCCCCCTGAGGCCACCCCCTTGCCCTTATCTCGAGCTTGGGGGCGACCCTCAGGGACGCCCGACTCCTCGGCAGTTGAGTCATCGCAAAGATCGACCACCTCAGTGTCCTCCTTCAGAGGTTCCCACCTGGTGTCTGCACAAAGAAGAAGGCGTGATCAGGGAAAAAAAAATGACCCCCACATCTGAAGGAGGATCTAAGTGGTGGCACCTGAGCCCGACGGATGCAGCCGCGTAAGAAGACACCGCTCTACGTTCTCCGGCATCACCAGTTCCTCGGTGGACTGGCGATTCCTCAACAAGATGGCGCCATACTCCTCCACATGAGGAGGGAACTCGTCCTGTCTTGGAGGGATATTCGGGAAGAAATTAGGCATTACTTGGCACCTCCAGGTTTCCTCCACCTAGTTTATCCCCACCCAGAAGAATTGGGTCTTCCACCCCTTGTGTGAAGAATCATTCGCTGCCAAGGAGATGCAACTCCTGTTCCTCCTCGCCTGGATAAAGTAAAAACCCTTCCCGGCCGACGGATGCGCCTTCAATTCGATGAAATAATGGAAGAGGTCCAAGGAAGGGGGAATCCCACATTGGCGGCAGAGAATGCGAAAGGCAGAAAGGAGGAGATAGGAGTTGGCTACCAGCTGGATAGGCGCCAACTGAAAAAAACAGAGTAGCGTGAGGACGAAGGGCTCGAAGGGAAGGCGGAATCCGCCCTTCCACGCCAAGAGGAAGGTACAGATATGGCCAGTACGAGAATCCAAACTCGTCTCGTGCGGAGCAGCCGAGGTGAAGCTATACTTGTGAGGCAGGCGAAACTGATGCTCTAGCCTCTTCACCTCGGCTTCCCCCAACTCGCTGCAGTTCGGGACCGGCGCTCTCACCACTGGCTCGTCACCCCACTCCTTGGCACCCGAACGCTGGTCCGCCATGGATTTCGAGGAAGAACTTGAAGAAGAACTCTCTCAGGACCCCGAAGATGCCGGGGGAGGAGGATGCTGCCGGACCGCCTCCGCAATTATCTCCGCCAACTCCTCAAACGCCGCCGCAAGTTTCTACGCCTCCGCCGTGCCCTCTCGGCGCATCGAAAAGCCCCAAAAGTAATAAGCGAAGGAGAGCCAAAACCCTAATGACGGAAAGAGTCTGGGATGACAACCAGCGCCCAACGCCTATAAACCCACGCGGGAGGCGGAGCGTCGTTCCGACCTCTGAGAAAAGGGGGCCCCTTCATTTCAAATCCGTCAGGATTGCAATTATGACGGGCCCAGATGACCACGACACGTGGCTTCATAGCACCGCCAGATCTCCACCCACCAGAGCCACGCTGGTCCAAAACCCTAAATGAACTACTCTACCGAGCCTACTTTGGCTCGGGAGTAGGAGGGGGACAAGTGGAGAGGGGGATTTCTGTAGCCCACTTGAAGAGCAGCCAAACTAGGCCCATCCGGGCCCAATAAGGTCCCGCTCACCCGAGTGACAGCCCACTGGGCCCACTCCGGACTGAAAGCCCAATAAAGTTCGCTCGGGGATACCACCTTCCTAGGCGGCCCTTAGGCTCGGGAGGCCCGAGCGTCGGTCAGGTCACAGGAAAGGTCCACGCCCGAGCCATCTCTCCACCGGGGAGAGGAAGGCGCATGCCAACCGATCCGACCCATCTTCATCCGAGCTAAGCCTACCGCCCAGGATAAGGGCTGGCATCTCTGAGCTCGGAACGGTCGACGATTGCTTATCCATGTAGCCGTTAGGAGCTTTCTGTAAGTAGGAATCTAAGGGGATAAGGGACTCCACGTCCCCATGGCGATAAAGATCCACGATGAGGCAGTTAAGAGCTCACATTGAGGACGTAACTCCCGCCTGAAATCCCTCGACTTACAGGACTCCTGAAGAACGACGCACTATTTAAATGAAGAATACCCTCCGGTGAAAGGTAAGGGCAACCACACGCTCAAAACTCCTGAGCAGGAACCACTTCACCCTTCTGGTGGAGAGGGATCTCGCGCAGAAGCTACTCCCCCCCTTATTGCTCCCACCATAGCTCTACTGACTTAAGCATCGGAGGATTTTTCCCCAGGGACTCATCCCTGGCCCCCCTGATCCGTTTCCCTTTCTTGCAGTTCACAATCCGGTGATCCTCTGCCCGCTCAGGATCCGCGCGAGATCTCGCCTCTTCACAGACGTCCCCGGATAGAGAAGGTTTATAAGGGACAGTAAATCCAGAATAAGAAGTCTTAGGTTGAGACAAAAAATTCACCATAGCCCTATCAGCCTACAGGCACCAGAGATTATCATTTCCCCACCCACAAATTTCCACAAAGATTCAAAGGAATATTTGGTTGCATATTCATAATTTTAAAGTAAGTGGTCACAAAAAATCATTTGTATGTGAATCAGATCCAGAATGTAAGTATTGCATGTAAGTTCATGAATATATGAAAATTAAAGTCTTGGTGGACAACCAAACATTAACAGAGTAGCATTTCCATGGATATAACATCAATTGAGATAGTATCTCCATGAATTATCTCATAATACTCATTTTCCTACAGTTCTCTCTTGTTCTGTATGCCTGAATATATGGTTTGGTGGCCTCTGGCTATCTCATAATACTCATTTTTCTATCATTTCTTTGTTATTCTGTATGCTCTGATTATATGGTTTTGTGGCTTCTGGCTCATGCTCGGGAACAAATCCAACATAAAAAAAGTCATTTCTCAAAGGTGAAGGGAGGAAAAGTTACCTATTGCCTTTTGATATCTATTTAAGAAGTATGTAGCCTTAATGTCTGTTTTATTATTCATCCCAGATTTAAGAAGTATGGAACCCCAAGATTCGAGAAGGCCAATGGACAGCTTCCAGAAACAGTATAATAAGGAGTACATGAAGATGACCATGCTAAAGCATGAGGAAACATTCAGAGATACTGTGTAACGTTTGTATTTTTGTGTGGATCTGAAAGTAGATACTGAGAAATTGATTGCACGTCTGAGACTATGGGATGTGGTCTACATTTCCAGAGTATTTTGGCCATTGAGACACTGAAACTGACTATTTTTGAAATCTTAAATTCGGATCTAATAGGTTATTTCTCATAAAAATGTAAACCCAAGTGTTTACATTTTCTCTGCCTTTGTGTCTTCAAAGCTATTGGGAAGCAGGAATCCTGAACAACCGAAAAGGTTGGCAGAGCATGTTAGTTTTAGTATCACCTCCATTGGATCCGAAAATTCGGATCCTCCTATCCTATTACTTATTACATATTAAAGGTGTACATAACAAGATCCGAAAATGATCCAAATCCGAAAATTAAAGTTCGGATCCGGATCTGTAATTTTGGATTCGGGTGATATTTGGATCTGTTGTTAACGGATCCGGATTTAGATCATAAAAGATCCGATCCGGATCCGACCCGTTTACACCCCTAACTGGCTTTTATATATATGTATATGTTTGTTTCCTCATTTCTCCGGCACGGAATCGTGGACGCCGTGGATCCCTTCCCGGCGGTAGATCAACTGACGGCATAAACTATACATGACCATTCCGGTACGACACGGCCGCTATTGGATTCCATGCTTACACATGACCGATCGATGGCACTACCACATACATGATGCCATACCGGAGGGAAGACGATGGGCTTTAGATGCCACCTACTCTGCTACGTACGTACCGGTACCATCAGAGCTCAGCATGCCTCCAAGCGTGCCCAACTGATCCCCTGGCGGAGGAACCGGGAGCAACCCCGTGCCCAGCATCATATCAATAGCTGCCACCATCCCATCACGGTACCGTTATCCCACTACTGCCTAGCTCCCCTGTGCGCATATATATATGCATGCCTTCATCTACCCTACCCACGTACGAATTATATATTTCTCCAATGTATCATTGCTCGCTTCTTCTTCTTCTTCTTCTTCTTCTTCTTCTTTTCTCTCTCTCTCTCTCTCTCTCTCTCTCTTTCTCTAGATGAGAGTTAAGGTATGTGAATACGTAGTTTATCGAAGGAGAAACCATGCCGAACGGGACTTTAGGTGTCTCACACAGTGGGTGACCCACGCAGCCAGTGTCTCCCTAGAATAGTTCGATCGTCCTCACTGATCAGAACACCAGTTTAAGTAGATATAGCAACTGAAAAAAAAGGAGATCTTTAACAGAAGAAAAGCTGCAGCCCTCGCCCTCGTGCTGCCTAGCCAACTTCGTCTACCACAAGTTACACCACATTAATCTACTAAAGGCATATATATATAACACTACCCCTAGCCTGTCAAGTCCTCCATCTATGCCCCTTACAAGTGGACGCCGGTGAAGAGTGCAAAAACGCTGGGATGGAAGACAAGTGGAGAACGCGCAGAAACACATAGAAAAAGGGGTTATGGAGGGCCATGGGGCAGTACAGCGCCGTAGGAGTAGAGGGAGAGCTCCAGGGAGGCGCCGCCAATGTTGATGTTGCTGTCGTCGTCGTACACCCTGTAATGCCTCTCCTCTTCTTCTACCGGCTGCTGTCGTAGCTGATGCTGCGGCCGGTCAAGATAGAAGGTGGCGGCGATATGACCGCCGTGGGGCGGGTGGGCCTTCCCCGCCCACCCCTGGCTGTTGTCATGGCTGCGGCCATCGTGGCCTTCTCCCTCCTCACGTTGCGGCTCTGAGTGGATGGGGAAAAGGGGGAGTGTCTCGATCTCTGGAGGAGATACTGTTTCTTCTCCTCCCCCTCCTCGTCCTCCTCCTTGCTGCTGCTGGTGTTGCTCGTGGTGGTAAGGTTGCTGCTGCTCATAGAAGTAAGGTGGCCTCTGCTGGTGGTAGTACAGGGGCGGCATTGCTGTTGGCTCCACTCCCAACCAGCCCATGTTGCCTTCCACCATCGATCCGCTGCTGAGCCCTCCTGGTAGGGTGTACTCCTGCAACCACGAGCACAACAACGAGCAGCACCGGCTATTTACTTTAGCTCATGCGGTTGCTTGAGACGTTTGATCCCAATGCACTACATCTTCCTGGCCATATATCTGGTTATATATGGGAAACCTAAAAGCTTATTTTGGAAGGGGGGGGGAAACATCTTTGGATGTGAACAGAGTAGAAAGGTTCTTGCTTGGTGAGGAGGGAACAAAAAGGCTTTCTTCCTTGCTTGTAAAAGAGATGAAGTGAAGAAAGAACAGATGTCTGTTAGGCTGTTCTCTTGTACAAATTTTGGTGTCTGCTAAAGTAAACGTAGCATGCTTCATGCAAGGTTTCTCGCCAATCATAAAGATGCCTAGCTAAAAAATAGAAAGAAGAGAACTCATTTCAGCTCCTAACCTAACGTATAAAGCCAGACAAATGCTTAGCTATGTGATGGACATGAAGATTGCAAGAGGAACAGAAATAAAATCTTGTAAATGAGAAAAGAAATAGAGCAACCATTGTGATCAGCACTCACCATGTAATTCCTTTCCATCAGTACGGAGCCACCACAGCCATTACCTCCCACCTGCCCAACACAACATACCCCTGGAGAAATCCTAGCCGGAGAAACTCCTGGACCATGACAGTAAACCCTCAGTGATTTGGAAACAGCAAATAAGACAAAGAGAGAAGCAAGAAAATTTCATTAATTATTAAGGTTGTAAGATAAAGAGCAAAGAACTTAATAGCCGCCTAGCAGAAAAATTCATATGCATGCATACCAACGTTGTGTGTGTGTGTGTGTGTGTGTGTGTGTGTGTGAGAGAGAGAGAGAGAGAGAGAGAGAGAGAGAGAGGTGCAACCTGGAGAAAGGATGCCGTTGTTGTACTTGTCGGCGGCAATATCCACGGTCAGCCTCTTCTTCTGCCTCTCTCGGGCCTTGTGGTTCTGAAACCAGTAGAAGACATTCTTCCCTTCGATCTTTCCGTACTGCCTCAACCTGGCGGATATCCTCTGGATCTGTTCCGCGCTCGGGGACCTCACCCCACAGTTGTAGTAGAGGTCCCTCAGTATTCTTATCTGATCAGTGGTAGGGATCCACCTGCTGCTCGACTGCCTACATAGAAAGCTGCTCTTGCTGGCAGCCCCGCTCGCACCGCCGACCGCAATGGTGCCATTAATGTTGTCTTCAGCCTGTTGTTGTTGGCTCTGGGACTCCATGGAACTGCACCGCTAAACAGCGCAAGAGCTGTCAAGAATGGCGTTGAGAAGCGAGAGGGCGAAATGGAGGTGAAGAGGAAAGGCCGTTGCTTGGGGTTGAACCGTAGGAAGAGGATGGCGGGATGAGCGACCTCAACGGAGAGAAGCCGAACCGGGAGGAGGGCTATTTGAAGAGAGTGGGGGATGGAGAGAGGAAGAGGAGAGATCGGGAGATCAGACGGATATCTTTGAGAGAAGGACTGAAGTTGACAGATGAGAGCTTAAAAAGGGAAGGGGACAAAGGAGGGAGTCGAAAGCCGAGTTTCAAACTGGTAGTTGCTTGGGTGAATAGGCATGAGATAAAAAATGATTAATGCCTATGCCCATGAGTGTCACAGACAGAAAACCTGGTGTACGTGTGCCTACATGCACATACCCTCTCTCCATATTCATTACACAGCTATTGAGATGGGTTTCATTATATATACGGTCCATGAGATGGATGGAAATTTATAAATTAATTAAGGATCCAGAACATATATATATATATATATATATATATATATATATATATCAGCTCCTTAATTAATTTTTGATGAATGAATGAGTGAGAGGTTACACCTACACATGCATGATGCATGGATAATCTCTGGCGTGAGCTAAAGTTTCCAAGGACTTCATGAGGGATCAAATGAGAAGCAAAGGAAATTAACACAATCCTTGCAGTGAGAGGAAACGCGCGCGTGGTGCATGTATGAAAACGTGGTTAAATAATTAAATGTGAAGTAGACAGTGAAGTGGGGGAGGCGAGGATGGTAAATATTGGGGTAGAAGGGCTACATTTGAAGTACTACCACATAATGAAATCTAAACGGCTTTTCCTCCTCCCATTCAAAACCTGTGGGTCTATTAATGAATCTCTCTCTCTCTCTCTCTCTCAAACACACACACGCACAAAATATATATATTTATGCATTCTCACTCGCGCACAGGGGACGCGCGCACAAACACAAATAGGGAGTCATGTAATTGGTCTCCGTCCTTGCTCTCACCAGCTCAGCTCAGAGGGAGAAAAGCTGAAGTGCTAGTGTCTACTCGTGCACAGTAGGCTATTGAGAGGAGGCCGCATTCACGAGAGCTGAGGAAGTACCTACGGGATTTTCTCGTCGTGATTCATCTGGCCTGTTCCTTTTAATGGGAGGGGTTAGTCAAGGGAAGTATTGGGCAGCTGGGTCAGTCCGCAGACTGGCTCTTTCACTGATTCTGTGACAGGGACCAATCTGTAAATCCTCTTCATGTCCCCGTTTCCACGCAGAGCCAAAGAGCCCCCCCGCCCCCGCCCCCTCTGAATGGGACGAAAGGAAAGTGAGGCAGTTCATTGAAGTGTCGAGCCCAACTTCTGGTGGGTTTGGCTGTGCTTCCACATTTGGGGGGACTAAAAAGATTGAGGGGGAAATGAACAATATATGGTGCCGGAACCATCTGATCCTCGGCAGGTATAGCCAAGCACAGGCCGGATCATGTGCCTTTGATGGGGCCATTGTTGAAATGGACGTCTCCATTATTCAAGAAGGCCGGGGAGAGGGGAGGGGTAGTTTGCGATGTGGGTCTCGCTTTAATTAAAAGACAGTGAGAGTGAGAGGCACCCCCTACATGGACCATCGATATCCTTGGAGTAAAGCAACTGGCCAGTCCCTTCCGTGGAACTGATGACCTGATATCTGCTTGAGAACAGAACACTTTTATATCTACTCCTGCCATAAACGCACCCATTGATTTTGAGACCTACCCAACAGAGAGAGATCAAGTTGTTGTTTTTTCTTTTGTTTTTAAACCTTGGACAATCGTGGATTACGGACGTACGGTGCACATTGCAAACTCTTCCTCCGAAGAATCCAAGGCTATATGCACATGGATTTCGTTGTAGTCCTTGGGATTCTTCCAACTCCTCCCAGATTGTGGGTTCACAATATATATGTAAGATATGTATGAACATGCCTGATACTCTTATCAAAAGAAATATGCACATGCATGATAGTGTTTGATGCATTTTCATTGGAAACAAATGAATGAACGTCTGTCAACAAGACTCCAAGACTGTCTGAAACGCAGGATCCCATAAAGAACATGTTGAATCCACAAAATCGCGGTGTTGAGATACAAGGGCCCAGAGTCATAAACACATGAACTAGATCCCATAAAGAACATGTTGAATCCACAAAATCACGGTGTTGAGATACAAGGGCCCAGGGTCATAAGCACATGAACTACAACTCATTGAACCAATACGAGACTATTGCCCGGGGGACTATGCCCAAATATTCGGGTGGAGGTGACAAGAAGAGTTGGGTCATTTAGTCCGCTCTGATACCATGTTGAATCCACAAAATCGCGGTGTTAAGATACACAGGTCCAGAGTCATAAGCACATGAGCCACAACTCATTTAACTAATACGGGACTATTATCCAAAAAATTATGCCCAAATATTCCAACATAACATACCAAGCTACAGACTTGTTATTTAAATAGGCGCGCACACACACACACACACAAAAACAGAGCGAGCAGTTTCTACATAAATTCCTGCTGCGGCTGCCTCGTTACGCTTTTTCCTCATCTCTGACTGAAACCCGGCATTGCTTTTTTTCTGGTCTCTGATCCCAACAGCGACTTCAGCACCTACGCCACACGTCTTCAGCACGAGTTGTACTTCTGTGGCAATTGAGATAGAGAAGGGGATCCGGGGGAATCAAAGGGAGAGTAGCTTCCCCTCTCTAGCTCCTCTGTGTAGTATATGTATGATACGGAACCGAGAGCTTTGGCAGTGCCGCTCTCGAGTATAACTTTTCAGATTGCGCTATTCCCCTGATATTGACAGACGATCATGAGCTTCCCCTCTCCCACTCATGCAAACGCAACGCTTCCTGCATACCCACAATCTCTCTCTCTCTCTCTCTCTCTCTCTCTCTCTCTCTCTCTCTCTCACACACACACACACACACACACACACACACACACACACACACACACACACACATACCCTACACGGGTACACAGTCGCACAAAGAAGTCTAATCTTGCATTGCTGACCAATGCCTCAAATAGCGGCCTTCCTAATTAACCAGGGGCCCATGACCCGCGTATAGGAGCAACTAAAGGGTACTCCAAGGCAGTCCTCCCTCTTCTTTGAGGTCATCATAGAGCTGAGTGGGGATTTCCGCAGGAGATCTCAAAAGATTCCACCAAGATATTGGGGAAGATTTGTTGCTCATGCCCTAACTTCCATCTACTTCCAACCCACATGTCAAGTCTTCTGAACTTGGACAGCCATTCTTGTTGCAGGACTTTTATTCTTTGAACATTCTAACACACAACTTATATTGGTACACTTATTGGTATATATTTACTCCATGGAAAGGGACTTTCATGCCATACCGTATTGAGGCATGGCCAGCGTAAATGTAGATGGAACCACAAAAATATTCCATTTTCGAGAAACCTACTTGCCCATAGCAGTGGACTGAGGCCTTACAATATATCTCTTGGGTGTCATTGCAGTTGTTCCTAAAAGGCTTTCTCCTCTCTCTCTCTCTCTCTCTTTTCCTTTTGTTGTGAGGTCTAGTATAGGCTGTTTAGCACTTGGAGAGTTCAGCAAGCAAGGACCACACGATTTTGTGGTACAATACAGGGTCTCTTGAGCCCCCCCCCCCCCCCCCGGGTCAGTCATCATCAGACACAATCACATTCAGCTCAATCAATACATTGATAGCTTATTGCGAAAGCATGGCTATTTTTGGTAAACTGCCGTTACAAGTTGGCCTATCCACATATCATGCTCTTCATTGTTCAGGGACTGCTCCTTCAATTGCCCATCCTTCACTCCTTCACTGAATCGACACATAGAATTACATCTTGATCATAGAAAACGGTTGATCTATACATTTTGATAGGACCCAGTAACCCAGGCCACGTTTTTGACCTCGATCCCATTCAACTAATTAGGTGGTCTTTTTTCCTCCGAATGTGCGCGCGTGTCAACCGGCGTGCATATGGGTTGCTGCGGTGCTGTATTTTGAATCGAAAAACATGAAGTCCAATCATGATTCTGATACCAAAAGCATGCAGTTGCAAAGTTTCTAGTGGCCTCAAGTTTTCTTCTCCAAGGGAAGACACTTCTAGTTATTTTGTTTATGAAGGTGGTCTCCGACCACAGTGATCAGGAGGAAAGGGCCATCTGTACGACTGTACATGATGAAGATGAAAGAGAGGAGGACGGTTTAGCTGACTTCACTGGTTGCCTCTGAGATGAAGTACTACTGCCCTCTATTGACGGTGCATGGGACAGACGGGGTTGACATCAGCTCGAAGCATGACCCACGCCAGTGCTCTGTATATAGTTCAGTACTCCATGAAGGGTTAGAGCGCTCGCTTGGAGAGACACACCGACGAAGTCAAGTCGGCTAATAAACAAAGGAAAGTTATACTTTCTTGATGGACACAACTTCTCACCTACGCCTCCCTCCCAATATATACTCTTCTCTCCAACTCGTTTCCCCAAACGTGGCACGTACCCTTCGATCTCCCTTTTTCTATATATATTTAAATATTAACGGACGTCAAGAATTAATGAGGAGGTACGTTGAACAAGACAAAGATGAGAGATATTGGTTGGTCAGGAGCTAATTATGTTCTCTGTTGGGCATGCACATCATTCTCCGGCCCTTCCATGACTTCCACTTTGATATGGGGAGTCTGCATGTCTTGTTTGCCATGCATGTTCCTTCCTCTGTAAGATACAAATTAATTAAACCGCTTACTGTGCCTCCGACAGGGCCTATTATTTCCCCGCCTGTTCTTCTTCTTGCCCCTGCTGCTAGCTGCTTCGCCAGCTTCACCAAAGTGGCTGTCAGTCTTGGCAGTGCGCCACCCGCAGCAGGGCCATATCTGTATCTTCTCCTTGTCCATCGACTCCACCCCCAACATTAGTTAATCCTTTCTAGCACTGTAGTGGTGGATGGGTGGGCATGATCTCGCAGCGCGCTCATTATTAATTAAAGTCTAGCTAGCCGGATCGGGGGCGTTTGTTTGATTTCTATTTATTTGATATCAATGCATGCGACCCATTTTTTAGTTCGAATATATATATATATATATATATATATATATATATAAAGTCTAGCTAGCCGGATCGGGGACGTTTGTTTGATTTCTATTTATTTGATATCAATGCATGCGACCCATTTTTTAGTTCGAATATATATATATATATATATTCCATCTCTCTAGCTTGTGCGAAAGGAAAGATTTTAACTTACAAGTTGAAGGATCTATGTATACTTCAAGTATTTCTCATATGGGGTGATCCATAGATAGAATATTAATTACTCTACACGAAAAGGCATGCATTCGAATCCAAATAACCGCCTAAGTAAGATGGAACTATTAATGTAGAAAAAATTTTCAATTAAGAGACAAATAGCCAAAAATGTTGGAAAAAAAACAATCTCTAACTCCTTTTTTTAAGGCATTATATTGGTACGCATGGAGTTCCCACCTGTCGATCGATCCAAGATTAGAATTTAGCTAGACTCAGTGCTACGACGTCCAACATCTAATTAACCAACATTGATATCATAAACATGCATGCACCTGTGACTGTATGTTAGAAATGCTTTGCAAGGCCTAGCTAGTGTATCATTGGTTTCGTCACCTACACAAACTCGTTACTACCGCTTCTGCTGGCGTCCTCGCTCCGGCGTTGGGAGGTACGGACGGGCCCCTGCCGGCCGCTGTCCCCTCCGGCGTGGAAGCTGTGCCTCCGACGAGCCTTGCGGTGGAGATCCGCTCCGTGCCGCTCTCGCCCGTCGCACCTGGCGGTGGTGCCGTGTTTGGCCTCGCCGAGTCTCCAGCTATCGCAGCGTGCCACGTCCCTCACCATTCTTACACGCTTCCGTTGACCGGGTCCAACCTTGATGGGACGGAGCGAGAAAACGACACTCTGTTTTCTCCCCACGCCACTCACGGTTCCTCTTCTCCAACTCCGACAGTGCCCCTCGCCGGTCCGGTCATCGGGACCACTGCTGGGCCGTTCCCCCTTCACACTGTTTTCCTCGAGTCCCGCTGCTGCCCCCCTCTCTGGCCATGGCCGGAGGGGGGGGGGGGAGCTCCTGCTGCCCCTCCTCGTCCTCCTGGCATTCTCCCCCACCGGTGCAGCCTCATCGTCGGAAAGCCTGAGCCCCTCGTTTGTGGGACCATTCTACAGCCGTGCTCCTTCAAGCCTGTCTGAGCTGTTCGTTTCCTGCCCCTCGGATGGAGCTCGTCTCCCCTTGCTTGGTCCTCTCTTGGATGCTCCAGCCTCCCCCTCTCCTCTTGGTCCTCCTCACCTCTCGTCGTTGGTACCCTGCGTCCTCGTCCTCAGCTCCGGTTGTCCGGCCGTCGCCTGCCTCTTGGCCCAGGCATCCCTTCCCCTCCGGCACCTTCCCCCTTGCTGGAGGTCGACACGTCTTTGGCCTCTCCCTCACGCCATCGGGTACCCCTTCATCTGGTCCTTCCAACTCCCCCATCGGTTTTACGCTACCTCCCTTTGCCTGCCACGTCCTCGCTGTCCTTCCCTTCGTATTGCCTCCCTTGCCTGTGATGGGACGACCGTGCCTACGGTCCCCTGTCTCTGCTTCTGCCTTCGCCCTCCCTCTTCTGGAGCCCCCTCCGCCCACGGCGGCGCTGCTCCCCGCCCCATCCGTTCCTCGGCCGTGCCCCTCTTGCCCGTCAGGGCTGCTCGATGGAGCCCTCCCCCCTTCCCTCTGCTTGCCTCCTACCTCTCCTGCTACCCACCTCCCTTCTGTCCTTCTTCCTCTCCCCCCCTTGTCGCGCCCCTCTAGCCCGCCAGGGCCCTCGGTGTAGCCCTCCTCCCTCCCTCTGCTTGCCTCCTGCCCCCCACCCCCCTCCTATCCTTCAACCTCCCTCCTCCTTGATCTCCCTCTGGTGCCGTCGCCTGCCTCTTCGCCCAGGCATCCCTCCTCCGTCACCGGCCATCCAGGCTTCCCTTCCCCCCTCTCGTCTGTCTTCCTCCTGCTCCCTCTACTATCCCCTCTCCTATACCTCTTCTCTGGGCCTTCCCCACCTACCCCCTCTTGCCACCCTCGGCCACTCTCCCATGTCCCCCCCTAGCTGATCCACTCCTTCGCAGCCTCCTCATGCTGCTCTCTTCCCCCCCCCTCTTTTCCCTCCCTCTGCCTTCCCCCCCCCCTTCTTTGCTTCCTCCTGCTCTACCTTTCTCGCCTACCCCTTGGAACCGGCTCCCCCTTCCCCCGTCTAGCCCTCCTGCCCTCCTGCTTTCCCCCCTGCCCTCTCTCCCGTCGCCATCCCCTTGGGCCTGCCTGTCTCTGCCCTTGCCTTCCCTCTCCCCCTTTCGTTCTCCCTTCGATTGCCCTTGCCTCTCTTCGGCCCTCCTGCCTCCCTGGCTCTGTCTCTTTTCCCTCTCCCTCTGTCTCTCTTCTACCGTCAGCCCCTTGGATCCGTCTTCCCCTCCCCCTGTTTGCCCCGCTCTGGTCGATGCACCCTCCCCTACTGCCGCTCAGGTCGATGCACCCCCCGTTGAGGTCTTTGCATCCTCCCCTGCTGCCGTTCAGGGGGCTGGCGCCTCCGTAGTTCCTGATCCTCCTCAGCCTGCTGTCCTATTGTTGGGTGGGTGGCCCATCCCAGGCGCGCCCCCGACCGCCGGCCAAGCTTGGTTGCCGCCGGCGACCACGCTCGGCGTTTTACGGCTGGCCTCGAGGATTGACGACCCCCCCCCCCCCCCGACGTTACCACCGGTGCTCTAGCTCTACTAGCTCCACTCGAGATCGTGAAGTTTGATGGCTGCTCTAACTACTGTTCGTCTTGCCGCTTGTTCTTGGCGGCATCTTGCTGATCTTGTTAGCATTTTGGGTTGTAGTTTTTAGTTAGCTGTCTTCTTCTGAGTTCTTTGGACCTTGACTCTGGTGTGTATCGGCCTCTTGTCTCGCTTGCAGGACGCCTCCCCTCCCCGGAGCTTGCTCTCCTTTGTACCCCCCTCATCTTCGCTTTGTTTTCTGCATACCATATATAAAATCCGCTTGTCTGGTGGTAGGGGTGACATGTCCTGTCTCTTCCGCAATGAAGGGATGAACGAACTCTCTCGTTTCCCTCGTTGCAAGTAAAAAAAAAAAAAAAAAAAATTATCCACTACATGTGGCTGCTGTGTAGACATGGATGGAGGAGGAGGGGGAGGAGGAGGAAACAGTGTCGAAGAAGAAGTGATCATAGCTAGGTTCGTGCACAAGAGAATTTGACGAAACAAATTAAAGATCGGATTTGCCCTGCAGCTGCAAACATGATATATACTTCCCGATCGAGGATAACTCTCTCTATTTCTCATCAGCTTCTTGAACTTTTTATCTCGTTCACAAGCTTTCGACCCGTCGTCTCTGCATTGACTGTCCTGATCGAGCGCATCACTCGTCACAGCACATATATATATATATATATATCAACCTGCATAATTCCAGTACTGCAAGGAGGATAATTCCAGTACTTCAAGGAGGAGACCAAGATGATGATAGCAAACAGTACTCTCCAATTACCAGTAAGTATATTCTCTTGGCCACCCGGAGTTGTTCTAATTAATTATTGGTGGGATTAAATTTCATGGGGTGGTCATAAACGTTCATTATCTACATACGGTGTCCATATATAGCCAATCAGTCTTTGTGAATTGAGGAAAGAAATTAAAACAGTACCGCTGACGATATCTAAGGGTTCCATATTAATTAGTCTCTGAGGGAGAGAGGAAGGAGTTTCTTCATATATATGGCGGCGGTGAGAGAGTCGTGTTATATATATATATATATATATATATATATATATATATATAGCACACTTAATTTGGGGCCGGTCGGCCGGCCGGGTTGAAATGTACGTATAGGTGTAGCCAATTGTCATAGATACTATATAATTAATTAAAGATCAGGTGCGTACCAATTAATTAACTGATCGAGCCTGATCACTTGGTCATCTGACATCTATCATTTGTGATGAATTATGAGAACAGGCAGGTACTACGTACGTTCATCAACTAAAAACATTCGATCTCAATCGTTCAATTACCAGCTGGTCAAATTAATTAAAAGCTAGCACTACAGTACCGTATATACGGATGGAGCGAGGCAATATTAATATTCCAGCTGATGATGGACCAATCCCATCAAGCTAGCGCAGCAAGGAGGTACGTACGTAGGTACTCCTTGGATTGGATGCCTTGTGATTGCGCGATGTTTAGCTAGGGAGCGCCTCCCATGCATATCGATCGTATCCAACAACTGTATATAATGTGCATGCGATGCTAAAAAAATCATTTATACATATATATATATATATATATTATATGATATGAAATATATATAAATATATATTGATAACTGACGAATGGTTCACTTTAAATTCGTACACACCAGGCAGCAACTCCTTAAACCCAACATTAATTTGTTTCAACATATAAAATCTATCACCGATCGAGAAAAAACATATATACAATTAAGATTGTGTTTTTCCGCTCACTGCCGCCGGTGCATGCATGTTAGCCACTCCAATTAATTAATAATGCCCATATATATACGAAGAGGGGTGATCTCACGCTGGATCCTGAGTCGCACGATCTTGGATGATCCTGTGTCGTCGTCACCACGATTGAGGATCTACAAAGCAGGAAACGAATCAGAGGAGCCTAGGGTTGAGACTCTGGGGAAAACTCTCCGATGTTTAAGTCAGCAAACTGATAGAGCATAGGTGGAAGGGATATAGGAGAAGAAGTGAGAGGTACGAGATCACTCTCCACCAGTGAATGTGGTGTTGAGTACTCAGGATCATCTTACCTTTCTGGAGAGTTTTCCTAGGGTTTATATAGGCTCTCGCCCCGTATAGGAGTCTAGGAAGATTGAGAGACTAAGGGAAGTTACATCCTTGTCGTGGGCTCTTTATGGCCTGAGGACTCTTGCTCTCCCTTATCCTTTCGAGTTCGCTGCTCCGGGTAATGGCGTAACCTTCGCCTGGATAGGCGTTCAGCGGCCGGGTTGAGCGTGGGGCGCCCGTTCAGGGCTTTTCCCGGGTGACGGAGGCGTCGTTGGACGGTTTACACTCGGTCCCTGATTGGGGTTCTCCCGACCGACCGTTACTCGGTCTTCCAGACCCGAAGGATGCCTAGGAAGTACTAGGCCGAGCAAGTTTTGGGCTTCAAATAAAGTGGGCCCGTAAAGGGGGGCTATCACTTTGGGAGTCTGGCCTGTTTGGGTCGAGGATGGACCTATTTGAGCCGCTCTGGGCCATATGTCTTTGAGCCGCTGATTTTACCCCTCTCCACATGCCTCCCCCTACTCCCGAGCCAAAGTTTGGGCTCAGATAGTAGAGCATAATGGGGTAACATTGGTGGCTCGATTGGGGGATATCTTTTGTCAACAGGGGCCATTTAATGCGGCTGTCCTGATGACGTGCATATGATGATGGCTCCCTCGAGTCGGTGCGGGGAGGCCTTTCTTGGAGTTTGGAACGTTGCGTTGCTTCCTGCCAGGATCGCTAGGGTGTATGAATATCGCGTGCACTTACGTTCCACGTCTCCTCTCTTTAGGGCTTTTCCCTTTCATCGCATTCGCATTTTGAGAGAGTCCATGAATGAGCCGCGGGAGCGATCAGAGAGAGAAGAGCCTTGCAGAAGCTTTTGCAGAGTTGCCATATATAGATCACGGCGGTAGTGATTCGTCAGCTTCCTCTTCCCCATGAGTCTTCTGACTCTGCTATTCCCTCCTCCTCTTCTTGCTCTTATCGTTCCTCCATGGCGGAGCATGACCCTGAGGTTGAGATCTGTGAGTTTGAGCAAGGTGCGGGGAGTTCAATGCAGAAGTCCAGCCATCATCTGTGCAGCGAGCTGGGCGAGGCCGAGGTGAAAGAGATTGAGAATCGCTACAGGCTGCTATGGCGATACTACTCTCTAGCCAAGTCCCATGAGTGTAGCCTGGATACTCGTTCAGGCCTTTTTTGCATCTTCCTTTTGACTTGGAAGTGTGGCTTTCGCCTTCCTCTCCACCCCTTCGTTATATAGTTGCTACAATTCTACCAACTGGCTCCTGTCCAGTTGGTTTCTAATTCGTATACTTTCATCTTCTCCTTTATCTTCCTCTGCTGCTCGTGTGGCCTCGCCACTTCTTTAGACCTTTTTCACGCCTTTTTTGAGCTGAAGGAGCAAACCCATACTGGGAAGGGTTTCTTCTATCTTTAGGTGAGGAGGGGAAGGAGCTACGTGACCCTCTCTCCACGGGATTCTTCTCATAAGTCAGTTTTTCTGGGTAGGGTCTAGCAAGGGTGCTACTAGCTGGGGCTTTCCTGACAAACCGAACTTTCAGCCGATATTCCCTCCGAAGCAACCGGCGATCTCCTTAAAGCTGGAGGAGACGATTAAGGTTCTTCAGGAGAATCATTGATCGACCGTTGAGCTAATGAGTCCAGCCAACATTGATGAGTTCTCTCGCCGCGCCCTACCGCCCAGTGGTAAGGGTTTTAAAAACTTAGCTTTTGCATTCTTTCGTCCCAGTCGGTTGAGTCCTTGCTGATGACTTGTCTCCTGATGGGCAGAGACGAGGCGTGGTAAGGATGATGGGCGGCCGTCAGAGTAGGAGGTCGTCAATCTGGAGGAGGCGACTGCTCCGAGCGTGCCTCGAGCCTCTGAGGATCCTTCTTCCGCCCGGGATAGGGGCAAGAAGATTGCTCGGGAGGATGCCCCGGAGCGAAGAGGGTCTACGCGCAAGGACCCTGGGGAGGGGCTGTTGTTGTCCTCGCTGAAAGCTTTGACCGCCGAGAATAAGGGGTTAAAGAAGGTAAAAATTTCCCGTTCGTCTGAGGAGCCCTCAACCGAGGATATCCACCACCTGAGCCTCCTATCGACCGAGCCAGAGGTCTCTGCGGTAAGCCAGAGGACCTCCGCCGAGCCTACAGACGCGCAAGGGGAGGAGGCCGACTCTGACGTCCCGGTCGACGTTGATGGGACGCGCAGTGAGGAGGTGGTTGGGGCGAGGGTCTGGGCCGAGCCGAGCACCGCTGTTCTGAGCGTGGGGACGTCCGGAGAGGATGTCCCGGCACTGATTCCCCCAGAGAAGGTTCTTCCCTATTGGACGGTATGAGAGGATCTAGAGGGGGGGTGATTGTCAAGGTGACAAGGTAGGGGTGGGGGGGGGGGAGGGGGGGAGGCCCCATGCCTCCCCCTCCCCCCTACTCCCTCTCTGCCGCTGGCCCTCGCCGCTGGTGGCCTCCCCACGTTCTCTGGTGGGCTGCGCGCTCCTCACCGTGGCTGTACGGTCGTCGATGGTCGCCTCCTTCCTGATGCTGTAGAAGGCATCGCTGATGATGCAGGGCCTCTTGGCCTTGGTGTTGTCGTCACTGGCGCTCGTGTTGGGCTCCTTTTCCCAGCCCCCTATCGTCCTCCGCTGGCGCACCTACGTCCTCCGATGGTCCTCCCGATGGCCCATCCCCCTCCACCGTCGAGGCTGCTCACCGCCACGTCTCTCTTCGCCTGGTCTGCACGGATGTGTCTTCTCCTCCCCCTCCGATGTCTGCTCTCGGTGATGCGGCCCTGCCCTTTGGCATTAGGCCCCTTCTTGCCGGCTCATCTTCCTCCCTGTGTAGCGTCGGCCGGCCTCATCGGTGAAGCTGGCCCCAACGACGAACCAGCACCAACCCAACCTCCTCCTACTGTTGCAGGGCTTTCTAGCCTAGCCTCTGTGCTTGGCACTGCTCCCTCGGGCGAATGGCCTTGCCTTGTTGCTGCTCTGCCACCGGCCGCCGGTGCGCCATGTCTTTGTTGGTGCTCTGCCACCGGCCGCCGATGCGTCTTCGCCGCCAGCCTCATCGGCGTCTTTGCCCATAGGCGTTGGGGCTCCTCCCCGCTCCTCTCTCTCCGTCAACAGCACTGTGTCCCACCCTACCACCGGACGACACGTCTTGGTCCATCTTGGCATGCAACTATTGGCGGGTCACATCCCATTGTCTTCCCCTCGCGTTGACCATGCCCCAACGTTGACTACCTTTGCAGCACTGCCACCTTATGATCCGCCCTTGGCCTCCACGTACCCTCCTCCTGATGGGACGCCAGGAGGATGCGATACTCTATTTTCACAAGATGGCTCTCCCTCGGCCACCTCCGGCCATCCCCCATCTTCTGCTTTTCCCTCCCTCCATGCTTGTGGCGTACCCCCGGCCGTTGGTCTCCCCGCCACATCCCTGGTTGCTACTCCTCCTCCTTTGGCGGCGAACGCTACTGGGTCTGTCCTGGTCGCCACCCTTGGCCACCCTCGTGCCTCTGCCATTCCAGGTTCTTCTCCTGCGCATGTGGGTGACCTGCCGACGCCGTGCTCTGTCAGCTCATCACTCGTCATCCGCCTCTGCTGTTGGTGGACACCTGCCCGTCGTCGGTGCCACGTCTCTGCCATCTGTGTGTCCGGGGGCTGTTGGCCCTTCTGCTTCTCCTTTGGTCGGAGGCCTCGTTGCTTCGACTGGTGCTCGCCCTCCCCATGTTGGTTCTCTCATCCCCACCGCCCACGATGGCGCTCCTCCCACCGGCTCTCGCCCTCCCTGCTGGTTCAGCCCCCACCTCCCTCCTCCTGCTTGCCTCGCCCTGTTCTTGCTTTTGCCTCCCTTTGCCCTCCTATGCCCCTCTCCCTCCTCTTCCTACCTAGCTAGCCCTCCCCTGCCTAGCTAGCCCTCCCCCCTCCGGCAGCCTCCACCTTCTCCTTGCCTCCCCTGCTCCCCACCCCCTCTTGTCCCTTAACCTCCCCCTTGATCCCCCTTTGGTTGCCTCCCTCCCCACTTCGAGGTGTAGCCCTCCTGCTCCCCTCCTGCCTCTCCTGCTCCTCCTCCTTGCTGTGCCCCTCTTGCTCGTCAGGGCCTCGGTGAAGCCCTCTTGCTCCCCTCCTGCCTATCCGGCTCCCCTCCTTCCTCTCTTGCTCCCCCTCCTTGATGTGCCCCTCTAACCCATCAGGGCCCTAGGTCCCCTGCCTAGCCCTCCCCCTTCATTTTGCTTCTCGGCCTGCGGATGGCTCCTTCGACTTCAGACGAGGAGTCACCCGTGGGCCCCGTGCCTGCCGCTGCTGCCCAGTGCCCTGCGGCCCCCCGCTTGCCTGCCACCTCCGGTGGGCTCTTCGCCGCTGCTCAGGCGTGGTCCCCTCTGCCACCCCGTCTCCAGCCCCGTTAGCTGATGCGCTCATGTCCAGGGTAGATGGCCCATCCAGGCTCGTCTTTTGGGTGGGCCAACCATCCCACTCGTGCTCGCCGACTACCGGCCAAGCACTGCTGTCTCCGGCATTCTCCGTCAGAGTTACCTACCCCATGTCTTTTGGGCTTCGTTGTAGTTTTCCTATTTGGGTTTATTGGGCCTTGCCCACTTGCTGTAATTGGGCTCCTCCCTTCCTTAGTAGGATGCCCCATGTTATTCTTGGGCTTTCCTTAGTGGATGGCCCCCCCTCTCCCCGACCTTCGTGATCCCATGTTTCTCCACCTCCCTTTTCTTGCTATTGGGCTCCTCCCTTCCTTTGTAGGATGCCCTCCCCTCGACCTTCGTGGTCCCCTGTATTCCCAACCCATTTTCTCTTCCTTCTGCTTAATATATAAAATTATCTTGTTGGCTGGTTGGGGTCGAGTATCTCCCCTCACCTCCCTACAAGTATGACCTTAGTTAAAAAAAAATAGATCCTATACCAAATTTTTGATTTCTACAAACAATCTATTGAAGACAGCACAATAGTTATCTCAAGCCAAGACACACGGTAGATACGCGAAGCAAATAGATAATAGAAACTCTTAGACACAACAAGCCACCTGTGAAGAGGGGATAGAAGATATGGAAAGCAAACCATAACACAGTGCTTTTAAGGTGGTTCGGCTGCACGAAGGCACACCTACGTCCACCCCTCACCAACACGGTGAGACTTTCACTCCTTGACCAAAAGGAACACACACACACATACGCTGGAAACCAGTAGAACACGGAGACTAGCCCCAACACACGCACACACACACACACACACACACACACACACACACACACACACACACACACACACACACACACACACACACACACACACACACACACACACACACACACACACACACACGAGGACAAGTCCTCAAAACACACGGGAAAGAAATCCCACAAGGAAGAAACAAAACAAGGCAAGTAAGACAAACACACACACGCTGCACAGCAACTTACACGGTGACAACACTCCACGCACAAACTGATTTGTTGAAGAAAAGCAAAGACAACACAAGAAACCAAAACAAGAAGTTGCAACCGTAGCAATCCCAAGCGAAGAGGCACTATGAACGGCGATGCTAGACCAATGAGTCAGGGAACTAGGGCTAGTTGGCTGGCTGTAGATCCTTCTACTTTCTCTCTTATAGAAGTCTGAGTAGGCACTCTTTTATTTTCTCTTTTCTTTCTTTCCCACGTTCTGCTCTTTCTGTTGGCCAACATGAACTCCAGCAGCAACTTCATGCAAGGGAAGGGCGTCCAATATATAGGCCTCAAGAAGCAGCAGTTTTTCCCTTCATTTCTCTTGTAATTTGAATAGCTGAAATAACCAAAAGGTGGTTTGACGAAAGAGACCTGTAGAACCTTAATTTTAGTCAGCAAAGAGGACATCCTTTCTCTAGAGATCTTTTTCTTACAGACAGAATCTTAGCTGGCTGGTGCAGGAGACAGAGTTGGCAGTGAGAGAACCTTTTCCAAGACTTGGTACTGACAGATATTTGAAGTAAAGTGTTCCTCTGGATACTTATGATGACATGGACGTTTGGGTGAACCTAGGAGACTCTTCCAGACCTCAAAATCCATGATTTTATAGGTTTGCAGTCCATTTTTTTAATCCTCTGACATCCTTCTGAAATGTTGCAGGAAAGTACAGATTTCAGCTTGAGAGTCTTCTGGTGCGTCGACGCATCTGGTCATTGCGTCGATGCATCATCACTGTTTCATTAAGATGCTGGTGAGCTGGATCATCATAGGTCGATGCAGCTTCATAGGTGCATCAAGGCAGTAGTGAAGGTTGAGCAGATAAGGCTTGGACATCTTCTGGTGTGTCGATGCAGCACCACCTGTGCGTCAAGGCATCAGTTGATCATGGCTTGTCAGATGGCTTCTGGAAAGCCCATTGCGTCGATGCCCTAAGAACATGGCATTGATGCAGCTTGTATGACAGAACATTCGTAAAAAGGTGTTGACTCTAGGAGTCGACTCTTCTGACTTGGAAGCTTGAAGAGGTCGATGTAGCATAGTAGGTGCGTTGATGCACCATTGCCATTGCGTCGATGCTGCTGAAGCTTGTTTGAGTTTTTCTTCCTCTTGAGAAGACCTAAGGTCGACGCAGCTTGACCTAAGTCGACGCAGCTTGACCTAAGGTCGGTGCAGTGAAACTGTGAGGTCGGAGCAACCTTGTTAACCTTGTTCATACCTGCCTTCTTCATGGGATTCTAAGTTAGTTTGGCGAATGACTTATAGTACAACATCATCAAAATATCATTTATACAACATTCTCCCCCTTTTTGATGATGGTAACTATGAGTCATTGTGCTCACAGTTTTGACAACAAATTTGGGTAAGCAACTTATGCAAATTTTAAACATAACAACATGATATGCAACAAACTTAGAATGTAACAACAAAAACTATCTCTCCCCTTTTGACATACTAGCTCTCTATACCCACTAACACTCTCTCCCCCTTTGACATCAACAAAAACAAGAGGGGTACTGTAGATAGAGCAGTGAATAGTTAAAAGAGGTGGGGAATAAACTCAGAAAAGAGATTCAAGACTAAGACTTATTCAAGAGGATGACTGGAGCAACCCTCAAAACAGATATCTCCTAGCACATAAGCATGCCAGGGTAGTAGTATATGAATGGATGGATTAAAGTCAAGAACTTTTGCCAAGATTTAGGCAATTTAAAGTAGTACTCAAAATAAGATTACTAAAGCTGATGCGCACAATAGAGCAAAAGTTCTAGATGAACCCTAATCGGCTTAACTTATGAGAGCCAGTGACCTTTTAGGAAAAACTATCATGAGTATTGAAGTCAAACAAGCCGGAATAGTGAGAAATTTTTCTGAACTTGCACCTCTGATTTTCACATTGGCCGAGCTGACAGTCAAGATAGACATACACCTTTTTTACGTGAGGAATCACATTTGTTAGATGCAAATGCCCCAGTTACTCAGTACAATTATCTATCATGTCTCATTTTGATCAGAGATAGCTTGACACTTTATGCCTGTCCCACTACCACTTCATTGGTGAAGGGTGACAGTTTCTCAGTGGGCATGAGCCATTGCTCTGTTAAGCTCTTCTACCCCCTTTTTTTGAAGAATAAAACTTCTTATCAGATCAGAGTTAATCAGGACATTGTCCTTTGACGTGAACCACCTCACGTCTCAGGTGAAGTGCATCCGATTACTCAGCAAATCCTGACCATTGCCCTACAAATGAGTGCTTAAATAAGTCTCACTAGATGTGGTCGTTTGATCACAATACTCAATAGAAGTACATCAACCAAAGTTGTCACTGAAAATACATAAGGATACCATGGAGCAAAAGAATTTGAAACATGAAAGGCATTATAAGAAGTAAACCTATGGAGTCTTCCCTCTAGGTTGCTAGTTTTAAGATCAGAAAGTTGTTGAACTTAAGCCTCATTTTATTTAAACAACCATGATAAAATGTCATGCAGGAGAGTACTGTTAGAGAGGTTAGTCAATAAGAACAGTCTTAGAAGGGAATCTCCCCTTGAAGAATTCCATAAGAAAGTGAAGAGTAGATAAGTGACAAGGACACACTCCTCCCAGCAACTGTAGGGATTGAAATTGAAAATAACATGAATGCAATACCTACAGAAGTACAGAGCACATGAGATGAGAAGACTATGAGAGGTTTTGAACAACTGGGTAGTGCATTGACTCATTGGAGTCAGACAGAGGAAAGACTTTTAATGCAGCAGACAATTTATGAACTTGTCTCAGAATGAAATGCCAGCTCCCCCTCAACCAATGGACACTGAAATGCAATGAAAAATACCCTTGATACCTGGCAGAGGACTTGCCTCACGCATGGTGAGTGTTCCTAGGCAGACTTAGTCTGCCCTTTCCCACATCACAATTTTATATACCATAGGGTGATGCACATATGAACAGCATGACAACACATGAACTAAGATGCAACTAAGGAGATGCAGCTAATTAAACATGCAGAATGGACTCCCCCTATCAAAATCAAACAGAGGCCTCTCATGCTAGAATGAACGAATGCAAGCCAAAACAATCAAGTGGGGGGTCTGCATAGACCCAATTCTCTTTTTAAAGTAGAAAATCTATCATTGCTCAGACGTTTAGTAAGAATATCAACAATTTGTTTCTTAAGATTCAACAAAGTGAAGTTTGAAGTTTTTCTTGCTTACCTCATCCCGGAGGAAGTGATGCCGTATCTCAATGTGTTTTGTGCGGGAATGCTCAATGGGATTTTTGGATAAGTTAATGGCACTAGTATTATCGCACATGATGGGTGTGCATCCAAGATCTACTCCGAAGTCTTGGAGTTGGTGTTTTATCCATAGAACCTGGGTTCCACAGCTACCTGCAACAATGTATTCAGCTTCTGCAGTGGAAAGTGCAACAAAGTCTTGCTTCTTGGAAGCCCACGAAACTAAGCATCCACCCAAGTATTGGCAGTACCCACTTGTACTTTTTCTATCAAGTTTGCATCCAGCATAATCAGCATCGGTATATGAGATTAAATCAAAGGAACATGATGCAGGATACCACAGCCCTAAGTCATGTGTGCTAGCAATATATCTTAAGATCCTTTTCACAGCTATGAAATGAGATTCTTTAGGATTAGCTTGAAAACGAGCACACATGCATACACTAAACTGAATGTCAAGCCTAGAAGTAGTGAGATATGAAAGAGACCCGATCATACCTTGGTATATTTTGGAAGCTACATATTTATCATTTTCATCCGCATCTAAAGATGCATTTGTTCCCATGGGCGTGGATATGTGTTTGGCTTCCTTCATTCCAAATCTTTTTAGGACCTCCAATATATATTTGGACTGGTTTATGAAGAATCCTTCCTTTGTCTGTGTTATCTGCAATCCAAGAAAGAATTGGAGTTCTCCCATGAGGCTCATTCATCGAACTCCCTTGTCATAAGCTCAGCAAATTGCTTGCACATGTTAGAATTAGTTGAACCAAACAATATCATCTACATATACCTGTACAATGATGATGTGACCATTCCTTACCATGGTAAAGAGTGTTTGGTCAATCTTACCTCTCATGTAGCCTTCCCTAATTAGATGTGCACTAAGTCTATTATACCAGGCCCGAGGAACTTGCTTTAGTCCATATAGTGCCTTGTTCAATTTGTAAACATGGTTAGGCAAATCAATTAACTCAAAACAAGGGGGCTGTTCTACAAAAACTTCCTCTTTTATTAGGCCATTCAGAAAAGCACTCTTGACATCCATTTGATGTACTTTAATGCCTAGGGAGCATGCAAAAGCTAGCAGGATTCTGATGGCTTCTAGTCTAGCCACGGGGGCATATGATTCTTCAAAGTCAATGACAATTTTTTTTGGTTATACCCCTTGGCTACCAACCTAGCCTTGTTTCTAATGATAGCCCCTTCTTCATTAAGCTTGTTCTTAAAAACCCATCTAGTCCCAATGACATGTTGGTCGGAGGGTCTGGGAACCAGATTCCAAACTTGGTTTCTTTCAAATTGGTTGAGTTCATCATGCATGGCATTAACCAAATTTTCATCATGCAAGGCATATTCAATGCTTTTGGGTTCAAATTAAGAGACTAATGCAACGAGGTCATCATTATGGACATCTTTAATAAATGACCTGGTCCTAGGGGGGTCATGCAAGTTGCCTATGATGTTATGCACCGGATGATCCTTTAGAGTTCGCAGATTGGTAGAAGACTCACCAGGCAGTAATGTGTGTGTAGGGATTTCGGTCGACTGACCTACCTCTTGGTCTGTAAGCTGTGGTTAGCTATCATCTTCCTGATCTTCTTTAGATTCCAGAAATTCTCCATCTTCCTCCTTGTTTTCCCTCTCAGAACTGTCCTTGTCAGATTTATCACTTATTTCTGTAAACACAACATGTGGAGTTTCCTCCACGGTTTGATTCTTAACATTAAAAACCCTATATGCCTTTGATGTTTCAGCATAACCCAAGAATGCTCCAATGTCATTTTTGGCTTCAAATTTTTCCAAATCTGGTTTGTCATTGTTATGCACATAGCACTTTGATCCAAATGCTCTAAAGTAAGCCAAATTGGGTTTATTACCTTTCAACATCTCATAAGGGGTTTTCTTACACTTTGGCCTTATGATGGCCCTATTAACTATGTAGCATGCTATGTTTGCTACTTCAGCCCAGAACTTTCTTAGGAGTGGGCTCTCAATCAACATGGTTCGGACGATTTCCACAATTGTTCGGTTCCTCCTTTCCACATTGCCGTTTTGCTCTGGGGTCCTGGGAGAAGAAAATCTATGTGTTAGGACTTCTTGATCACATAGTTTAGAAAAGGATGAATTTTTGAATTCTCGTCCATTATCTGACAAGATGGTGGAGATTTTGACTTTACCTTCTTGCTTTACTTTTCTAAAAAAAATTTGAAACACAAGAAAAGCATCATTCTTGTTAGTGAGGAAGAAAATCCATGTAAAGTGTGAGAAATCATCAACTATCACATATCCAAACCTTTTCCCATTGAAGCTAACTGTTCTCGTTGGACCGAACAAATCCATATGTAGAAATTCAAAAGGCATGGATGACAAATCCTCACTTCTAGATTTAAAGGATTTCCTAGTTTGCTTACCTAGAGAACATGCTTCACACACCTGGTCAACTCTTGTGTAGGCCAATTTTGGCAAACCTTTAACTATTCCAAGTTTGGTCAGTTTATGCTGAGTGCCATAGCTGACATGTCCCAACCGTCGGTGCGACACGCCTACATCACTGAGCAGGTTGGCAGTCAAGCACAAGCTTTCAGAATTAAATGCATCAAGGACTACTATATCGACATTATTAGCTCTATGACCTATGAAAAGCACAGATTCTGAGTTTTTCTCCAGGATTCTACATTCACTAGCATCAAACATTACCTTATGGCCTTTGTCGCACAGTTGGCTTATGATAAGTAGATTATGCTCAAGGCCTTCAACAAGCATCACATTATCAATAGAGTTGGATGAATTCTTACCCACGGTGCCTGTGCCAATTACCTTTCCCTTATCCTTGCCTCCAAACCCTACTTGGCCTCCTTCCTTCTTGACTAAATGGCTGAATTTCTTTTTATCTCTCGTCATGTGCCGTGAGCAGCCGCGGTCCAAATACCATCGGTTGTGATGGACTGCTAGGCAATCCTGCATAGAAGACATTAAACAGAGGTTTTTGGAACCCTGACAAATTTGGGTTCACAGTCATAATTCACATCATGCAATAAATTCTTTGGAATCCAAACTTGCTTGAAAACCCTCGTTCTATGATTGAACCAGCACTCGTTGCTATTATGTCCTGGTTGGTTACATGTATGACAATTAGATTTCATGAAGTTCATGGAGTGTGAGTTAGGTTGAGGTCTGGTTTTTGGGTTTCCAAAAGTGTTTGATTTGGTATGAGAGGTACCCATGTTTTGCTGGCCATTGAACCTTCTTGTGTCATTGAAACGTTTTTTCCTTTCAGAGTGGGAGAATGAACTACGTCGAGGCATGTCCCTAGTGCTTCGACCTGAAGAGCCCTGGTGACCACTGAAGTGTCAACCTGTCTGGCCATGGTGTCGACCTGACTTAGTAGGAGAATTCTTATGATGAATTTGAGGGTTTCCTCTCCGATTATTGATATTTTTTCTCTTACTTTGGGAACTTTGGTCTTTGGGAGTTTTTGACTCAGGGACACTTTGTAGAGTTGACTCTTCCATGATAAGCTTCCCTTTACCTTTTTCAAGACTGGAGGAGATGATCTTGAATTCGAATGGCCTTTTCTCAGTGGGGTTAAATCCTAACCCTTCCCTTCTGAAATTAACCCGGGTTCCTAAGATAGCATCTAAATTAGATTTGCCCTGGGTCATTCTCTCTACAGAGGATTGTTTGTTCTTTAGCTCTTCTTCAACTCTTTCCAAATTTTTCTGCAACTCATTATTAACATCGTTAACAACCTCATATTTTTTAAGGTTAAGCCTGTTCTCTTCCTCCCATTCTTCACATTTCAGGTTGATCTGGCTTAGCTGAGTTTAAAGAGCATCATTTTCTTCCTTTAATCCTATCAGATATGAGCGGGTGGTTTCAAGAGTTTCAGCTTGTTTTTTTAGTTTTTCATTTTCAGTTTTTAGGGTTTCTAACTCTTTGTTGGCAGGATTGTTATGAGCAAGAGCGTTGATCTTTTTCTTCAAGTGCTTATTCTCCTTCTTATACAATTCATACTTCTCAAGTAGATCAGCATACGCATCTTCCCAATCCTCAATTGAAAAGGTTTCAAAGAGGTTGCTCACCTGATCCTCACTCCCGTCAGCCATGAGACAGAAGTCACCTTCATCTTCATCGGTAGAGAAACTCTCATTTTCCTGTTCATCATCGATCACTCCAGGTGGAGACCATGGCTTTGGGCTTCTCTCCCTTGGCCTTGGACACTTGCTTGATCAGTTCAGGGCATTCTCCTCACATATATCCTGCTTTCTTACATTGATAGCAAATGACATTGTCAGAGTTTTTGGAATGACTAATTCTGAGATTGGAGTTTCTACTTACCTGCGGAGCCTTTTTCCTCTTTATGAATTTGCCTCATCTACTCAGGAACTTCGTAAATTCCCTAGTGAGCAGGGCATGGTCAGCTATGTTGATCTTCGGAAGGTCATCTCCGTTGTCCTCATCTGAGCCGTCTGTGCTCTCAACAACTTTGACAGCCACAGTCTTCTCGGGCTTGACGTCTTCTTCACCTCTCTTCAAGTGGAGCTCATATGTCATGAGTGAACCTATCAAACCGTCTACTGACATGGCAGACAAGTCCTTCGAGTCTTTAATCACAGTGGCCTTAGTGTGCCACGCTGGGGTAAGAGATCTAAGAATCTTCCTAATCAGTTCACTATTAGGGTATTCTTTTCCCAATGATTTTCAGAAGTTAGTTAATTGTGTGAGCCTGGCATACATTTCAAAGATAGATTCGTTGGGCTTCATTCTGAACATTTCATAGTCGGTAGTTAGTATGTTGGCCTTGGTGGCCCTAACATCCGCTGTACCCTCATAGATTAGCTCAAGTCTATTCCACATTTCTTTTGCATATTTGCAAGTGGATACTCTTGAGTATTTAGTCGGGTGGATAGCGCATTGCATTATGTTTATGGCGCTCCAATTGGTTGTGGATTTTTTGACCTGTTCCTATGTCTAGGTGTCATCTAAATCTGGTACAACAAATGGACCTTTACTCACAACACGCCATATCACATGATCCTGGGCATGCAGAAAAACATCCATTCGGTTCGTCCAATATAGATAATTAGTTCCATCAAAAAATGGTGGTTTGTTGATGGCCTGGCCCACGGCTATGTAGCTGCGAGGGACATTCCCATCAGATCTCCCTAGGTCGTTGGACTGCATTTCTAGGGAACTCACTCTGATACCAACTGTTGGACGGTATGAGAGGATCTAGAGGGGGGGTGAATAGATCCTATACCAAATTTTTGATTTCTACAAACAATCTATTGAAGACAGCACAACAGTTATCTCAAGCCAAGACACACGGTAGATACACAGAGCTAATAGATAAGAAAAACTCTTAGACACAACAAGCCACCTGTGAAGAGGGGATAGAAGATATGGAAAGCAAACCATAACACAATGCTTTTAAGGTGATTCGGCTACACGAAGGCACACCTACGTCCACCCCTCACCAACACGGTGAGGCTTCCACTCCTTGGCCAAAAGGAACACACACACACATACGCTGACCAGCAGAACATGGGGACTAGCCCCAACACACACACACACACACACACACACACACACACACATGAGGACAAGTCCTCAAAACACACGGGAAAGAAATCCCACAATGAAGAAACAAAACAAGGCAAGTAAGACAAACACACACACACGCTGCACAGCAGCTTACACGGTGACAACACTCCACCCACAAACTGATTTGTTGAAGAAAAGCAAAGACAACACAAGAAACCAAAACAAGAAGTTGCAACTGTAGCAATCCCAAGCGAAGAGGCACTACGAACGGCGGTGCTAGACCAATGAGGCAGGGAACCAGGGCTGGCTGTGGATCCTTCTCCTTTCTCTCTTATGGAAGTCTGAGCAGACACTCCTTTCTTTTCTCTTTTCTTTCTTTCCGACGTTCTGCTCTTTCTGTTGGCCAACTTGAACTCCAGCAGCAACTTCATGCAAGGGAAGGGCATCCAATATATAGGCCTCAAGAAGTAGTAATTTTTCCCTCCATTTCTCTTGTAATTTGAATAGCTGAAATAACCAAAAGGTGGTTTGAACAAAGAGACCTGCAGAACCTTAATTTTAGTCAGCAGAGAGGATGCCCTTTCTCCAGAGATCTTTTTCTTTCAGATAGAATCTTAGCTGGCTGGTGCAGGAGACAAAGCTGGTAGTGAGAGAACCTTTTCCAAGACTTGGTACTGACAGATATTTGGAGTAAAGTGTTCCTATGGATACTTATGATGGCATAGACGTTTGTGTGAACCTAGGAGACTCTTCCAGACCTCAAAATCCATGATTTTATAGGTTTACGGACCATTTTTTAATCCTCTGGCATCCTTCTGAAATGTTGCAGGAAAGTACAAATTTCAGCTTGAGAGTCTTTAGGTGCGTTGACGCATCTGGTCATTGCGTCGATGCATCTTCACTGTTTCATTGAGATGCTGGTGATCTGGATCATCATAGGTCGATATAGCTTCATAGGTGCATCGAGGCGACAATGAAGGTTGAGCAGATAAGGCTTCGACATCTTCTAGTGCGTCGATGCAGCACCACCTGTGCGTCGAGGCATCAGTTGATCGTGGCCTGTCAGATGCCTTCTGGAAAGCCCATTGTGTCGATGCCTTGAGAACATGGCGTTGACGCAGCTTGTATGACAGAACATTCATAAAAAGGTGTCGACTCTAGGAGTCGACTCTTCTGACTTGAAAACTTGAAGAGGTCGATGCAACATAGTAGGTGCATTGATGTACCCTTGCCATTGCGTCGATGCTACTAAAGCTTGTTTGGGCTTTTCTTCCTCTTGAGAAGACTTGAAGTTGACGCAGCTAGACCTATGGTCGGAGCATTGAAACTGTGAGGTCGGAGCAACCTTTTTAACCTTGTTCATACCTTCCTTTTTCATGGGATTCTAAGATAGTTTGGCGAATGACTTATAGTACAACATCATCGAAACATCAATTATACAACATTCCCTAGCAGCAGGGGCGGTTTGCCGTTCGGGCCTCCTTGTATAATAGGTGCCGAGCTCTGGCGCCTTCGTTGGTTCGGGAGGAATTTCAACGCAGCTCCCCCTCAATGCTTTTCGAAAGAGTCATGGAGGGAGGTTTGATCATGGCCCAACTAGGGGCCGAGGTAGTTGATTTCTTCACGCGACTTGCGAGTGAGGAGAGTGCTCACAACCGGGTCTGTGCTGAGTCTGACCGGAGGATCAGACGGTTGACCTTCGAGCTTGAATTTCTTCAACAGGAGGTGACGTCGCTTCGGGCTCAGGATCGGGTGAGCCCGGAGGAGGCTCGGTCACTGGCCGAGCAATTATCCCAGGCTCGGTACACGGCTGACCTTAAAAGCAAGTTCCTGGAAGAGGAGCGTCAGGCTCAAGTGCCATGCTCGAGACAATGGGCGGCCGAGCAAGAAGAGCTCGGGGGCCGGCTCCAGGAGATCGAGCGGGCAAAGAGGGAGGCTGAAGTGGCACGGTCCGATGCTGAAGCGAAGCTGGCCGAGACCTAGGTAAAGATGGCCGAGCTTGAGGAGAAGGCCGCAGGAGCCGTGGCGGAGGCAGTCGAGCGCTATTGGATCTCGGAGGAGTACCATGAGGCTCTGAAGCAGGCCGCCTTCGCATGCTATGAGCCGGGCTACCGGCGAGGGCTGCGAAAGGGTTTCGCCCAAGGTTTCCAACAGGCGATCGCCGAGGCCCAACAGCAGGTACTTGTCTTCATTGCTGGGCAACGCTACGACTCAAACGAGAAAGGCTTGAATTTTCCTTCCTCATCATCGAGCGACGAAGGGGGGAGCGAATTAAGATACTTCTGCTTCAGTGGAGGAGAGATCACTAACTCCGGTCACCTCGAGAGGGCACGCAGTCGGGGTAGTTCCCATACAAATGGGGTTACTGCCCGGGCCGGCTGTAGCCAAGGGAACCGGGGGCAAATCTCCGAGCGCTGAGGGCCCTCCGCTTGCCTAGCTTCAAGGGGGACCATGAGCTTCTCCAAGTTCTCTTATTCCCATAGATTAGGAAGGACCGTACTTGCCTTGCTGGCTTCCTTTCTCTTTTTGCAATTTCTTCCTGGACTTGGCTGTATAATGCTTTTCTTTCTATATAATGACAATAGTATTTAAAACGCCATTGACTGTTTCTTACCGCCTTTGACTGAGTATGATTATCGTATCTGCAGTTGCCAGTAAATCGGAGATCTTGTATGATTCACAGCTGAAAAATCAGTCTTGCGTGTTGATCGGCCAAGTTGTTGGCGTTGTACTAGGGCCTTTTCATCTTCCCATGCTTTGAATGACTTGTCGTTTTACGTATTCCCGCGGGAAGGTTCTGTGTGGGAGGTGGCGTAACTGCTTCTTGGGAAGGACGTCTGCCTCTTGCATCTTTTCGAGGGGAGAATCTGCCACGCCCCGACGTGGAAAATCGGAACGCAGCAGTTATAATCACTCATGACAATCAGAGTAATACGTAAATAAAAATAAATATGAAAATGCAAGAGAATAAATTACTCAACAAATTTCAACTTTATTAATCAACATAATTCAACTCTTCTTACATAGACCCAATTGATAGTAAACTAAACAAAACTATAACTCCTTAACAACTGGCCATAACTGCACAACTTGACACATTCTATGCTAAGACAGACACCCGGCATAACTTCTACTGGCTCACTCCAAGATCTTCACTCTTGCCCGTCCCCATCAGTTTGCGTATCCTCGCCAGTGCTACATGAAAGGGGGAAACAACTCGGTGAGCAAACACTCAGTATGTTCTATAGCAGGCAATATATAAGTGATTAGCCAATCTAATAATGTCATGCGGAGAAACATTGAATGTTTAAATAAAGCTGATAGCAATCAACTATAGCCAAAATGAAAGGATATGAATGCAAAGGATAATAAATAATAGAGTAGAGCAGCCTTTAGCAATAGTCCATGAATTGGCCGAACAAGCACCCAAGTATAGCAAGTCACATAGAGTCACAATTTCATGTAGGAATGAATGTCATAGATAACACGCTAGCAAGTACACGGTGCAATGTCACACCTTGTCATTACAAACTCCACAGGGTACAAGTACTTTCGGGCGCTCCTCCCAGGACCAGACAGGACCCTTTATGATGCATTGGCATTGATTGGCGGATCCAAGATCCCAAGTAAAAACCTAGACATTCGTTGGAATAGGCCAAGAAATCCAAGGTTAAGTTATGTAACTTATCTCTAAGAGCAAGAGTTATTCCAAATGAAATTCGGATAAGAAGTCATAGGAATATGACTTTGGAAGTCAAGATACCCTAAAGGGGATCATAAATGGGACTAGATTGCAGCCCAAGGCTACCCTTTGGCATAGCTGTTACATCATACAAGAATCATAGAAAAGCGAGTTCTGGAACAGGGTTGCGGTAATGCCAAGACCGCTAAATAGAAATGATGGTCCAGACTAGGCCGCTAAATTAAGGGTTGCGGTCTAGGAAAGACTGCTAAATAGAGTTTGCGGTCCAAAGGAGGCTGCTACCAGGTTGGGTCCAGCAAGGCAAAACAGGGACATTTCTTGGTCCTCAGTCAGCCTGAGGCATGGTGGGACCGGACCAGGGCCGTGCCCACACATCTCAGGACAATTGAGGAGACTTAGGTCGACTTGAACAGGGCTAGGTCGACTTGAACAGGGCTAGGTTGACTTGGAACAAGGATAAGTCGACTTGGAAAACTAGCACAAGGTCAGGTCAGAAAGGATTTGGCGGTCACGCCATGGCCGCTACCTGAGGGTAGCGGTCCCAACTGGGCCGCCTTATGGTCGAGACAGGGCAGGACAGTCATGAATTCGGTGCGCCCAAAACACGAACTGGTCAAGTCGGTGGGTTCAGACTTTAGTGGTACAACCTGCCCGACGTCCTAGTGGGAATCCCAGGCTCGTGGGAGCTTACGGAGGTCTCATAATAGTGGTCCTAGTCTGACGGAAGGAGTATCCGACGGAGAGTCCCAACTATCACAAGATTGAGGCTATGAAATGCGAAAAACGAGAGCAAAGTGGTCAGTCAACACCACCGGAGTGGCATGACTGTCAAACAATCATAATTCAATAATCAACCAACAGTCTAATAAGTGATAGAGGTTCAACAATTAATGCAATCATAGATAGAGTTAGTCATAATTAACTACTTTTTTATAGCAAGAGGAACGATTGACAAGCCATGATTTGATGGAAAAGAGATGATATTCCAGTAGCCATGATTCTCATGTAAATTAGTTCCCTATAACCCTAGTCATTAGGTGCGTTCTTACCCTAACATGTTGTCTATTCATAGGGGGAGATAGACAAGTAGGGTGTCCCCCTATTTAGAGAGGCGAATCAGGTTGCTGATAGCCTGGCTGGTCATGGTTGTACCGTGTCTTTGTCTCCCATTATTTATCTTTTTTGGGCTGACCTCTCCACTCTTGTAAAAGGTCCCTATCATCTTGATAAGATAGGGTGTCCTTCCATTAGGCCCTAGTTTCTTGATGTACTCTCTTTTCGTCTGCATTTTCATAATAAAATCTTTCTGATCGGTGTTTGGTGGTGGAGCGACTGATGGGAATCAACACCGGGCACTAACATTTTTCTTTTACATTTGTGTCCTTTTCTTTGTATTTATACCCTTGGCTAATTGGATTTGTAATTGTAAGGCATTATAAGCCAAATGGTTAGTCTTCAAAGTCTTTGGGTTTATTTGTAAAAGTCAAGTAGGTCTAGCAGGGTCCCCCACCCTCTCTCCCATTGGTCCACCTAGGTTCTAGGGCCCATGTGGGGTTGGTTCAAAGTTCAAGATTGGACTTGGACCAGGGGGGGACAAGGTGGAAGAAAATTCAAACTTGGACCAAGCAAAGTCCAAGATACTTCCCCCTTATAATATAGTTTATTCCATGTTGAATTTTTATTTAATTTGGTCATTTGACCACATGGGGGAAGAAAATACTATTCCTAGTTTACCCCTCCCCTCTCTCCCATGAAATTCTCAGCCCCCCACCCCTTGCCATTCTCTATATAAGCCTATGTATAGTGTCTTTAGAGATTTTTAATGAAGAATTAAATATTTTTGCCAAGAGCAAGCCCAAGGGCGCCCCTCTCTCTCTCCCACCCCCTTGCAGATAGATTTCTATAAAATTCTTGAGGTTTGAAGCCTCCTCCCCTCCCCCTCTCTGAGTGTGAAGCTCAGCCTTGCCGCCGCCGCCGCCATAGAGCCACCGTCGCACCGCCACCGCCGTCGCACCGCCATCGAGCTTGAAGTTCTGTCTACATCACGACACTCTTTCTTTTGATCTAGATACGCATAAACAAAGCATTGCATGTCTAAGGGATGAAAATAAAAATCTTCAGGATGAAATCACTAGGTTGGAAGAAATTGTAATAAAATTTCAAAACCAACCTAAATCAATCTCTAATGATCAAACTATGGCCGATGGGCTAATTCATGATGAGAGGTTGATTGAAGAAAGTAAAAATTCTGAAACTCAAAGTGAAAAGGTCCTAAAAGAAACTGAAGTCTCATGCTCTGCTAATTTTGCATGCAAAGAATGCTCATTCATGAAAAAGATAAATATGGGTCTCCATGATGATCTTGAATGGCAACAAAATCTGATTGATTCTCTGAAAGAAGAGAACAGAGAATTGTTGGAAAAGAAAATTGAACTTGAACAAGATGAAGAAGAAGTGAATGAAAAACTGGTTGCTCTTGGAAAAGGTAAAACTGTCATTGATGATTGCTCTGAAACATTGCATGCTTTAGAACAAGAAAATCAAAATCTTAAAGCGGTAAATGCCATGCTCAATGAGCAATTGGCAGCATGCGAAGAGGGTCTTGATGAATCTAAACAGCATATTTCTTCACTTGAAAATGAAATTCAAGGTTTGAATGATTTCCTGTCAATGTTTGCCCAAGACCAAGATTCTGGCTCAACAGAAGCCACAACTTCGTGTGGTCAACAAAAAGGGCATGCTACTCGAAATAAAAGTAAAATTCAGCATGCTCATCTAAACATGCATCACAACATGTCCAATGCTAAATACTATGCTTTCCACAAAATGAATGTCCTTTGTTATTATTGTGGTAGACATGGTCACACTGTGCATGATTGTTTCATCTTGAGGAATGATGAGCTTAGAGCAGGACAGCAAGTGAAAGGGAAAGGAAAGAAACATGTCAACACTGGCAAAGGGCCTGTTCAGTAGAACTCTGCACAGAATCGCATGGAGAATCAGAAGTGTCGACATTCCCAACTAGACAGGTCGACACTCCCCATGGTCTTCAACAAAAATACCTTTCTTTACTACTTTCATTGTGGTAAGACTGATCACACAGACCAAGAATGCTGGCATCTGAAAGAAAGACACCACCCTCATACCATAAAAGGTAAGAATCATGCTCGCCCATAAAAGTATAGTCCACATGCACACGCACATGAACATAAAAAGAATAATCAATCGTTTGTGTGTTGTTTCTATTGTGAGAAAAATGGGCATGAGATATATGATTGCCACATAATGAGGGGGGATGATGTGATTGCCCTGAAAAAGATGAGCCAAGATGCTAAACATGTTGCTAACCCACAAGGACCCAAGCAAGCTTGGGTACCTAAAAATTCTAAATGAGAATTTTGGGTGCAGGATGTCTTGGAGTTGAGAAATGAATGGTCTGGTAAATAAAAGCTCAAGGCACAGTTATGTAAATAATTTTTTTTTATTTTGCATGTTTAGTCTTGACATGTAGAAGATGTATCATAAGTTTGCCCATTTTGTTCAATAAAATTTTGCAAACTGAACTGCTTGTTTGAATGATGATTTTATCCCCCATGGTGTGAAGATGAACACATGAGCTAGATTAATTGCTCACACCCTGCTTGACCTCTGGTATTTCAAATGGTCTGGAGTTGAAAGGCAAGTCATGCTTGCCCAGAACTCTTACTATGCGTGAGAAGGATCTAAGATCAAAACCTCTGTCGTATACCTGAGATCAATTATTTCAGCTATTTAATTCACGAGAAACTTGTTATGCTGATGAAGTTGATGTGATGATGAGTTTTGTGGTACCTGACATCAGCCACATGAAATTCTTGAATTTTGATTTTGATGATGCATATCATGTCGGCATTTTCAACTCGTTATTCATGTTAGCATTGTTCAAAGGGGAAGTCAAGCAATTGGCATCATCATGTTACATTCAGTTCAAAATCTATTGTGAATGATTTGTGTTTGCATCATCTTGTGATCTCATATACTCTAATGCAAATCATGTTTAGGAAAACACAAAAAAAAATGTGCAATCATCATGCAACATCTTCATTGCATTGTGCATTCACATAAGTCTTAGGCTGTATAGTTCATTGCCAACCCATGCATGCTTTCAGTAGGAGTCAACATCTAAAACTAAGCTGCATGCTCCCTTAGAATAAAGTTGTATCAAATGGATGTAAAAAATACTTTCATGAATGGTTTGATTAAGGAAAAAGTCTATGTGGAGCAGCCCCCTGGCTTTGAGAACTCTAACCATGCAGATTTTGTATACAAGCTAGACATGGCAATTTATGGCTTGAAGCAAGAACTAAGAGCTTGGTATGAGAGACTAAGCTTGTTCCTCATTAAGAAAGGGTACACACGAGGTAAGGTAGATCAAACACTTTTCACCAAGAAGCAAGGTAAGAACATCTTGATTGTTCAAATTTATGTTGATGATATTGTGTTTGGTTCTACTAAATCTGAAATGTGTGAGGAATTTACTAACCTCATGACTAGCGAATTTGAGATGAGCCTAATGGGAGAACTCTAATTTTTTCTCGGTTTACAGGTCAACCAAGGAGAAGATGGGTGCTTCATAAGTCAAGCCAAATACATCAAGGAGCTGTTGAAAAGATTCGACATGACCAGCTGTAAATTAATTGTAACTCCTATGAGCACCTCAACATCACTGGATTCGGATGAAAATGGTAAATTAGTGGATGCAAAGATCTATAGAGATATGATCGGCTCTTTGCTTTATTTGACTGCAACCCGACCAGATATCCAGGTTAGTGTTTACCACTGTGCTAGATTTCAAGCTAGTCCTAGAGTAGGACCAAGCATATTGAGATTAGGCATCACTTCATTAGAAATGAGATCGTTAAAAAAAATTTTGAACTGCATTTTGTTGATACACTCAATCAAATTGCTGACATTTTCACCAAGCCTTTGTGTAATGACCGGTTTACAACACTCAGAAGGGAGCTTGGTCTTTGCCGACCTCAGACATATAAAAATTGACATGATGATCTTGTTCAATTTAGTGTGTGTTTTTACAGATTGGTGTCCATGCATTGTTTATATGTAAATATGTCTTTTTGCATATGGTGTGGCATTTCATGTAGTCATGATGCATAATAATGAATTGAATTCATGTTCACGATGCATTGCAGGGTTTATGTAGCATCATTCTTGCATGGCCACAAATTTAATTTTGATGTATGGAAAGGCAGGCTATGCTTGTCAAGAAGCACTCAATATGCGTGAGGTTTCACCTCCGCCAAGTACCATGCGTAACTGTCGCATATAGTCCATATAGTAAGGGGGAGTTGTCTCTTTGCAGTATTCATGCATTTGTTTCATCTTTATTCTGTTACATTTAATAGGTGCACAACCATGTGCTGGGTCATGTATTTCATGTCTGCCAACTTCATGTTTGATCATATCAACCCCTGTATGATTCTAGTCAACATCTCCTTGACAATTATCTTTTCACTTGCAAACATAACTCATTGAGTGTATTCATTATATATCCTTAGGGGGAGTCTTGTTGCTTTTCTTAAATCTCTTGTAATATGAACTTCAATGGCTTACAGTCTGATTTGAGATCATGAGACCGACAGAACTACGGCGTAAGAGCTTTCTATTATATGCCATGATGATTGTCCATCCAATGAAAATAGTTCAGATTTAATGATTTCCTTGAAGTTATGAAATATTTGTTCTGAAATCATTTATGTTCTATAGTTTTAATAGACCTTAACTAGAGATTGCATATTGTGCTTTAAATGACTATCATGATATCTAAAAATTCAATATTCATGACCATCTTGGTGATACACTCAGGCTTAGTATTGTTCTTAAACATCTTGATGAGCTGGAATTCTTGGAAATCCATTTGACAGAGCAATGATATTGTTGCACGGAGAAACATGCCATGTCATCAATTCAAGTGACAAATGATATGTCATGATGTGCCCTTGTTATCTCTGTATTAATTATTTTTTGGACTCTAGGCAGAGCACTGGCATAATTGCTAAGAAATATATCTTCTCATCAAAGAAATGAGATTGGATATGTCATGACGTGACTTGCTATCTCTGTTCATTCTGAAGCATAACCGTCAATCTTGCCAAATACCTAGGGATACTTGCGTCTAAACAACGTGTATTCTTACGGTTAGAAGGCATGTACTAGACTCGACTGCTCGTAAAATATGAGTCATGTGCTTTCAAATACAAAAGATACTGCTAATCAAAAATATGGTGCAATCATAAAATTCCATGCTTTAGTCATGATTGTTTAGCCCCAATACTAGTTTTTGTGTTGTTCCCTTTGAAGTTTTTGAAAATGGATATATACGACAAGGGAAGGTTAAACACTGCCATGCCATGCGCTTTTGGTTCATTTCTATTACAACATGGATGTAGATGCTTTTTGAACTCTGTTGATGATCTCGGATTTCATTAGCTTTGAACCATATATGTTGCTCACGGTCTGGTTCAGGTTTGCATATAATGGCTTGCTCTCAACTCCTTTCAGCTCTAGTCTCACAGACATCCGTCACCTTCTCTACCTTATCCCTCCTTTTTGCTGCTATCAAAGGGGGAGAAACTGTCTTGTTGTGAGTCCTTTATGAGCTAATACCTTTGTCCATCCTTTGTGCAGCCTTTGTGAGTTGTCAAAGTGGGAGAGTGAATTGTGGACGGGAGAGAGTCCACGGGGGAGAGAACCTTGTGAGCTTTGAGTCTTCATATGTGATGGGGGATTGTGCATAGCATTCACATGCTTTGATCATCCGTGCATACATATCCGCATTCACATGCTTTCACTATCATGGATCTTACGCTGCACATGTTACATATGTCATAAGCATTGCCATCTTAGATATTACTGCCACATAATGACTCACAGTGTTGCCATCAACAAAAAGGGGGAGATTGTTGTGCCCCTGTGGTCATTTGAGTCATCTTGTGGTCACTTGGGTCATTGGACATCATCCTGTGGTCATTTGAGTTATTTGATATTCTTGATTTTGATAATGGCCAAACACTATAAGTCATTATTATTTTTCACTCTCATATGACTGACATACGTGATGTTTTATTCATGACAGATACGCCAATGAATGGACAAGGAATGGAGTGGAGGTGGTAAATGTGAAAGCCTAATGATCACGCCCAAGCAAGGATGGAAATCCTTTCAAATCGTGATCAATGAAACAATCAAACTCATGACAGTCACCTGGCAAACCAAACGAGTGGAAAGCATCTTGCCTCTCTACCATTCAATACAGGTGGTATATGTCATTTACTGTCAAGCACCGTTGGTAAGATTCTTACCTTGTCATTACCATCAATCTCACCATGGGTATTCCATTTACCTCTCATTTCTAAACTTCACAATGATAACTTGGATTGATAACTATCAAGTTCACTCTTCAAATGCATTAGTTTTTCATTCCAATCATGGTAACATGCTCAAATGGTCTTGATGCTTCTAATACATAAACCAAGTGAAATCCAACCCCCAAATGTATGAAATAAACATCTACTTAAAGTCATTGTTATTTGGATCTATTTCATTGGGCTAACACTTCAACTTTGCAGGACTAGGTCATTCCAGTCGACACTTCACATAGCCACGTTCAATGTACAATGAAGCATAGCCGAGAGAACCCAAGGTCAAAGATTCAGTTGACACCTTTAAGACTGTCAAGGTTGATATCACAGATGAGAATGGGTTGCTAAAGGAGTCAAGCGATTGAGCTAAAGGGTTAACTGTCTGAACCGGGGAAACTTTGGAACTGCCCAGCTAGCAATCGACCGCCAGCACAGGGGCGGTCGACCGCTCCTGCTAGCACCCAAAGGCCAACAGGATTCTCCGTGGCGGTCTACTTCCAGCCCAGTAGCGGTCGATCAAAAATTCCAGGGACTAAATTTCTACAGCGTTTCTTAGTAGCGGTCGACCGCCAGAAGGTTCCGGTCGACCGCCAGCCCCGAGCCATCAATGTTGACTTTGTTTTCCACTTCGAGAGGAGCCCCTTTCCATGGATTTGTTTAATCAAAAGTCACCCAATCTCCCATGATTTGTGGATCTGGTCTGGGGGATGTCAATGGACCATTCAAAGTCTATAAAATGAATGCAAGAGGGTTAGAAAACCCTAGTTGATCAAGTGAATCAAAGAGAGATCAAGAGAGACTAAAGGGGGTGCTTGGAAGAAGGGGTACTATAGCCGTGAATAGTACTTCGTGCAGAAGTTCTTCATCCATTGCAAGGTGATTCAAGCATAGATCTGAAGCAAGCAACCTCCAAGGAAGCTAGAAGCAATCAATGTTCTCAAAGGTGATCAAAGCTACATCCATACACCTTTTCATCAACTCAAGGCCATCCAAGCAAGCTCATTTTCAAGGGAGATCAAATCTACATCCTTTATCTTTTTCATCAACTCAAGGTGATCCAAGGAAGATCATTTCACAAGGAAGAAGATACCATTGAAGAGTCAGATTCAAGCTCCAGCAATCTCAGACAAGATCTTTTCTCTTTGAGCATATTCTATATCTTGTTTGAGTGTTTTCATATTTGTTCCTTTTCCATTTTATTCAAACATTTGGAACTGAAGATCGTCCCTACCGGTGGTTAGTAGGAAGGCAATCGGAAGTTGTCCGATCTGCGGTGTTGACGTCCCTACCTGTGGTTAGTAGGAAGGTAATCGGAGATCTTTCCGATCTGCGGTTCAGTGCGTTGCACTAGTGGAGCCTCACCGGGTTTGGTGAGGGGTGGACGTAGGACTGGGGATTCAGTCCGAATCACCTTAAAATCTCGTGTGTTGTGGTTTGCTTGTGCGATTGCTTCGTGATAGATGCATGCTTAGGTTCAATATATATATTACTTATTCATTTTACTAAGTAAATCGTTGTGTGCTATGCTAAGCTAGTTATATTCCGCTGTAATTCTTTTTATCTAGCTTTAAAGAGGGGTGTTCTGCGAAAAGAGGGGCAGATCTATTCACCCCTCCCCTCTAGATCCGCCATCCACTACTCAACAATAATTATTTATTTACTATGTACCGGGAGGACTCCTGAATTTTGGTAGAACCTATGGACGTCGTCAGAGGTCGGGGCCGGCTCTGGGACTGGGCCACTTTGTTATGGCTCGGACTGACTCCAGAACTCTACATCAGGAAGAAGAAGCCCCCATGAACACTCTCGAGCTCCGAAGGTGACGTTGCTTATATCAATACGACCGTGGGAGGGTCCTTTTCGAGCAGCAACCAGAAAGAATGCCAGAGGAGGTCGGAGCAATGAGATAGAGCCCGTAAAGTGAAGAGGTGTCTGTCAGGCCCTGACAGGACAGACCTACGCACCTGGGGTAGAAAAATCAGAACTTTGTGCTTCGGGCTTCAAACAGCGCTCCGTTTCTTGGTGATGCTAGGGGACTTGTAGGAGGAGACTTCAGCCAAAAAATCACGTCCAAACTCCCACAGGAGCGGCCGTGGTCTCACTTTAACTGGGCCTCTAGTCTTCTGCAGGAGTCGAGTTGCGCAGTCTAGGGAGGATGGCTCTCACGGGCAGCTCGGTGCTCAAACGATGATGAAACCACCTCGCCTGGAAAGCTCTCTGAATTACCTTTCCAGAGGTATATGATTTGCCACCAGAATGTTTGTGGAAGGGCCGGAGATGAAGCTGCTTCCAGGACCCTGATCTGTTGCCTGTGAACTGGGTTGAGCAGGTTGGAGAAAGTGGTTGCTAGTGGTGGCAAGAGGTGAGGGGTGCGATGGGGTGAGGTCTAATGGCTGTGGAAGGTGTAGGGGGATCAATTAGGGGGTGGAATGGGATGGTGGAGAGGCTGGGAAGAGGGTTGGGTCGCAGCTAGCAGGTGGAGGGGGAGAGAGGGTGGAGGGCACAGGTTGGCCTAGGGGAAGGTGGAGGCTTCTCTCTTGGTTTGAATGGGTGGTTAATGGGGATTAATTTCGGTCTTGGGAAGGGGAAGGGGTGCCTGGGAGAATGAAAGGGTGGCTTGGGGAGAGGAAGGGTGGCTTGGGGAGATGGGATTCTCCCTTGGGAGAGGGAAGGGTGTATGGGGAGTGTCAAAGGTCACCTAGGAAGGGGAAGGGAATTGATGGGAGGAGTTATTGCTTCTAGGGAGGTGAAGGGGCAGGATGATGTGGCAAGAAGAGATTGGATGAGGTGGAGCTTAGGTGGAGGAGAGAGGAGAGAGAGAGAGGGTGGAGCGCCCTAGAGAGAGAAGGGGGGTCGCCCCTTTAGAGAGAGAGGAGAGAGAGAGGGGGGAATCCACCCCTTAGAGAGAGAGGGAGAGAGAGAGAATCTCACGCATATTTGGTGGATTTCAAACTTTCATTCAACAATTCATTACCTCTCAAATGAGGGAATGGGGTCCTATTTATAGGAAACCCACATTTTACAGAAAGTCCCTGACTTTTGGACAAATAACACTAAACCAAGGGGAAGGGGGCGCCCCTGGGCCTAGCCCATATAATTGGGCCCATTAACCTATCAAACCAACATAATGACTCAAGACATAGGTAAATAATTACCCAACCTAGGTATTGGACTCAAATAAAAAGAAAATTACGTGATAAGACTCAAATAAGCAAATGAAAAATACATCATATGACTCGAAATAAAGCGGCGAACAAGATGTAGCACTGTCGGTGATCATCAGGAATCTCAAAAAAAAATATGGAGTGGTCGGAGATGTCCCCATCATACCCTCGTGGTGCGGAGAACTCGACTCCGTCGAGTATGGGTCCACTGGGGGGGGGGGGAAGTTGTAGCGACCCGGATTCTGGATACCCGGCATACCCGGTAGAACTACCGGATACACGAGATACCGCATGGAACCTGCGAGGCCTCCCAAGAGCGGGAAAGCTCCGAAGGGAAAAAGGCACTTGTAGAGTACATTGAAGCCACAGAGATAGTACAGTAAGCAATTAAATTTCATTAGACATGTTTGCTAAAGTAGCAAAAATAAAATTACTTTTTAATTAACTGTTCAAATTAATAATTATATCCCAGAGTCAGTCCAAAGCTAAAGACAACTAGTCTAGCACAGTACAGTCGACAGAAAGGAAAGACGTACCAAACGGTCGGGAGAAGCCCGACGCAGGTACCAGCTGGCAGCAACGGCACGCAACAAGCACGCACACTCCAGGAACCACGTGGAAGCAGAAGACGAAACCCACCTGAAAAGCAGGGGTGAGTCTCTAACCAGAAACTCAGTAGGGGTCACGCGGATCCCCACTGGAAAATGCATAGTGCAACGGAAGCAACTGTAAAACAGCAAGTGCAGCAAAGCAGGAAAAGCTACACTACTAAGCTGTAAATAGAACAGGGACAGCAGGAGTAGGGAGCAGGCATCGGGCAAGGGGAGCTCAACAACAAAGAAGAGCGAGGCCGTAAAACATGGGACACGACCACCGAGGAGAACTCGGCACTCTAAGCTACTCCAAAAGGCAACAGACGGTCAGCCCTAAACTCACATGGTAGGGTACACCAGTCCGTCGGCCAAAACTGAGAAAAGGGCAAAAGCCAACTACACAAACGGAAAAGGTATAGAAAAGACCCAAACAGACGACAACCAGAATGACTAGAACGCCGTGCACACCGCCCCACGCACGACCAGAACGTCGCGCACGCAACAGGGCACTGACCTCGAGTACAGCCACGAGAGGGCCACTCGAAAAGGTCACAATGCGCAAGAAACGCCGAGAGTCACGTGTCACGTGATGGAAACACCTCCTCACAGAAATAGCCAGCTGCGGCCACTGACGTCTTACACTGCGCCACAAGTACCTACCTACACACGCCCAAAATGGCGGAGGCCAAGGTACTCAAAACCAAGTCCAAGGAATAACCGCTCCGAGTCCAAGGAGAGGCAGCACCAACAGATGCTGAACCAGAAATAGAACAACAACAAGACAAGTAACTAGTCAGGGTCACGTCCATCGACGTAAGTCCTCAGTCCCTGACAACGTGTGCACACACTGGCTCTAGCCTAAGCCAGGTCCTCTAGCTAGTTTTCTCCCTTGGCAGGACGCTATCGTTGGCTGGGAGCCCACGGAACTAGCTTACAAACCGTGTACGGGAACCCTCCGCTATCCGCAAGCGGGCCCGCACTCAAGAGACCGAAGGGTAACAACAAACGGAGGCTCACGAGGCACAAGACTCGAAAACATGAGTGCTAAAGTGCAGACAGCCCACAAACCCTGTCGCACGAACAGACAACACTCCTGGCAGTACAACCACCGCCGAACAGACTCAGGACAAGGCAACTAGACCTACAACGTAATGATCCTTGAGTCGGACGACTCAACGACAAGATCGTCACAAACAGCGGAACAAGCCGCCAATCGGTCTAATCCTAAGCTAGAAGAAACAACGCTCCGCAGAAAGCAACACACGGAGACCTGAAGGAACACCAGTAACCCTCAGCACACCTGGATGCGTAAACCGAGGTAAGGCAATACCTCGAGGCATCCAGAACTAGTGTCTCGGACTGGACAGAATCCCCAAGACACGCACACACTAGGTCACACGTCAACCCCTGGGTCAGACCGGGTTGACCAGAACCTAACAACAATGCTCGAAAAGTAGGAAAGCGAATCCTACCTCATGCAAGAAGACTCCTAGCCACCTTACAACGTAGTCCTAGCCCTCATAGGACGTCAGAAGACATCCACGGGACAACGAGCAGACCACAAGGCCAAGCCAAGACAATCAGAAACTGAAAGAACGGAAATCGAAGCACAAGGCATGTAACGCACCACCCTTAGACCGTTACATGAACCTGACGGTCTAAGCCTAAGCCGTTACACTCCACGCGATGGTCGGGAGAGAAGCCGTCACGCACACCGCCCTAACCAACTTCGAATTCTGTAGCGACCCGGATTCTGGATACCCGGCATACCCGGTAGAACTACCGGATACGCGAGATACCGCATGGAACCCGCGAGGCCTCCCAAGAGCGGGAAAGCTCCGAAGGGAAAAAGGCACGTGTAGAGTACATTGAAGCCACAGAGATAGTACAGTAAGCAATTAAATTTCATTAGATAGGTTTGCTAAAGTAGCAGAAATAAAATTACTTTTTGATTAACTGTTCAAATTAACAATTATATCCCTGTCGACTGTACTGTGCTAGACTAGTTGTCTTTAGCTTTGGACTGACTCTGGGATATAATTGTTAATTTGAACAGTTAATTAAAAAGTAATTTTATTTCTGCTACTTTAGCAAACCTGTCTAATGAAATTTAATTGCTTACTGTACTATCTCTGTGGCTTCAATGTACTCTACACGTGCCTTTTTCCCTTCGGAGCTTTCCCGCTCTTGGGAGGCCTCGCGGGTTCCATGCGGCATCTCGCGTATCCGGTAGTTCTACCGGTATGCCGGGTATCCGGAATCCGGGTCGCTACAGAAGTGGTCCTCCAAAGTAGCTCGGGACGAACCACGACCTCCAAACTCAACTCTGCGTCGTAGCCGGGGATGGCTCTTCAGCCTCTCAAGGTGGCTCAGGCACACCCTCTTACTGGCGATGGTACCCTGCTTGCCTTGTATTGCTTCCGTGTGCACACGTCGGACTCTCAGGCTGATACATGGAGGCTCTCCGAGGGTATCACTCACAAAGGTGTGGGTAGGCTCAAGGTGCTCTCTAGGTTCCACCGCGGTGCCCATATAGGCTGCTAGATCCGCCGCGCCGAAAGTGGGGTGTATCCCAAAACCCATTAGCAAGTCCAACCCGTAAGCCGGGTTGTCAAAGTCACTCGGAACTTGGCAAGGTCCAAGTCCTCGTGCCCTCAAGTTGGAGGTGACTCTAGGGTAGAGCCACTCCAATGCCACCATCGATAGGTTGCCTACATGGAATTCCAAGTGGCGCTCGCGAGTCTTTGCCCGCTCTTTGTGAATCTCACAGCTCGTTACGATTTGCTTATGTGTATGCTCATGCCATACATTATGATGAGGTGAGTGGTTGTGAAAGTGGGTAGTGTGCAAAGGTGGACTGGGGCAACTATAAATTGATCTATCATGCTTTGATGCCATGCGGACCTTGATGAACTGAGGTGGACCGGGACAGCCACAAGTGGCCCTATCATGCATGGACTTCATAACAATGGTTGGAGGGCCGGGACATCCGTAGGGGAATCTATTGCGCATGGGTATAGCAAATGCCGGGGGTCCCGAACATCCGTGAATGCTCCTACTATGCTTAAGCCCCATGATGAATGAAGGTGGACCATTACATCTGAATATGGACCACTCATGCTTCCTACTTGGCATGTGGGTGATATGAATGAATGGATCCAACATACTGTTCATGCCAAGTGGTGTGGTAAGCCTAGAAACATGCATGCTTATCCCAAAGGTGACTTTCTTGTGTATAGGTGTGGGACAACCTTTGAACTTCTATGTGAAAGGGTCGAAGGGATCTAGGAAGGTGGATATGAGGTGGGGCACTTCCTCGATCTCTAGGCGGGTGTTGTCTAAGGTCATGGTTCCTATGGTGTAACCTGTGTCATTGTTGAGGTGGGCTTGGTCCAACATGGTGGGTGTGGGTAGGAAAGGGTGGGTGGTGGGTGATGTGGGTGGGTCACATGGGTACTCGAGCTCCCAAAGGAAGGGGTCAAAGGAGTCGTGGAAAGGTCTTCCTAGAGGGAGACACTCTATGTCTTCAAGGTTCCCAAATGGTGCGTCATCCTCCTCCAAGGTAATTGGGCCAAGGTCTCTAGTGGGTTGGCCAATCAAATCAATTGGAACCTCAATGGGTGGGGAGTGGGCCAAGATGGGTTTCTCATCCTTGGGGAGAAAGAGGAGGATTTCACTCGTATAATGGCCACTAGTGTAGATGGATGTGATGGAACCGGTGGTGGGGTATGCTAGGAAGATGGTGCTAGACTCTGATGGTCCTATGGCTGGCATTTCGGTCAGGTGGACTTGCCATTGTAAGCAGTCCACTAGGTCCCCTAAGTCTTCCACAAGGTAGGAGGTTTGAAGTGTGACATGGAAAGACCGGGTGGGCACAATTTGGGCTTGATATCCCAAGGGTGAGAGGTAGGGTGGTGAGCTAGGAACGGTGGGGCCCCGCTTGAGCCATTGGAGTATGGACTCATTCATGGCGAGAGTGTGCGGCTCATGAGGACCCGGACTAGGAGAGGTGGGTGGAAGTGGGGGGTCTAGGATGTTCTCTATGGTGGGAGGTGGATCCGGATTGGCATCCATCTCCACTTGGGTATGTGTGTGGGCCACAATTCCAAGGATAATGGGGTAGGAAAGTCTATGGTGGGTGGAGTGATAATGGTCGGTGCATGGTACTCTCGGGGTGGTGAACATGGGTGGACTTGGGTTGGGCTTCATCGGAAAAGTTCTTGGGTTGGAGTTGGGGTCGGGGGTGGAAGATCGGTTGTTTGAAGAGGTTTGGATTGGGGTGCGTAGATCTTTCTAAGATCGGCCGTTATTTCATCCCAAGATTTAATGGGTGCTTCCCATTTGGCTTCTCTCAAACCTACAATGTTCTCCCAATCTTTCCTAGCTTGGCGCTAGAGCAAACTCTTGGCATAGTTGACTTGCATAGGCCCTGATAGAGTGAACCTCCCAAAGTGTCGATCTATGGAGTCCTCCCACTCTAGATATATACTAGGGTGTGTTCCGTCAAACACAAAGGCTTCTAATGGGCCTAAGAGTAACGAATATGCCAAGTATGAGGTAGTCATGATGGTGGACAAGGGTGATGCATGTAATGGCCCTAGGATAAGACTTAGTAGAGAAAAGTATAGAACTTGCTCTGATACCAAATTGATGTGACACGACCCCTCAGACCTAGATTCGCAAGCAACCGAACCGAACGGCGGACTCACCCAAGCGGGTTCACCCGCGTCGCGCACACCCGGGTCCGTAGGTGGACCGGCGATAGTGGTGAGTGTCCGAGATTGGACCTTTCTATTCCGGGGGTTTGTCAAGCTTAGGATGGACCCCCAAAGGGCATGGAATGCCCAATTCCGTGGGTGGCCAGCACGCCAAGGGCGTGGGATGTAATGGTTCTCTCGCAACTCGCCCATGGTAGTCACTCAAATATTAGCGAATTCAGGATCGGGCACTCACTCACCGACCCACGACACTAAGATGCGATACTAAACAAGCAAAGTAACTCCAGCAGAGAAGTGCAACCAGGAGCTCACCTGATCGGTGTGAAGACGCCGATCCCGGCCGGAGACGAGGGCGAGCGAAGAAGCGTGGGCTTACCCGCACGCTGCGTCGATGAAGCTTCAGCCGAAGACCTGCTAGTACATGCACTACGCCCTCATAGAGGGGGTGGACTAGGGGTGGGGATGATTAATTACAACCAAAACTACCTCCACGCAGGGAGGGGCGGTCAGCCGGCCAGGCGAGATCGGACGGAGAGCTCAAGGAGTCACCGAATGAAGACTTCGCCGATTCTGCCCGCTTCTAGAACTGCTGGATAGGTGGACGATGTTGACGCCACCATGGGCTCTATGGACTTAGAAGTCGCTGAAACCTGTGCAGAATCCTCGCTGATTGGCCTGGCAGGACTCCTGAATTTTGGTAGAACCTCTGGACGTCGTCAGAGGTCAGGGCCGGCTCTGGGACTGGGCCACTTTGTTCTGGCTCAGATTGACTCCAGAACTCTACATTAGAAAGAAGAAGCCCCCACGAAAACTCCCGAGCTCCGATGGTGACATTGCTTATATCAATACGACCGTGGGAGGGTCCTTTTCGAGCAGCAACCAGAAAGAATGCCATAGGAGGTCGGAGCAGAGAGATAGAGCCCGTAGAGTGAAGAGGTGTCTGTCAGGCCCTGACAGGACAGACCTGCGCACCTGGGGTAGAAAAAATCAGAACTTTGTGCTTCGGGCTTCAAATCATGCTCTGTTTCTTGGCGATGCTAGGGGACTTGTAGGAGGAGACTTCATCCAAAGAATCACGTCCAAACTCCCACAGGAGCGACTGTGGTCGCACTTTAACTAGGCCTCTGGTCTTCTGCAGGATTCGGGTTGCGCAGTCTAGGGAGGATGGCTCTCACGGGCAGCTCGGTGCTCAAACGATGACGAAACCACCTCGCCTGGAAAGCTCTCTGGATGACCTTTCCAAAGGTATATGATTTGCCACCAGAATGTTTGTGGAAGGGCTGGAGATGAAGCTGCATCCGTGACCCTGATCTGTTGCCTACGAACTAGGTTGAGCAGGTTGGAGAAATTGGTTGCTAGTGGTGGCAAGAGGTGAGGGGTGCGATGGGGTGAGGTCTAATGGCTGTGGAAGGTGTAGGGGAATCGATTAGGGGGTGGAATGAGATGGTGGAGAGGCTGGGAAGAGGGCTGGGTCGCAGCTAGCAGGTGGAGGGGGAGAGAGGGTGGAGGGCGCAGGTTGGCCTAGGGGAAGGTGGAGGCTTTTCTCTTCGTTTGAATGGGTGGTTAATGGGGATTAATTTCGGTCTTGGGAAGGGGAAGGGTTGCCTGTGAGAATGAAAGGGTGGCTTGGGGAGAGGAAGGGTGGCTTGGGGAGATGGGATTCTCCCTTGGGAGAGGGAAGGGTGTATGGGGAGTGTCAAAGGTCACCTAGGAAGGGGAAGGGAATTGATGGGAGGAGTTATTGCTTCTAGGGAGGTGAAGGGGCAGGATGATGTGGCAAGAAGATATTGGATGAGGTGGAGCTTAGGTGGAGGAGAGAGGAGAGAGAGAGGGTGGAGCGCCCTAGAGAGAGAAGGGGGGGGTCATCCCTTTAGAGAGAGAGGAGGAGAGAGAGAGGGAGAGAGAGAATCTCACACATATTTGGTGGATTTCAAGCTTTCAGCCAACAATTCATTACCTCTCAAATGAGGGAATGGGGTCCTATTTATAGGAAACCAACATTTTACAGAAAGTCCCGGACTTTTGGACAAATAACACTAAACTAAGGGGAAGGGGGCGCCCCTGGGCCTAGCCCATATAATTGGGCCCATTAACCTATCAAACCAACATAATGACTCAAGACTTAGGTAAATAATTACCCAACCTAGGTATTGGACTCAAATAAAAAGAAAATTACATGATAAGACTCAAATAAGCAAATGAAAAATACATCATATGACTCGAAATAAAGCGGCGAACAAGATGTAGCACTGCCTGTGATCATCAGGAATCTCAAAAAAAATGTGGAGTGGTCGGAGATGTCCCCATAAGAACCACCTTAAAATTTCGTGTGTTGTGATTTGCTTGTGCGATTGCTTCGTGATAGATGCATGCTTAGGTTCAATATCTATATTACTTACTCATCTCGCTAAGCAAATCGTTGTGTGCTACGCTAAGCTAGTTATATTCCGCTGCAATTCTTTTTATCTTGCTTTAAAGAGGGGTGTTCTGTGAAAAGAGGGGCAGATCTATTCACCCCTCCCCTCTAGAGCCGCCATCCACTCCTCAACAAGTGGTATCAGAGCCTGGCTCTGCCATTCCTAGATCCTACGATCTGCAGGGAAAGATCCTGATATATTTTATTTAAATGGTTTCAAATGCTACACATGCTTCGATGGTTTATCCGCCCATTTATGATGGTTCAGATTTTTCTACATGGGTAGGGAGAATGTTCATCTATGCTAGCTCCATAGATCCACAATTGTGGACTCTTATATACAATGGTCCTCATTAGCTGCCATCAAATTCAATTGATTGGTCAGCCGAACATGAGACCAAACACAAGGATAATCTTGTTGCATATAACTTAATTACAGCGGCAGTTGATCTTAGACTAACTCATCTTGTGTCCTCCTACAGCACAACCAAGCAAGTACTGGACAAGTTTATGAAAATCCATGAAGGGAAGGAACAAGAACAACAATGCTTCATGGTCGACCGTGTAGAACAGTGCAGTAATACATCCTCATCACAGGTAAACTCTGACTCCGAGGAATTCACTTTTGAAGAGCTTATAGAAGCCTATGATGAGTTGATTACTCAATACAAAAAGGTAAAATCAGAAAATAAAAATTTGAAAAAGGATCTTAAGAAAAGTAACCAAAATGAAAGCTCTTTTTGTAAAAATTATTCTGCTTATGAGAAGCTTAACGACACTCTTTCTTTTGATCTAGATACACATAAACAAAGCATTGCATGTCTAAGGGATGAAAATGAAAATCTTCATGGTGAAATCACTAGGTTGGAAGAAATTATAATAAAACCTCAAAACCAACCTAAATCAATATCTAATGATCAAACTATGGCCGATCGGCTAATTCATGATGAGAGGTTGATTGAAGAAAGTAAAAATTCTGAAACTCAAAGTGAAAAGGTCCTAAAAGAAACTGAAGTCTCATGCTCTGCTAATTTTGCATGCAAAGAATGCTGATTCATGAAAAAGATAAATATGGGTCTTCATGATGATCTTGAATGGCAACAAAATCTGATTGATTATCTGAAAGAAGAGAATAGAGAATTGTTGGAAAAAAAATTGAACTTGAACAAGATGAAGAAGAAGTGAATGAAAAACTGGTTGCTCTTGGAAAAGGTAAAACTGTCATTGATGATTACTCTGAAACATTGCATGCTTTAGAACAAGAAAATCAAAATCTTAAAGCGGTAAATGCCATGCTCAATGAGCAATTGGCAGCATGCGAAGAGGGTCTTGATGAATCTAAACATCATATTTCTTCACTTGAAAATGAAATTCAAGGTTTGAATGATTTCCTGTCAATGTTTGCCCAAGACCAAGATTCTGGCTCAACAGAAGCCTCCACTTCCTATGGTCACCAAAAAGGGCATACTGCTCAAAATAAAAGCAAAATTCAGCATGCTCATCCAAACATGCACCACAACATGTCCAATGCTAAATAGGATGCTTTTCACAAAGTGAATGTCCTTTGCTATTATTAGGGTAGACATGGTCACACTGTGCATGATTGTTTCATCTTGAGGAATGATGAGCTTAGAGCAGGATAGCAAGTGAAAGGGGAAGGAAAGAAACAGGTCAACACTGGCAAAGGGCCTGCCCAGCAGAACTCTGCACAGAATCGCATGGAGAATCAGAAGTGTCGACATTCCCATGCAGACAGGTCGACACTCCCCATGGTCTTCAACAAAAATGCTTCTCTTTACTACTTTCATTGTGGTAAGACTGGTCACACAGACCAAGAATGCGGGCATCTGAAAGAAAGACACCACCCTCATACCATAAAAGGTAAGAATCATGCTCGCCCACAAAAGCATAGTCCACATGCACACGCACATGAACATAAAAAGAATAATCAATCGTTTGTGCGTTGTTTCTATTGTGGGAAAAATGGGCATGAGATATATGATTGTCACATAATGCAGGAGGATGATGTGATTGCCCTGAAAAAGATGAGCCAAGATGCTAAACATGTTGCTAACCCACAAGGACCATAGCAAGTTTGGGTACCTAAAAATTTCAAATGAGAATTTTGGGTGCAGGATGCCTTGGAGTTGAGAAATGAATGGTCAGGTAAATAAAAGCTCAAGGCACATGTATGTAAATAATTTTTTTTTATTTTGCATGTTTAGTCTTGACATGTAGAAAGTGTATCATAAGTTTGCCCATTTTGTTCAATAAAATTCTACAAACTAAATTGCTTGTTTGAATGATGATTTATCCCCCATGGTGTGAAGATGAACACGTGAGCTAGATTAATTGCTCACACCCTGCTTGACCTCTGGTATTTCAAATGGTCTAGAGTCGAAAGGCAAGTCATGCTTGCCCAGAACTCTTACTATGCGTGAGAAGGATCTAAGATCAAAACCGCTGCCGTATACCACAGATCAATTATTTCAGCGGTTTAATTCACAAGAAACTTGTTATGCTGATGAAGTTGATGTGATGATGAGTTGTGTGGTACCTGACATCAGCCACATGAAATTCTTAGATTTTGGTTTTGATGATGCACATCATGGCGGCATTTTCAACTCGTTATTCATGTTAGCATTGTTCAAAGGGGAAGTCAAGCAATTGGCATCATCATGTTACATTCAGTTCAAAATCTATTGTGAATGATTTGTATTTGCATCATCTTGTGATCTCATATACTCTAATACAAATCATGTTTAGGAAAACACAAAAAAAAATGTGTAATCATCATGCATCATCTTCATTGCATTGTGCATTCACATAAGTCTTAGGCTGTATAGTTCATTGCCAACCCATGCATGCTTTCAGTAGGAGTCAACATCTAAAACCAAGCTGCATGCTCCCTTAGAATAAAGTTGTATCAAATAGATGTAAAAAAGTGCTTTCTTGAATGGTTTGATCAAGGAAAAAGTCTGTGTGGAGCAGCCCCCTGGCTTTGAGAACTCTAACCATGCAGATTTTGTATACAAGATAGACATGGCACTTTATGGCTTGAAGCAAGAACCAAGAGCTTGGTATGAGAGACTAAGCTTGTTCCTCATTAAGAAAGGGTACACACGAGGTAAGGTAGATCAAACACTTTTCACCAAGAAGCAAGATAAGAACATCTTGATTATTCAAATTTATGTTGATGATATTGTGTTTGGTTCTACTAAATCTGAAATGTGTGAGGAATTCGCTAACCACATGACTAGCGAATTCGAGATGAGCCTAATGGGAGAACTCTAATTTTTTCTCGATTTGCAGGTCAACCAAGGAGAAGATGGGTGCTTCATAAGTCAGGACATGATGAGGACATCTCCCGGCATTCCCTATGGCACGAGGCGACTCCGACTTCGTGACCCCTTGGAGATGTGGTCCTCATGGCTATCTTTATTTGTTGCTTATGTAGTTTCTTTATTTGAGTCATATCATGTGTAATTTTCCTTTATTTGAGTCCATTATCTAGGTCTTAGAGTTAATTATCCAAGTCTTGAGTCATTTGGACCCTTAGTTGAGGACATTGGGCCCAGTTAGTGGGCTTGGCCCATGGGCGCCCCCCCCTGTCTCTTGGTCTTTTGCATTTATGCACTTTGTTAGGGGGTTTTGTGCAAATGGTCCAACTCTATATAAGGACCCCCCCCTCTCCCATTTGTAACAACTTTTGATGAATTGAAAAATTAAACCCTCAAGTATTCTCTCTCCCTCTCTCTATAGTTCTCTCTCTCTCTCTCACTACTTCTCCCTCTCTCTCTCTAAATTTCGAAATCCCCTCTCTCTCCTCCCTAATCACCCTTCTTTAAGACCCCTCCCCCTTCCCTATACACTCATTCAATTCCCCCTCCAACCCCTAGGTGGAAACCCCTTCTCCTAGGCACCCTTTCATCTTCCCAGGCACCCTTTCACCTTCCCAAGGCCACTCCCCACCCTTCCCAAGCCATATTCCTCCACCCAAGACCCCTTTCCCCTCTCCAAGGGACCCCTTCACCTCCCTAGGTCGTCCATCCCCTTCCCCTCCCTCCTAGGGTCGCACCCCCCTCCACCTCCACCCACATACACCACCACCACCTTAGCCTCCCCTCCACAAATCCATTCCAGCCCGCAGGCAGTTTCTGGCCCCAACTTGCAGAGCATTTTCCAACCCGTTCCAGGAGGATTCGGCATCCAAGCGCTTCAGCAAACTTGTGCATCCACGAGTCTTCTCCGCAGGCGAGTTGGAATCGCTCCGTTCCAAGATCGTGGCCGGCTGCTAGCTCCGTTCTACCGCGACTGCGCACTGGGGGCTCAACCAGAAGGCCATCTCTGTTCGACCCTCGTGCAGCGGCCAAGACTGGAGGAATCGGTCATCAAACTCTTCATCAAAATTCTTCCTCCCCCTGTCAGCTTTCAGAAGCCGAAGACGGAGCATCGTTTGAACGCCGTAAGTGGAAGTTACCATTTTTATACCGCCGGGCGTTCGTTCTGCCTCCTGTCTGTCTTCCCCGACCTGTCCCCCTTCAACGGGACCATCCTGTCCTCACGGACTTCAGACAGTGGCGAGACCGGCTCCGTTGTAAAGTAGACTTCCCCACGCTTCCATCGACACCGGCCGTTTGCAAAACAGAGCCCGGGAGCGTTCGTGGCGTCCTCGGCAATCTGCTGTTCAGAAGCTGAACCTGTGCAGGTCCTGAACAGGGACCCCGTTCGGTCGATCGTGGCAGCCCAGCTCGTGCAGAAAGAAAATCCATAAAATTTGAGGCGCACCCCTATTCTGTTACGAAGCCAACGACACCGACCGCGCCTCCGGCAAAATTCCAGAAAGTGTTCTACGGCTACATCAGTGACTGCTGGTCCAGAATCCCAGAACCGGACAGGTTTCAGTATCGACCGCCGGTGTGATAATTAACCAATTTTCCCCACCCCGCTTGGCCGGCTGAAGGCCCCACCCTGCGTGGTGGTAGTGTTTGGTGTAAACTCCATAACCCCCACCCCGAGATCCCCCCTCCTGCGAGAGGCGTAGTTGTGTAATTAACTAACCAGCAGGTCAAGCTACCCCGCCGCGGCGTTCGGGTGCATACCCACGCCTCCCGGCGCGCCCATCGTCTCCGGCCGGGATCGGTGTCTTCACACCGATCAGGTGAGCTTCTGGTCCCTCTCCTGGTCCTCATTTACTTTGCTTAGCTAGTATCGTTTCCTTAGCTCGTTGGCGGTAATTGAGTGCCCGGACTTGATTGTTTGTGAAACCACGAGCGCACCACCGTGGCAAGTGAGAGAGCGCCACCCAAGCCCACGCCCCAGCGTGCTAGCCCGTCCATAAAGGGGGCATCCCAGGCCCATTAGGGGTCAACCATAAGCCCACCAACCGGTGGAAACCTTGGGGTCCCACCCCGGACCCTCGCCGTCATCATTCGGGCCCACCCGGGTGCACGTGTGCGTCGTGTGAGCTCGGCCACTCGGTGAGCCATTTGAGTGCTTGTATGCTTGTGGATTGGTAGGTCCAAGGGTCAAACATCTCATTAGTGGGCTGTGTCACATCAAGTGGTATCAGAGCAAGTTTTAGACTTGTCTCTACTAAGTCTAGTCCTAGGGCGCATTGTCATCTAGTTCATGAATCATGGCTACCACATACCCATCCCACTCGGCCCACTACCGGGATCCGATCAACCCAATACTTTGGGACATTATTCGAGATGAGGGTGTTACCTTTGATGGGTCGCATGCTAGTGATTACCTCAAGTGGGAGGCTGCAATGGAAAGGAACTTTGAGAGGAATCGGGTATACGGACACACAAGAGTTTGTAGGGCCAAGGGACAAATTCGGGGTCAAGCCAAGATAGAATTGGAACACATAGAGGCCATAAGAAGGATTGAGAGGCAAGAGCCCATTCACTCGTGGGAAGAGATGACGAGAGAACTTAGGAAAATCTACATTCCAAAACCTTCCTACTCTTCCTACTCACACACCCCTAGCCCGAGGAGCACCACCACTACTCAATCCCAACCCGGCCAACTTAAGACCATCCATAGGACTCCGCCCCCACCACCCCTAACCGATCCCCTCTCCACATTTCGCCACCAACTCCTCTCCCTTAGAACCCAACTGTCCCAACTACCCACCCCTCCACCTAGGCCCCCAAAGACCACCACCCTCCAACCCACAAATCCCTACCAAACCCCTCCACCCCAAAGAGTTGAGAAAGTGATTGAAGTTCATGAAGCTCCCCTTGAATGGGAGGAAGAATTTGAGGCACAATGCCAAAAGTCAAGTCAGGAAAACCCAATCCCCACCAACCTTCCCCAACTAAAACTCACTTCCATAACCCTCACCGTTCAAACCCAAGTGGATCCCGTGCCCACCCCTCCACCTAGGCCCGCACCGGTCACCACCCCGCAACTCACTATTCCCCATGAGACCCATACTCCCCAAACCCCCGTAGCCCCTACTACTACCCCTCCATTATCCCCTATAAGGGATGCCCCACCCAAGATCGACCAATCCAACTGTCTTCACCCAACCCACCTTCCACTTCCAACTACAAACCTACCCCAACCTAGACTCCCACTACCTCCACTTCCAACCCCAACCCAATTCCGACCTTGCTCATCACCTTGGGGGCGCCATGCACCTACCATCACCACCCCACCCCGAACATACTCTCTCACCTCTTTGGAGGAGGAACCCATACCCGACCCCAAAGTGGTGAACACCCCGGACCCAATTCCCAACATGGAGACCACACATGTCCAAATTGAAGAAAAAAACTCACATGGTAACCTTCACCCTACACCACCCTCTCTAGATGGGACCGAGCTTATTTTAGGAGAGACCCTTGTTAGCTGGTTGATGGGTAGCCCAATTAGAGAGATAATGGCCCATGCCTACCCTCCCATGGAACAACACCTCCCCATAGTCCCTCTCTCCTCTTATCACACCACTATCCAATCCTCCTATGAGGTTGAGAGTTGGGATGACCTTCTTAAGGGCCTAGCATGGCAAATAGAGTTGACCGACATGTTGGCCACAATGGCTGACCAACCTAGGAGCGTTGACCTCCTACATCTATGTGTCGGATCCATCACCACAGCTTACACTGTAGGTTGCTACACTAGCGACCTCCTTCTAATCCTCCCTACACCGGATGAGCCTGCTGCTCTCCATGAATTAGAATTGCTTATCTCGGGTAGAGTGTCAAACCATCCCTTCCTGGCTGATCCACCCACCAAAGACTTCGGCCCAATTATTTCTTTAGAGAAGGATGACTCACCGCTACATGAGGACCTGGAGTTCCTCTCCCTAGGGGACCCTTACCATGACCCCTTTGACCCCTTCCTATGGGAGTCTAGACCCCCATGCAACCCACCCCCCTTACCCACCACCCACCCTTTCCTACCCTCACCCACCTTAATAGACCAGGCCCACTCTATTTTCCCAGACCCATTTGACCCCTATGAGAGGAAACTCCCACACCAAGCCATACACATTAGGGATGCCATTTGGGAAGGAATGCATGTGTCTAGACACACCACACCGCTTGACATGATTCATGAGTCGGGTCCATTCATTCAAATCACCCACATGACATGTAAGAAGTATGAGTGGTCTATGTACGGATGTAATGGCCCACCCTCGTTCGTCGCAAGTCTTAGGCATGAGAGAAATATTCAAGGAAGTTCGGGTTCCCCGGTAATTATCACCACCATGCATGATAGATCCATCTATGGTTGTCCTGGCCCACCTAGGTCTATTAGGGCCTACATGGCATGGCATGATAGGTCCCTTTATGGGTTTTCCGGGTCTTCCATCCCCACCCCCTTTGACAAGACGCATAAGCCTCCTAGGTCTACCAAAGTCTGTGTAGCACCACTGCATGATAGGTCCACTTTTGGTTGTCCAGGACCCCCATTATCTCCTAGTGAGTCAACATCCACAAAGATACATGAAAACATCCGCAAGCATATAGGCAAAAGCAACGAGGCTTACAAAAGGCAGGCCGATGCTCATCGTCGTCACTATGAATACCAAGTGGGAGACCATGTGATGGTGAGAACGGAGCGGCTCCTCCCAGGGCCCGCCTCCAAATTGAGGACACGGGGTTTGGGACCCTTTCGGGTTCTAAGACGGGTTGGTACCAATGCTTATGAGCTCGACTTACCTAAGGGCTTTGGGGTTCACCCCACTTTCAATGTGGCGGATCTGGTTCGCTATAAGGGCCCCACGGTGGAACCCAGTCAGGATCTCGAGCCTTTACCCCCCCTTGTGAGTGACCCTCCCGGAGCGAAACTACCACCCCGATTGAGAGGCCGACTTGAGCAAGTGGAGGCAATACTGGATGAGCAGAGCACACTTACCAGGAACAGGGTCTACCAGCGCTACCTCGTGAGGTGGAAAGGCCGTTCCCCGACCGAGGATGCTTGGGTAAGCCGAGAGGACTTGATGCGCCTAGACCCGGACCTGCTGGTGCAGTACGAGAGCCGATTGGACCCCTACTCGACGGGGTCGAGTTCTCCCCACCCCGGGGGATTTGATGAGGACATCTCCCGGCATTCCCTATGGCACGAGGCGACTCCGACTTCGTGACCCCTTGGAGATGTGGTCCTCATGGCTATCTTTATTTGTTGCTTATGTAGTTTCTTTATTTGAGTCATATCATGTGTAATTTTCCTTTATTTGAGTCCATTATCTAGGTCTTAGAGTTAATTATCCAAGTCTTGAGTCATTTGGACCCTTAGTTGAGGACATTGGGCCCAGTTAGTGGGCTTGGCCCATGGGCGCCCCCCCCTGTCTCTTGGTCTTTTGCATTTATGCACTTTGTTAGGGGGTTTTGTGCAAATGGTCCAACTCTATATAAGGACCCCCCCCCTCTCCCATTTGTAACAACTTTTGATGAATTGAAAAATTAAACCCTCAAGTATTCTCTCTCCCTCTCTCTATAGTTCTCTCTCTCTCTCTCACTACTTCTCCCTCTCTCTCTCTAAATTTCGAAATCCCCTCTCTCTCCTCCCTAATCACCCTTCTTTAAGACCCCTCCCCCTTCCCTATACACTCATTCAATTCCCCCTCCAACCCCTAGGTGGAAACCCCTTCTCCTAGGCACCCTTTCATCTTCCCAGGCACCCTTTCACCTTCCCAAGGCCACTCCCCACCCTTCCCAAGCCATATTCCTCCACCCAAGACCCCTTTCCCCTCTCCAAGGGACCCCTTCACCTCCCTAGGTCGTCCATCCCCTTCCCCTCCCTCCTAGGGTCGCACCCCCCTCCACCTCCACCCACATACACCACCACCACCTTAGCCTCCCCTCCACAAATCCATTCCAGCCCGCAGGCAGTTTCTGGCCCCAACTTGCAGAGCATTTTCCAACCCGTTCCAGGAGGATTCGGCATCCAAGCGCTTCAGCAAACTTGTGCATCCACGAGTCTTCTCCGCAGGCGAGTTGGAATCGCTCCGTTCCAAGATCGTGGCCGGCCGCTAGCTCCGTTCTACCGCGACTGCGCACTGGGGGCTCAACCAGAAGGCCATCTCTGTTCGACCCTCGTGCAGCGGCCAAGACTGGAGGAATCGGTCATCAAACTCTTCATCAAAATTCTTCCTCCCCCTGTCAGCTTTCAGAAGCCGAAGACGGAGCATCGTTTGAACGCCGTAAGTGGAAGTTACCATTTTTATACCGCCGGGCGTTCGTTCTGCCTCCTGTCTGTCTTCCCCGACCTGTCCCCCTTCAACGGGACCATCCTGTCCACACGGACTTCAGACAGTGGCGAGACCGGCTCCGTTGGAAAGTAGACTTCCCCACGCTTCCATCGACACCGGCCGTTTGCAAAACAGAGCCCGGGAGCGTTCGTGGCGTCCTCGGCAATCTGCTGTTCAGAAGCTGAACCTGTGCAGGTCCTGAACAGGGACCCCGTTCGGTCGATCGTGGCAGCCCGGCTCGTGCAGAAAGAAAATCCATAAAATTTGAGGCGCACCCCTATTCTGTTACGAAGCCAACGACACCGACCGCGCCTCCGGCAAAATTCCAGAAAGTGTTCTACGGCTACATCAGTGACTGCTGGTCCAGAATCCCAGAACCGGACAGGTTTCAGTATCGACCGCCGGTGTGATAATTAACCAATTTTCCCCACCCCGCTTGGCCGGCTGAAGGCCCCACCCTGCGTGGTGGTAGTGTTTGGTGTAAACTCCATAACCCCCACCCCGAGATCCCCCCTCCTGCGAGAGGCGTAGTTGTGTAATTAACTAACCAGCAGGTCAAGCTACCCCGCCGCGGCGTTCGGGTGCATACCCACGCCTCCCGGCGCGCCCATCGTCTCCGGCCGGGATCGGTGTCTTCACACCGATCAGGTGAGCTTCTGGTCCCTCTCCTGGTCCTCATTTACTTTGCTTAGCTAGTATCGTTTCCTTAGCTCGTTGGCGGTAATTGAGTGCCCGGACTTGATTGTTTGTGAAACCACGAGCGCACCACCGTGGCAAGTGAGAGAGCGCCACCCAAGCCCACGCCCCAGCGTGCTAGCCCGTCCATAAAGGGGGCATCCCAGGCCCATTAGGGGTCAACCATAAGCCCACCAACCGGTGGAAACCTTGGGGTCCCACCCCGGACCCTCGCCGTCATCATTCGGGCCCACCCGGGTGCACGTGTGCGTCGTGTGAGCTCGGCCACTCGGTGAGCCATTTGAGTGCTTGTATGCTTGTGGATTGGTAGGTCCAAGGGTCAAACATCTCATTAGTGGGCTGTGTCACATCAGGACAAATACATCAAGGAGCTGCTGAAAAGATTCGACATGACCAGCTGTAAATTAATTACAACTCCTATGAGCACCTCAACATCACTGAATTTGGATGAAAATGATAAATTAGTGGATGCAAAGATCTATAGAGGTATGATCGGCTCTTTGCTTTATTTGACTGCATCTCGACCAGATATCCAGGTTAGTGTTTACCTCTGTGCTAGATTTCAAGCTAGTCCTAGAGTAGGACCAAGCATATTGAGATTAGGCATCACTTCATTAGAGATGAGGTCGTTAAGAAAAACTTTGAACTGTATTTTGTTGATACACTCAATCAAATTGCTGACATTTTCACCAAGTCTTTGTGTAATGACAGGTTTACAACACTCAGAAGGGAGCTTGGTCTTTGCCGGCCTCAGGCCAATAAAAATTGACATGATGATCTTGTTCAATTTAGTGTGTGTTTTTGCAGATTGGTGTCCATACATTGTTTATATGTAAATATGTCTTTTTGCATATGGTGTGACATTTCATGTAGTCATGATGCATAATAATGAGTTGAATTCATGTTCACGATGCATTGCATGGTTTGTGTAGCATCATTCTTGCATGGCCATGGTACATTAAATGTTAATGTATGGAAAGGTAGGCTATGCTTGTCTAGAAGCACTCAATATGTGTGAGGTTTCACCTCCGCCAAGTACCATGCGTCACTATCGCATATAGGCCATATAGTAAGGAGGAGTTGTCTCTTTGCAGCATTCATGCATTTGTTTCTTCTTCATTCCGTTACATTTAATAAGTGTACAACAATGTGCTGGGTCATGCATTTAATGTCTGCCAACTTCATGTTTGATCAGGTCAACCCCTGTATGATTCTAGTCAACCTCTCATTGACAATTATCTTTTCACTTGCAAACATAACTCCTTGAGTGCATTCATTGCATATCCTTCGGAGGAGTCTTTTTGCTTTTCTGAAATCTCTTGTAATCTGAACTTTAGTGGCTTACAGTCTGATTTGAGATCATGAGACCGACAGAACTACGACGTAAGAGCTTTCTATTATATGCGCTGATGATTGTCCATCCAATGAAAATGGTTCAAATTTAATGATTTCCTTGAAGTTCTGAAATATTTGTTCTGAAATCATCTATGTTCTGTGGTTTTAATAGGCCTTAACTAGAGATTACATATTGTGCTTTGAATGACTATCCTGATATCTGAAAATTCAAAATTCATGACCATCTTGGTGATACACTCAGGCTTAGTATTGTTCTTAAACATCTTGATGAGCTGGAATTCTTGGAAATCCATTTGACAGAGCGATGATATTATTGCAAGGAGAAACATGTCATGTCATCAATTCAAGTGACAAATGATATGTCATGATATGTCCTTGTTATCTCTGTCTTAATTATTTTTTGGACTCTAGGCAGAGCACTGTCATAATTGTTGAGAAATATATCTTCTCATCAAAGAAATGAGATTGGATATGTCATGACATGACTTTGCTATCTCTGTTCATTCTGAAGCATAACCGTCAGTCTTGCCAAATACCTAGGGATACTGACGTCTAAACAACGTGTATTCTTACGGCTAGGAGGCATGTACTAGACTCGACTGCTCATAAAATATGAGTCATGTGCTTTCAAATACAAAAGATACTACCAATCAAAAATATGGTGCAATCATAAAATTCCATATTTTAGTCATGATAGTTTAGCCTCAATACTAGTTTTTGTGTTATTCCCTTTGAAGTTATTGAAAATGGTTACATACGACAAGGAAAGGTTAAACACTGCCATGCCATGCGCTTTTGGTTCATTTCTATTACAACATGGATGTAGATACTTTTCGAACTTTGTTGATGATCTCGGATTTCATTAGCTTTGAACCATATATGTTGCTCATGGTTTGGTTCAGGTTTGCATATAATGGCTTGCTCTCAACTCCTTTCTGCTCTGGTCTCACAGACATCCGTCACCTTCTCTACCTTATCCCTCCTTTTTGCTACTGTCAAAGGGGAAGAAACTGTCTTGTTGTGAGTCCTTTATGAGCTAATACCTTTGTCCGTCCTTTGTGCGGCCTTTGTGAGTTGTCAAAGTGGGAGAGTGAATTATGGACGGGAGAGAGTCCACGGGGGAGAGAACCTTGTGAGCTTTGAGTCTTCATATGTGATGGGGGATTGTGCATAGCATTCACATGCTTTGATCATCCATGCATACATATCCACATTCACATGCTTTCACTATCATGGATCTTGAGCTGCACATGTCGCATATGTCATAAACTTTACCATCTTAGATATTTCTGCCACATATTGACTCACAGTGTTGCCATCATCAAAAAAGGGGAGATTGTTGTGCCCCTGTGGTCATTTGAGTCATCTTGTGGTCACTTGGGTCATTCGACATCATCCTGTGGTCATTTGAGTTATTTGATATTCTTGGTTTTGATATATGATGGCCAAACACTATAAGTCATTGTTGTTTTCCACTCTCATATGAATGACATACGTGATGTTTTATTCATGACAGATACGCCAATGAATGGATATGGAATGGAGTGGAGATGGCAAATGTGAAAGTCTAATGATCGCGCCCAAACAAGGATGGAAATCCTTTCAAATCGTGATCAATCAAACGATCAAACTCATGGCAGTCGCCTAGCAAATCAAACGAGTGGATAAGCATCTTACCTCTCTACCATTCAATACAGGTGGTATATGTCATTTACTGTCAAGCACCATTGGTAAGATTCTTACCTTGTCATAGCCATCAATCTCACCATGGGTATTCTATTTACCTCTCATTTCTAAACTTCACAATGATAACTTGTATTGATAACTATCAAGTTCACTCTTCAAATGCATTAGTTTCTCATTCCAATCATGGTAACATGCTCAAATGATCTTGATGCTTCTAATATATAAACCAAGTGAAATCCAACCCCCAAATGTATGAAATAAACATCTACTTAAAGTCATTATTATTTGGATCTATTTGCTTGGGCTAACACTTCAACTTTGCAGGACTAGGTCATTCCAGTCGACACTTCACATAGCCACGGTCAATGTACAATGAAGCATTGCCAAGAGAACCCAAGGTCAAAGATTCAGTTGACACCTTCAAGACTGTCAAGGTTGATGTCACAGATGAGAACGGGCTGCTAAAGGAGTCAAGTGATTGAGCTAAAGGGTTAACGGTCTGAACCGGGGAAACCCGGGAACTGCCCAGCTGGCGGTCGACTGCCAGCACAAGGGCGATCGACCGCTCCTGCCAGCAACCAAAGGCCAGCTGGATTCTCAGTGGCGGTCGATCGCCAGCCCAGTAGCAGTCGACCGGAAATTCCAGGAACTAAATTTCTACAGCGTTTCTCAGTAGCGGTCGACCGCCAGAAGGTTCCGGTCGACCGCCAGCCCCGAGCCATCAATGTTGACTTTATTTTTCACTTCGAGAAGAGCCCCTTTCCATGGATTTGTTTAATCAAAAGTCACCCAGTCTCCCATGATTTGTGGATCTGGTTTGGGGGATGTCTATGGACCATTCAAAGTCCATAGAACCAATGCAAGAGGGTTAGAAAACCCTAGTTGATCAAGTGAATCGAAGAGAGATCAAGACAGGCTAAAGGAGGTGCTTAGAAGAAGGGGTACTGTAGCCGTGAACAGTACTTCGTGCTGAAGTTCTTCATCCATTCCAAGGTGATTCAAGCATAGATCTGAAGTAAGCAACCTCCAAGGAAGCTAGAAGCAATCAAGGTTCTAAAAGGTGATCAAAGCTACATCCATACACCTCTTCATCAACTCAAGGCCATCCAAGTAAGCTCATTTTCAAGGGAGATCAAATCTGCATCCTTTATCTTCTTCATCACATCAAGGTGATCCAAGGAAGATCATTTCACAAGGAAGAAGATACCATTGAAGAATCAGATTCAAGCTCCAGCAATGTCAGACAAGATCTTTTCTCTTTGAGCATATTCTATATCTTGTTTTAGTGTTTTCATATTTGTTCTTTTTCCATTTCATTCAAACATTTTGAACTGAAGATTGTCCCTACCGGTGGTTAGTAGGACGGCAATCGGAAGTTGTCCGATCTGCGGTGTTGACGTCCCTACCTGTGGTTAATAGGAAGGCAATCGGAGGTCTTTCCGATCTGCGGTTCAGTGCGTTGCACTAGTGGGGCCTCACCGGGTTTGGTGAGGGGTGGACGTAGGACTGGGGATTCAGTCTGAACCACCTTAAAATCTCGTGTGTTGTGATTTACTTGTGCGATTGCTTCATGATAGATGCATGCTTAGGTTCAATATTTATATTACTTATTCATCTTGCTAAGCAAATCATTGTGTGCTACGCTAAGCTAGTTATATTCCGCTGGAATTCTTTTTATCTAGCTTTAAAGAGGGGTGTTCTGCGAAAAGAGGGGTAGATCTATTCACCCCTCCCCAGATCCGCCATCCACTACTCAACAAGTGGTATCAGAGCCTGGCTCTGCCATTCCTAGATCCTACGATCTGCAGGAAAAGATCATGATATATTTTATTTAAATGGCTTCAAATGCTACACATGCTTCGATGGTTTCTCCACCCATTTATGATGGTTCAGATTTTTCTACATGGGTAGGGAGAATGTTCATCTATGCTAGCTCCATAGATCCACAATTATGGACTCTTATATACAATGGTCCTCATGAGCTGCCATCAAATCCAATTGATTGGTCAGCCGAACATGAGACCAACCACAAGGATAATCTTACTGCATATAACTTAATTACAGCTACAGTTGATCTTAGACTAACTCATCTTGTGTCCTCCTGCAGCACAGCCAAGCAAGTATTGGATAAGTTGGTGAAAATCCATGAAGGGAAGGAACAAGAACAAGAATGCTTCATGGCCGACCGTGTAGAACAGTGCAGCAATACATCCTCTTCACAGGTAAACTCTGACTCCGAGAATTCACTTTTGTAGAGCTTATGGAAGCCTATGATGAGTTGATTACTCAATACAAAAAGGTAAAATTAGAAAATAAAAATTTAAAAAAGGATCTCAAGAAAAGTAACCAAAATGAAAGCACTTTTTGTAAAAATTGTTCTGCTTTTGAAGAGCTTAACGACACTCTTTCTTTTGATCTAGATACGCATAAACAAAGCATTGCATATCTAAGGGATGAAAATGAAAATCTTCATGATGAAATCACTAGGTTGGATGAAATTGTAATAAAACTTCAAAACCAACCTAAATCAATCTCTAATGATCAAACTATGGCCGATGGGCTACTTCATGATGAGAGGTTGATTGAAGAAAGTAAAAATTCTGAAACTCAAAGTAAAAAGGTCCTCAAAGAAACTGAAGTCTCATGCTCTGCTAATTTTGCAGGTAAAGAATGCTCAATCATGAAAAAGATAAATATGGGTCTCAATGATGATTTTGAATGGCAACAAAATTTGATTGATTCTCTGAAAGAAGAGAATAGAGAATTGTTGGAAAAGAAAATTGAACTTGAGCAAGATGAAGAAGAAGTGAATGAAAAATTGGTTGCTCTTGGAAAAGGCAAAATTGTCATTGATGATTGCTCTGAAACATTGCATGCTTTAGGACAAGAAAATCAAAATCTTAAAGCGGTAAATGCCATGCCCAATGAGCAATTGGCAGCATGCGAAGAGGGTCTTGATGAATCTAAACAACATATTTCCTCACTTGAAAATGAAATTCAAGATTTGAATGATTTCCTGTCAATGTTTGCCCAAGACCAAGATTCTGGCTCAACAGAAGCCACCACTTCCTGTGGTCACCAAAAAGGGCATACTGCTTGAAATAAAAGTAAAATTCAGCATGCTCATCCAAACATGCACCACAACATGTCCAATGCTAAATACTATGCTTTCCACAAAATGAATGTCTTTTGTTATTATTGTGGTAGATATGGTCACACTGTGCATGATTATTTCATCCTGACGAATGATGAGCTTAGAGCAGGACAACAAGTGAAAGGGAAAGGAAAGAAATAGGTAAACACTCGCAAAGGGCCTGCCCAGCAGAACTCTGCATATAATCGCATGGAGAATCAGAAGTGTTAACATTCCCATCCAGACAGGTCGACACTCCCCATGGTCTTCAACAAAAATGTTTCTCTTTGCTGCTTTCATTATGGTAAAACTGGTCACACAGACCAATAATGCTGGCTTCTGAAAGAAAGACACCACCCTCATACCATAAAAGGTAAGAATCATGCTCGCCCACAAAAGCGTAGTCCACATGGACACGCACATGAACATAAAAAGAATAATCAATCGTTTGTGTGTTGTTTCTATTGTGGGAAAAATGGGCATGAGATATATGATTGCCACATAATGAGTGAGGATGATGTGATTGCCTTGAAAAAGATGAGCCAAGATGCTAAACATGTTGCTAACCCACAAGGACCATAGCAAGCTTGGGTACCTAATAATTTTCAATGAGAATTTTGGGTGCAGGATGTCTTGGAGTTGAGAAATGAATGGTCTGGTAAATAAAAGCTCAAGGCACAGTTATGTAAATAATTTTTTTTTATTTTGCATGTTTAGTCTTGACATGTAGAAGATGTATCATAAGTTTGCCCATTTTGTTCAATAAAATTTTGCAAACTGAACTGCTTATTTGAATGATGATTTATCCCCCATGGAGATTAATTGCTCACACCCTGCTTGACCTCTGGTATTTCAAATGGTCTGGAGTTGAAAGGCAAGTCATGCTTGCCCAGAACTCTTACTATGCGTGAGAAGGATCTAAGATCAAAACCTCTGTCGTATACCTGAGATCAATTATTTCAGCTATTTAATTCACGAGAAACTTGTTATGCTGATGAAGTTGATGTGATGATGAGTTTTGTGGTACCTGACATCAGCCACATGAAATTCTTGGATTTTGGTTTTGATGATGCATATCATGGCGACATTTTCAACTCGTTATTCAAGTTGGCATTGTTCAAAGGGGAAGTCAAGCAATTGGCATCATCATGTTACATTCAGTTCAAAATCTATTGTGAATGATTTGTATTTGCATCATCTTGTGATCTCATATACTCTAATGCAAATCATGTTTAGGAAAACATAAAAAAAATTGTGTAATCATCATGCTGCATCTTCATTGCATTGTGCATTCACATAAGTCATAGGCTGCATAGTTCATTGCCAACCCATGCATGCTTTCAGTAGGGGTCAACATCTAAAACCAAGCTACATGCTCCCTTAGAATAAAGTTGTATCAAATGAATGTAAAAAGTGCTTTCTTCAATGGTTTGATCAAGGAAAAAGTCTGTGTGGAGCAGCCCCCTGGCTTTGAGAACTCTAACCATGCAGATTTTGTATACAAGCTAGACATGGCACTTTATGGCTTGAAGCAAGAACCAAGAGCTTGGTATGAGAGACTAAGCTTGTTCCTCATTAAGAAAGGGTACACACCAGGTAAGGTAAATCAAACAGTTTTCACCAAGAAATAAGGTAAGAACATCTTGATTATTCAAATTTATATTGATGATATTGTGTTTGGTTCTACTAAATCTGAAACGTGTGAGGAATTTACTAACCTCATGATTAGCGAATTCGAGATGAGCCTAATGGGAGAACTCCAATTTTTTCTCAGTTTGCAGGTCAACCAAGGAGAAGATGGGTGCTTCATTAGTCAAGCCAAATACATCAAGGAGCTGCTGAAAAGATTCGACATGACCAGCTGCAAATTACTTGCAACTCCTATGAGCACCTCAACATCACTGGATTCGGATGAAAATGGTAAATTAGTGGATGCAAAGATCTATAGAGGTATGATCGGCTCTTTGCTTTATTTGACTGCATCCCGACCAGATATCTTGGTTAGTGTTTACCTCTGTGCTAGATTTCAAGCTAGTCCTAGAGTAGGACCAAGCATATTGAGATTAGGCATCACTTCATTAGAGATGAGGTCGTTAAGAAAAACTTTGAACTGTATTTTGTTGATACACTCAATCAAATTGCTGACATTTTCACCAAGCCTTTGTGTAATGACAGGTTTACAACACTCAGAAGGGAGCTTGGTTTTTGCCGACCTCAAGCCAATAAAAATTGACATGATGATCTTGTTCAATTTAGTGTGTGTTTTTGCATATTGGTGTCCATACATTGTTTATATGTCAATATGTCTTTTTACATATGGTGTGGCATTTCATGTAGTCATGATGCATAATAATGAATTGAATTCATGTTCACGATGCATTGCATGGTTTGTGTAGCATCATTCTTGCATGGCCATGGTATATTAAATGTTGATGTATGGAAAGGTAGGCTATGCTTGTCTAGAAGCACTCAATATGCGTGAGATTTCACCTCCGCCAAGTACCATGCGTCACTGTCGCATATAGGTCATATAGTAAGGGGGAGTTGTCTCTTTGCAGTATTCATGCATTTGTTTCATCTTTATTCCGTTACATTTAATAAGTGTACAACCATGTGCTGGGTCATGCATTTAATGTCTGCCAACTTCATGTTTGATCAGGTCAACCCCTGTATGATTCTAGTCAACCTCACCTTGACAATTATCTTTTCACTTACAAACATAACTCCTTGAGTGCATTCATTGCATATCCTTAGGGGGAGTCTTTTTACTTTTCTTAAATCTATTGTAATCTGAACTTCAATGGCTTACAGTCTGAGTTGAGATCATGAGACCGACAGAACTACGGCGTAAGAGCTTTCTATTATATGCCCTGATGATTATCCATCCAATGAAAATGGTTCAAATTTAATGATTTCCTTGAAGTTCTGAAATATTTGTTCTGAAATCATCTATGTTCTGTGATTTTAATAGACCTTAACTAGAGATTGCATATTGTGCTTTGAATGACTATCCTGATATCTGAAAATTCAAAATTCATGACCATCTTGGTGATACACTCAGGCTTAATATTGTTCTTAAATATCTTGATGAGCTGGAATTCTTAGAAATTCATTTGACAGAGCAATGATATTATTGCACGGAGAAACATGTCATGTCATCAATTCAAGTGGCGAATGATATGTCATGATATGCCCTTGTTATCTCTGTCTTAATTATTTTTTGGACTCTAGGCAGAGCACTGGCATAATTGCTGAGAAATATATCTTCTTATCAAAGAAATGAGATTGGATATGTCATGACGTGACTTTGCTATCTCTGTTCATTCTGAAGCATAACCGTCAGTCTTGCCAAATACCTAGGGATACTGGCGTCTAAACAACGTGTATTCTTACGGCTAGGAGGCATGTACTAGACTCGACTGCTCATAAAATATGAGTCATGTGCTTTCAAATACAAAAGATACTGGCAATCAAAAATATGGTGCAATCATAAAATTCCATGCTTTAGTCATGATTGTTTAGCCTCAATACTAGTTTTTGTGTTATTCCCTTTAAAGTTATTGAAAATGGATACATACGACAAGGGAAGGTTAAACACTGCCATGCCATGCGCTTTTGGTTCATTTCTATTACAACATGGATGTAGATGCTTTTCGAACTCTGTTGATGATCTCAGATTTCATTAGCTTTGAACCATATATGTTGCTCACGGTCTGGTTCAGGTTTGCATATAATGGCTTCCTCTCAACTCCTTTCAGCTCTGGTCTCACAGACATCCGTCACCTTCTCTACCTTATCCCTCCTTTTTGCTGCTGTCAAAGGGGGAGAAACTGTCTTGTTGTGAGTCCTTTATGAGCTAATACCTTTGTCCGTCCTTTGTGCGGCCTTTGTGAGGTGTCAAAGTGGGAGAGTGAATTGTGGACGAGAGAGAGTCCACGGGGGAGAGAACCTTGTGAGCTTTGAGTCTTCATATGTGATGGGGGATTGTGCATAGCATTCACATGCTTTGATCATCCAGGCATACATATCCGCATTTACATGCTTTCACTATCATGGATCTTGTGCTGCACATGTCGCATATGTCATAAACTTTACCATCTTAGATATTTCTGCCACATAATGACTCATAGTGTTGCCATCATCAAAAAGGGGGAGATTGTTGTGCCCCTGTGGTCATTTGAGTCATCTTGTGGTCACTTGGGTCATTCGACATCATCCTGTAGTCATTTGAGTTATTTGATATTCTTGATTTTGATAATGACCAAACACTATAAGTCATTGTTATTTTCCACTCTCATATGACTAACATACGTGATGTTTTATTCATGACAGATACGCCAATGAATGGACAATGAATGGAGTGGAGATGTCAAATGTGAAAGCCTAATGATCGCGCCCAAGCAAGCATGAAATCCTTTCAAATCGTCATCAATCAAACGATCAAACTCATGGCAGTCGCCTAGCAAACCAAATGAGTGGATAAGCATCTTACCTCTCTACCATTCAATACAGGTGGTATATGTCATTTACTGTCAAGCACCATTGGTAAGATTCTTACCTTGTCATAGCCATCAATCTCACCATGGGTATTCCATTTTCCTATCATTTCTAAACTTCACAATGATAACTTGGATTGATAACAATCAAGTTCACTCTTCAAATACATTAGTTTTTCATTCCAATCATGGTAACATGCTCAAATGGTCTTGATACTTTTAATACATAAACCAAGTGAAATCCAACCCCCAAATGTATGAAATAAACATCTACTTAAAGTCATTATTATTTGGATCTATTTCATTGGGATAACACTTCAACTTTGCAGGACTAGGTCATTCCTGTCGACACTTCACATAGCCACGGTCAATGTACAATGAAGCATAGCCAAGAGAACCCAAGGTCAAAGATTCAGTTGACACCTTCAAAACAGTCAAGGTTGATGTCACAGATGAGAACGGGCTGCTAAAGGAGTCAAGAGATTGAGCTAAAGGGTTAACGGTCTGAACCGGGGAAACCCAGGAACTGCCCAGCTGGTAGTCGACTGCCAGCACAGGGGCGGTCGACCGCTCCTGCCAGCAACCAAAGGCCAGCAGGATTCTCAGTGGCGGTCGACTGCCAGCCCAGTAGCGGTCGATCGAAAATTCCAGGGACTAAATTTCCACAGCATTTCTCAGTAGCGGTCGACCGCCAGAAGGTTCCGGTCGATCGCCAGCCCCGAGCCATCAATGTTGACTTTGTTTTCCACTTCGAGAAGAGCCCCTTTCCATGGATTTGTTTAATCAAAAGTCACCCAATCTCCCATGATTTGTGGATCTAGTCTGGGGGATGTCTATGGACAATTCAAAGTCTATAAAACCAATGCAAGAGGGTTAGAAAACCCTAGTTGATCAAGTGAATCAAAGAGAGATCAAGAGAGGCTAAAGGAGGTGCTCGGAAGAAGGGGTAATGTAGCCGTAAACAGTACTTCGTGCAGAAGTTCTTCATCCATTCCAAGGTGATTCAAGCATAGATCTGAAGCAAGCAACATTCAAGGAAGCTAGAAGCAATCAAGGTTCTCAAAGGTGATCAAAGCTACATTCATACACCTCTTCATCAACTCAAGGCCATCCAAGCAAGCTCATTTTGAAGGGAGATCAAATCTACATCCTTTATCTTCTTCATTAACTCAAGGTGATCCAAGGAAGATCATTTCACAAGGAAGAAGATACCATTAAAGAATCAGATTCAAGCTCCAGCAATGTCAGACAAGATCTTTTCTCTTTGAGCATATTCTATATCTTGTTTGAGTGTTTTCATATTTATTCTTTTTCTATTTCATTCAAACATTTGGAACTGAAGATCGTCCCTACCGGTGGTTAGTAGGAAGGCAATCGGAAGTTGTTCAATCCGCGGTGTTGACGTCCCTACCTGTGGTTAGTAAGAAGGCAATCGGAGGTCTTTCCGATCTGCGGTTCAGTGCGTTGCACTAGTGGAGCCTCACTGGGTTTGGTGAGGGGTGGACGTAGTACTGGGGATTCAGTCCGAACCACCTTAAAATCCCATGTGTTGTGGTTTGCTTGTGCGATTGCTTCATGATAGATGCATGCTTAGGTTCAATATATATATTACTTATTCATTTTGCTAAGCAAATCGTTGTGTGCTACGCTAAGCTAGATATATTCCGCTGTAATTCTTTTTATCTAGCTTTAAAGAGAGGTGTTCTGCGAAAAGAGGGGCAGATCTATTCACCTCTCCCCTCTAGATTTGCCATCCACTACTCAATAGTAATTATTTATTTACTATGTACCGGGAGTACGAGCTTCGGCCGGTGTCGTCTTCCCCACGCCCGGAGCGTGGAGGTAAACTCGCCTCCATCTTTATCACATTTGCTTATCTCGTATACTTTTGAATGCCGCTGCTAGAGTGATAGATAATTAGCTCGATATTTATTTTTATCTCCGCTCTGAGAGTGAGTGATGGAAATCAAGCTAGCTGCCGCCAAAGCCGATCGATGAAGCTGCTGGGCTGGAGATTAACGCGCTACCTTTGGGTAGCGCGACCTGAAGAAGGCGCTAGGTTTCCCTAGCGCGTTCTCAGACAGACGGTCAACTGCAGACGCCCCAACTACCCAGCCCTTGGAACTTGCAATGGCTTCAATGTTCGCTGTTTCCCACTGTTGTAATTGATGTTTAGTGTCGTTTAAGCTTCCCCTTCCCCCTATATGTGTACCCCATCTCGTTTGATTATGCAGAGAATGAAAAATGAATTGAAAGTATAGCATGGCTATCTCTCCCCCCCAATCTTTGGAATCCCCTCCCTCCTCCCCTCTACGGGTGCGATGCCCACGTTCTTCCTCTAATCCTCCCCTCTTCCCTTTCACGGAGGCCGTTCGAAGATCCGGGTGCATCGTCTTTGAGAAGAGGCCGGGTGTGAGGCCCCATTCGGGCTCCGTTCTTCCTCCACCGACGATCGACGCCCTCCACCCTCGCCAACGACGTTGCTATGGCCACGACGGAGATTGGTTGCTCCGGTCCTGCGATGGGATCGGGTGTGATGCCCCAGCCAACACCCTACTGGTCCTAGCTCGCCCTGCCATGCCCCTTTCTCCCTCGTCGCCCACCCCCGATCCCACCTTCACCAAGTTATCCTAGCTAGCAATAGGTTAGTTTAATCGATGTTTAGGGTCCCCTTGTTTTGTTTAAGATCCCCCCCCGTGTCATATCCACTCTCCTATGTGCCCTCCCCTTGTGAATCACTCCCCCGAAGTCATCCACGAGCGCCCCTAAGTCCAACTTCATCGTCCGGCTGCTGTCTGAGAAGGCGCCATATCGTCCTAGCGCGATCTTCATGAAGGCGCTAGGAACCTATAGCTCGACAATGATCTGAAGGTTGAAGAAGGCCACCCCCTCCCAATCTTGTTTCACATCAAATGGTATCAGAGCTTAGGGAACCAGCCTGTTCTCACAGACTGGGATCTTGAGCTTCTAGGTTCGAGGATGAACCTTCCAAAGTGGAGGGGTTTGATGGAAATCAAGCTAGCTGCCGCCAAAGCCGATCGATGAAGCTGCTGGGCTGGAGATTAACGCGCTACCTTTGGGTAGCGCGACCTGAAGAAGGCGCTAGGTTTCCCTAGCGCGTTCTCAGACAGACGGTCAACTGCAGACGCCCCAACTACCCAGCCCTTGGAACTTGCAATGGCTTCAATGTTTGCTGTTTCCCACTGTTGTAATTGATGTTTAGTGTCGTTTAAGCTTCCCCTTCCCCCTATATATGTACCCCATCTCGTTTGATTATGCAGAGAATGAAAAATGAATTGAAAGTATAGCATGGCTATCTCTCCCCCCCCAATCTTTGGAATCCCCTCCCTCCTCCCCTCTACGGGTGCGATGCCCACGTTCTTCCTCTAATCCTCCCCTCTTCCCTTTCACGGAGGCCGTTCGAAGATCCGGGTGCATCGGCTTTGAGAAGAGGCCGGGTGTGACGCCCCATTCGGGCTCCGTTCTTCCTCCACCGACGATCGACGCCCTCCACCCTCGCCAACGACGTTGCTATGGCCACGACGGAGATTGGTTGCTCCGGTCCTGCGATGGGATCGGGTGTGATGCCCCAGCCAACACCCTACTGGTCCTAGCTCACCCTGCCATGCCCCTTTCTCCCTCGTCGCCCACCCCCGCTCCCACCTTCACCAAGTTATCCTAGCTAGCAATAGGTTAGTTTAATCGATGTTTAGGGTCCCCTTGTTTTGTTTAAGATCCCCCCCCCCCCCCGTGTCATATCCACTCTCCTATGTGCTCTCCCCTTGTGAATCACTCCCCCGAAGTCATCCACGAGCGCCCCTAAGTCCAACTTCATCGTCCGGCTGCTGTCTGAGAAGGTGCCATATCGTCCTAGCGCGATCTTCATGAAGGCGCTAGGAACCTATAGCGCGACAATGATCTGAAGGTTGAAGAAGGCCACCCCCTCCCGAGGTTGTTTCACATCAGTGAGTGAGTGAACCCGTCCCGTGACTCAATCGAGTACACGCGGAAAAGCTGATACCCAAGGCTCATTGTCGATTTCTCAACTGCGCATGATCCCGCGTTTCCCTCGCTTAGGGACGCCCGCGAGCTAGAGTCCCAGGTTCGCAGTCCGTCCCGCATCAAATTGGTATCGGAGCGACAGGTTGAGTCTAGGGTAGTCTTTAATTAAAAACAAAAAAAAAGAGTCATTTAAGTCGATCTGAGGTCGCATTTGCATACCTTTATTCGGTATATCAAAAGGTGTTCCCGTAACGATAGGTTATGCCTATTGGGAAGGTTGCACTCTTGCGTGAGTTTGGTCTTCGGATCATACCTCCACCACGTACCGGATATTGGTTGAGTCTAGGTTCGTAGCCGAGTCATCATTCCAACTTTGCATTGTCGTTTTAGGGTCGTGTCTAGTGTCTTGTCACCAACTATCGGCATGGCCATCTTATAGCTCCCCGTGTCCCATGGATCCCTAAAAGCTCACATCTTATGCATGGTAGCGATATGCCCAAGGATGGGAAACCCAACCCCACAACCTCCGTAGGCCCGAAGCCCGGGACTTCTATGGCTCCAAAGTCCCGAGCGACTACTTAGAGTGGGAAGCCGCTCTGGACACATACTTTGTGTGTTACATTATGTCCGATGCCATGCAAGTCAACTTAGTCACAAGGTGACTTTTTTATGAAGCCACCGAAACATGGAGGGACATAGAATACTTGAGGGAAATTAGGAGGCAATGGCCCATAGAGTCGTGGCGAGAGATGAAGGGTAAGCTTAGAAGGGTCTACCTACCCAGCCCAGTCACCTCCAACCGACCCCACCCAATCACCTCTAACCAAGTGGGTCATAGTCAGACGCAAAGAGCCTCGCATGTCGATGAGCCTAAACCCAGGACTAAGCCGAGAGTCCATGAGCGAGTCCACCACGATGTCCCTACTCCAACCCCCACCGTTGTTGAACTTTTCAAAACCATTTCGGATCGGTTGGATAGAATGTGTACTCAAATTGACGGATTCCTACCCGAGCCTCCCAACCCGGTGCCACCCCAAGGACCTCTTCCCCTCAGGGAGTGATGGAAATCTGGTTTTGATAATGACAACTTATGAATCATGTTCAGACTGCTGTGTTTGTCTGGTTTGCCTTGTACTGCCTTAGGTTGTCGTAATACATGTTCAAATTACAGTTGCGTCGGTGCAACTCTGTTTCTGGTCCACAGCATAGTCCTTGCATGTATTCATCTAGTCAGTGCAACTCTTGCTGTTGCACACGCACATGACCAAGTCGCTCGCGCTCATCCAGTGAGTCGGTGCTATCCCACTTGTGCGTATAAGGTCAGTGCATTTCCATCATATTAGTTCGGGGCATATATGTTTAAGACACACTTAGGGTCGGTACATGTGTGTTTATGCCTAAGACATTCGCAAGGTATGTGCAATATAGGTTTGTGAAGTCTGTGCAAATCTTGTGCATAGAGTGAAGTCTGTGCATTTCTTATGTCTTGCACGCATGCTGTCGATATAGTCGTTGCATCTCACACACACTCAGTCCGTGCAACACTTGATATGTGCACAGCTTGACTCCGTGCATACGAAATCTTATACTGAGTGAGTCGATGCATATTACGTATGTTGTTTTATTAACTTCGTGCAATCTCATTATTCCTTGACCTGTGTTCAATTGTCATAAGGCTAACTTCGAGCTAAGTATGATTGTCAGGATGCTAGCTCGACGATACTAAAGCTGGCACGTGTCTTCTGAAGACTCAGATCCAAACTAAAATCTGAGCAGGAAAGTTGGTTGCTCCACACGCGTTTCTCTTGCTATATATATATATATATATATATATATATATATATATATATATATATATATATATATATATATATATAGGGAGCTGGCTTCGAAAATAAGAGAGGGTGAATTGCTGAAGAATCTGGAAGAAGGGAGATCGAGCACTCGAAAAGAAGAGAGAGAGAGAGAGAGAGAAGGCGAAGGGAAGCAAGAACAACACTCTGAAGATTAGCTTTTCTGGTGTGTTCTCTGGATTAGATCCGAGACGTTTGGCTCTTGTGTGAGCAGTTTATTCTGGATTTATTAACAGCTTTCTGTTACTATGTTTAGTCCTTTTAGCTTTTCCTTATTTGACACTTTATTCAAGCTATTCGTCAGCGGTTGCAGAGGAGGCTTCCTCTGGTCGGCTAAGCTTTAAAGCCCAGCGGGTCAAGCTGTTTGTCAGCGTTGCAGAGGATTGATTCCTCTGGACAGCAAGCTATGTCACTCAGCGGTTGTAGGCAAGCTGTGAAGCCCAGCTATTTTTCAAGCTGTGTGACAGCAGGAATCCACACTCTGGTTGAGTGTGGGGTGGACGTAGGTCTGAAGGACCGAACCACCTAAAAATCATTGTGTACTGTGTGGATTGCTCTGTTATGTGTTCAACACTAGATGCATGCTTAGGATCTCGTTTCAATTTCTTATCTGTTGATTCATCTTGAGAGCACAAACGCTCTGTTTCTGCTTGAAGTGCGGGTCAAGTGTTCAACGGTGTGCATCAATAGAGTATTTCGTTATTTAGTCAAGTCTTGCATCGTTTCAGGGAGCTCTGATCTGGTGTGTCCTTGTCTTAGGTTTTGAAATTGGTTGAGATTTTCACTGAGAGATTCATTCACCCCCCTCTGAATCCATCGCACAAGCTCTAACTGGGAGGACACCCCTTCCCCACCCATGAGAGCTCCATTGCCACCACCCTCACCGTCTGATCTTTATTCGGAGCAACCTCATTTGGAGCCACCCATGTTTCTAACAGAAAATCTCTTCATCGTCGAGCCACTACTTAGTTGGCTCAAAATAGGCTTAGTCCCTAGACCGCCTTGCTACCCACCCATGGACCCAACACTCCCAGTAGTCCCCAATAACTCCTTTCACACCACTTTCCGGTCCTTTTGCTTCATAGGAAGTGTGAAGGATCTAATAAGGAGTTTGGAGTGTCAATGGGAGCTGACCAATATTTTAGCCTTAGGGTCTGACCAACCCTATAGTCATAGCTTCATGCTTCCGGCTTTGGGGTCTATTACCTCGGTGTAAACTTTGGGTCATATCACCACCGAGGTCCTTTTGTTCTTCCCCGTTCTCGATGAGCTTGATTTTGCTCCCTCTTACGGTATTACCGTCCCAACGGAGGACCCATATCTACTCTATGAGATCACCATCCTTCTTACCATAATGGATGAAGGTGACCACCTATGCCTTCAAGGACTTCAGACATGGGACTGTGACATGTGGGAACCCATATCGAGGGGTCACACATTCTTTGATCCCTTCGATCCCTTCTCTAGGGAACCTTATGACCCACCATATCTACTCCCCTTCTTCCCGGGAGTCCACTACCGCACCCCTTCCCCACGGGCCAGTCCACCTACACTCAGCCAGGGGACCGTTCCACGGTCATCATATAGGGGTGACGAAGAAGGAGCATTCGGCTCTCCTAGCCCTCCCAAGTCTCCCAAATCCAACAGGCAGCCGCATGCTAGGGATATATTAGGATGCCTAGGAGTCCCTCATTCTGTCAACCATCGATTGCATCTAGTGTATGCATGGCACACATTCGGATGTCCTGGTCCACCATTGCATGCGTATAGGTCAGACTAACCGTAGGTTTGTTTAGGGTCATGTGTGAGTCTTTGTTTCGTACAGTTTGTCTGTTGAGTGCATATGCATACATCGAGTTGAGTCGGTCTTTTGTACGCTCGCATTGTCAGTCCCTTTCGAGTGCGAGGCAAGTCGGATCTATTGCGTATGTTGAAGACTTGTCAAAATTTGGGATCGGCTCTACCTCAACATATCGGATCTAGTCACATAAAAGGACCCAACAGTGATTCTTAGTGAGTCTTCGTGCCACATCCTCCCCTTTTAGAGTGACCCCACCCCGGAGTGTCCACCATTAGCCTCATTCCCACAGCAGCATGTGCATATCAAATATACACGGGATGAGCAGGTGACGATTACTTGGAGTGGAGTGTACTCCGCGCTTCCAGGTTCAGTGACGGATCCACCGAAGCCACACGAGCAGCCGCACCCCTTACTCGACGGGGTCGAGTTCTTCCCACCCAGGGAGAATTGATGGGAATCAACACCGGGCACTAACATTTTTCTTTTGTATTTGTGTCCTTTTATTTTTAGTTATACCCTTGGCTAATTGGATTTAAAATTGTAAGGCATTATAAGCCAAAGGGTTAGTCTTTAAAGTCTTTGGGTTTATTTGTAAAAGTCCAGTGGGTCCAGCAGGGTCCCCCACCCTCTCTCCCATTGGTCCACCTAGGTTCTAGGGCCAATGTGGGCTTAGTTCAAAGTCCACGATTGGACTTGGACCAAGGGGGGGACAAGGTGGAAGAAAATTCAAACTTGGACCAAGCAAAGTCCAAGATGCTTCCCCCATATAATATAGTTTATTCCATATTGTATTTTTTTTTTAATTTGGTCATTTGACCACATGGGGGAAGAAAATGGTATCCCTAGTTTACCCCTCCCCTCTCTCCTATGAAATTTCTAGTCCCCCACCCCTTGTCATTCTCTATATAAGCCTATGTATAGTGTCATTAGAGATTTTTAATGAAGAATTAAGCATTTTTACCAACAGCAAGCCCAAGGGCGCCCCTCTCTCTCTCCCACCCCCTTGCAGATGGATTTCTATGAAATTCTTAAGGTGTGAAGCCTCCTCCCCTCCCCCTCTCTGAGTGTGAAGCTCAGCCCCGCCGCCGCCGCCGCCATCGAGCCGCCGTCGCACCGCCACCACCACCGCGTCAAAGTTCTATCTACATCAGGATAGAGGGTTGAAGCCCGAATTTTATCTCCACATCATTAGATCTGATCAAGCTGCAATTTTGAGTGCTTCTTCTTCTTGTTATTCCCAGTCTCCATTTTAAATTTTGTGCCAATCAGAGGTCATTTGCTATTTTTTCCCGATTTTTAGTTCTACCCCTGACAGTCAGCCAGTTTGCAGATCTGCAGGATAGGAGTCTGTTCTTCGATTTTTCCCGCCACCTTATACATCTTCAGAAAATCCCCAAAACTTCATGCGTGTTCCTCACTTTCCTACCTTCCACCCATAATTTTTCTAGGTCTAGATCTATCGTCTTCCTGTCGGTTAAAATTCATTTTAAGGGCAAACTCAATCTGTCCTGTGTGTCTGTCAGTCCGAGCCAGCAGAAAATCTTTCTGGAATAGTCGTTTTCATTTTCAATCCATTCACTTAATAGATCTGAAAAAATTATATGTTGTATCCCTCTGAGTCCTCTATTCATCGGTACCAACTTTGCGTCGATCTGACATCGGATCTGTACGCATAAATTCTTCTCGTGGAGGCGCGTAGTTCAGATCCGAGGACAGGCTAGCAACTCAGTCCAAGAATTAATTCCTCAGAAAATACGTCAGTTCACCTTCGGCGACCGCCGCTCCTGGAGATCGATCGACAACCCATCAGAAGCGTCCCTGCCAGTCTTTGCAGCAAGGAGTCGACCGGAAGTCACCGTCCCAGTTGCTAAGTTCCCTTGCTGTACCGAGTTGGAACAGTACCGAGTCGGACCAGCAGCCCGTCTCCGGCCCGAAAGCCCACCCGGCTTGCTGCCCGTCAACCCGAGTTCGCTACTCCCAGGTCCCATTGTAGCCCTTTACCTCCCTGCATGGAGTGGGCAATTAAATTCACTGCTGTAATTATTTATTTACTATGTACCGGGAGTACGAGCTTTGGCCGGTGTCATCTTCCCCACGCCTGGAGCGTGGAGGTAAACTCGCCTCCCTCTTTATCGCATTTGCTTATCTCGTATACTTTTGAATGCAACTGCTAGAGTGATAGGTAATTAGATTGATATTTATTTTTATCACCGCTGCGAGAGTGAGTGAGTGAACCCGTCCCGTGATTCAATCCAAGTACACACGGAAAAGTCGATACCCAAGGCTCATTGTCAGTTTCTCAACCGCGCACGATCCCACGTTTCCCTCGCTTAGGGACGCCCGCGAGCTAGAGTTCCAGGTTCGCTGTCCATCCCGCATCAACGACCCACTCATCCCTTCCTTGAAGGGGTGAGCGCTCTCCTGCCTCCCTGTCAGGTATTGGATTTAAAAAAAAATCATAGGGGGAAATAAACGAAAGTAGCAACAATCAGTTTGTAACCCGAGCACATATGGCGGTCAGAAGAGGGGCCGCTACCCTTGGGTAGCGGTCGGACAACGACCTCTATAACGCCAATTCAAAATAGGAAAATGGTGGTCTATCGGGCGGCCGCCACTTCCAGCGGCGGTCTTTGGTACGATCGTAACCAGGATTTCCGCGCTGGCCTCCGGCGAACCCCGACACACCTTATTTATAACAAAAAATTCGTGCAGTATAGTCAATAAAATTTGGGCAAAACAGTATCAATAGAAAGAGAACAAAATTTTGCACACAATAGCATGCTTAATTAAAGTTTTACCCTTCAAGAATCCCACTCTTAGATCGATACAAGATGAAGGGAACACTATCAAAACCCTAACTAGACATGCCTGGACAAAAATCTACTTGCGAACACCATGCTAAGCAAAAATTAGGCTATTTGGTATCAAAATGAAGAGGACTCGAAGACGCACATGATGGTGTAAGTTAATTAGCGTTTGGTCTATGAGAACCTACCTTAAAAGGAAGAAGAAAGGGAGATCGACGCTAAAATCGGAAGAGAAAACCCGCTCCTAAACTCATCGTCTATGTCCTCGAATGCGCACACCAGCGGCTGCGACTACCAAAGGGGGTTCTCGTGAATGTTGGGCATCGACTTATAGGGTTAGGGTTTGTTGGGATGCTAAAGGGTGATCTAGAGGGGGGTGAATAGATCAATCACCCGTTAAAAATTACTGCAGTAGAATCAAATGCGGAATGAAAACTTCTACTGAACAGATAGTGGGCACAATGCGAATGCCACCCAGAACAGATGAAGAACCGTCCTAAGCATACATCTACTGTGTGAAGATAGAAATATAGAAGCTAGGAAAACCACAAAACAATCACATAGTAGACAAATGCTTTTAGGTGGTTCGGTCCTCCAGACCTACATCCACCCCACACTCAACCCGAGTGTGGCTTACTGCTGACTCACAGCTTGAACCGCTGGGCCTCACAGCTTGCCTACAACCCGCTGAGCCTCACAGCTTGCTGTCCGAGGTACCCACCTCGCCTGCTGAGCCCCACAGCTTGCTGTCCAGAGGAATCCTCCTCTGTAAAACCCGCTGAGCAATACAGCTTAGCCGTCCAGTGGAATCCACCACTGCAAGTACTGCCACACAGCTTGAACACAAGAGTTTCGAAAAAACAAAACAACAGACAAACGGAAGATAAAAGAAATGTATCCCTGTAGGGAATATAGCTCAACCAAGTGAGCAACCTCAGATCTGGTTTTGAACCAAAGATCTGAGGAACGAACTCCTTCTCTCTCTCTCTCTTCTTCTTCTCTTCACACTCTGCTCGAGCTCTCTATCTCTCACCTTTTCTCTTCTGCTTCTTCTCTCTTTCTTTTCTTCTTCTTCTCTTTTCTCTAGATCGAACAGCTCTCTATTCTTTCTCTCTGCTTCTGCTCTTCTACTTTTCACCTTCTGCTTCGATCATCTTCTTCTATGGAAGAGGACTTGTTTATATAGCAGCAACAGCAGCAGCAGGAGTGTGCTCTCCACGTTTCCCGCCCAGCAATTTGGACCACGTGGCAGCATCCAATGGAGTGTCAGAATACGTGTCCTTATCTAGATACCTTGTCCTTCTCGGATGACGAGCCAGGTACCTGGGATCACATGCCCCTAATTAGCTTCTTCAGTCCGATGTATAGAGTTCTCCGTCCACGTGCTCAATGACAGCAATCAGACTTGCTGCGTCGACGCTGTCAATCAATGGCGTTAACACATTGATGCGTTCCAGTGAACAAACAACCTAGCCTTTTTAACTGCTGCGTCGACGCTTCCAACCCGTGGCGTTGACGCAGTGAGGCATTCCAGTAGCCATTAGCCTCGTCTCTTTAGCTGCTGCGTCGACGCTTCCAACCCGTGGCGTTGACGCAGTGGAATAGCCTGTGAAGCTGAATGCTTCTTCAACTGCTGCGTCGACGCTGCTTGCTTGTGGCGTTGACGCAGTGGAAGATATCGTGAAGGCTTCTTCAACTGATGCGTGGACGCTTTAAGCTCCCAGCGTCGACCCTGTTCCCTTCAGCAACAAGAATAAAGACATCAGATTTAAGTATGTACATTGCAGTGTATATACTTCGTTGTATAGACTTGGGAAGGCGAATGCAACGTACAGACTTGCCCAATGTGTTGACTTCAACAAAGGAGGCAACGGCTGTATGGACTTTAAATCCTAGAGGCATTGTATAGACATAATGCACTTAAAGGCTTCATGCGAAGGAAAGTATTGTATATACTTGAGGAGTTGACGTTGCATGAAGGATGAGTTGACGCTGCATGAAGCATGGACAATGTACAGACTTTGCCCACTTATGGACTTCATGTAATGCAAGCGAATGTGAAGACTTCAGTGTATAGACATGAAAGTCTTGAAACCAATGTATAGACTTGCACAAACCAAAGTCTGTACAGACTTGAAAAGAAACCCAATGTATAGACTTCGTGAGCGCCTGGAGGATGTACAGACTTAGTGACTGTACAGACTTGGAAGGCTCTGCGAAGGCTGTACAGACTTTGCCTAAGACGCTGTACACACTTAGCCTAAGACAATGCATGAACTGACGTTGTATATACTTAGCCAATGCAATGCACTATGAATGTATGGACTTACATGAGATGCTCATTGTGTACACTTCAAGCCCAGTGTATAGACTCTCAGCCATGAACAAAGCGTGAAGCGCACTAATGCAGGAATGTGTAGACTTGGAAGTCTATGTGCATGACAAAACCAATGTATAGACTCTGAAATGCAAGCGATGTAGCAATGCCTAGACATTGGGCTTTACCCTGCAGTGTATAGACTTTGCTACCCAAATCATGAATAATGCAAGCCACAGTTCAATGTATGAACTTTGCAAGTGCACTGGCTGTACAGACTTCAAGACTAATGTATGAAGCAAAGCAAGAGCTCTTTCAAAATAATTCCAATGCGTCAACGCATTGAGTCCACTGCGTCGACGCACTAGTTGACACATTTTATAGACCAGCTCTGGGACAGACCAGTGAGTTGACGCAATGATCCCATGCGTCAACGCATTATGCAATACACATGCAAACTCATGCATTCAAAGCTGTATATCAGACACAGTCCTATGCAATCATATCAACAGCCATATTCAAAACACAATATCATAATGCACTGACTGTGTTGCAATCATCAAAACAAATCAGCATGCTATCATCAAAACACAATGCACATGCTTGTGCCTAAGAGGCACAACATTCTCTCCGTTTTTGATGATGGTAACACAATGTGACAGTGAGTCACACACAAGATTTTCTCCCCCTTTGACATGATCAAAAAGAGAAAAATAGTAAAAACAAGATTTTCTCCCCCTGAATGTAAGACTCCCCTGAATTATTTCTCCCCCTAAATAATAGCTCCCCCTTTGAGAAGGAATATGAACAGATAAACAAGGAAGAGAATGTAGGAGGGTCACTTGACAACAGCTGAATCATAGGTTCAGAAGGGAAGCATGATTATAAACAACTGTTAAAGTATAAGAATCAGTAACATACAAATTTGACAAAAATTCAGGTTTAACAGTGATAAATCTAGAGTAAAACACCTGACCCCTGAAAAAGAGTTTTAGATTCCATTTATAGCAATGAATCTAGGGCACATGGTATTAATAGATAAGTCAAAAATAATACCCTTTTGTGATTAAACAAGGAAATTCAAGAGAGGCAACTTGAACATGTATTGATAAAAATAATTTTCACTCATTGACTTTTGATTTTTCGAAGGGTTACAGCAGTTTGATTTTCACCTTTGAATTTCAGAACTTGAACTAAATGAATAGATCAGTGGCATTTATACTGTTGACATTAGGTGTACACCTTGATCAGAGGCAGGTACCCCCAGTTACTAGGCATAAACTACTAGACCTATTTCATATCAGAACCCACAAGGGATAGTCTTCACTTTTGACATTAAGGGTACACCTTGATTAGAGGCCAGTACCCTCAGTTACTTGGTGAGGACTCCCCCTATAGATTTGACCCTTTGAACAGAGATATTCTGAAGCACTTCATGACTATGAGTTCTCATGCTTCATTGGAGGAGATCACAGTTTCTCAGTGCAATCAGCCATTGCTCTGTCACAATGTTGAGTTCTTTACATTTATGATCTTATTTACTGCTGCCCTTAATTCTTTTAGAGTGATTGTTTGAAAAACATTACACACTCTTGTTCACCTGTTCTAGACATTTCCAGTTCAACACATTTAGGCATTAAAAAAAACTTTTTCTATTTTAGCCATGAGACAAAGATTAAGAGCTATAAAGGTTTTCTTTTATCTCAAATTCTTAAGTGCAGACACTTAACTCTCCAATTTATAAAGGTTAAACCTTTAGTTCTTTTCAATTTGTAAGAGTGATTCTTATAAAAGAGCAATTGAAATAATCACAACTCAATGTACTAAACCAGAAACAGAACTGTTGTTCAGTGAAGGTTAGGGAAATGATAGCAATAGACATTGAGTTCCAGGAGCATTTGATGTCAAAGGATATGAAAGAACTAAATGGGGACAGTGAGAAGTAGCAAGGATTCAATGAATTGACCAGAAAAACTCTCAGCTCCCCCTGACACCATGATGCAAGGATTATGCTATGCAACACACTGTTCTACATGCAGACTATGCACCAATGATATATGAGGCAAGTATGCACTCAATTCAAGTCTATGCATCCAAATTCAGTTCAACATATAGCAAGAGAAGAGCATCAGATATGCAGACTGATCAGCTAGATAAGAATAGAATATCAGACATCAAACAATCAAATGAACATGACTTTCTCAATTCAGTTCTGAAGGTAAATCACTTACCTGCTTTACCAGATTGATTTATTTTTACCCTTGGTGTTGCACCAGATATTTTGACAAGGCCTCCAATTTCTTTCAGCTCTTAGGATTTTGGCCCTGTCTCTTGTCATATGCCTGAAGTAGCTTTTTCTGTTTCATCAGTTTGTTCCCGGCTACTAGACATACCTGCAAACACACTTAGGGAGCAGGTTTTGGAACCCAAGATATTTTGGGCTCCAAGATAGAACCAGATACTTGAGAGTGAAAACAAGACAACAGCTGTTTAGGGATCCACATTTGTGTAAAGATGGAAGGTTTAGTGGATTCTACAGCTTGAGAGTTCTTTTTGTTATTTTTCTTTTTCTCAGCACCTACAGGTTTAGTTTTCTTTTTCTAGTGCTTTGATGGTTGTTGTCTAGTCCTGGCATTCATTTTAATAAAAATATTTTTGTTTTTCTGCCAGTGCCTTGGCCAATGAATGTACTGAAAGTTATGGCCCAAATTGGTCCTAGGCTGACCAAAAAACCTTTGGTGACTAGGACTCCATGTCCTAAACTGACTATCCCATCTCCTAGCTGGCTGAGGTCTATATGGCTGATACCAAGTGGGGAAATTTTGATACCCGAACCTCATGTGTACAGGGTTCCACCTAAGCCTATTAAGTGGTTGAGGATGAAAGTTATGATAGACTTGGACTCTAGGGAAATAGGGATGAGCAAATGGGTTCCTAGCTGCACTTGGTCTCCCTGCCACCTTTGATCCTCTAGGTTTCTGAACTGACTTATATTGGGTCTTTTTCTGAGCAGTTGATGGTGATGGAGACTTAGCAGCCTTGGGCTGGGGTTTTGATGTGCTAGCTGGCTGACCCCTAGCCTTGGACTTATCCTTGGAAGAAGAGCATGCAGCTCTAGACTCTACAACTTTCTGCTTTCCCTTGTCCTTAGCACTAGACACTTTTGATTTAGCATTATTGAAGGCAAATTTTTCATTGACCATTTTTATGAGTGGTCCGCTATTCTTTTCTCCCACACATGAAATGGTTTTCAATTCAAAGCTCTTTTTAGCTGAGGGATTAAAACCAAGACCCTCCTTTCTGAAATTAACTTTTGACCCTAGCAAGGCATTTAGATTTTCAGTTCCTTGTGTCATGCTTTCAATGATTTTCATTTTGTCAGAGTTTTCATTTTCCAGATTTTCAATAGTTTTCTTTAATTCAGCATTCACTGACAAAACAGCTTCATATTTTTCATTTGAAGTCTTTATTTCATTTTCAGACTTTTGAATTTTCAATTTCAACTCATCAACAACATTTTTCAGCAAATTATTTTCTTTCCTACAATCAATCACAACATGCTTTAATTCATCAAAATCAGAACATGCATTTTTCAATTTGTCATTCTCTGATTGTAAGCATGCAACTTTATCAGAAAGAGATTTATCATTAACAAGAGAATTCATTTTCTTCTTTAAGAGTCTGTTTTCCTTCTTAATATCATTAGCTTTATCTAACAGGTCTCCATAAGCATCTGCCCAATCAGAAATAGTGTAATGTTCGAAAAGGGATGATACCTGATCAGACTCTTCTTCTTCATCTCCATTTCTAGCCATCAAGCAGATGTCCTTTTCTGATTTTCCACTATCTGAGGAAGTGCTCAGCGTGCCTTCTTCCTCATCACTCCATGTACTGACCATGGCCTTTCCCTTTGGCGCCTTCTTCCATGGTCTTCCTTTCATTTTCTGTAACTCTAGACAATCAGCCTTCATATGACCTGTCTTCCTGCACTTATAACAAGCATTAACATCAGATTTTTCAGCAGGGTTAAATTTATACCTGTTTTGCTTCCTGCTGTGGTATTTTCTGTAGAGATTCTTCCCTTCTCTTTTAAGAAATCTACTGAACTCTTTTGTGATCATAGCTATTTCATCCTTTTCAAGATATGATCCAGATGAATTCCGATCACTGGATGATCCAATGCTACTGGACTGTTTTGAGCAGCTATGCTTGGCCTTCAGAGCAATAGGCTTCCTGTATTCGAGCTCTTCAGCTTGTAGTAAATTCATCTCGTACGCCATCAAGGAACCTATCAGCTCATTGGGTTTCATCTTTTGTAGATCTTTTGACTCCTCAACCACAGTTGCTTTGGTATGCCATATAGGAGTCAACGATCGAAGGATCTTCCTTACAACTTCATGATCAGTATAACTCTTTCCCAGATTTCTTAGACCATTTGTGATGATGGTCAGATGAGCATACATTTCGGTCACTATCTCACCAGGCTTCATCCGAAATGCTTCATACTTTGACACTAGCATATTTGCCCTCGTCTCTCTCACTTCACATGTTCCCTCATAGATAACTTCGAGGGTATCCCACATCTACTTTGCTGTCTTACAGGATGACACTCTGTCAAATTCAGTGGGATGGAGTGCACACTGAATGGCGTTGATAGCGCTCCAATTCAGAGTAGATTTCCAGACTTCTTCTCTGGTCCATAATTCCTCATTCTCATGTAGCTCATAAGGACCTTTGCTCACAATTTTCCATACCTCGTAATCTTTGGCTCTGAGGAAGACCTGCATCCGGTTCTTCCAATATGGGAAGTTGGAACCATCGAAGAATGGTGGCTTCGTAGTGGACTGACCCTCTGCTGTTAGCCCTCTAGCATCCATGGCCGATCCTCTTTAGGATGTTAGTCCTGCACAAAGAGTTAGGCTCTAATACCAATTGTTGGGACGCTAAAGGGTGATCTAGAGGGGGGTGAATAGATCAATCACCCGTTAAAAATTACTGCAGCAGAATCAAATGCGGAATGAAAACTTCTACTGAACAGATAGTGGGCACAATGCGAATGCCACCCTGAACAGATGAAGAACCGTCCTAAGCATACATCTACTGTGCGAAGATAGAAATATAGAAGCTAGGCAAACCACAAAACAATCACACAGTAGACAAAGGCTTTTAGGTGGTTCGGTCCTCCAGACCTACATCCACCCCACACTCAACCCGAGTGTGGCTTACTGCTGACTCACAGCTTGAACCGCTGGGCCTCACAGCTTGCCTACAACCCGCTGAGCCTCACAGCTTGCTGTCCGAGGTACCCACCTCGCCTGCTGAGCCCCACAGCTTGCTGTCCAGAGGAATCCTCCTCTGCAAAACCCGCTGGGCAATACAGCTTAGCCGTCCAGTGGAATCCACCACTGCAAGTGCTGCCACACAGCTTGAACACAAGAGTTTCGAAAAAACAAAACAAAAGACAAACGGAAGATAAAAGAAATGTATCCCTGCAGGGAATATAGCTCAACCAAGTGAGCAACCTCAGATCTGGTTTTGAACCAAAGATCTGAGGAACGAACTCCTTCTCTCTCTCTCTCTTCTTCTTCTCTTCACACTCTGCTCGAGCTCTCTATCTCTCACTTTTTCTCTTCTGCTTCTTCTCTCTTTCTTTTCTTCTTCTTCTCTTTTCTCTGGATCGAACAGCTCTCTATTCTTTCTCTCTGCTTCTGCTCTTCTTCTTTTCACCTTCTGCTTCGATCATCTTCTTCTATGGAAGAGGACTTGTTTATATAGTAGCAACAGCAGCAGTAGGCGTGTGCTCTCCACGTTTCCCACCCAGCAATTTGGACCACGTGGCAGCATCCAATGGAGTGTCAGAATACGTGTCCTTATCTGGATACCTTGTCCTTCTCGGATCACGAGCCAGGTACCTGGGATCACTGTAGATCGGATTAAAATCCGCTCTTTTTTGAGAGGAGATTAAAATATGGCAAAAAGGAGATAAATAAATAATCCAAAAAGAATGTAATAAAAATAGCACGAGGTGCTAAAGTGGAGATGGTGTGATCGCCAGAGGGGTTACCTCAATAAGAAGAAAAGGAGATCGCGTGTACCTGGTGAAAATTGGGATGCGGGATGGATGTGGATTTCTTCCTCCAACTTCAATCGGCCGGCCGATGAAGTGGGTTTTCTAGGTTGATTACCTTGTAAAAAAAAGACAATGAAAAACAAACAAAAGAGAGGGGGATCAGCCAAAGTGCAATAGTATCAATCCAAAACTAACATAAAATGATGAAAAGACATCAACGTGCGCACCTCTTTTTTTGTTTTTTTAAACCCCTTAATCAGACTTAAGGGAGGGGGAGTATGATGATAAAAAAATGCAACAAGGTGTGAATAAATACGAAGGATGAATAGATATGATGAATGGAGTGGTATAAATGAAGTAGAACAAACAGATGAAAAAGCTGAGAAACCCTGCTGTCCCTGGCGACAATAAAGGGAAAACCGGATGAGTATGATGGAAGTAGATGGATGAAACACCGGATGAAGCCCAACGAAAGATGCAGAGGGGAAGCAGCAAAGGATGAAGAAGGCTCTGCTCGCGACCTTCTGAACGCTTAACCTTTTGAATGCTTAGAGTGCTTAACCTTCTGAGTTATTAACCCCTCACACGATCGATCGAGACTTCAATTTATAGTGCCTCCAGCGGATGTGATCAAACCAAGGAATGATAAGAACGGGCAACGAGGCATCCAGGGAAAGATCAAGATCGAGCAAGAGTCCCATGGATGGTAGGGAACTGTGAGGGAAAGATGGAAAAAGGAAGGACTCTGGAGTGGAACATGACTTAGGACATGGCGTCAAATCATGAATTGACGACCTTCACAGAGATGTTTCTTGAAACACGACCTAGGAAAGGGCGTTTCTTCCTGGATTTAATTTTAGAAATAAAACTTTCTTTGTTTAGACATTAATGGAACACGCCTAAGATAACGGCGTTGCTTAAAAAACACGCCCTGAAGTAGGATGTTACACAGAAAATACTTTTTATTTTGAAAATAGATAATTCCAGAAATTAACGGATAATACCAGGAATTGACGCCCTCATCTATGGTCATCCTTTCTTTTGAAACGCCCTATCACAGGTCGTTACTTTCGAAAGTAACGCCCTTCGTCAGGTCGTGAATCACGAAGATGCAGAAAAATGCATAAAACTCACAAAAATAGAAAAACTTCATGTTATAGGAATATTGAAGTCCACTTGGGGCGTTTATATAATGACATGAGATTTGATCAACATAACGTCAATTTTGGCGTGTCTACAGCTGCCCCGCCTTGGCGTCTGCTTTGCAAGGGAGTGAGACAGAAATGGAATGAAAAGAATGAAGTGGAATGAACTGATAAGGAGATGCCAAGGTGCGATGTGACACGCCTCAGAACACTAAGCATTTGAAATCTTTCCAAGATTCTGAGTGAAACAACTCTGAGTGGTTCCAAGAAAACATCGATTTGTTGGATAAAAGGAGTTTAAACTAAGTAAATAAAGGGTGTGCGCGTGGGGCACGACAGGGAAAGACCATTGGAGAGCGATTACCAGCCAACGTGGACGTGCTACAACCAAGGTAAATTTTGTAGAAAAGTAAAGAGAATTGGGATAGAGATCCAACAAAAGGGATACTTTCAAGGAATCAGCCTGAACGGCTTCAAATAGAACGAAGTACTTGATTTGAAGTGGAATATCTCATGTCAACTCAATCGAGAGCGAGTGAACTTCATTATTGCCATAACATGAAGATTTTCAGCATGAAACTCAAAGTCCTACATGATGCATGCTGGGCTAAAAGAAAAAGGTTTAAAACAAACTAAAAATAAAAAATAATCAAGGATAATATTGTTAAACCATTTAGATCTGGTCAAGAATCCATATCTCTGAGCTAACACTAAGCCGAAGCCCGTTTGTCCGCGCATCAACTCAGAAAGTGGAACCATCGTCCCAAACCTTTAACAACTCAACGGCCTATCCGTGTGATCAAGACTTTCCTGAAATCGTCATTATTTTTGATGAAGGGGATCTCGAATTTCAGGTTCATCAGAACCACAAGGTCCTTGACATACTATAATAGTGTAGATATCATATAGTAACAATGCTTACAAAAATAGATACAAGGTGACACGATGTTGCTCCCACGGGTGGTCCAAATGCCTCGAATCCTGCGAACTTCTGCACTTGAAACTTATTAGCGCTTATCCATTAATTCAGAACATGACATGATCATCAGTGCTTAATCATAAACAATTTCACAAAAATAACAACACTTAAGTTCATTAAAGCATCAAAGCATGGGAGGGAAACTAAAACACGCCTAAGCATAGGGCGTTAACAGCATGAAAGGCGCCTAACCATAGGTCGTTTAGAATTTAAAACACGCCCTACTCAAAGGCGTAACCAGTAACGAAAGCTTAGAAGAAGACACCCCATGTTAGGGCGTTAAATATAACACGTCGTCAGTTAGGTCGTCAATTTAAGAATCGACGCCCTAACCAACGTCGTTAATTCAACACGAACTTTCGTTTCCTAACAGCACAGCACAGTCCTTAAGCCAATCAAATTGCTAACTTCCCACAACCTTACGATTCTATAAATCTCTATAAAATAGGAGGCCTTCCTTCAACAGAAATAACCAAAACCCTGCAGCCGTCGAAGCTTTACTGTTCTTCTTCTTCCTCATCTACTCTGCAGGTTGCGGCCGTCCAAACTTTACTGACGATGGACAGGGTACTGAAGAGGCCAAAACTCTCAACTCCCAGAATAAATGATATCCAAGGTCATATAAGCAACAGGATATGCATGAATCAGGTAGCTTCAATTTCCTTTACTGTGCATATAACCCTTTTACCACTTTGCTGAACCGCTCATGTGTTTGAATTCACATGCTCATGTACCTCTATTTTTTGTTTTTATTTTCTTTCTCTCTTCTCACAGGAGTACCCAAATCTTCCAGGGGCTCGAAGATATATAAGAGTCAAGTGGTTACCCCTCATACTTTCAAAATTCTCTTCTGACATGAGGGCCTTTGTAGCTAGATGGCATCTCTTAGGATTGATAACCCATGCCAAGCATTATGACCAAATCCATCTTGATTGGGGTGCCATGGGAGCATTGATTGAGACATGGCATCCTTCCACCCACACCTTTCTATTCTCCACTTTTGAAGCCACCATTTTATTGGAAGAAGTAGAGATGATCTTGGGTTTGAAACGAATGAAACAAGGAGAAGAAGAGCGCATGGCCAACATGCCAAGACCCATCTCGTCTCATGAACTCTTAACCAGCCTTATACCTAGCCCAAACCTAGTGAATCAGATCAAAACCACTAAGGGAGTCAACCTCTTGAAGCCAGCCTCATGGGTATTCAAAAGAGCAGATCAAGCCAAGGAAGAAGAGGAAATAGAAAGAATAACAAAGGCCTTCGTGGTGTGCATAGCAGGCGCACTACTGTTTCCATCCACGGAGGACTTCCTTGAAGAGAGTCAAATAAGTGCAGTGGTGAGCTTATGGGAAGAAGAAAGAGTTGGACCGGCGATCCTAGCATATCTCTATAGTGGGCTTACATCGGCGGCCATGGGAAGGCCCATCTACGGGTGCATGCTAGCACTCTCAAGTTGGGTTGATCTACACTTCAAATTCGATTCATGCCACGAAGCCCAACAACCCTCAAGAATTTTCTCAAAGAGCCCACTCTCCTATATAACCGGCTCATTAGGTATAAGCAATAGAGTGACTAACCGGATTCCTCAAATCAAGAAGAGAGGGGATTGGAGGGAGCACTTAAAGGTAATGCCAAAGAATCTCTTTACTTGTGCCCCGGGTGTATTCAAAATGCAGGAACTTCGTGCACGCTTCTCCATCGGGATGGACCTTCGTCTTATTAGCGCTTCGGACTTCGTTTTGTACAACTCTCACATGTGCCTTCCTCAAATTGGACTTTCAAGACAACACTTAGAAGACATCTCCCATCTCCCTCCAATCAAATCAAGAGACCTAGGCAGTAATGAAGATGGTGAGGAGGTTATCACCATTCAAGCTCTGTGGAGGCTAAGCAAGCTTCATCAACCTGTAGAAGACTTGGATGAAGACAAGGAACAGTGGAAAAATTATGTAATCTCATTGAGAAAATTAAGGCCCAAAGTGGCTCATTAGTCATTGTAGTTTCTTTCTTTCAAATAATAAAGATTATTTTCTGATTGAGCCAATCATCACTGTGATTATGATCAAAATCATCCGAAGCCTGCGTTTCTGTTGTAAGTAACGCCTCAAAGAATGCCGTGAATTCAAAAATACACGCCTTACCTCAAGGCGTCTCAATCGGCCCATCTTCCACAGTTAACGCCTGCACCAGTGGGCGTGACTTAAATAACGACTTCAGACAAGGCGTGAATAGATTCGAACCCCAAAGAATATAATCGTTGACTCATCAAAAGTAACACCGTTTCCTTAGTCACTCCTTAAAAATAACACGCCCTCGACTGAGGCGTTACTCTAAGCCAGCAATGATGACTTTCATCACATCAATCAACGCCCATTCAATGCGTCTGACGACGGTTATCGTTCCCCATGCAAAACAAATTAACGCCCTAATAGACGTCGTCTTATTTTATAAAACGCCCAAGTCCTGGGCGTGAATTCTATTATAAACGCCTTGCTTAAGGGCATTTCTTTTTTCGAAACCCAAAAGTCATCGGCCCCTTTCTTCTTCCTCCTTCCGTTCTCATTTCCCCCCTTCTGCAAACCCTAACCGAAACCCCCCCTCTTTCGATCTCCCTCTCTCGTTCTCTTCTCTCACTCTCTCAATCTCCCTCTATCTCTCTTTCTCTCCTAGGCCGAGCCATGGCCAAACGCCAGAGGGTGAGTGCCCCAGAGGTCGTCGACCTCGACGCTGCCCATGCCCAAGAGGAACCCGCCGTGGAGGAGCTCGCCATTGTTGCGGTTGAAGAACCGGCGGTGGTTGCCAGCGGCGACGAAGCCGGTGAAGCAGCAACAGAAGAAGGAGGAGAAGACGAAGGTGGAGAAGAAGAAGAAGAAGATGAAGAAGAGGGAGATGGAGAAGAAGAAGGACCACCGCCCACGGCGGCGGTCGCTCCCCGGGGCCAACTCCGGCGGCCCAGACGGCCACTGCCTTGGCCACAACCCCAGAAGCACAAAAAGGTAAGTTCCGCCTCCCCAATTCCATTTTTATTTTATTTTATTTTCATTTTATTTTATGTTTTCCTGATTTTCCATAGCCCTCGGGCACGAAACCTGCAACTCAGAAAAGAAACGCCCCCCACGGGGGCGTTAATCACAAACGAAACGCCCTGACCCAGGGCGTAAATTTCTTTTATTTTCTGAAAATCAATTAACCTCCATGAAAAACGCCCTGAAGCATGTCGTTTCTCCAAAAAATATGATTTTTCATTAATTCCATGCCCATTAAATGTTTTCATTAATTATTTCGTATGCTGCCATTTTTATTTGAATTATCTGAAAATCATGAAAGCCACGCCCCTCACCACGGCGTGTTGTAACAAGCAACGCCCAAACCAGAGGGCGTCTCTTCATTAATTCTCGTTTAAACTGAACGGTCCTAAATGGAAAACGCCCCAGCCGACGGCGTGATTTGAAAACATTTTAGGATTTTTTAGAAATTAACCACATGTTCATGCCCTACACAGCGGCCTTTCAAAGATGAAAAATGCCCTCAGACAGGACGTTACTTCAAAATAAAACGCCCCTTTTAGGGGCGTGAATTCACTAAGAGACGACCTGAGGAGGGGCGTGACTTCCAAAACAAGCCCAAGCAAAACCAAATGCAATTACACATGATTAATCAAATAATTAAGCAAAGTTCTTTCTTTTAATACGTGCAGGGGCTGATGAGGACCCGTATCTCATGGGTCATGGTCTGGGCAGCATACCAGGGTCTCCCCGACTTCCAGAGGGTTAGGGTAGATGCTATGGGGTTCGGGGCTTTCCTATCCATTGAGCCTTTTAGACCCGACCTAGCACTTATCCAGGTTCTGAGGGAGAGATGGGATAGGGTTAGCCGGACTTTTCTGATGCCCTGGGGGCATATGGTTCCTAGTTTAGAGGATGTAGCCAGGATCACAGGTTTGCGGGTAGATGGTGAGGCTGTGAGTGGGTTCACTTATTCTGACTACACTGAGATGGCCCGGAGGTTATTAGGGCTTGATATGGTCTACGTGGTACCTAGCGAGTGTAGGACCATCTTCCGTACAGACCTGACTACGGTGATGGGTTTGGGAGATTTCAGGCATAGGTCAGGGGAGACCTTAGGTGAGTTTGCACAGAGGCTGACTGACGGGGTGAGAGCGGTATGCTGCCAGGACCCGACTGACCGTGAGAGAGCGGATCGAGACCTGAGGAGGTTCCTGCTGCTGCTGCTCGGTAGATTATTGCTGGGGATGAAAGCCGACGTCATCAACTGCCGCTTCTTGGGCATCCTTGAGGACCTGGAGACCGTTGGCACTTACGCTTGGGGTGCAGCGCTGCTGGCGCATTTGATAGCTGATTTGTCCACGGGGACGGGGCGAGAGACGACTGTCAGTGGCTTCTCACCTTTTCTTCAGGTATGCAATTTTCTCATTTTCATGTTTTTTTTTCTTTTTCTTTTCTTCTTATTATGATGCATGTGAATGCCTTACTAATGCAATGCATGGATGCAGGTGTGGAGCCACCTATACATGCCGATGGGGCGCGTTGACCCACGGCCCGGAGCTGAGGGATCCTTTCCTCTGGCGCGACGCTGGTTACCAGTCGTCTTCGGTGCCCCACTTGACTACGAGTTGTGGGTTCTACGGAGAGAGTTCCGCGACTTCCCTCCCTCGCTGGTATGTATGAATGAATGATATGCATTTCTTTTGAATTGATTTGAATTGATTATGATGAAATGATAATGGTATGTATGAATGCAGGTGCGGTGGAGGCCTTACGAGGATATGACAGATGAGGGCCAACCTTGGGTCGTATCGGGACGACCTCGCTTTGGGCGTGAGCTGTGGTTGCATTGCCTGAGCGAGATCGAGCCGTTACGGCTCCGGTTGGTGATGAGGACCCTGGGCCTGCCCCAGGAGTGGATCGAGGTCGGAGAGCCTCGAGGCATAGGAAAGAAGACCCGCGGTCGCACCAAGACGACCGACTGGAGGGTACGTTTTGAGGAGCAGTACGCCGACTGGCAGCGTGGCGGGACCAAAGTCACCTCCCGAGCGACTGACAGCTCCGAGTACCTCCGGCGCTACTGGGAGGTATACGCCGGCCGACCCCAGATGAGGGTCTTAGGGGTATGTATGAATGCACTTATTTCTAAATTGAATGCAAATGCTTATGTGACTATCATGTGACTAACATGCAATGCATGCAGGATGCGAGGGACATAGCGGCGATAGACGCCCAGGCCCACCTACACAGCCTGGAGGACCAGCTAGCCGCCACACGGGCCGACCTAGAGACCCTGGTGAGTGTTTAAATTACTTCCATATGCAAATGAATCTTTTTGTTGAATTATTGATGATTAGCCACTGACGATCTCAATGAATGCAGCGTGCTCAGCAGGGAATAGTGGGGAGAGATCCAGGGGAGGCCTCCAGCTCGAGGGGACCTAGCGCGGAGGTGACCGCGCTATCAGAGCAGCTAGCTGGAGCGGTTGCACGGGCTGAGGCAGCAGAGCGGGCTCTCGCCTCGCGGGTAAATTCTGAACTCAAACTCAGTTAGTTCATTTATTGATTAAATATGGCATTGTGTACTGATAAAAGTTGTGTTGGAGACTGAGGAGCTCCGAGCCGCCCTTGCTTGTGTCTGTGAGGGACAGCAGACGACGTCCTCGTAGGTGAGTGATTTACCTTCAACCATGTGTTGTTTATTTGCTTCATTGAATTGTGAAATTTGATGATTGGTTTGCCTGTTTTCAGAGTGCACAGCTGCGAGCGGCGCGTACCGAGTTGGCGATCCGCGAGCAGCGGATCACAGAGTTGGAGCGCTCTGCGAGGCGTCGGGAGGAGCTTCCCCAGGACGTGGCGGAGCTACGGGTGACCCTTGAGCTGGAGAGGCGCGAGCGTGCCCGGGAGCGTGCGGAGCACCAGACGGAGCGTGCCCAGTTCCTTGAGCTTCAGCAGGCGGAGCGTGCCCGGTTCCAGGAGCAGGCGGCAGCACGGGAGCGAGAGCTAGCCGACTCGAGGACCCAGTTGATCCTTTCTCAGGAGCGGCTGCGAGTGTTTGAGGAGCGGTTGCAGCGAGGCCGTGAGCGAGCACGGGCTGCGGGGTACTCCTTCACCAGCTCCACCTTCGTGGCGGGTTCTTCCCTCCGAGAGAGGAGCGAGACAGGGTGACACGTTCGGGTTCCGGCTTCTTCACGGGGGCCTATGCCTCCTCCACCAGCGCCAGCTCGGGACGGTGAGGAGGAGGTTGAGAGTAGGAGAGTAGAGGAGGGTGGAGGCGAGAGCTGAGAGTTTTGTACTTGTACTCCTCCACCCTCACACCTGTACATGATAGACATGACGATATATATATATGGGAGATTTGAGCTTTTGTTACCTGAGCACTTGTGTTGTTGTGGACTTGTGTTTGTGTACTTTTCCTTTCCTCCACGTTCTTTATGTTTACTTTGCTTTTGCCCTGTATCTGCAGCTGCGGTTTTCACTTGAATAAAATAGGTTAATTCATCTGTTCGACTTGGCCCCTTGCCCAATGAGCAAGGGGTGGCAATATTCTGACCTTAATGACGGGTCAAGGGGCCAAGCCTTTAATCAAATAAGGTAAAGTGAAATAACCAATAAAGGGGAGATGCATCATGCAAGCACACACATGCAAACAATAAATCAAAATATGCACAGGCAAAATGCAGGCATACGAATGAAGAAGGCATTATATATATTTTTTTGTTATTTTCCTGAAAAAAAAACGCCTTAGATTAGGTCGTGACTCGGGTAAAAGACGCCCCCTCAGACGGCGTGCATTTTAAACGGATTTTGGAATTTGGTGAAAAGATGACCTGAACAAGGGCGTTAATTTGATAAAGACGACCCTCACGAGGGCGTGAGTTAAATTAAAAATGCCTTAGTGAGAGGCGTGAATTATATGAAGTTTCAAAAAAAGATTGACAAGGCTATCCAGATCGCGGGCCCTACACGGTCACCATCTAGGATTCATTAATCTTTCTTGAATAATTAAAAGGGAGTCAACGTGCTCAAAGTTGACTTATATTCGAGATTTCGCACAGTGCAATTTCTTAAGTTCGTCTTGACCATCCTGCCAGTTCGTGACTTTACCACATAGAAAGGATGGAAGAAAATATAAGGGAAGCCCATAAGGGGTTCTGGGATGCTCAAAGTAAAGTTACCTCCCCTGCCCTATGCCTGTTGGGGTTCGGTCTTTGGCGTAGGAAATTATTGCCTTTTTTCCCGTTTATAATGCATGCATACGCCCAATGTTTTCCTAGCGGGGACTTTGCCCTCTTGACATGCTTTTCTTTTCATAACTTGACTTTCACTTTGGAATTGATTTGCATTGATGAAAAAATAAACCTAATTGTACTTGGGCTTTTGTGACATTTGCTCCCTTTTGGGCCTTGACTTCCACCTACTAGGGCGGCGGACAGGCTTGGCGCCTCTGCCTCTAGGTCTCCCTTCCCCCCTTATGGGCCGAAGAAGAAAAGAACGGGTATTGTCTTTCACTTTTAGTCAGGTTTTTGACTTTCTATCAGATTTTGCACTGCTTGAGTTCAAGAATAAAGCGTGTAGTGTGTGCGGGTGTCAACCCCATTTTTAAGTTACCAAGACTGCTAAATGAATTCTAAATTTTGACCTTTCAGGCCTTGATCTTTTGTGTGCCATGACAAAAGCCTTTTTGTTTGTTTGAAATTTCTCTCTTTTCTTTTTTTTTTGTTTTTTTTTGGATTTGGATTTTGGCAAATATTCTAATTTTTTTTTTGGATTTGGAAAATATTCATCTTTTTTGTTTTGTGGGATTTTGGAAAATATTCATTTTTTGTTGGATTTTGGAAAATATTCATTTTTTGTGGATTTTGGGAAAATATTCATTTGTTGTTGGATTTTGGAAAATCAGGGGTAGTATTTCTTAAGATATAAACCGTTCCAAGGGTGAGTTAACTCTTCACCTTCAGCATTAGTTAATTTATAAGCATTGCCAGGAAAAACTTCTTTTATAACGAACGGTCCCTCCCAATTTGGTTGGAGTTTTGAACGGGGGCCACCCGGCTTAACAAAAATTCTCTTGATTACCATTTCACCGACTTTAAATTTTCTCTCAATTACTTTCTTTTGGTAAAAACGTGAGAGCCTATTTTGATAAACGCGCGCATGCTCAGCGGCGACCAGACGCTTGTTGACACCCGAAAAATGAACAAGGGTGAAAGCATAATTGAAAAGAAGATCTGACCAACAGTGAAAGATAAATGATGAAGCTTATCAACCTTTCACCCGGCTAAAGCCCTTGTCGGCCAAAGCTGATGCCCGATGTCAATGTCACTCAGACGGCAGCACTGATAAAGCAGCAATCACCCGACTAATGAGATCTTCCAGCCCTTTAAGAAGAGCTGTACCACCGCTTCGTCCAAGAAGTCACAGACGATATGTCAGGATAAGTCAGATGTCGGCTTACTGACGGAAGTAATATGAGATAAAAATGAAGCCAGCACTGACAGATGAAGATGATAAAGGCTCTTGAGAAGACAGAGCAGAAGAAGAATCGTCTCCACAGATTATGCACCCGGCTGAGGTATTCCCAGACTAAGCCTGATGTCCGAGCTCGTCGCCATTCGAGTGACGATATTGATAAGATGAAATCTCTATCTACGGACTAATAAATCTCTGTCTACGGACCGATAAAACCCTATCTACGGACTGATAAATCTCTATCTACGGACTGATAAAACCCTATCTACGGACTGATAAAACCCTGTCTACGGACTGATAAAACCCTGTCTACGGACTGATTAAATCCCTATCTACGGACTGATAAATCCTTGTCTACGAACTGATGAAATCCCTGTCTACGGACTGATAGAACCCTATCTACGGACTGATGAAATCCCTGTCTACGGACTGATAAGAACCCTGTCTGCGGACCGATGAAATCCCTGTCTACGGACTGATAAGAACCCTGTCTGGGGACTGATGGAGATTGCAATCGCGATTTCAATACAAGATATTTCATAGATGATAGACCCTTTGGGATGATGATACACTTAAAGAAACCCCAAGTGGGCCTATATGAAGGTGGCACCGAAAGCCCATGTAGAAGCCCATACTGGCGTCGAGAGGTCAAATTTGAGCGCGCCGGGAAGCCTACCTCAAGCGCGCCGTGAAGATGGCTGTCGAGAAGGAAGAGGAAAGGGGTTATAAAACCCCCTCCCTTCGAAGAAAAAAAGGGGGACGACAGAAAAGGGAGAGACCAAAAAAAAGGGAAGGAGAGAGAAAGCCAAATAGAAAAAGGGGATCGAGAGAAAAAGATAGAGCAATAGAAAGATAGAGAGGGAGTCCCGTTCGGAGAGCAAGAGCCACCCCCCCCCCTTTCAACCAACAGAGAAGAGAAGAAGAAGGAAAGCTCCAGGTGGGCACTGGGGAGGGAGAGGAGTCAATGCTCCACCCTCCCCTCCTCCGTGTTTCTTTCTTTTATCTGATGTAATATAGCGAGTCCTCTCTCGATCTATCAACTGTAGCCGGAGAGTTCCGGCCTTGATTTTTAGCTTTCTGCCTTGCATTTTTCTTTCATGATCAGTGTAAGATTTTCTTTATGCAATGCAATGAAATATTGAGATGGCCCGTCTGGGCATCGATGGATTAAGACATCCGATCTCTGTCTGTCTCTCTATGTATATGGCCTTTGTCTGAAACAAATATAGATTATACTCTTTGGATTCCGGAGCTGATCGTACGGGTTTGTTCTTCGAAGAGGGACGAGGATAGGACTCCTACCCCCATCTAATGGGTTATTGAGTTTTGTTCTCTTCTTCCCTCTCCGATCTCAATGGCTGTTTCCCTATATATAATCTGAGTTTTTCTAACGAGCCCCCTTATGCGGTTCAGGAACTAGAGATATCTGTCTCTTGGTTTCCTGGGCTGTCCAGCGCTCATAAACGATGATCCGATCTCAGGTCCTCCATTCTAAATATTGAATGCTTAGGGCCTGAAGTTTATACGTTGAGAATCCCCCCTCTCCGTTTGTTTTAATGTCACTGGACTCGTCTGGAGGGGTCGGAGGACAGTCATCTCTTGACTCCCCCAAATGGCCTGCAACAGACAGATAAAACCCTCCACAAGACCAGGTGATGATCTGATTTCTTCCATTTGATTCCCCCGTTCAAATCCCTTGGCATCCTTCTAATAGAAGCCTCCATGAAATTCCCCTTTTCCACTTCTGGCCCGGCATCAATTCGAGCTTGAAATCCCAGAAAACACCCAAACAGAGCATCGTCTTTGAGCTCTGAAACCCTGAAACCCTTCTGCATTTCACCCTCTCGGGGTGCAAGTTTCCCCGCCGAGAACCATAAGGCCGAGAGGCCTCCCCCTTCTTTGCTAAACGACAACCCATTCTGTTACAGATACTTTTCACGTGAGCCTATGTGCAAGGCTCCCGGCGGCAGACTCCCGGCGCGGCCAGGAGCGCGCCGGGAAGCCCTCTGCCGAGGGCCCCTCCTCCTAGCCATGCACCCCCCTTTTGCCAAACCTGATATTGCCCCTCTCGGCGCCCCCCCTTTCCGGCGCGCCCAGGATCCCGCCGAGAAGACCCCAGGCCGAGACCCCCCCTTGGCCAACCAATTGCTCAGGCCGAGACCCCTCTTGGCCAGCCCAAGGACCAGGCCGAGAAGCCCCTCTCCATCCACCAAATACCAGGCCGAGAACCCCCTTTGGCCAATCCAAGGACCAGGCCGAGAGCCTCCTTTTGTCCATTAAATGTCCAGGCCGAGAGCTCCTTCTTGCCAATCAAGATCACGCCGAGATCCCTCCTTCAGTCAGATGAAACCCACTCCGAGGCCCATCTCTGCACCGTTCTTCTTCAAACTTCTTAATCGCCCCTACATCTGTTTAAGGGGATACTCAAAGACCATCACTTGTGTCTTGATGAGATAAAACAATGGGGAAGACCTCCCCTACAGCTCTCGTCCCGAATCTGGATTTCACCGCTGCCTTATGAACCCAAAGAACCATGTCATTACATGTGTTCTGATGGGTTCCAAGGGAATATTGATCAATAATATGAAGGCAAGATATGTCCCTGGGCCTGGTGCCCATCTTTGTTCGGTCGTTGTCCCGGCTTTCCGTGGATGATGACCTATCCTTCCTTGGCATAATCCAGGTTGAGGGAACATGCTGCCGAAATTTACATATACCCCACCAATCGAGTGTGGTACTCTCTTCTAACCCCGCTGGCCCACGGAGTTATGCCCTTGCGTGATCTCCGATGGCCCTCCGAAGGGGGATATTAATAAGACACCGCACTCGTACCGGGTGTGTTACATCAGGCCGGTCCCCATCCGGATTCCGGGTTATGTCTGTATATACCAGATCTTCTGCGGAGCCTACCCTGCCGCTGCATGGGTGGTTTCCTATTCCCCACTTGGCATCATCCAAGATGGTGGGAATATGCCGGCGGGTCTCTCCCGTAATTAATAAACCCCTGCTCTGTTCAAATACGTTTAACGTCTTGCAAGCAGATGAACTTTGTCTCCTTTGAGCATACGGCTTTACCGCTGTCTTCCTCCTACCTCTAGCGTTTAATCAAGGGTTGTCTTCCTTAGGGAGGACGTAATTAACGTCATAGCGTTCAGGGTATGACAGACTTCTAGTCCAGACACGATCACTCACAATCGACTGACCAAGTCAGATCGAGCGCACAATAAGAATCGTCACCATGGTGACTGGCACGCCAATAAATCCATAAAATAAATAAAATAAATAAACAAATAAACCAGATAGGATAAAATGTGTTCGAACAAGTCTGGCACGCCCGGTGGGACTTAGTCTCCCTTCATCTTTACGCTAAGGTAGGAGGCCCAGCGGGCCCCCCTCAAATTTCTGGTTCCGTGTGTTTCCTTGTTTCCAGGAAACTACGATGACAACACAAATCGCGTCTGTATGCTTCGACAAGCAACCGGTGGACATGCACGTCCAGGAGGGGTACCTGGCGGTACCACTGGCGTTCGGTTCGTTTCCCCCAGCTGTCGGGCTGCCCAACTGCTTGGGCGTTGTCTACACCGACCTTCTACAGGTCGATAACAAGGAGCAAGGCGTTGCTGCAAACGCCCCAGTGGAGGCCGCTGATCGCAAGGATGGCTTACCGAAGAAGATGACCCCCACGGCCGTAGCCTGCTACGTCCATCATGTCCAGAAAAGGGACATGGTCCCCACTGCTGCCCAGAAGGGGAAGAAAACCAACCGGAGGAACCGGTCTACTGCTGTTGATCGTCGCCTTTCCAATTCCGGAAAGACGATAATGATGGGTGCTATTAGGGTGAATCTCGACGGTCGCCCCAGGGGAGTCCGGCCAGACAGAATCGTCCCGACCATCCCAACTGACAACAAGTTCCAGGTTTTGGCCTCTAGGAGGGCCAACTGGGAAGCTGCTGAAAGGAAGCCGCTGGCGCCCAAGCCAGCAAAATACAAACAGGTCTGGCGACCGAAGAAGATCCAAAGCTGGGCCCCAGCTGAAGATAGAGAGAACCTCACTGATATCACTGCTGCCCGCCTCAGAGCAGGGGGCAGAAGGGAAATGAAGAGAGATGAAAGCAATGCTGCTGCCAACCGCTGCCAAGTTGGCAATATAAGAAGAAGTGAACCAGTCACCATGCTTACTGCAAGAAGATCAGGAGCCTGTGCCAGACAGGCTGATATCTTCAAATATCCCAGGGCCGAACATCTGAATGCTCGGGTGACAAGACTAGCCCGGCAGCAAAAGGGCCAGGACAGACTGATGCTCCGACTTGAGCCGAAAAGGCGCGACCCAGAGGAGACTAAGCAAGTAGTCCAAGATTACTTCCACTACCTAGGGAGCTCTGCCCTAGGCCAGCAAAGACTATCCCGTGCCTTGGGCATCAGGGATGATGAAGAAGGAGAAACCTTCCAAGAAATGATGATCGAAGCCTCTTCCTCCGATTCAAATGACTATGAAGAAGGCCCCAGGGTCGGATATAATGAAGAAGACCTGTACGAGGAAGAAGCCAAAGAAAGAATATCGGTCTTTGACCGGCTCAGATATCCTAGTCAAATAAAAAGAAAGGTCTACAGGCGGAAAGGAAAGATGCGAATCTTCGCCTGCAATATGGCTGGACTGGCCAGGGGGTAGGATATACTACCAACTCAGCCAGAGGAATTGCTCAGGCTGGCAACTAGACCTGGTCCTGTCACAAGAAGAGGCCAGGCAGCAAAAGATAAAATCAAAATTGATGATGAAGCCCGCAGGGTTACCACTATGACAGTTAATGTGGTAACGGCGGAAGATGGAGATAACCCCTTCGTTGATGATGCTGAAGGGACTTCTGAAGTTATACAAATTCCATCAACCATGGATCCCATGATCCAGATGATGTTCAGAAGATACCAACAGGAGATCAATGCTCTCCGAAGATAGCTCAATGAGAGACAGGAAGCTACATCAGTCTCGAAGCAAGCTGAACCTGCGGGGCAGACATCCAGCTCCACAGAAACAACTATCCTGGCTAATCCTCTCTTAGCTGATAAGGGCAAAGCACCAAGTCAACCTGTTCCACAGCAAACAATAGCTCAGCCCTCTGTGTCTCAGACGCAGCCTACCACGCCCATCTTGCGCGCCACTGTGATGACAACTCCTCACAGCCAGCAACAAGCCCACTTCTTTCCAGAAGATATAGATCCAGCTGTAGCCCACAAGCAGATGATTGAAAGAATTGTGGAAATGAAGCTGTCAGAAAAGACTGGAGATGATACTAGTGCCTATGATGTGTATAAGGTACCGTATCCTCCCCAGTATGCTGCCAAAAGGCTGCCTCCAGGCGTCAACAAGCCGCCAAAGTTTGAGAAATTCAATGGCCAGAGCTCCCCCAGAGAGCATATAGCCTACTATACTACCATCATGGGCGACCTAGCAGTCGATGAAGCCTATCTGCTCAAGTTCTTTGGCTCGTCCCTCACTGGGTTGGCCTTTGAATGGTATTCAAGCTTGTCAGCAGGATCAGTGGTTGATTGGCCCGATATGCAGAGAAAATTCCGCGACAGGTTTCATGTCACGGAGTGGGAAATCACAATAGCAGAACTGTATGCTACTAGGCAGAAACAGGATGAAACTGCACTGGAGTACATCAAAAGATGGAGAAATCTAGCCATGAGATGCAGAAGACCTCCTCATCAGGAGGATGCAGTGCAGATATGCAAGCAGAACCTCAGGAGGGAAGTACTAGAAAAAATGATCGGTGCAGATGTCAAAACATTTGACCGACTGAACAATATAGTGGCGGAGGTCGAGGCATTCTTGTCCAAACGTCCGACCGTCAATGCTCCCGCCATGCCAAAAGGTAAATCCAATGATTGGCGGCCGTCACACTCTGAGGCCAACACCGTCGATTTTAGAACCTTTGAGCAACAAAAAGGGAAGAAAGGGGCAGATGAAGCTCCCCCGATGGCAGATACAGCAGAAAGAAGAGACAAAGTCTCTCTGAGGGACAGGATGAGAAGGGCTTACTCTTTTCCCAAGGATAAGACTGCAGCATTATTTAACTGGGCATATAAGTTCAATAAGGTAACATTGCCTGAACTGAAGAAGCCCGAAGATGTAGAAAAGAAAGATGATCCGATGTTCTGTCCATTTCACCGGGTGTTGGGGCACCCAATTGAGGACTGTTATGTCTTCAAAGATATCATGGAAGGAATGGTCAAGAAGGGTGAACTGCAGCTAGGAGATTACCAGGTGAAGCCTCCTCGGCCACATGAGCTTCCGCCCTGGAGGGTGGCCGCTAATATGATCTCAATCTATCAATAGCTGCCTAAGGAAGCCATTGAAGAATGCACCAGGCACACCTATGAAGCCTGCCTCCTCACCCCATTGAGAGATCAGGAAGGATGGCAGACGGTACCCACAAAAAGTAGAAAGAAGACTCCCGCAGCTAAAACCAACGGAGCAGTTATCCGGGATGTCACCCCAAGGCCTGAGTCGCCTCCAATAAAGCCAATATGGCCTACAGTTGAGACCGAACCAGTCATCCGGATCCATACTCGCAACCGGAGGAGACAAACTCCCCTCCCTGCACATAAAGAAGAAAGTCCTGCAACCAGGCGTCTGCAGCAATATATTAATGAGCTTGATGAGTATGAGCAGAAAAAGCCGAAACACCTGTTGGTGAAAGACTGTATACTCTGGGAGCAGCTCGAAGAATTGAAAATTGAAGAGCAGCCGGAAGCAGAACAAAGAAAAGATAAGACTGAGTCCTTCTGGGGGCAGGAACTAGCAAAGCCAACTTCCCAGAAAAAGAAGAGACGGCCTAAGGCCAAAAAGGGAAAGAAGGTCACGACAGTACAATGCAATACTCTGTCGGTACTCTTTTCCCTGCCCGGGGAGGATGATGAACAAGAAGCATCAGATGTCCCGCTAGAAGCCAATCATGCTGAGGCCTCTACCTCAGCCCATGCAACACGTTCTGGGAGAAAATGGGGGCGTCCGCCACCAGCTAACCATAATATTATGTTCAGAGGGGAGCAACCCTATCAAATCCCAAAACCAGAGGTGCGCGGTGTCCAGGTTCCTCCCCCTGCCAGCTTGTACCAAGGAAAAGATAAAGCAGAAGGAGCCCCTTCATTCCTGGAGTTCCTGTCCAGCTTAGAAAACGAGCAACTGGCTCACACTGCTCCAGCTAAAAGCAATAAGTGCCAGCAGACAGCAGCCGGAAAGCAGAAATAGCATGAAGAAAATGAGGAAAATAGCCCTCTAGCAAAACCAAGGGCAGTCATTACAGAAGAAGCCCTTCGGGAGACCGATGAAGAAAATGAAACTGGGACTGGGCAGCAAAGGCCACAGGCACCACACGAACCTCCAAGACCCCGGTGGGCAGAGGAGATGAGGCTGTCTAATGTTCGGGTTGGCAGTCGAATCATGAAAATGTTGAAGAAGCTCCCCACCAGATTCTCCATCTGGGAGATACTCTCTCTGAGTGAAGAGGCCCGCCAAGCAATTGTGGATGCCCTGCAGTCGCCGGCACAATATGAAGCACTCTTGGCAGAAGTGAATGCTGGACCATCAGTCACATTCACAGAAGATGATATGCTGATCCCAAATGCCAGTCACAACAGACCGTTGTATATGAGGGGCTCCCTGAACTGTCAGTCGCTGAGCAGGATACTGATAGATCCCTGGGCTGCTGTAAATATTCTCCCATATCGCATCTATCAGAAATACTACTTTGATCTGCAGCTTACCAAGGTCAGAGACATGAAGATTGCTGGGTTCAACCAGAAATGTGAAACACCTCTCGGGGTGGCTGATTTCAACCTCACATTGGGCGACCTCACTACCGTGGTACGATTCTATGTGATCGACTCCAACACCACGTATAAGGCCCTGTTGGGGAGACCGTGGCTGCATGAATATCAGATCGTGCCATCCACGCTACACCAATGCATAAAATACTGCCATGAAGGAAAGGAAGAAAGGGTGTTTGCAGACCTACATCCCTTTGAAGTGTTCGAATGCCATATGCTCGATGCCTCCTACTACACCGAGGTGTCACAAAAAGATGAAAAGAAAGAGGCTGTGATCAGCCAGAAGAAGCCGGCGACGAAGGCAAAAGCTTGGTCTCCACCGCCACCCAGGGGTTATGTTGAAAAGCATGAAGTAGCTCACATCTCTTATGCTGATGATTTTGCTCGGATCACCCCTCCTAGCATCCATCCAGATAGCACTGATCAAGAAATGAAAGAAAGGTGCATACAGGTGAAGGTCCCACGAGGTTTAATCAAACCCGTCGCCAGCCTAGAATACCAAACAGTGCTGCCACTGAAGACTATGGAAATCCCTCGCTTCTGCGAGCCACCTACCATATTCTACACCGGGGAGGCAGTCGAAGAAGATGATCAAGACTGCATGGTCCCTGAAGAAGCCGCAAACCAGATGGTGCCGATTACAGGCTTGGAGTATACTACCCAGCGGGTTTCACAGATGTTCTCCAAGATGCAAATGCCATCACTACAATCTGCAGCCCAGAAGAAAGCATTTAGGGAGCTATGGGATCCGCCTCGAGATAATAAGGAACTGAGGAAGATCACACAGCATCCGGGATTGGGTTATACCCTTCAAGAATATTATGAAGCCGAGGTGGATGTCATCTCTACCTTCTACCAGCATAGAGACTCCCCTGGGATAGGATATGATCTATATCCCTTTGAGGATGAAGAGATTATGTATCAAACCATAACAGACAATGAAGCCCAAGATGACCAGCCAGAAGCAGGGATGTCTGATAAAACTGAGAGGGGTCGGTGCTGGAAGGACCCGTCCTGCAAGGAGGATCTATTCCAGGCCGAAGCACAATTTGATACGGAAACCCCGGATGAAGACCAGATGGCCAAAGAACTGAGAGAATGCCTGGAATTTGAGCGCATTCTGGAAGAAGTCCGGGCTCTACAGAAAGATGACCTTTCAGGGGAGCCTGCAACAGAAAGATCCCTAAGAGCGGAAGATTCCACTTTTGAATTCTCTTCTGAACCAGTCTCGTCCTCGGGGCAGACTGAACAGAATCCGATGGTATCGGCCTTATATGATAAGCCGACATCCGCTGATGAGCAGGATGACGATACAGAAGAACATGAAACTGAAGAGAATTATATCCCAGGAGGCTTGATTGATTTGCAAGAAGCCCCACCCGAAGTTGAGGACGGAGGCCAAGCCACCGTCGATGAACTGATAGAAGTGAACCTGGGGTCAGCAGATGAGCCAAGGCCGACATTCCTTAGTGCACTGCTAGAACCAGCTGCCAGAGAACAGTACATACAGTTTCTGAAAGAGTTCCGAGACTGCTTTGCATGGACGTATGATGAAATGCCGGGACTGAGCTCTGATGTGGCACAGCACCGCTTGGCAATAGACCCAGAGGCTAGCCCTGTAAAGCAGCCTTCCAGGAGAATGCGTCCTGAACTGATAAATCAGATCAACAAAGAAGTCGACAAGCTGATTGATGTAGGCTTTGTTGAGGAAAACCAGTATACTACATGGCTGGCCAATATAGTGCCCGTGAAGAAGAAAAATGGGCAGATCAGAATATATGTAGATTTCAGGGACCTGAATAAGGCTTGTCCAAAAGATGATTTCCCAGTGCCAATTACTGAAGTAATGATCGATGCAACCACTGGCCATGAAGCCCTGTCATTCATGGATGGGTCATCCAGATATAACCAGATCTGGATTGCTGAAGAAGACAGAGTGCACACTGCATTCCGCACTCCGAAGGGGATATTCCACTATAAAAGGATGCCGTTCGGCCTCAAGAATGCCGGCGCTACCTATCAAAGAGCTATGACAAAGATCTTTGATGATTTGCTCTTCAAAAAGGTAGAGTGCTATATTGATGACCTGGTGGTGAAAACCAGCAGAAAAGAAGACCATTTGCAGGATCTGAGAGTAGTGTTCCAGAGGCTGCGCAAATATGAGCTCAAAATGAACCCTATGAAATGTGCCTTCGGCGTGTCCAGTGGAAAATTCCTTGGGTTCATTGTCCGTCATAGGGGCATTGAGATTGACCCATCCAAGATTAAAGCTATCCAGGAGCTCCCTCCACCAAGGAATCTTCACGAGCTGAGATCTCTACAAGGGCGTTTGGCCTACATCCGACGATTCATATCAATTCTGTCGGGGAAATGCCACCCTTTTCACAAGCTCATGATGAAAGATGTGCCGTTCCTCTGGGACGATGGCTGTCAGGAAGCCTTTGAGAAGCTGAAAGAATATCTCAAAACCCCTCCAGTGTTGGGGGCACCTATTAAGGGCAAACCCCTGATACTGTACATTGCAGCCACACACTGTTCCCTGGGGGCAATGCTAGCACAGATAAATGAAGAAGGCAAAGAGCAGGCTCTATACTACCTGAGTAGGAGGCTGATCAGAACAGAAGAAAGTTACACCTATATAGAGAAGACATGCTTGGCACTAGTCTTTGCCGTTAAAAAGCTCCGGCACTATATGCTGTCACATGAAATCAGATTGATATCTGCAGCAGATCCACTCAAATACATACTGACTCAACCAGTACTGAAAGGCCGGTTGGGCAAATGGGCAGTAATTCTGATGGAATTCGATATCACGTATGTACCCCAGAGGGCAGTAAAAGGACAGGCTGTGGCCGATTTCTTCGCAGAACATCCTGTGCCAGAGAATGATATGTTGGGGACTGAGTTACCCGATGATGAGACACTAGAAGCCTGCCAAGCTCAGTCAACTATGTGGCAGCTATTCTTTGACGGAGCATCTAGAACAGAGACGGACTCCGATGGAAAAACCAGAATACGGGCCGGAGCCGGTATTGTGCTGAAATCGCCAGATGGGGAGGTTGTGCATACTTCCTGTTCTATAAACAAGCCCTGCACCAATAATGAAGCAGAGTATGAAGCTCTGATAATCGGACTGCATATCAGCCTCAACATGGGTATCCAGATGCTTCAGGTATTCGGGGATTCAATGTTGATAATAAAGCAAATCCAAGGTGAGTTCGAAGTGCGAAAGCCGGAGTTGAACCCCTACCACCAAAAAGCTGTGCGCCTCATGGCGAAATTCTATCATATTGAGCTCAAGCATGTGGGCCGTGCACATAATGCCCAGGCTGATGCATTGGCAAAGCTAGCCAGCTCAATAGCAGTCCCACCAGATGAGACACTGAACATTGTTGTCATAAATCGGCGGCAAGTCCCCAGCATGCTAGAAGGCTGCCCCGAAGAAAATGAAGTCGCCACGATCAGTACAGAACAGGCATCTGATTGGAGACAACACCTGCTACAATGGTTTTTACACCAACAGCTGCCGCAAAAAAGAGAAGAAAAGATGAAACTCTTGCGAATCAAAGATTCTTATGAATTCAGGAACGGGACTCTGTTCCGAATAATGGCAGATGCACGCAAGAAGATTCTGCTCCGCTGCCTGTCCACTGAAGAAGCTTGGCAGGCAATGAAAGAAGTACATGCTGGGACAGCAGGTGCCCACCAGGCTGGTCCCAAGATGAAGATAGAAATCAAGAAGCTGGGCTACTATTGGCCCACTATGTTTAAAGACTACTGCACATTTGCAAAGTCATGCCAGAAGTGTCAGGAGCACGCTGTTGTGCCTAGAAGGCCACCTACGATTCTGCACCCTACAGTCCCTAGCTGGCCGTTTGCACAATGGGGAACTGATGTAGTCGGTCCACTACCGACTTCCTCGGCCGGGCATAAGTATATACTGGCCATAACAGATTACTTCTCCCGATGGGCAGAGGCTATAGCACTAAGAGAAGTTACTGGCGAGTTGGTCGCTAGATTCATCAAGCAAAACATCATCTTCCGGTTTGGGATCCCCAGCCGAATATTATCTGACAATGGGAGTCATTTCAGAAATCAGAAAGTCTATCGGCTTGCCGAGAAATATAAGATCGAATGGAGGACTTCCACTCCTTACAATCCACAGGCAAATGGATTGGTAGAAGCTTTCAATAAGACTTTGTGCACCCTGCTGGCCAAAGTCGTCAGTGCCAATAAGAAGGATTGGGAAGAAAAGATGTATGAAGCTCTGTGGGCGTATCGCACCATCTTCAAAACACCTACAGGGTGCTCACCATACTCCTTGGTATACGGCTCAGAGGCAGTAGTCCCACTAGAGCTGGAAGTCCCGTCACTCAGAGTGGCAGTCCAATACGACCTAGCCCATGGCGAACAAACCAATGCAGAACGAAGATTAGAAGAATTGGCTGAATTGGAAGGGAAGCGTCTCCAAGCTCAAAAGAATATCCAGATGTATCAGGCCCGCATGGCCACCGCATTCAACAAACTCGTAAAAGGGCGAGAATTCAAGAAAGGTGACCTTGTCATGGTCAAGAAAAAAGAAGTCATGGCGTCCAACCCGAAGGGAAAGCTAAATCCCAATTGGGAAGGTCCATATGTGATACAAAGGGTCTACGAAGGAGGGGGCTACATAGTTGTTAATCATCGAGGGGAGATCCAATTCTCACCACTCAACGGTAAACACCTGAAGCTGTATCATGCTGCACAGCTGATATTCCCCGAGTAATCGGGCAAGAGATACCCTTTTCTTGGCCTAGTGGCACTCCGCCCTAGCCGAACTACCCTTCCTTGGTCTAGTGGCACTCCGCCCTAGCCGAGATATCCTTTCCTTGGTCTAGCGGCACCCTGCCCTAGTCAAGATACCTCTTCCTTGGCCTAGTGGCACTCCGCCCTAGCCGAATTACCCTTCCTTGGTCTAGTGGCACTCCGCCCTAGCCGAGATATCCTTTCCTTGGTCTAGCGGCACCTCGCCCTAGTCAAGATACCTTTTCTTGGCCTAGCGACACTCCGCCCTAGCCAAACTACCCTTCCTTGGTCTAGTGGCACTCGGCCCTAGCCCCTAGCCGAGATATCCTTTCCTTGGTCTAGCGGCACCCCGCCCTAGTCAAGATACCTCTTCCTTGGCCTAGTGGCACTCCGCCCTAGCCGAACTACCCTTCCTTGGTCTAGTGGCACTCCGCCCTAGCCGAGATATCCTTTCCTTGGTCTAGCGGCACCCCGCCCTAGTCAAGATACCTCTTCCTTGGCCTAGTGGCACTCCGCCCTAGCCGAACTACCCTTCCTTGGTCTAGTGGCACTCCGCCCTAGCCGAGATATCCTTTCCTTGGTCTAGCGGCCCCCCGCCCTAGTCAAGATACCTCTTCCTTGGCCTAGTGGCACTCCGCCCTAGCCGAACTACCCTTCCTTAGTCTAGTGGCACTCCGCCCTAGCCGAAATATCCTTTCCTTGGTCTAGCGGCACTCCGCCCTAGCCGAACTACCCTTCCTTGGTCTAATGGCACTCCGCCCTAGCCGAGATATCCTTTCCTTGGTATAGTGACACTCCGTCCTAACCAGGCTACCACTTATCGTGATCTTGTGTCGTCACGGTCTGACACCCTCTAAACAGGGAGGGGGGGATAAAAAAAGAAGAAATAAAAAAATGGGATTAAAAATGGAGATACCCCGCCAGTCTTGTTCAGACATTCTGAACAAGGGCAAAAATGGCCAAAACCCAGCTGTGGTGAAAACCCGAAAGGGCACTGCAGGCAAAATTGGGTACCCCACCGTGCAAAAACCCGAAAGGGCGCACGGGCAAAAGCAAGAGGGGGCTGGCCCTGGTGAAAACCCGAAAGGGCACTTGGGTCGGTAATGTGGTAACCACGAAGAAACCCGCATAGCTCTTTACGTCCCGCCGTGATAAAACCCACCCAGTTCGGACCTTACGTCTATCCTGGTGAAATTTATAAAAAATTTCCTTGCATTGGTATAAACCCAATACCGATGATGAAACCCGTTGCTGATTGATGGGCGCATTGCCCAATCAGTGATGAAACCCGTCCAGTTTAGACCTTACGTCTATCCTGATGAGACCTATGAAACCCTTGCATTGATGTTAGCACCCACATCAATGATGATATATGCACAAGCTGCGCCCATCAGTTATAGAGTCAAAGTTTCAATAAAAAAAAGAGAAAGGGAGAAGAAAAGAAGAAACAAAATGGGGTTAAAAATAGAGATACCCCGCCAGTCTTGTTCAGGCATTCTGAACGAGGGCAAAAAATGACTAAAACCCAGCTGTGGTGAAAAACCGAAAGGGCACTGTAGGCAAAATCGGGTACCCCGCCACGTGAAAATCTGAAAGGACGCGTGGGCAAAAGCAAGAGGGGGCTGGCTCTGGTGAAAACCCGAAAGGGCACTTGGGTCAGTAATATGGTAATTAAAAAAGTTCCGTGCCAACCGGCACGATACCTTCATCTGCCTTCATTGGTAAAACCTTCCGTCGATCATATGGCTCCATGCCCACCGATGATAAAGCCTTTCTGGGACAGACCTTACGTTTGCCCTGATAAAATCCACATACCCCCATTCGCATGTCCCACCAACAATGAAACCCATCACTGTTCTGATGAAACCCATACATTCTCGGCAAAGTCCCACCTGCGATAAACCCTACTCAGTTTAGACCTTTCGTCTATTCTGAGGAAACTTATAAATCCTTTTTGCATCGATATAAATCCAATATCGATGATGAAAGCAACTGTTGATCGATTGGCACCTCGCCCGATCAATGATAAAACCCTACTCAGTTTAGACCTTTCGTCTATTCTGAGGAAACTTATAAATCCTTTTCGCATCGATATAAATCCAATATCGATGATGAAATCAACTGTTGATCGATTGGCACCTCGCCCGATCAATGATGAAACCCTACTCAGTTTAGACCTTTCGTCTATTCTGAGGAAACTTATAAAGCCTTTTCGCATCGATATAAACCCAATATCGATGATGAAATCAACTGTTGATCGATTGGCACCTCGCCCGATCAATGGTGAAACCCTACTCAGTTTAGACCTTTCGTCTATTCTGAGGAAGCTTATGAACTCTTCTTGCATCGATATAAATCCAATATCGATGATGAAACCAACTGTTGATCGATTGGCACCTCGCCCGATCAATGATGAAACCCTACTCAGTTTAGACCTTTCATCTATTCTGAGGAAACTTATAGATCCTTCTTGCATCGATATAAATCCAATATCGATGATGAAATCAACTGTTGATCGATTGGCACCTCGCCCGATCAATGATGAAACCCTACTCAGTTTAGACCTTTCGTCTATTCTGAGGAAACTTATAAATCCTTTTCGCATCGATATAAATCCAATATCGATGATGAAACCAACTGTTGATCGGTTGGCACCTCGCCCGATCAATGATGAAACCCTACTCAGTTTAGACCTTTCGTCTATTCTGAGGAAACTTATAAATCCTTTTCGCATCGATATAAATCCAATATCGATGATGAAACCAACTATTGATCGGTTGGCACCTCGCCCGATCAATGATGAAACCCTACTCAGTTTAGACCTTTCGTTTATTCTGAGGAAACTTATAAATCCTTCTTGCATCGATATAAATCCAATATCGATGATGAAATCAACTGTTAATCGATTGGCACCTCGCCCGATCAATGGTGAAACCCTACTCAGTTTAGACCTTTCGTCTATTCTGAGGAAGCTTATGAACTCTTCTTGCATCGATATAAATCCAATATCGATGATGAAATCAACTGTTGATCGATTGGCACCTCGCCCGATCAATGATGAAACCCTACTCAGTTTAGACCTTTCGTCTATTCTGAGGAAACTTATAGATCCTTCTTGCATCGATATAAATCCAATATCGATGATGAAATCAACTGTTGATCGATTGGCACCTCGCCCGATCAATGATGAAACCCTACTCAGTTTAGACCTTTCGTCTATTCTGAGGAAATTTATGAACTCTTCTTGCATCGATATAAACCCAATATCGATGATGAAACTAGCTGTTGATCGACTGGTATTTTCGCCCGATCAATGATAAAACCCTATTCAGTTCAGACCCTACGTCTGTCTTGATGAAAACCACATATCCCGTAATCGTCCCACCTGCTATAACCTCTACCCAGTCTAGACTTTCCGTCTATTCTGATAAGGCCCTTTCTTTCACATTCCTGCAGATTGTCTCCCTCACAGCACATATTGCCAAGAGGAACATTTGCCACTACCAACACAATCCGGTTTAAGCACCTCTTCGGATGCCGTCACGCGGTGGAGCGAGTTCCCCATCCTTTCTCTGAAGGGGTGGACGCTCTCCTGCCAGATACGAGTCATTCGCATGAGGGGTTGCTAAAACCACTACCCCACTTCCCTGAAGTGATAAAACCACATGGAAAAGAAGGCAGGTACACATAAAGCAAAATTTTCTTTTCATTAAGAAGTGAGTACATAAAGGGCCCCGAGGGGACATTGTATCACAAAAGAGCACCAAAAAAAAAAGAGAGAAGAAGAAAAGAAAAAGAAAATGATTCATGGCTGCCGGAAGATATCCTTGAATGCCAGAAGACCCACAGAAGGGGCGGCTCCTAGTTCATGAAGCCGAGCCTCCTCTTCCTGCAGTCGAACAGACTGGTCTCGAAAGGATGCCACCTGCCCCTCTAATAAAGCTGCTTCTTCCTCGAGTCACGGTCGAGAAGTTGTTAGCTGCGGCAGCTCAGCTCGGAGATCAAACAGTTCAGCTTCCAGGATAGTTATCCGGTCGCGCACGAAATGCTCCCGCTCTGCCAAAGACTGCATTTGACGCTGTCGCTCCTGAAGGATAGAGTTCATCTTTGCCAGCTCGGACTTGCACTCCATTCTTTGCAACTTCAAGGCTGCCAATCTGTCCGACATGATGTGTGTCAAGAAATCCCGGTGATGAACAAATTTTAACAACAAAAGAACCCGCTGGGCCCATATTTCTGTGGGACATCCCATCGCCTGTAAGCCGGCGGTGAAGCACCCGGCTATCTCCTTCAACTGTGAATAAGTTAGTCCAGGTTGGGACTCCACCAGTTGACGCAGCATGCCCAGATGTTGCCAGACAAAACTTTCAGGGGAAGTGAAGCCAGGCGAAGGAAGAGGAGCTACTTCAAAAGTTACTTCACTGTCTATATCCGCCCATAGGGTGATATCCGGTTGCGAAGAAGAAGACGGCAGGTCTGTCGAAGCCACCAACTGAGCTCCGCCCATAACCTCTGAGGTGGCCGGGAGATCTTCCACCTCCATCTCCTCGGAGGCGGCCATCGGAATACTCTCGGATGCAACTTCAGGCATCTCCTCCTCAGATTCTGAAAATACGGAAGCAGATTCCGTGGCCGTTGTAGGCGATACTCCCAGTCCTGCAACAGATACCTCTCCTTCTTCCATTTCGGTGCCCAGCCCCTGCAATGTCAAGTCTGCGGGGACCACGATCTGAAGAGGCAAAGGCTCGCTCTCCATGACTGATACTGTGAGAACTGTTGATTCTAGAGCGATGGTCATCACTGCAGCTGGTATAAAGGCAGAACCCCTGGCTGGGTCCATTTCGGCTCTAAAATCCAAAGCCTTGATGAGAGCCGGACCTTCCCCTGCATTCCGGAGGTCCAATGATGCTAAGTCTGTGGAGGACTGCACCCTCACCGGCACAGGGTGAATTATCTCAAGAACGGCTGCCGAAGCAGGAACAATAGCCAAGGTGCCAGATAAAGTGGCTTCAACAGCTGCACTCGTAGCCGGGAGGGCAACAGGGGATTCCTGTGAACGAATCAATGCAGCGTCAAGCAGCAGATAAAGATGGAGAAAATGAAACCATAAAGGGAAAAAGACTCACTTTTAAAGTGATGCCAATATCCTCAAAAGGTTGCAGGGAAGAAGAAAGCTCCGCTGATGCGACCACAAAAGGGGGAGTTGTATCTGCCCCGGTATCCAGAGCGGCGAACTCTTCCGGTAATTCTTCTCTAGAAAATGGCACCGGCAGCTTGGGGGGTGTAAATGATAAGACAATGGCGGTACACACGGATGGGGCCTCTGGTCTGGAGGCATCCTCCGTGTCGCTCCCGCTGAAATCTGTTTCTTCTCCACCTGCCTCAGAAGCGGCCGCAGAGCTACCGGAGGAGATTTCTACTCTGTCCATGGGCGGGGCCGTCAATTCTAACATCTGCTTGGAGGAAGACCGGGTAACTATGCGCCTTCCGGGAGCGGGGCCCCATTTCGCCTGGGTCTTATAACCCTCCCGCGGCTGAGTAATATCGCCAGCCGCTCCTGTAATCTCAGTCTCCTCCCCGGCCATCACTATAAAGAAAAGCCCGTGAGAGGGACGATGAAAGATAGTTGAAATGAACATAAAAAGATGAAAAGGCATGCTTACCCTCCGCCTCACTAGCCGGCGTAGGAGAAGGCAATCTGGTCTCCACCACAGAAGGTGCCATGACTGTCTCTTCAGCTGTGCAAAAAGGAGTGGTCAGATTTAAACACTCCTCTGAAATCCAGCAAGAGAGAATGAAGAATGCAATGGCAGAATATTGATGTTACCCTGAACTGATGCCTGAGCAGCCTCCCTCTAAGTTTCGAACTCATCAAATGAGGGAATGTCAGGGAGAGGGGTCCCGGTGTCCATCGCTATCGAAGCCGATTGTTGAGCATGGGCCTTTTTGGCCTTCCTGGCCTTCCCAACCGCAGCCTTGACTGCAGAAGCCTTCCTCTTCTTGCCAGGAGGCAGGGGAGTAGTAGTCGGTGCTGCTACAGGGACTTCAAAATAAGTGGGCTTCTCGGCCTGCGCAATAATCTTCCTGTAGAGCCCCTGCCGCTTTATGTCGGGCCGGTCTGTTAAGAACGGCAGAAAGATGATGGGATCAATAGATGTAAAATTCAGATGCTAAACAGAAAACACTGCAGTCGGAAAGGAAAAGATTATACCTACTGGTCCATCATAAAATATAGAGAGCGGCCAGTACAGATAAGCCACTTCTTTGGAGCGGGAAGCAGCCTCCTTGATAAGCCAACAAACATCGCTGAATATCTGGCATTTCTCCACCAAAGCTGCCAGGTCATTATGGCCATGAAAATCCAGGCAGCGAAACAAGTCAAGATGGTCCATGCCCCAGCCATCGACATAATGAAATGATATAAATAGCGGCTTGTTCAAAATGCCAGCTATCGGGCTTTCTACAGATAATCCATGCAAATTCAGCAGAATGAACAGCCAGGACGTTTGCTTATAGTACGTCTGAGTTCTATCTTCCCGGCGTACAAACGTCCTATACGGATGAAATTTATCAATTGGACCCCTCCAATGAGCTACTACCGGGAGCGGCTCTTCAACAGGAAATGGATACTGTTGTGCCTCCAAGCGATCATCTCCTATATGGCACAAATGTTTCAGGGTCTTCATGAAATTGTCTTCATTAATAGCGGCAAAGACAGGAGCGGGCGGCTCAGAATTCTTTTCCTTCAGAGCTCGACGCTGGGCCAGATAGTTCTCTGCCTCCCTCGGGTTCTGCGAATAAAGCTTTCTCAAATGGGCCTCGGGGATTTCAAACACCGGCCCAGGCTGCTGTTTCAGGAAAGAGCGCTCTGCTACATCCCAGAAAGCACCCCTGCCATCCCTGAAAAAGCCGGTCCGAATGTTCCACCATTTGATATATTCTGATGTTACCCAGGGAACACGGTTGGAGACGGTGGGCACCCTGAAAATTGCATCGTCCTGACGATGATAGAAATCCCACCACAACCGGCCGTCGCCGACAATGGTGGACCCGTGCTTGGCCCTGCTATCCAGGGGAAATTGAGCAACTGAAGTAGGGATGTGCTGGTCATAACCAAAGTTCCGCCCAAATCGGAACGGATAGTATGGCTCCAACAGAAGCAGGCCACCCTTTCTGTAGACCAAAACACTAGGCCGAATTGCCATGGCCCATCTCACCAGCTCCGGTTCCAGGATCGGCCGAGCAGTGTTGACCCCTGAGACAGGGTGGATATATGTCTCCATCTCCTCCAGCTTGCATTCTCTTTGAGGATCAATCAAAGGAGCTGAACCTGCGGCCAAGCTCCAGAAATGTATGCTGCCAGGGGCGTCCACTGGTACTCTTATCAGCCGGCCCCTTATTTTAAATAGCTGATCATAAAAGGGACCAGGCTCAGCGCTGGCAAATTCAACCATCCTGGGTAACACTGTATCCGCCTGCAAGGTTCTCGGAGCTAATTCAGGGAATATACTGCAGACCCAGGCATTGAAGAAATGAAAAGGACCCACGGTCCTCAAAGAACGGGGAGTCCGATGCTTGTACAGGTCCCCCAAAGATTTATAGAGCAAACACAGGGCCACTGGGCAGAGCGACAGCTTCATCCCCCAGGCCATCTGACAAGCTGGATATATGGCCTCTGGCCGAATGACTGTCTCGTCCCCTTGTGGAAGAGCAAAAGTACACAGCCAGAATGTGAAATAAGCTGCACAGTGTGTGATGGGATCTACCCCTGCCGGGTTGGGACCACCTTTGCCCGCATGGCGCAATGAAGATGGCAGTGCCGATTTATAGCGGGGAGCTCTTATCTGCTTGCTCGCAACAGGACCCATGGAGGGGAAATCTGCATATTTCAGGGGACCGGTGAAGAAGTACTGGAGCCACTGCCCTATCCGGACCCTCAGTTTGCTACCTTTCTCTCGGGGATGATAGCCTTTGGAGGATCCTCTACTATATGCCAGACAGATGGAGCGATAGACCTTCATCAGATATCGGTAAGAGAAGCCAAGGGAATACTTGCCTTCTCCATCAGAGCTGTCTTTCTCAGAGTCCGCCAAGCAGACTTCTTCATACGGTTCACCGTCAATAGGCAGACCGGAAAGCCGTGATAAACTCCAGAGGTCTAGGGATGTCTCACCCTCTGCTGTATAAAAAGTGTTGAACAAAGGACAGAACACTTCAAACATCCCACAGCATAACCCTCTGGAGATGGGATATCGGAATCTGGAAGCAAAAACACTGTGGTATACTCCCGCTCTGATCAGCAGAGGGGCATATTCCGTCAGAACAAATTCAGTAAATTCTACTGCCCCTACTCGGAATAGATGGGAGTCAGTGATCTTGCAGTCTCCGAACCAGCCAGCCGACAAATGGTACTTGAACTGAATGGCCGAACAATTTAGCATGAAGGGCTCTTCGCGATATCCCCACTTTATAGGTGCCAAGAACATACCATAGCCGGGCTTCTCCCTATTAACTCGGCCGCCAGCATTGTCCCACCGAGCAGGTGTAAATTCCGGTGCCCGGGTAAGCATCTTCTTCTCCGGTTCTAGCTCCGATATTCCAAGGACTGCATCCCAGTCCCGCTTCTCCCCGGGAAGATATATAGCCTTGCTGCGATACACTGATTCCTTCATGCTATCCCGCTCGGCAAGGATGGCAGCTTCAACTACGCGAGCTATCCGATAATCTCGCAAGCCACCCACTGTGAAGGTCCGGATGAACGGCATCAAGTGGCGATCCTTCGGGAAGTCTGGCCGGTAATTATTATCCCGCCTGAAGCATGTCTCGGTCGCCGTGGAGTATACCCGGGCCGTCGACACTGTGTCAGTTTCAGAATCAGATGATTCGTCAACTGAAGCTATTCTATCATATCCATAATCCAAGCTGTGCACGTTCAACCAATTTACTGTGGCCCGAGATATGTCTGGCTGGGCCGATGAACTAGCTCCAGCAGCTCCAGAAGATGCAGCAGCAGAGCCAGAAGCCATTGCTATATCTGTAAACAAAAGAAGAAATGTGGATTAAAAGTCAGTCTTATAAGGATTGCAACATGAGATTCTATAAAAATTTCGGCAGCATATCCCCTTATTCGGGATCTGCCCAAAAAGAATAGGGAGTCACCAACCAAGAGGGGGTGATCCCGGAAGCAAAGGGATTGAATCCCCAAAAGACGTCACCCAGGACGGAAGGACTCGCGGCCACGGCCGAGAGGACGAAGACGGCTCGCGCCGAAGAGAGGAAATGGAAAAAACTGAAGAAAGAGAAAGGCGGGTGAAGAATGAAGAAAAAATGAGCCATCGGCGCCCTAAATAAGGGCCCAGGCGACCGGGGTCTCGGCGCGGTGAAACGCGCGCTGAGAACCTCCAGGCCGAGAGCCCCTCCGGCGGCCAAAAGGCGCGCCGAGAAGACCCCGCGCCGAGAAGGCTCCCAGGCCGAGAAGCCCCCAGGCCGAGAAGGCCCAGGCCGAGGCCCCTCTGCGGCCAGGCCGCGCCGAGAAGGCCCCCAGGCCGAGAACATCCCAGGCCGAGACCCCCCTGCGCCAGGGCGCGCCGAGAAGGTCCATGCCGAGAGCCTGGCCAACCAGGCTGCACCGAGAGGCCCCTGCGCCGAGAAGCTTCGCGCCGGGAGGTCCTGCAAGCCGAAAAGCCCCAAATGCTGAAAATAATGACAGAAAAAATGAAGATGAGAAACATCGATGTGCAGAATACTGTTACAACGAGATGATCAGGCCTGAGAACTGAATTGAAGACAAATTGAGGAAGATACCCTCGAATAGTAAAAGACACCTGCGACCCCCGTGGCGCTTATTCTGCGCTTACGCCGCCCGCAGGTGGGGGGCATTTGTTGACACCCGGAAAATGAACAAGGGTGAAAGCATAATTGAAAAGAAGATCTGACCAACAGTGAAAGACTAATGATGAAGCTTATCAACCTTTCACCCGGCTAAAGCCCTTGTCGGCCAAAGCTGATGCCCGGTGCCAATGTCACTCAGACGGCAGCACTGATAAAGCAGCAATCACCCGACTAATGAGATCTTCCAGCCCTTTAAGAAGAGATGTACCACCGCTTCGTCCAAGAAGTCACAGACGATATGTCAGGATAAGTCAAATGTCGGCTTACTGACGGAAGTAATATGAGATAAAAATGAAGCCAGCACCGGCAGATGAAGATGATAAAGGCTCCTGAGAAGACAGAGCAGAAGAAGAATCGTCTCCACAGATTATGCACCCGGCTGAGGTATTCCCAGACTAAGCCTGATGTCCGAGCTCGTCGCCATTCGAGTGACGATATTGATAAGATGAAATCTCTGTCTACGGACTGATAAATCTCTGTCTACGGACTGATAAAACCCTGTCTACGGACTGATAAATCTCTATCTACGGACTGATAAAACCCTATCTACGGACTGATAAAACCCTGTCTACGGACTGATAAAACCCTGTCTACGAATTGATTAAATCCCTATCTACGGACTGATAAATCCCTGTCTACGGACTGATGAAATCCCTGTCTACGGACTGATAGAACCCTGTCTACGGACTGATGAAATCCCTGTCTACGGACTGATAAGAACCCTGTCTGCGGACTGATGAAATCCCTGTCTACGGACTGATAAGAACCCTGTCTGGGGACTGATGGAGATTGCAATCGCGATTTCAATACAAGATATTTCATAGATGATAGACCCTTTGGGATGATGATACACTTAAAGAAACCCCAAGTGGGCCTATATGAAGGTGGCGCCGAAAGCCCATGTAGAAGCCCATACTGGCATCGAGAGGTCAAATTTGAGCGCGCCGGGAAGCCTACCTCAACCGCGCCGTGAAGATGGCTGCCGAGAAGGAAGAGGAAAGGGGTTATAAAACCCCCTCCCTTCGAAGAAAAAAAGGGGGACGACAGAAAAGGGAGAGACCAAAAAAAAGGGAAGGAGAGAGAAAGCCAGATAGAAAAAGGGGATCGAGAGAAAAAGATAGAGCAATAGAAAGATAGAGAGGGAGTCCCGTTCGGAGAGCAAGAGCCACCCCCCCCTTTCAACCAACAGAGAAGAGAAGAAGAAGGAAAGCTCCAGGTGGGCACTGGGGAGGGAGAGGAGTCAATGCTCCACCCTCCCCTCCTCCGTGTTTCTTTCTTTTATCTGATGTAATATAGCGAGTCCTCTCTCGATCTATCAACTGTAGCCGGAGAGTTCCGGCCTTGATTTTTAGCTTTCTGCCTTGCATTTTTCTTTCATGATCAGTGTAAGATTTTCTTTATGCAATGCAATGAAATATTGAGATGGCCTGTCTGGGCATCGATGGATTAAGACATCCGATCTCTGTCTGTCTCTCTATGTATATGGCCTTTGTCTGAAAGAAATATAGATTATACTCTTTGGATTCCGGAGCCGATCGTACGGGTTTGTTCTTCGAAGAGGGACGAGGATAGGACTCCTACCCCCATCTAATGGGTTATTGAGTTTTGTTCTCTTCTTCCCTCTCCGATCTCAATGGCTGTTTCCCTATATATAATCTGAGTTTTTCTAACGAGCCCCCTTATGCGGTTCAGGAACTAGAGATATCTGTCTCTTGGTTTCCTGGGCTGTCCAGCGCTCATAAACGATGATCCGATCTCAAGTCCTCCATTCTAAATATTGAATGCTTAGGGCCTGAAGTTTATACGTTGAGAATCCCCCCTCTCCGTTTATTTTAATGTCACTGGACTCGTCTGGAGGGGTCGGAGGACAGTCATCTCTTGACTCCCCCAAATGGCCTGCAACAGACAGATAAAACCCTCCACAAGACCAGGTGATGATCTGATTTCTTCCATTTGATTCCCCCGTTCAAATCCCTTGGCATCCTTCTAATAGAAGCCTCCATGAAATTCCCCTTTTCCACTTCTGGCCCGGCATCAATTCGAGCTTGAAATCCCAGAAAACACCCAAACAGAGCATCGTCTTTGAGCTCTGAAACCCTGAAACCCTTCTGCATTTCACCCTCTCGGCGTGCAAGTTTCCCCGCCGAGAACCATAAGGCCGAGAGGCCTCCCCCTTCTTTGCTAAACGACAACCCATTCTGTTACAGATACTTTTCACGTGAGCCTATGTGCAAGGCTCCCGGCGGCAGACTCCCGGCGCGGCCAGGAGCGCATCGGGAAGCCCTCTGCCGAGAGCCCCTCCTCCTAGCCATGCACCCCCCTTTTGCCAAACCTGATATTGCCCCTCTCGGCGCCCCCCCTTTCCGGCGCGCCCAGGATCCCGCCGAGAAGACCCCAGGCCGAGACCCCCCCTTGGCCAACCAATTGCTCAGGCCGAGACCCCTCTTGGCCAGCCCAAGGACCAGGCCGAGAAGCCCCTCTCCATCCACCAAATACCAGGCCGAGAACCCCCTTTGGCCAATCCAAGGACCAGGCCGAGAGCCTCCTTTTGTCCATTAAATGTCCAGGCCGAGAGCTCCTTCTTGCCAATCAAGATCACGCCGAGGTCCCTCCTTCAGTCAGATGAAACCCACTCCGAGGCCCATCTCTGCACCGTTCTTCTTCAAACTTCTTAATCGCCCCTACATCTGTTTAAGGGGATACTCACAGACCATCACTTGTGTCTTGATGAGATAAAACAATGGGGAAGACCTCCCCTACAGCTCTCGTCCCGAATCTGGATTTCACCGCTGCCTTATGAACCCAAAGAACCATGTCATTACATGTGTTCTGATGGGTTCCAAGGGAATATTGATCAATAATATGAAGGCAAGATATGTCCCTGGGCCTGGTGCCCATCTTTGTTCGGTCGTTGTCCCGGCTTTCCGTGGATGATGACCTATCCTTCCTTGGCATAATCCAGGTTGAGGGAACATGCTGCCGAAATTTACATATACCCCACCAATCGAGTGTGGTACTCTCTTCTAACCCCGCTGGCCCACGGAGTTATGCCCTTGCGTGATCTCCGATGGCCCTCCGAAGGGGGATATTAATAAGACACCGCACTCGTACCGGGTGTGTTACATCAGGCCGGTCCCCATCCGGATTTCGGGTTATGTCTGTATATACCCGATCTTCTGCGGAGCCTACCCTGCCGCTGCATGGGTGGTTTCCTATTCCCCACTTGGCATCATCCAAGATGGTGGGAATATGCCGGCGGGTCTCTCCCGTAATTAATAAACCCCTGCTCTGTTCAAATACGTTTAACGTCTTGCAAGCAGATGAACTTTGTCTCCTTTGAGCATACGGCTTTACCGCTGTCTTCCTCCTACCTCTAGCGTTTAATCAAGGGTTGTCTTCCTTAGGGAGGACGTAATTAACGTCATAGCGTTCAGGGTATGACGGACTTCTAGTCCAGACACGATCACTCACAATCGACTGACCAAGTCAGATCGAGCGCACAATAAGAATCGTCACCATGGTGACTGGCACGCCAATAAATCCATAAAATAAATAAAATAAATAAACAAATAAACCAGATAGAATAAAAATGTGTTCGAACAACGCTTCTCATCTAGGAGTTCCAATTGGGCAAGGAGTGAATCACGACGTTCATCAATAGAAAGTTCCTCATCCAATTGTACTCGCAGAGAGGGAATAAGAATCTCATAAGGGACTACTGCCTCCATCCCATAAGTGAGGGCGAAAGGGGTTTGCCCAGTGGGAGTGCGAATGGAAGTGCGGTAGGCCCAAAGAGCTTCAACCAGCTTGTCTGGCCAGTCTGAAAATTTATTAGCCTCACACGTCTTTTTAACGATCTTGATCAAAGTTTTGTTAGTTGCTTCTGCTTGGCCATTACCCTGCGGATAATAGGGAGAAGAATGATGCAATGCAATGTTATACCTGTTGCAGAGATCCTTGAGATCTTGAGAGATAAATTGAGGTCCATTGTCAGTGACGATGGTGCTCGGGATGCCGAACCTCGTGATGATGTTCTTCATGATAAATTTGCAAACGGTTGATGCTTTAATTTCCACGTAAGCTTCCGCTTCCGCCCACTTGGTGAAGTACTCCGTTGCCGTGAGAATGAATGATTTTTGCTTGGTCAGGAGGTTCGAGTCATCAAGAGGTCTAATGATGTCAAAAGCCCACATGGAAAAAGGCCATGGGGAGGACGTAGGATGGAGTGAAGAAGCAGGAGAATGAATCTTATCGGCGTGCAGTTGGCACTTAACACACCTACGAACGTAGATAGAGCAATCCTCTTCTAGAGTTGGCCAATAGAAACCTAGCCTAAGGATTTTCTTAGCTAGCATCTGGCTGTTCACATGACCACCACACACACCAGAATGCGCCTCTTCCACGACTTTCCACGATTCATCATCATCGAGGCATCTCAATAAAACACCGGTGAGCCCTCTTCTGTAGAGCACACCTCCAACCGAAGTATAACGTTGAGCCACTCTTCTAATTGCTTTCTTTTCTTCTGTTGTTGCTTCCTCGGGATAAGACTGATCATTACAGTATCTGGCAATCTCATAATACCAAGGCTTCTCTTCGTTAGCCAATTCTTCTTCCCAGTCCAAAAGCATGACCTCTTTGCCTTTAAGAGTTTCTTTCTGCTTGGCCTTCTCGAGCACCTGATCCCTAATATCAAGGAAAGCAGGATCCTTAATAGCTGCAGTGTCACGCTGATGAATCAGAGGGACATGGAAATCACGCTCAGAGGGGAAGACTAAAGCAGAAGCTAAAGAAGCAAGAGCGTCAGCTAGAATGTTCTGACTGCGAGGCACATGAACGAAGATTAACTTGGTAAAGAGTTTGGCATAAGCTGAAGCGAGTTCCTGGTAGGGTTTAAGCTTAGGATTGATAGTGCGGCACTTGACCAACACCTGGCGCAGAATGAGTTGACTATCACCGACAATCCGCAAGTGAGTGACACCATATCGATGAGCGGTTTGTAGACCGGCCAAAAGAGCTTCATACTCGGCTATATTATTGGTGACGGGGAAAGTAAGCCGAGCAGCAAATGGAATGGTGACTCCTTCAGGTGTTAAAAGAACCATGCCGATCCCTCTTCCTTGAGAATTAAGAGCTCCATCAAAATGTAACGTCCACATAGGATCAAGGGGTTGATTAATGGACATTAATTCTTCATCTGGGAACTCAGAATTGATAGGATCAAAATGAGGTAGAGGTTGATGAGCAAGATGTTCGGCGATGGCATAACCTTTGATAGCTTTTTGTTGAATGTAAGTGATATCAAACTGGGAGAGGAAGCTTTGCCAGCGTGCTAATCGATCAGTGAGGACAGATTTTTCAAGGAGGAATTTGATTGGATTCATGCGTGCAATGAGGTGAACCTCGTGAGCTAGGAAATAGTGTTTTAATTTCTGAACTACCCAAACCAAAGCTGCACACGTCTTCTCCATGGCTGAGTACCTCTGCTCACAGGGGTTAAGAAGTTTAGACAAGTAGTATGCTGCCCTCTCCTTACTTTCTTCATCCACTTGAGCTAAGACAGCACCTACAGAGTCATCCAGGACTGAAACATACAGAATAAGTGGTTTGCCTGGAATTGGCGGCCTTAGGACAGGGGGATTGGCCAAATAATCCTTCAATCCGTCAAAGGCTGCCTGACACTTGTCATCCCAATTAAACTTGACTCCCGGCTTGGTAAGCTCGTAAAACGGCCTGCATCTTTGTGAATGCTGGGAGACGAAGCGGCGAATGAATTGCAACCTCCCTATTAATCCTCGAACTTCCTTCAAATTCTTGGGAGGAGGCATATCTCTAATGGCTCTCGCCTTGTTGGGATCGACTTCAATTCCCCTCTTACTGACAATGAATCCAAGCAACTTTCCTGAAGAAATGCCAAATACGCACTTCTTGGGGTTCATTTTTAATTGATATTCTCGCGACCTCTGTAGAACCTTAGCTAGAACCCCAGGATGCTCAATCCTTGTCCTTGATTTCACTACCAGGTCATCCACATACACCTCGATGTAAATATGAATCATGTCATGAAAAATCGCCACAATAGCCCTCTGGTAGGTGGCTCCAGCATTCTTAAGTCCAAAGGGCATGACCATATAGCAATATGTACCCCATGGTGTAGTGAATGAAGTTTTCTCTTGATCTTCCTCAGCCAAACGAATTTGATTGTAACCTGAAAAGCCATCCATAAATGAAAGAGTTTCAAATCCTGCTGTGTTATCAATCAGAACATCAATATGAGGGAGGGGGAAGTCATCTTTAGGACACGCCCGGTTGAGGTCCCGGAAATCTATGCAAATTCGAACTTTTCCATCTTTCTTCATAATCGGGACAATGTTAGCCACCCAATTGGGATAGAGGACGACTCTAACAAATCTAGCCTTATGGAGTTTATCGACCTCTTCTTTCATCTTCAAAGCCATGTTAGGGTGGAAACGCCTCAACCGTTGTTTGACCGGGACAGACCCTGGCTTAAGTGTAAGGCGGTGTTCAACGAGCGCAGGGTCTAATCCCGGCATATCTTCATAACTCCATGCGAACGTGTCCTTATATTCTTGAAGAACTAAGATTAGCGCCTCCTCTTCGGAGGGTGGCAAATTCTTGCTAATGAGGACAATCCTAGGGTCTTCCTCGGTACCCAAATTGATTTCTTTGGTAGGTTCTTCTACGGAGGCTGATGGTTCGTTGAATCTTCTCATACCACTAGCAAAAGCATCAGCCTCGTCCTCATATTCTTCATAATTTTCATCCCCCTCTTCAATAGGGTCTTCATCATTCATAATTTCATAAACGCCCAAACCCTCATCAGAAGCAACAACATCTTCATATTCTGACTCTGGCAGGATAACTGGATCTTCCACAAACTCAGGGAGAGCTAAACAAGCTTGGCATCTGATGGCCAATTCCAACAAAAATCTTCGGGGAATCTGCTTACCCTTGGCCTTCTTATGTGGAACTATCCCCTGATTTTTATTATTAGAAGGAAAGGAGGAAGAATAGGAACAACTAGCTTGACCAGGGGAAGGAGATGAAAAAGCGGATACAGGAGGTGATACAGAGGAGGGCCCCTCACTAGAGTGGGAGAAGAGTCTTACCAAGGAATCTTGGAAGAGTGGCCCCTGGGTTGGGACGCACTCGGGAGAAAAATAGGAGGTCTCCTCAATAGAAATGGAGGATTGGAATGTTGGAGATTTGGCATTTTTTTTTCGTTTTTAGCTTTTCCTTTGTTTTTATTTTCTTCTTCAAGTAAAAAGCAATGTGAAGGGAGAATAGTAGGAGGAGTGGAGATTGCAAGTTTGGAGAAAGATTTAATCAAAGATGGCCCACGCGGGGGCGAGATGGAGATTTTAGAAAATCGCTCGAGGAGCGAAGGAGCAATCGGGAGGGAAATCCGAATTGAATCGGGAGACAAGTTGATGGTAATCGGTGGTGGTCGCGGCACGTGACCAAACCAACGGGAATAGAGAGAAGCCAACACAGATGGATGCACAGAAGTGAGGGAGAAAAGGCCGGCCCACAGCCTATCCACGGAAAATCCTTCTTCAAAGGGGACATCTGGCTCCCCCGTATCTGTGTAGTCACTTAACATCTGCCTTTTATCTGTGATTACTGCTGGCATTTCAATCAGTTCTTGAATCAGCGGTGGCCACTCTGGATCCGTCGGCATGAACAGGCGGCTCAGAGAGATCGTGATGTCATTCATGTCAAACCACCTGTACCAGTCACATTCCGGATCACCCATTTTTCTTCTTTTATCTGGCCTTAAAGTCTCCAGGGCTTTGTAGGTAGCCAGTGGGGCAATGTGACGAGCAAACTGTCTGGCGTGCACATCTTGACAATCAAGCAATGAAGTAATGACGGTAGTCTGCTCATTGTTCTGAATGCCACCGGTGACAAAATGTGTCTTTAAAGTCCAGGTGAGCGGCTGGCGGTCTGGTTTGAAGGTGGACGTCATAACAGCCCACGGCTCTCCTTCATCCTTGCCCGGTGCTTTGTAGCCTAAGCCGCCTCGTGCAATCACCTTTTGAGGCTTAATGGGCCTAATCCTGCCCTGGAGTTTGGCGCCCAGGCCCTTGCCATCTTGATATCCCATTCTTATCAGAATGTTCCAGCCGGGGGTATTCATCATATTTTTCTTTTTCTTCTTCCCCTTAGAAGGCAGGGGTGTCATAGCAACTGTGGTAACCGTCTCAGATAGCATCGGCCGTGGACGGGGAACGTCCAGCACAGATAATAACGGCTTGTTGGTAGGCCATATGGAAGGAACTGATGAAGCTACATGAATGTCTTCCTCTGGCAAGATCGGCACGCTGGTCACCTTGATAATGCGGCCCTTGTGCGGAAACTTGAGGCACTGATGGTTTGTAGAGGGCACTGCGTCAAGCTGCTGAATATAAGGGCGACCCAGGATGCCATTAAAGGTCGGATCCATATCCAGAATATGAAAATCTGCTGTAATGGTGGCTGGACCCAAGCTGACTTTGAGAGTAATCATACCCAGAGGGGGTTTCTTTGTATTGTCGTATGCTGTGACAGTAATGTTAGATGGCCGAATCTGGCTCTCAGGGATACCGCATAACTTCAGAGTGCTCGGAGGCAACACATTGATAGATGCACCGGTGTCTACCAAACACTGCTTAACGGCCACTTTGTTGATATCAACCGTAATACATAGGGCATATTTTCTTGCCGGTAGGGGTGCTAACTCATGTTCATGGAATGTGATTGCCGGCTGACTGCTGGCAGGGGTCAAGACTGTAATTATATGTTCAACCGGAAGGTCCTCATTGACCATGACCTTCTGCAGGTATTCCTTCAAGGCCAGCTGATGAGTGGTGGACCTCTTGATTAATTCAAGAATGGAGATTCTGGCTGGAGTGCGATCCAAGTGCTTTAATAAATCATACTGAGTTCCCGGGACTGAATCTTGTTTCTGCTCTTGCTCTTGTGGCCCCTGCACAGGCTCTAGCTCTCTCTGTGGGAAAACACGGTGGAATATCCGTCCACTGCGGAGCGGCACTACGCCTTGACGCGCCTCTGTCGGGGCAATATTAGGAGGAGGGTTGGAAGAAGAAGAAGGAATGTTGGTAGCAGAAACCCTGCTAGGGGATATCAAAGGGGAATTCAATGAAAGGGGCGCCCCCGTAGGAGACGTGGTAGTGGTGTTTATCAGAGATGCCCCCGCAGGAGGCATGGGAGGAGTATTTGATGAAGGTGCCCTCGCAGGAGGCGTGGGAGAAGAGAGGGATATCCGAATGCGAGGAGCATTGGCAGGTGGTGGAATAAGGAGAGATCGTGGCACAAAAGGTGGTTGAACTGATGACGGAGGAACTCTTGCCGGTGTAGGAGTGGTAGAGGGGGTAGCGGGTGCTGGCGGTGAGCGGAGTAGGAGTGGCCTGGATGGCGCGTGTGTGGGATTGGTGGTGGAAGGTGGAATGGTAGGTTGTGGAGGTGGTAGGCGGGTAAGAAGAGAGCGAGCCGGCAAGGCCGTGGAATTGGTGGAGGTAGAAGGATTGACGGGGCGTAGAAGGGGACGTCCCGATAGGAGCATAGAAGAAGAAGGAGGTGTGCGCAAAAGGCGCGGAGTTTGATTTTGAGTTGGATCATGGTGAAATGCCCCGACAGAGGCGTTTTCTTCGTGCCATCCCTGCCCTCTCTCCACCTCGTAGAGAGACGTGACAGGGTTCACATGTTGATTAGGAGCATGCTCCGGCAATGGATTATGGACGATCCCCATATCTCGCTGGGGTGCTGGAGCTTGCTGTGGCTGAACTTGTTGCGGAGCTGGCTGCTGTTGTTGCTGATTTTGTTGTTGCCGAGAAGCCCTTCTTTCTTTCATAGCGGCTATGAATTGTCTCATCTCATCCCAATTGATGTCACCCTGGTCATTTAGATCGTAGATGTAATCTCTGAAGTGGAAGCAACGATCCAGGTTGTGACCAGGGCCGCGATGAAAGGCACAATAACGGGATGTGTCAACATTAGCGGGCCACACGGTTCTTTCCTTTGGTAATGCGAGCAAGTTGGCGGCCATCAGGGCATTAAAAATATCGGGGAGACTTTTAGGAAGTGGGGGATAGTGGTCCCTTTTGGGGCCAAGTGGCGGTCTCCGTTGTTGTTGTTGGCCGTAGTTGGCTGGTGGGGGCACTTGATGGTATTGTGGTGGAGCTGGAGGATCTATGCGGGGGGCTTGGTTTTGCGGTGGAGCGAAGGAGCGTTGAGGCGCAAATTGGGGTGGTGGAGTAGGGTTAAAATGAGGGTTCTGTCATGGAGGTGGTGGTGGACGTGGGTTAGCTTGATTATGGGGGTTGCCAACTACGCCAACCTGCTCATTTGTGACAGTGCCTTCAGTCGTGGGCCCACTGTTGACATTTGTATTCTTTTTAAATAGCCGAGGCTTCGGCTCAAACATGCCCATGATGGGCGAGTCCTTCATTTGCGTTTGTATATAATGAGCTCTTTCATAGAGCTCTTCCATAGTTGTTAGCCGATTCATGGCCAAAATGTGCCGGAATTGGGGGGTTGCATTAGAAATGACCATTTTCACTTGCTCCTGTTCCGACAATGTGTCCTTTAATTTCTCGGCCATAGATCGCCACCTATCAGCAAATACAATGAAGTCCTCCTCGGGCTTCATTTTCTCGGCAACTAAATCTGTAACAGAAAGGGAAGGTCCCACGCGGTCTCTGTACTTTTGCAGGAATTTTCTTTGAATAACATCAAAATCGCCGGCATCAGCTGGCTCCAGAGAATAAAACCATTCGAGGGCTGACCCCTCGAGAGACCTCCTGAATAAGTAGGCCAGGGAGGCCTTATTGTCCTGCCAAAAGGAAGTCTCATATCGGAAATCCTTTAAATGAATGAATGGGTTGCCCGTCCCATTATATCGCCGGAAATTCAGCATTTCAGAAGGTGGTAAATGGAACACCGGCAACGTAGGAAGAGAAATTTTTGGAGCATTCTTAGTCGCTGTAACCTTCTTGAGCTGTTCCTCCATGCTGGCCAGCTTCTGAAGCAAGAGAGTGTTGGTATCGGGCTCGACCGGGGCCTAATTCTGAGCAAAAGAAGGCGGTATAGGCGTTCGTAGAATCCGAGGAGGTTGGAAGGATTGATGCCTAACCGCTGAATAGCTCGCCTGCTGGGCTGGCATGGCCGCAGTAGGCGTTTGTGGACAAGAGGAGGGGGGATGCAAGACCGCCTGGTCATTAACAATCTGATGGCCACTCACGGCCGGAGGGGGATTAGAAGAAGAAGAAAGAACCGACTTCCCTTTTAAAGCGGCCTGAATGGCTTGCCGCTGGGAGTCATCCAACTGGGAGAGAGCCTGGATCAAATCCGTGACATTAATGGATGGGGAAGGGTTCCCCGAAGTGTTGGAAGATGGAACTTGAGACGAAGGGTCCGCCTCATGAATAGTGGTATCAACCACATGAACTTGTGAGTAATGGGGGTGAGGAGGAAGGTAGTTCCCCTCATAATAAACAGAATTCTGGAAAGGGTCCTCATATTGACCAAATATGTTCTCATTCTCATCATCATAAGAGTACCCGTTGGCTGACATGTTGATGGTTTTACCTGAACGGAGTTTCATTCTTAAGAGAGAGAGTGTTTAATGAAGGAACTATCACAAAATATTTAATCCAAACAAGGCAATCAAATCACCCAACTATGTTTATGCAAACAAGGTTGGCAAGAAACGCAAGATTTTAATGTTTGATGTTTGAATTAGGGTGGATTGTTTGTGAAAGTTCACTCTTTTGCCAAATGAGACCTAGTTTGATCCAAGTGTAACCTCCGGGTCAACTAAGTTTTTCTCTCTCTTTAACAACGCATAGGTTCTCTAAACTCCAGGTACTTCAAGGGTACAACCAGCCCGGCGTCTGTGTGGGAATCCACGGGTGCGGGGACTTATGGAGGTCTTCGAAAAGGGATTTCCGGTCCAAAGAGACGGAATGCTCAATGGAGGGTCGTCCCGATTCCAAGAAGGGTGTGTGGATCCTAGGGTAGAGAGAGGAGGTCTCTCAACCAAGCCAACAAATCAAGACAATCCAAGCAGCAATGTAATATCAAGACAAATGCCAAGCAATGAATAAGAGCTAATCTGTGAAAAAGAACAGTAAAGAAACGCCCTGGGAAAGGTCGTTTTCACAGCAGGAGGAAAGACACGCCCTGCGGTAGGTCGTGACAAAATGAAAACACGGCAGCGTGGCTGTCGTTAAACTCTGTGAGGGGCTCACAGACGGTAGGAAAACACGCCTTTAGGTGAGGCGTTATAAAGAAAGGACGCCTCCACAGGAGGGCATCAAAACTCAGAGAAAACGCCCTGATGATAGGCGCTGATAATAAATGAAACGCCTCAGGGAGGGGCGTTAATCCACAGGTAATATGATAAGCAGCAGCAGTTATGATAAAGAGAAACGCCCTAATGACAGGCGTTGATAAGAAATGCAACGCCTCGGAGAGGGGCGTTAATCCACAGACAATGCAGCAGACAGCAGTTATGGTAAAAGACGCCCTGGAAGTGGGCGTTACTCAAAGAAACACGTCCCTGAGAGGGGTGTTAAATAGCAGACGATAAAATGAGCAAACAGAACGCCAGCAGGTGCAATAAACACACGCCCTGGAAGGGGGCGTTAATCAACAAAACACGTCCCTGTGAGGGGCGTTAAATCAAAAGACGCCCTTGTTGAAGGCGTTAATAAGCATTAATTGACTGATCCGGAGAGTGTGCAGGGTGCACAATGGAGGGTGCCCGAGGGGCACAAGGGAAAGGGTACCGAGGGTACCGAGGGGAAAGGGCACGCGAGGGTGCCTAAGGGGAAAGGACACACGAGGGTGTCAAGGGGAAAGGGCACACGAGGGTGCCAAGGGGAAAGGGCACACGAGGGTGCCAAAGGAGATGGTAATCAATAAAGAAAACAGTGGAAGTCCCACCGTGATCGCCAATTTGTAGATCGGATTAAAATCCGCTCTTTTTTGAGAGGAGATTAAAATATGGCAAAAAGGAGATAAATAAATAATGCAAAAAGAATGTAATAAAAATAGCACGAGGTGCTAAAGTGGAGATGGTGTGTCGCCAGAGGGGTTACCTCAATAAGAAGAAAAGGAGATCGCGTGTACCTGGTGAAAATTGGGATGCGGGATGGATGTGGATTTCTTCCTCCAACTTCAATCGGCCGGCCGATGAAGTGGGTTTTCTAGGTTGATTACCTTGTAAAAAAAAGACAATGAAAAATAAACAAAAGAGAGGGGGATCAGCCAAAGTGCAATAGTATCAATCTAAAACTAACATAAAATGATGAAAAGACATCAACGTGCGCACCTCTTTTTTTGTTTTTTTTAAACCCCTTAATAAGACTTAAGGGAGGGGGAGTATGATGATAAAAAAATGCAACAAGGTGTGAATAAATACGAAGGATGAATAGATATGATGAATGGAGTGGTATAAATGAAGTAGAACAAACAGATGAAAAAGCTGAGAAACCCTACTGTCCCTGGCGATAGTAAAGGGTAAACCGGATGAGCATGATGGAAGTAGATGGATGAAACACCGGATGAAGCCCAACGAAGGATGCAGAGGGGAAGCAGCAAAGGATGAAGAAGGCTCTGCTCGCGACCTTCTGAACGCTTAACCTTTTGAATGCTTAGAGTGCTTAACCTTCTGAGTCATTAACCCCTCACACGATCGATCGAGACTTCAATTTATAGTGCCTCCAGCGGATGTGATCAAACCAAGGAATGATAAGAACGGGCAACGAGGCATCCAGGGAAAGATCAAGATCGAGCAAGAGTCCCATGGATGGTAAGGAACTGTGAGGGAAAGATGGAAAAAGGAAGGACTCTGGAGTGGAACACGACTTAGGACAGGGCGTCAAATCATGAATTGATGACCTTCACAGAGACGTTTCTTGAAACACGACCTAGGAAAGGGCGTTTCTTCCTGGATTTAATTTTGGAAATAAAACTTTCTTTGTTTAGACATTAATGGAACATGCCTAAGATAACGGCGTTGCTTAAAAAATACGCCCTGAAGTAGGAAGTTACACAGAAAATGCTTTTTATTTTGAAAATAGATAATTCCAGAAATTAACGGATAATACCAGGAATTGACGCCCTCATCTATGGTCGTCCTTTCTTTTGAAACGCCCTATCACAGGTCGTTACTTTCGAAAGTAACGCCCTTCGTCAGGTCGTGAATCACGAAGATGCAGAAAAATGCATAAAACTCACAAAAGTAGAAAAACATCATGTTATAGGAATATTGAAGTCCACTTGGGGCGTTTATATAATGACATGAGATTTGATCAACATAACGCCAATTTTGGCGTGTCTACAATCACGTGCCCCTCATTAGCTTCTTCAGTTCGATGTATAGAGTTCTCCGTTCACGTGCTCAATGACAGCAATTAGACTTGCTACGTCGACGCTGTCAATCAATGGCGTTAACGCATTGATGCGTTCCAGTGAACAAACAACCTAGCCTTTTTAACTGCTGCGTCGACGCTTCCAACCCGTGGCGTTGACGCAGTGAGGCATTCCAGTAGCCATTAGCCTCGTCTCTTTAGCTGCTGCGTTGACGCTTCCAACCCGTGGCGTTGATGCAGTGGAATAGCCTGTGAAGCTGAATGCTTCTTCAACTGCTGCGTCGACGCTGCTTGCTTGTGGCGTTGACGCAGTGGAAGATATCGTGAAGGCTTCGTCAACTGATGCGTGGACGCTTTAAGCTCCCAGCGTCGACCCTGTTCCCTTCAGCAACAAGAATAAAGACATCAGATTTAAGTATGTACATTGCAGTGTATATACTTTGTTGTATAGACTTGTGAAGGCGAATGCAACGTACAGACTTGCCCAATGTGTTGACTTCAACAAAGGAGGCAACAACTGTATGGACTTTAAATCCTAGAGGCATTGTATAGACATAATGCAATTAAAGGCTTCATGCGAAGGAAAGCATTGTATATACTTGAGGAGTTGACGCTGCATGAAGGATGAGTTGACGCTGCATGAAGCATGGACAGTGTACAGACTTTGCCCACTTATGGACTTCATGTAATGCAAGCGAATGTGAAGACTTCAGTGTATAGACATGAAAGTCTTGAAGCCAATGTATAGACTTGCACAAACCAAAGTCTGTACAGACTTGAAAAGAAACCCAATGTATAGACTTCGTGAGCGCCTGGAGGATGTACAGACTTAGTGACTGTACAGACTTGGAAGGCTCAGCGAAGGCTGTACAGACTTTGCCTAAGACGCTGTACACACTTAGCCTAAGACAATGCATGAACTGACGTTGTATATACTTAGCCAATGCAATGCACTATGAATGTATAGACTTACATGAGATGCTCATTGTGTACACTTCAAGCCCAGTGTATAGACTCTCAGCCATGAACAAAGCGTGAAGCACACTAATGCAGGAATGTGTAGACTTGGAAGTCTATGTGCATGACAAAACCAATGTATAGACTCTGAAATGCAAGCGATGCAGCAATGCCTAGACATTGGGCTTTACCCTGCAGTGTATAGACTTTGCTACCCAAATCATGAACAGTGTAAGCCATAGTTCAATGTATGAACTTTGCAAGTGGACTGGCTATACAGACTTCAAGACTAATGTATGAAGCAAAGCAAGAGCTCTTTCAAAACAATTCTAATGCGTCAACGCATTGAGTCCACTGCGTCGACGCACCAGTTGACACATTTTATAGACCAGCTCTGGGACGACCAGTGAGTTGACGCAGTGATCCTATGCGTCAACGCATCATGCAATACTCATGCAAACTCATGCATTCAAAGCTGTATATCAGACACAGTCCTATGCAATCATATCAACAGCCATATTCAAAACACAATATCATAATGCACTGACTGTGTTGCAATCATCAAAACAAATCAGCATGCTATCATCAAAACACAATGCACATGCTTGTGCCTAAGAGGCACAACAGGGTTGATAGAGGAGTCGTGTGAGAGTTGGGGATCGACGAGGAGAGTCCTCCATGCGATATTCACGCTTGATTGATTCAACGAGCTAATCCTCCGAAATCTGGAGGCTAGGGTTGATAGGGTGCAAGGCCCGGATTCAGAGGGGGGGGGGTGAATGAATCTCCCCTATAAAAATTGCCCAACAAAAATAGTAGCTAGACAAAGTTGTGGAATTAAAACACTCAGATTGCTTGACCAACTTGGATGCTCTCCAGTAGTAATTAGATGATCAGATAGACCGAGCTTCTGATCCACTTCAGGTAAACTGGAGAGATAAGTGAGTTCAAGTATTCAATATGACTCTCTCAGGATCAGAATCAAATGAACAGTGTGCAAGCCGAATTCTCGTTAGACAGAAGGATCTGAATTAAATGATCACACCTAAGCATTCATCTACTGTGAGAAGAGACAACAGAAAAGCAATTTGACCGAGAACTTAAGCATGCATCTAGCGAATCAGATTGGAAACACAATGATCACACGGTGCACAAGGGATTTTTAGGTGGTTTGATCTCTATCCAGAGATCTACGTCCACCCTACACTCTAACTAGAGTGTGGCTTCCGCTGATACACAGCTTAAACGGCTGGGCCTCACAGCTTGTCTACAGCAGCTGATTCACAGCTTCAACCGCTGGGCATTACAGCTTCGGCCAACCGCTGACAAACAGCTTGCGTTGGGCCTTACAGCTTTGCCACCCGCTGATACATAGCTTAGAACAAGAGTTTGAAAGAAAACAAAAAGGAATTATGCTAGCAACAGAAAGCTAGAAATGAAAGCACATAAAACTGTAGCTCACTCGGAGCAAAGTGGTAAGGATCTGATCCAAGACCACTATCCGAATGTAGGGTATCCTGAACAGGATCCCTCTTCTTCTTCTTCCTTCTCTTTACGAGCTGCTGCAACCTTGACCTCTCATGGCTTCACAATGGCTCTCCATACCGATACTCTATTTTGCTCCCAGATCTACTCAACTTACTCTCACAGATCTCTTTCACCTCCACGAAGGCTCTCCTCTCATTTTTCTCTCTCTGCTCTCTCTATGTTTCTTGTTCTTCTTCTCTTCTCTTCGTGATACACACTTTATCTAATCGCAGAAGACGTGTCTTTATAGCTTCAGTCTGGGACCCACGGGCTCACACACCGAGCATGTGTAGGGAACACTGCCGCCAAGAGGCTTCTTGAAACCCTTGGCCACGTGTCAGAATCTGAACACTGTAGCTTTCCACGAGGTAGCCTTTTTCAGGGACGATCCGCCTTGGATCATGTGCCCTCCTTAAGGTCACGAACAATTGTCCGGGTAATATGTCGGAACATATACCAGTTAGACATGTATGAATGTTGCACCGAATTGATAAGGTATAAAAGCAGGCATGCATAGACTCAATATAACATAATATCACATATGCACAGACTCATTATGGCTATAGGGCAAGGAGATGCACAGACTACGTGTGTGCATACTGCAGGCAATGCACCTACTCTATATGCCAAACCTCGAGTTGCACAGACTTTGCGTAGCTCTAAGAATAGAGTTGCATCGACTTAGTTGCACGAAATGCACAAATGCACAGACTTTAATTTCGTTCGCACAGAATGTGCATCGACTATGTGTGCAATCGGTTCATGGAATGCACCGACCCTATTTGGATACACCCAGGACTTGCACTGACTTAAGTGTTGCAAGTTTCTATATGCACCGATCTTACGCGTGCATAAATCAACATATGCACAGACCTATTTTGTCCACACAACACAAAGTGCACCGACTTAATGTGTAAGACCCGCGTCTTAAGCGGATCCTTAGTAGTTCAGATCTAGATTTTATTATGTGAATTTCGGCTATTTTTGCGGATTTTTAGGCTATTTTCTGGTAATTATTTGGATTAGTTGTGGATTTATTAGAATATATATATATATATATATATATATATATTTATCTCCCTCTCTCTCCCCACCGATTTCTCTCTCCCTCACTCGTTCTCTCTCTCACCCTCTCTCTCCCACACGCGATCCCTCCTCCCCCACTCTCTCGGTCTTGGTCCGGACGGTCACGGATCGAGGCGCGGAAGGTGTCATTGGAACCGGCTCGTCGCGAGGAACGCGTAGGTGCCGACCTCGTCACGATTCGTCGGGCGTGGAGACGGGACGGGGCGAGAGGGGCCGCGGTGACCCCTTGCTTGCATGCGGCCCAAACTTGGTTTTCGTCGCGATTAAGGTAGGGGGATGGAATCCTTGTCTCGCTAGGATCGCATTGGAATAGCATGCATGTCCATTCATAGACGTTTTCTTCAATTTCCATGAAATTTCCATGTTAGTGTAATTTTGGGCTAAATTCTTGAAAATCACTTCATGGGCATTGTTTTTATGTTTTGATGCATGCTTTAGTAGTGTAGCGTTGTGGTTTGGTAGGTTTTATAGTTTTTCTTTGTTTCCCCGTCGATCTGGCTCGACCGGGAGGGGGCTCGGTTTTAAGCGTTTCGGTTTTAGCTCCCAGTCGGTGTGACGGTCCTACCAGGAACCGTCACACGTGTAACGGCCCTCACGGGATGCGTTACAGCACTGTAACGGCCCTTAGCAGGGGCGTCATAGTGTGTGTAACGGTCAGGCCCCTGACCGTTACACTTCTGCTCATTTTCTGTTGGCCTCGTATGGGGGTTGGCCTGACGGCCCGTCGGCCGGCCGTCAGGGCGCCCTAACGCGCCAGCGCGAGCGCGTTACACCGCCTGTGAACGGTTTGAAAAACTGTTTGTTGATTTTGGCCTCGGGTGGCTGTAACGGCCAGGGTCCATACAGTTGATGTAACGCGCTGCACCTAGACCGTTACGCGTGGTGACGGCGTGGCCGCCGACCGTTACACCCTGTTTGATCGTTGTGGGATTCGTTTGCCTTCGGTGGCTGTGACGGCCAGGGGCGGACGCGTCACAATCGATGTAACGCGCCAGTCCTCGACCGTCACACCACTGTGACACGGTGGATGTAGACCATTACATTCCCTGGGGTTTTCAAAAAGTCGTCTACTTGTTCGATTCCGATAGAGTTGCTTTCACTTCCTTGTGATGGAACCACTAGTCGTAGCCCAGTGACCGAGTGTGTGGTCCCACCCGGGAGAGGTGGAGGGGTGTTCCCATTGAACGGTTTGTAAGCTAGTTACTGTGGGCCCCTGCGGTTACCGTTGCGTCCAACGGGGGGGGGGGGGGAAACTAGCTAGAGACCTGGCTCTAGGCAGGAGTCAGTGTGTGCACACGTGGTCGGAGACTTGGACTGACACTGATGAGTGTTACTCTGACTAGTACTTGGTTTTGTCCTGTTACGCCTCTCGTTTATCATGAGCCAGACTTGCGAGTTGCCGAGACGCAGTGTAAGTCGTCAGGGGACGCATCTGGTCTTGTTCTTCTAGTGGGTTGTTCCGCCTCTCACTTCACTTGGTTAGTGCTAGCTTATTCTGTTGGTAGATTTATTTCCTGCCGTTGTTACTTATTTATTATTTGTGCATATGCCTGTTTATTATTTAAATGCATGCTCTAATTACTTTTATATTTGCCTGCCTGCTTGTTTAGTGTGAGGTAGGGATCCGTGTGACCCCTACTGAGTCTGGCTGTGACTCACCCTTCCTTCTTTCAGGTGAGCCGCCCCAGTCGTCCGCCGGTTCTGCTCGGGGTTGTGCCGAGCGTCGTTAGAGTACCAGCTGTGTTGGTTTGTCTTTTTGTTCTTTTGTGCCGGGGTATGCCTCGTGTAGTTGTACAGCGGACCTCTCTCTTTCAGTAAATCTGGACTATTGTATAAATTCTACCACTCTGATATTTTAAATTGCTTTCGCATTTACTTATTAATTGATGTTCTAATTAATATTGCGCGCCTGCGGTCCCAATTCGTTATGCAACTCCTCAGCAACTTCCACTAACCCTTCAGGGGCCTCATCAGCCTCTTGGGTGGCTTCCCCAGTTCTTGGTATCGGTGTATCGATTTTATCGGTATCCGGAGCTCTGGGTCGTCACAGTTGGTATCAGAGCTGTGTTGGGGATTTGTATTTGGAATTGGAACTTGCGTTGGTCCAGAGCTAGTCCACTGTGTCGTCTGTTGCTGGCTTAGGGTGTTTCTCGTGATTATTGATGGTTTTTCATTATCGTGTGTTTCCTAGATTCAAGATGTTGCCTCGTGGATGGAAGAAAGCTCGGGCTCCTCGGGAGGAGAGTGGCACTTCCTCTGCCCCAGCTGTGCCAGCTTCCGTCAACCCTGCTCTACGTGATGAAGTGTCTGGTGGCCGTGGTAGAGCGTTTAAGGAATTTCTACTGTTCCACCCACCGACTTTCGAAGGTCAATCAGATCCAGAGGCAGCTAGAGCGTGGCTCGATGCCACTGTGTGCGTGTTCCAGTCGATGGAGTGTGCAGATGATGAGCGAGTCATGTTGGCTACTTATCAGCTTCAAGGTACCGCACGCACGTGGTGGACCGTAGAGTGGGAAGTTGCCTTCCGTTCTCGTCCGCTTCGGCAAATCACCTGGGCTGAGTTCGTTGCTGCTTTCGAGTGTGCTTACACTCCAGCCTATCTCAAGTTAGCAAAGATGTATCAGTTTCTGGAGGTGATGTAAGGTGACATGACTGTGTTGCAGTACCGAGATAAGTTCATTGAGTTGGGCAGGTACGCGCCCCATATTTTTGCAGATGAAGCTATGAAGACTCAGCAGTTTCTGCGCGGACTGAAAGCGGAATTGAGTCTGCCGTTGTTCGCTACCCGAGTGTCTGAGTTGGATTCAGCGTACCAGGCAGCTGTTGTAGTGGAGATGGAAATGGCGAGGACTCGAGGGCTTTCTCAGGCAAGAATGGTGCAGCCGACTGTGCAATTTCAGCCGACTTACCAGCCGTCTGTCTCGGGAGTCCCTTCTGCCGTTCCTGCTGTCAGCGGTGTTCTTCCTTCTTCCGACTCCCATTTCTGACAATTCAAGAACAAGAAGTCGAAGAGGAAGTTTGAGCATTCGGCGCCTTTCGATCCGAGTCAGCTATCCGTTCCTTCTGTTCGACCGCGTCAAGATTTTTCCAGTGGTCAGCAGCATCCGTGTCCGAGGTGTGGTGAAAGTCATCTAGGCGTGCCATGTTCTTTGCCGATCGTTTGTTATCACTGTGATCAGCCGGGTCACGTAGCTCGAGACTGTCCACTGAAGCCGAGGACGGTGCAGTTCTCGCAGTTTAGCCAGCCGCAGCAGCCCCAGTTTCACCTTCCTCCGCCGCCTCAACCTCAGCCGCCGTACCTTCCTGTTCCAGTTCCTTCACTATAGTCTTCTGCAGCCAGCCGTCCTCCGAGAGGCAGGGTTACTCACATCACTCGCGCAGAAGCTGTGGCAGCTAATCTGGTAGAAGGTACGGTTTCGATTTTTGGTCGTCCAGCTCATGTTCTTTTCGATTCGGGTGCTACTCATTCTTTTGTGTCCGAGGATTTTCTTGCTCGCATTGAGGAGCCTGTGACCGAAGTGTCCTATAATTTGCTCGTGGAGTTACCTTCTGGAGATTTCATGTCTACTCCGGTGTGTCTGGAAGATTCCCCTATTGTCGTCAGCAATCGGCCGAAGCCTGTGAAGCTCTATGCATTGAAATTGGCCGAGTACGACGCTATTCTAGGCATGGACTGGCTGGAATTGTATAGTGCCGTGGTTGACTGCAGATACAAGCGAGTCTATTTTATACCACGCGGGAAGCCATCCTTTTATTTCCAAGGTATCCATTTTTGTTCTTTTCGTTTGTTTATTCCTGCCGTAGGTGTAACTTTCTTCCAGTTTCCTCCTTGTCCTTTCGTTTAATTTCGAGGATGAAATTATTTTTAGGGGGGAGGGACTGTAAGACCCGCGTCTTAAGCGGATCCTTAGTGGTTCGGATCTAGATTTTATTCTGTGAATTTCGGCTATTTTTGTGGATTTTTAGGCTATTTTCTGGTAATTATTTGGATTAGTTGTGGATTTATTGGAATATATATATATATATATATATATATATATATATATATATATATATATATATATTCATCTCCCTCTCTCTCCCCACCGATTTCTCTCTCCCTCACTCGTTCTCTCTCTCACCCTCTCTCTCCCTCACGCGATCCCTCCTCCCCCACTCTCTCGGTCTTGGTCCGGACGGTCGCGGATCGAGGCGCGGGAGGTGTCGTTGGAACCGGCTCATCTCGAGGAACGTGTAGGTGCCGACCTCGTCGCGATTCGTTGGGCGTGGAGACGGGACGGGGCGAGAGGAGCCGCGGAGACCCCTTGCTTGCATGCGGCCCAAACTCAGTTTTCATCGCGATTAAGGTAGGGGGATGGAATCCTTGTCTCGCTAGGATCGCATTGGCATAGCATGCATGCCCATTCATAGATGTTTTCTTCAATTTCCATGAAATTTCCATGTTAGTGTAATTTTGGGCTAAATTCTAGAAAATCACTTCATGGGCATTGTTTTTATGTGTTGATGCATGCTTTAGTAGTGTAGCGTTGTGGTTTGGTAGGTTTTATAGTTTTTCTTTGTTTCCCCGTCGATCCGGCTCGACCGGGAGGGGGCTCGGTTTTAAGCGTTTTGGTTTTAGCTCCCAGTCGGTGTGACGGTCCTACCAGGAACCGTCACACGTGTAACGGCCCTCACGGGACGCGTTACAGCACTGTAACGGCCCTTAGCAGGGGCGTCACAGTGTGTGTAACGGTCAGTCCCCTGACCGTTACACTTCTGCTCATTTTCTGTTGGCCTCGTATGGCGGTTGGCCTGACGGCCCGTCGGCTGGCCGTCAGGGCGCCCTAACGCGCCAGCACGAGCGCGTTACACCGCTTGTGAACGGTTTGAAAAACTGTTCGTTGATTTTGGCCTCGGGTGGCTGTAACGGCCAGGGTCCAACGCGTTACAGTTGATGTAACGCGCTGCACCCAGACCGTTACGCGCGGTGATGGCGTGGCCGCCGATCGTTACACCCTGTTTGATCAATGTGGGATTCGTTTGGCTTCGGTGGCTGTGACGGCCAGGGGCGGACGCATCACAATCGATGTAACGTGCCAGTCCTTGACCGTCACACCACTGTGACACGGCGGATGTCGACCGTTACATTCCCTGGGGTTTTCAATAGCTGTCTGCTTGTTCGATTCTGATAGAGTTGCTTTCACTTCCTTGTGATGGAACCACTAGTCGTAGCCCAGCGACTGAGTGTGTCGTCCCACCTGGGAGAGGTGGAGGGGTGTTCCCATTGAACAGTTTGTAAGCTAGTTACTGTGGGCCCCTGCGGTTACCGTTGCGTCCAACAGGGGGGGGAAACTAGCTAGAGATCTGGCTCTAGGCAGGAGTCAGTGTGTGCACACGTGGTCGGAGACTTGGACTGACACTGACGAGTGTTGCTCTGACTAGTACTTGGTTTGGTCCTATTACGCCTCTCGTTTGTCGTGAGCCAGACTTGCGAGTTGCCGAGACGCAGTGTAAGTCGTCAGGGGACGCATTTGGTCTTGTTCTTCTAGTGGGTTGTTCCACCTCTCACTTCACTTGGTTAGTGCTAGCTTATTCTGTTGGTAGATTTATTTCCTGTCGTTGTTATTTATTTATTACTTGTGCATATGTCTGTTTATTGTTTAAATGCATGCTCTAATTGCTTTTATATTTGCCTGCCTGGTTGTTTAGTGTGAGGTAGGGATCCGCGTGACCCCTACTGAGTCTGGCTGTGACTCACCCTTCCTTCTTTCAGGTGAGCCGCCCCAGTCATCCGCCGGTTTTGCTCGGGGTTGTGCCGAGCGTCGTTAGAGTGCCAGCTGTGTTGGTTTGTCTTTTTGTTCTTTTGTGCCGATGTATGCCCCGTGTAGTTGTACAATGGACCTCTCTCTTTTTGTAAATCTGGACTATTGTATATATTCTACCACTCTGATATTTTAAATTGCTTTCACATTTACTTATTAATTGCTGTTCTAATTAATATTGCGCGCCTGCGGTCCCAAGTCATTATGCAACTCCTCAGCAACTTCCACTAACCCTTCAGGGGCCTCATCAGCCTCTTGGGTGGCTTCCCCAGTTCTTGGTATCGGTGTATCGATTTTATCGGTATATCGATATCCGGAGCTCTGGGTCGTCACATAATGTGTGCAAAGATGAGGAATGCAATGACCTAGTATTTCCTTAGACTTAAATATGCACAAACTTCTATACCAGACTTGCATAGTACAAACTCATTCTTACTGACTTAGACTAAGCACCGACTAACACAACCTTGCAGAGAGAGAAATAAATGCACTGACTCAGACTTGACAGACCAGACATTATGAACTCAACATAGATGAATGCACCGACCTAATTCCAACTAACATGAAACGATGCACAAACCTTGGAGACATACGAGCAGATATACACAAGCTAGCATAGTGCACAGAGAAGATGTGCACCGACCGTGTGGTGACACATGACAATGATGCACTGTCTTATGTGCTCGCAGCAACTAGATTTGCACAGACTTCAACTGAGTGCGCTGCCGTGCATTGCACCGACTTGCATCTACCAAGACAGTGTGCACGGACTTGAATGCACAAACCTAAATGCACATGAACAATGACATGCACTGACTTTGTTGTGCAGCCTAGTATGATGAACCACAAGTATGCATCATCATGATGTGCTGAACATAAGTGAATGCACTGACCTTGAAATGCACATTGATGGGGTCTGCATAGACCTTGGTCCCTAAAATGCATGAGTCAGACATGACCCTTTGAAAGTGTGTGCCTTACAAAAGTAGTATGCAACAAGCAAACTCATTAGCACAGCATCATTCAATCTTTCATATGCAGACACATGGTGACTTATAGTGTTTGCTATCATCAAAATCACAGGGACACAACAATCTCCCCCTTTTTGATGATGGCAACACTATGAGTAACACTAACTCGAATCAAATCAAATTATTCTCCCCCTTTGACTTCAGTAAAATGACAATAGTTTGAGAGAGAGATATAAGCATGCATGAAATGATTGATTTAGAATCTCCCCCTTTAACTACATCATTAAGGCATAGAAGAGCTATACTCCCCCTGGATAAATGAAGGAAATCAACAAGCACAGGGGCAGATAAACAATGCAATATGCATGACCTTCTCCCCCATGAACATGTGATACCAATTGTTATGAAACCAATTGTCATGAAATGAGGGAATTCAGGCAAATCATATCAATTGTTATGATTTGTGAACATTGCAAGGACAGCCAAGAGGGACTGTCAGAGGTAAGTCTGATACCAAGTGTAGAGAAAGATATGGACTGGATTGTCAATGAATAGATGAGACAGAAAGATTTTCAATAGGGTACAAAATTCATAAATCTTGATAAGCGAATTTCTGACTCTTCTATTATAAGAGATTATGAATGAGTCTAAACTTACCAGCATGATTTAAGAATGATGTATACAAAGTTTATCAAGAAAATTCAATACTCATATATGAAACACCTTTTAATAGAAATGAACCAAATGCACATATGACATTCTTGTTTTAACCTCCTTCTATCTTACTCATTGAAAATTAATGACTCCTATGGAAGTTACACAAGATAGTATTGAGATTAAACAGTTATAAATGTATCTGAACTTGTCTTTGATTCCACTAATTTTTAGATTTTTCTTTTGAACAACACACTATTTTTCTTGAGCAATCTTAGTTGATCAACACCTTTTTACATAAGGCACAACACGTCTTAGGTGAAGTGATCCAGTTACTCAGTGTGATAACTGCATTGCTTCTCAGTCATGAGAACAGAGTTAGCAATAGAAATGTCTTTTTACGTGAGGAGACACCTTGGTTAGAGACAGGAATCCCCAACTACTCAACACAATTATACTATTGCTTTGTCATATTTTCAATCATTTGTACAGCAGAGGTAACTATGACACTTCATGACATGGGTTTACTCCATTTCTTTGATAGAGGACCCAGTTTCTCGGTGTCTAAAGTCATTGCTCTGACCAACATTTCTTTCAATTATTTTCAGATTTTTCAGACAATGCTCAACACTGAAGTGTTTAAGAACAATACTCTCTACAAGTATCTTAACTAAAGAAGGCCATAATTTTAAAATTTTAGATTTCAGAAGGTTTTGCATGAAGTTACATGAGACAATTGGTTAAGATTTATTAAACATAATGATTTAGATATTTTTAAGACTTTTAAATAAAAACTCAATGAATACATTAGACTTAAATCAATTTGATTTATCAGACATTCTTAAGCCAATATAATAGAAGATTCTTATTTTTAAAATATGTCAGATTTATGATTAGGGTACACAGATTGGAATCTTCCCTCATTCAGATGAAGAGAAGTCTCAGACAGAATCAATAGCACAGAATTCTTCGAAGTGAAGCTCCCTTTCAGCAACCACAAAAGTAGTACACACAGAATTTCAGACACAAGAGCAATTGGGAAAAGATCAAAGAGTGCAGGATGAGTGAAAGTATGTCATAATGAGAATCAAGATGGATGCTCCCCCTGACAAGATGCACGATATATTAAGAAGTGTAAATGTCAGAAAGAGGAATGACATGAATGCATGCACTTAACATTCTTTTTGGTGTTTTCAAAATTAATAAAATGCTATGCAATTTACTGCATGTATGCAAGTGCATTAACCACTCATGAAGGACATGAAGACCATGCAGGGAATTAGCCTAATCAAGTATGCATGATACACAAGAAATGCTTTGACTTACTCACCCTGACTATGTGCATTATGAAACTATCATTTAAGTGCTACAAACACACAAAATATTGTGTGAGGAAAATCATGAAATATGCTCATGAAACAAATATGCAATTCCAACTAAGACAGGCTACAATTATTTTGATGATCAATTCAGATTTTTAGAGAAGATCAGTTAGAAGACGCACAGATGAATTAACATGTTATGCAAGAGATATGCAATGCATATAATGCTGAGCTAAATTTATCATGCTATGCAATCAATCAATTTAGCTGACAAATTGAGCAATGAATGTAAAGACAGAGAATACAGTGAATTTACCTGGAAGGCTCAGAAATGGAGTTGGAGAGGGAGATTTCTATAGCCCATCTAAGAGCAACCGAACTAGGTCCGTCAGGACCAAACAAGGCCCAGCTCATCCAAGTGACAGCCCCGCAGGTCCCACTTAGGATAAAAAGCCTAATAAGATTACTCGGGATCAAACCCTTCCTCGGCGGCCCTTAGGCTCGGAAGGCCCGAATGTCAGTTAGAATGGAGGAAGACCCATGCCCGAGTTATCCCCTCACCGGGATAGAGGCAAGCGCTCAGCGCCCACTCTGACCTATCTTCATCCGAGCTATGCCTATCGCCCGGATAGGGTTGGCACCCTTCATGCTTGGGTTTAACCGACGATTGCTTATCCACGCTGCCGTTGAGAGCCCTTTATGAGTAGGAGTTTTTGAGGACATAAAGAGCCCATGATGAGGACGTAACTCCCGCATGAAACTCCTCAGCTTACGGGAATCATGAGGCTTGCGCACTATTTAAACCTGGGACTCTCTCCCGCGGAAGGCAAGGCCCAACACACGCCTAAAATTCCTTGAGCAAGAACCACTTCACCATCTTAATGTAGAGGGATCTCGCGCCTCTCTTTTCCTCCTCCCTTCATAGCTTCCACCATTGCTCTACTGACTTAGGCATCGGAGGGTTTCCCCCAGGGAACCATCCCTGGGCCCCTTGATCTGTTTCCCTTTCTTGTAGTTCACTATTCGGTGATCATCCCCCAGCTCAAGGTCCAGCGCGAGATCACGCCTCTTCATCTGGTGCCGTCTGTGGGAAATGACCAAAGAGCCAGTATGGTGCGAAGAAGTTCAGGGAGGAGGTCCGCCGATGATAGGGGAAAGGCCATGGTGGCGGTGGGAGAAGGCCCCTTTCAGGCCTCACAAAATCCTCCCTCCAACGCCAACACCCCAGCCGACGAACTACCCCCTCCTCCCGCGATGGTAAGGCTACCACTCAACGACGGTGCTGACGCTTTCCAAGCCCTCAACGCAAATCTGGACATCCTCGTGGAACTCATGAGGACCCAGGCGGCCAGGGATGGAGGGTCACGCGCCCCTCCGGAGAGCCCTCCCCACGAGAACGCGTCTCAGCACACCGCCGGAGGCCGCTTCACCCTCCGAGGCCGGCAGATTATCCGTAACAGGTCAGGAGGACCTTCACAAGCCCCTCCCCCGGAGCAAGAGTCTCCTCCACGCCAAAAAGGGGAAGACCTGTGACACGCCATCCAAAACCAGAGACTGAAGCTCCCGGAGAGCGCCCAGGAAGTCCCACCAGCCCCATAAAGCGGCGATAGTCGGAGTTATCCCTCCGACTGCGAGAATTCGAGAGACGTTTCACAGAGCAAGAGCGCGCCCTACGCGCCTTGCAACATGTCTCTCCGATAGAGGATCAGGAGAAATCCCCTTTCTCCGATTACATCTTGAAGGCATAGGTATCTCCCAGAACCTCCATTCCGACCTTCAAGTCCTACGACGGCCAAGGCGACCCGGCCGACCACTTCGACAGCTTCGACGCCCTGATGACCCTTCACGGAGCGTCCGACGCCATCAAGTGCCAAGCCTTTGTGACCACCTTGGTCCAAGGTGCCCAAGCATGGTTTCGGGTCCTCGCCCCCGAATCCATCCAAGATTTCAAGCAATTCGGGCGAGTATTCAAGGAGAGTTTTGCCGGTAGCGGCCCCCCGAGGTCTGTAGCGGGGCTATTGACTCTCAAGCAGGTGCAAGGGGAGAAACTCCGGGCTTACATCAACCGATTCAAGTCGGAAGCCCTGAGAATCCCCCGCCTGGATGTAGCCTCGGCCATAACTGTGTTGACCGGGGGCACCCGGGACGAGAACCTCCACCGCGAGCTTGTCCTCCACCATCCCTCGACCCTTGCCGAGCTAGTGACTCTGGCTTTACGCCACGCCGAGTGCGAAGAAGTACTCAGCGCGTGCCGAGGCGCAACCGGCTCGGGTCGGGAGGGGGACAAGAAGCGGGCACTTGAGTTAAGCTCGGGCCAAGGAAAAAGGCGGAACCGAGACGGAGAGCACAAGGAGCCGTCCCGGAAGTACGAGTGGTACACTCCCTTAACCGCTCCGGTGTACGAGATATATGAAGACATCAAAGGCTCGGGCCTTCTCCGCCAACCCGAGCCAATGAGGTCGAGAAATTTCAATCGCAGCAAGCATTGCCTGTTCCACAGTGACCACGGGCATCATACCAATGATTGCCACCAGCTCCAGGATGAGATCGAGCGCCTCGTCCGCTAGGGACACCTATCCCGGCTTGTGGCTGGGCGTGAGGAGGACCGAGGTGCCCCAGAGGAAATCGACAACACCCCTCGCGGAGTCTACATCAACGTCATCGTTGGAGGAGCTGCATCAGGAGGGGACAGTAGCCGAGGAAGGAAGCGTCATGCTAAGCGGGCGAGTGGAGCCGTCGAGCCTCCCAAGGCCCCACCAAGTGAGCCCCAGGTCATAGTCTTCTCCGACCAAGATCTGGAAGGGCTGACCACCCCGCCTGACGACGCCCTAGTCATATCGGCCATAATAAACCATTGTAACGTAGACAGAATTCTAGTTGACAATGGAAGTGCCCCTGATGTATTATCTTACGAATGTTTCCTTAAGATGGGGGAGAATCCGTCTAAACTCCGCCCGATCCGAACCCCCCTTTACGGGTTCAATGGCCAAGCCACTTATCCCGAGGGAGCCGTAAGCCTGCCGGTTACTCTCGGCACCTCACCCAAAACCGTTACGGTCATGGTGGACTTCATAGCGATCAAGGGTATGATAGCATACAATGTAATCTTCGGTAGAGGAATCCTTAGCCAAACGAAAGCGGTGCCCTCTACCTATCACCAAAAGATGAAGTTCCCCACCAAAACTGGGATGGGGGAAGTCCGAGGTAACCAGCCGACGCCCAGAAGGTGCTATAATATCTCGGTAGAAGCCACAAGGCCAGATGGGAAGAACAAGGGTCCCCGGGAAGTCGGGGAAAACCCCGTAACCTCCGAGCCTAGAGGCGAGCTGCTAACGGTTTTCATAAATGACGACCCGACCTACCGTCTGAGGTTCAGCAGCAATACAAAGAGTTTCTTTCCGTGTATACCTGAGTCTTTGCATGGTCTGATGATCAACTCCCTGGAATACCGGAAGAGACGGTAATGCATAAGCTCAACCTCGACCCGACCGTGAAGCCCGTACAACAACGCAGAAGGAAGCACGCGCTAGAGAAGCAGGCGATCATCAAAGAGCAGGTCACCAAGGGGGAAAAGACTGGTCTTTTTAGACCGGTCCTGTACCTGACGTGGCTGGCTAACGTCGTCCTGGTGCCAAAAGCTTCAGGAGAGTGGCGAATGTGCATGGAATTCACCCACTTGAACAAGGCCACACCAAAGGACTGCTATCCGTTACCGAGCATCGACCAACTGGTTGATTCAACCTCTGGCAACAAAATACTCAGTTTCTTGGATGTCTATTCAGGTTACCACCAGATCAGAATGGATCCAGGAGACGTCGAGAAGACCACCTTCATTACCAACTTTGGCGTATACTGCTACACTCGGATGCCTTTCGGGTTGAAGAACGCTGGAGCCACGTACCAGAGGCTGGTCAATCATATGTTCGAAGGACATCTCAGCCAGAACGTCAAGGCCTATATTGACCACATGCTCATCAAGACCCCCAAGGCCGAGGATGACTTTGCCGACCTAGCTGAGACCTTCAACACCCTCCTGAGGTACAATATGAAGCTCAATCCCACCAAGTGTGCCTTCAGAGTAAGATCCGAGAAGTTCCTGGGTTTTTTAGTCACCCAGCGTGGGATTGAGGCCAACCCCGACAAGGTCCAGGCCATCCTGGACATGCGTCCACCCACCTGCATCAAAGACGTCCAACGCCTCACTGGGCGCATTGCCGCGCTCAGCAGATTCCTGTCCCGCGCGGCCGAACGGTGCCTACCCTTCTTCAAGCTATTGAGGGGGTCCAAAATGGCATCTGCTACGTTCGTGTGGGCGAGAAATGCCAAAGGGCGTTCGCCAAGATTAAGGAGTTCCTAGCTTCGCCCCCGGTGCTTTCCAAGCCCGTCCTAGGTGAAGCCTTGTATCTCTATCTCTCGATGACTCCATGTACAGTTAGCTCGGTGCTGGTCAGAAATGACTCAGGAGTCGAGAGACCGATCTACTACACCAGCAAGGTGCTCAACGAGGCTAAAGAAGGTACCCCACAATCAAGAAACTCATGTTAGCGTTGGTTACCTCGGCCAAGCGCCTCTGACCCTATTTCCAAGGGCATTCCATCACCGTGTTGACCGGTGAACCTTTGAAGAGGATCCTCGCTCACCCTGAAGCCTCGGGACGCCTCGTCAAGTGGGCCATCATGCTCGGGGCCTACGATATATCATACCGGCCTCCCTCGGCTATCAAAGGACAGGCGTTCGCAGACTTCATCACCGAGAGCACTATCCCAACCAAAGAAAAATCTCCGTCCGCGCCCGGGCCAACCTGAGAACTGCTCGTCGATGGATCCTCCAACTCGATCGGAAGCGGCGCTGGAATCCACCTGAAGTCCCCCGAAGGAGTAGAGCTACAATACGCCTTGAAGTTCAACTTCCAGGCGTCCAACAACGCCTCTGAGTACGAAGCCCTTATCTCGGGAGCCCGCATGGCCTGATGATTGGGGGCTGAGCGAGTCAGAATTCACACTGACTCCCAACTAGTCGCTAGCAAGGTCAACGGTGATTACGAAGCTCGAGAAGCACCGATGATCAAATACCTCCAGCTGGTCAGAGCCGTGGCACAACAGTTCGAGAGTTTTGAGGTAGTTCGAATAGCTCGGGAAGAAAACACCCGAGCGGACGCCCTCTCTCGGCTGGAACCCTCTCTTGACCCCGAGGGTACTCGATCGGTCCTTCTCGAAGAGCTAGAGTGACCGAGCATCGATTCGGAGCTCCTGGCTGTTGACCAGGCCTCCCCAAGCGACTGGCGCAGCCCCTACTTATCGTGGCTCCAAGACTCTCAAGAGCCTCCCGACCCCCGGGAAGCCCAAAGATTGAAGTACCAAGCTCGGCGATTCATCTATCTGGACAGCACTCTCTACCGAAGATCCTTCTCCGGTCCTCTCCTGAAGTGCCTCAATACTGACGAAGCCAACCGAGCGATTCAAGAAGTTCACGAAGGCCTGTGCGGACCGCATTTAGGAGGAAGGTCACTCGCTAGGATCTTGCTACGGTAAGGTTATTCGTGGCCCACTCTGTAGTGAGACTGCTCAACCTACGTACAGCACTGCAATCGATGCCAGCGATTTGACCACTTGGTCCATCAGTCGGCAATGGAGCTCGTTACCCTAGCCGAGCCATATCCTTTCGCTCGCTGGTGAATCGACATCCTCGGGCCGTTCCCCATGGCTCAAGCCCAGAAGAAGTTCGTCATCGTCGCCATCGACTACTTTACCAAATGGATCGCGGCCGAAGCCACAGCAAGAATCACCGAGACAGTCGTCTAGAGTTTTGTATGGAAATCGATCATCTGTCGCTACGGCATCCTCCGATTGGTAGTGAGCGATAATGGTCGGCAATTTGATTCTCATTATTTCTGAGACAAATGCACCGACCTAAACATTCGTGCTGGGCCCCGTAGTGCAGGAACACGGTTCTAGATGGGGGGGTGAATAGAACCCTCTACTAAAATTATGTCCAATTAAAACTTTAAACTAGCTCGCAGCGGAATTAGCAAGATTGAGGAATTTAAATTAATTACAATAGACTAGATTCTCTCAATCTAACCGTACTCACTCGAACGGATAACTAGATATGAACAATAAAGCAAACCACCACAGCACAAACCACAATGCACGGGAATTTTTAAGGTGGTTCGGGACCACGACGGGCTCCCTACGTCCACTCCTCACCAAACCGGTGAGGCTTCACTGCTGTATAAAACAGCCCGGGGATAGATCCCCACACACACACGTAGGATGAAGCCTACACAATCACACGGAGTAAACCCCCAACCACACACGGGGAACACACCCCAAATGAAGCTCAAGCACACACACAGATATCCTCCGCACAAACCGACGCACACGCGTCAACACAAACACTCGGAGAACCCTTTCTCCGAACACCCACACAAAATATCCCTCCATAAATTTAAGAAGCAAAGACAAATAGATGCATTAAGCCCCAAACAAACTCTAGAGACTGAATCAAAGAAGATAAAGGATGTATGAAGCTCCCCCTTCAAGAAAGACTCCGGCTCTTCTTGGCTCGTTGTCGGATGGCCGCGATTTCAGCGTCCTCGCGTTCCTCTCTTCGAGACGTTTCTTTTCTTCTTCTACCACGAGCTCCAAATCTTCATGGAAGTAGATGAAAACCACCTTGCAAGAGCTCCTCTTCCTTTTCCCCCTTTCCTTGCCCTACAAGATAGAAAGATAGCACATTAGGGTTCTTATCTTTCAAAATCGGAGTTCACATTTATATATATAGAGAACTGGATAAAAGACTCATATAACTCTCCTAAAACATGTTAGAAACACCCTAATAACATTAGAAACCATTAGGGGGTAGTTTGGTAAAGTTTGGAGAGGTTTAGAAAGGGTTTCGGACGCTCCCGAGAATCCCGTGCCGGAATGGGTCGACCCCTGGGCAACCAGAGGGCGGCCAGCAGCAAATCTGCTGTCTGGCAGTCAGGGGTCGACCCGATGGGTCGACCCATGGCAGTGGGTCGACCCCTGCAGACAGGCTGCATATTGCAGCTTCTGTCCAGCCCAGTTCCCCTAAGGGTCGACCCCTGCTAGTAGGGGTTGGAAAACACCGCTAAACCACCAAGATTTCATGGGTAAATAAATGAATAAATATTACCATAAACCCATGATGATCAACATGAATATTAACCCTGAAACACATGATAAAACAAGATGTTAGATCATAATCAAAGTTCATGAATCAAGCATTAACAATTTCAACTCGTTCACATAAAAATGCATCATACAACCCATTCAAACATGTGTTTGGCTTTCCATTTACAACCAACAAAAACACATTCCACCATATGACAAGTGTTTGTTGTAATGAAATTGAATCTCTCAATTGTCCAAATACAAAGGTATGAAAGCTCAACCTCAACTACCTCCATTTTAAGCATACAAGGTGGTTAGTGTATAACCATGATCCACTTGATATGGGAGGGTATAAAAATCATCCTTGGACCTGCAAAAACACAAGAGTATCAAGTTACCATAGATGTGAAAGTTAAGAGCTCATAAACTAGATTCTTCCAAAAGAACCTCCATAACTTGTCAACCATCCAAATACTCATTGCATAAACAAATGTTTCCATAAAGACATAAGTCACGAGCTATGGCATTTGGGGAACTTTGAATCTTTTATTGCATCCAAGGCATATGCAATGATATGGGAGCTCAATCATTCAAATAACATTGCCAAGATACGATTACATATCATGAAACTCAATTTGACAAAGTGCTAACACCTGAACACACACATGCAAACATATGCAAATATGTATTTTCATTATGCATCACCATGATCTCATACACATATGTAGCTATGCATATTTGTAAAGATGTTTCCACAATTACATTATCATTCAATTGCAAGGCTTTCTTTCAACATTCAAATTGCAAACATTCATGCCTCATGAAAGTATATAACATGCTAACCATTCAAACACACATTCATTCAAATGGCATTCTTGTTGACAAAAACTAACATTCATGAAGCATTATCTCACGAGGAGTATTGATATAAACAAGTGATCTTTTTAATCATCCATACATTGGAATCATAATAACCTCATGAATGATATGACACTGTCATTCAAATAGAAAGGTGTGTTCAATGAACATAATCTCATTGATTGAGACCTAATTGAAGCCATCTTCATAAGAGCCAACTTCATGCAATTCGTTCACACATCAAGTTAATAAATCAAGCTTTTAGTGCATAGCTCACAAGACCAAGCATTCATGCATTGCATGAGCAATATAGAACCAACTCTCAGAAGTCTTGTATGACCATTTCAAGCACATCACAAGCTTAAAAGCTTCAAGTAGAAAGTGCATGAACCACATTCATGTCTTTAGCAACTTAGAAGAATATGTATGAAAGCCCAAAGCGTCTCAACCAAAAATCAACATCATAACCCATGCATTTGAATAACATGTATGACCCTCAAAATCTCATATAGAAAATGCATGAAGCATACATTTTCAAACCATAATGACCCATGAAAAAGGTACATGAAACCACATGTATATCTATGCACAAGTATTCTGGGTCAACACACTGTAGCTCTCTTACCCAGAGTTCACTTAACTTATATGTGAATTGCAAAGTCTTACCAATGGTTCTTTGAAGAATGGAGATAGAATTAACACATGTTCTGAATAGTGGACAACAAGATGACTTATTTAAGCATTCTCTTGAGTTCCATTTGATGTCCATCATGGCTCGATCCTGCAATGCAAGAAGATTAGCACACTTGCATTCAAATAAGCATAAAGACTCATTCATGTTGATGGCATTCATGAAGCATTATTTTACAAATTCATTCTCAATCTAGAGCATGACTCCATAGCAAGAGAACAAGTATGATTCAAGCACATGAGAACATGAAGTATCATTCAAGCACAAGGCCAAGTAAGGCCAAGCAACACAGTTATTTTGTAATCATCAAATTCACATACACAATAATCTCCCCCATTTTGATGATGACAAAATGTATGCATTAATGCTCTCTCCCCCTTTGACATAATCAGAAATGGGGATCAACATGGGGAGTTCAGGATAGCATCAAAACCAAAACTAGCAAGCTTTCTCCCCTTATGGCAAAATGAGAACGGTCAAGCAAAAAATGATATGTTCAAAATGATTCATTTCAAAATGAACTATACCAATTGTTGGAAAGTATGAATTGTTCAAGATGATATCATGCATGAACTATATCCACGTTAAGAATGCCAAATATGTAAATATGCACACGATGAGCTTCATCTTACAAATGTAATGAATGTGGACTATGTGAATGCTAAATATACAAGAGTTATGCTCAGAATTAGACCAAAGGGGATTGCATGAACATGCAAGCACACAAGCACAACGGTCATGCACATAAATTTTACACATAGTAACTCCCCCTAAATGAGGTACGGGTTAACAAAAGAGCATGTGATTCAAATTCAAGATGTAAGACATGAGACATAACTAAGAGATTTGTGCATACTCAACAAGAAGTACTACATAAACCATGAATCGAAACAAAGTTCATAGAATACATACATCAGAAAAATACCCATGTGAAAAGTGATACAATGAATAATGAGCTTCAAAATATATGGATTTTCATATTTTCTAAAGAATAGTAAAAGGTAATCTTCTCTCTACACTTTCACTTTAGATTCTAGACTTTCGGCAGCTTCGCACAACCTCGATTTTTTTTCTTTTAAGGGACTTTACCGTTCGACGTGAGTTTCCTCATATGTCTCAATGGGGATTATCGGCTACTTGGATTTGTCACACATGTGGATTTTTATTTTACCTTTCGACGTGAGTTTTCTCATTTGTTTCAGTGGGGATTCTCGGCTACTCGGTTCCACATACCACTTATTAATTTTGTGGGGTAGGCAACTTTTTCCTCATGATTACTCTTTAATGTCCATGTAGAGATTTAAGTTCCCTTTAAAGTGTTGGAAGGGATTTCTTAAATCCTTATCAAGTAAAGTCATTAAATTCATTGTGTGCAAGAGTGTGGAGGTAAATTTTTATTTTACATATATAAAATGAATTCGACAAGACATGGCTATGACTCCCCCTAAATGTATGCACGGTCGGAGTCAAATCCTCCCTCTTAATATATGACATGTATCACATATGAATAAAGTCACTGCATTGCTGTTTAGCAAGAAGGTAAGGCCTTAGAGAGATCAAGAAATAGTTTCATAGTGTAAATACTTACAAGCATATAAGGATTCATGAAACATTCATGCAAGCATTCATGAGTCAAGATATGCGATTATCATGAAATATATGCATATGCTCTATATGCATAAATATGCAATATGCATCTTTTTGTCATTTTATATACATAGTATGTGAATGATATGCGAAGATGCCAATGCATTCTTTTTATGCAAGTTTTTAGTTTTTTGTGCATTCTTGAATATTCAAGCAAGCATGAAATTACTAAATGTATGAGATGGATTTTCAATGAAAATTACACTGAACCATGAGTATTTTATTTCAGATTTCATCATGGAAGGCCGTTTTCCTTAGAGCTCAAAAGTTCAACAATGATCATTCAGAAACAACATTGCATGAGACATAAGCTTCATTTTGAATATGTTAAGCCCTATAGGTGTGAATATGCAAGATGCATTTTGATGCCCATAATCAAGTGTCCTACAGATTTCACACATAATTTGGCAATGAGCAAGACAAGTGTTTGAACATCTTTTAACAAGAGGAGATTTTTTCAACATGTCAAACAACTTATCAATTTTACAAAGCAATCACACATGGTCAATGAGCCTTAAACTGAGCCATGGTCAACATTCAATATCAATTGTTGCATTTGATCATGCAAGTTCATAGTTTAGAAAATTTACCTTCTTGAAACAAGAAATATTTTCAATTGAAACCAATTATAAATTAAGATCATTGCAAATCAAGGTAAATTAATTTCATTCAAAACACATGGTTCCCCATAATTCAAACAATTCAATTTCTAAATTTTGATACAAGATAGAGAACATTGATCCTAAGATCACCTCACACATAGTGATAGCTTCCTGACAGACTTGATCTATCATTTCACATATCACCATTTGATATACCAAATATTCATTCATTGAAGACTTGTATGACTTGTGAGGAAATACAATTCAAACATCATATAAAAACCATAACAGAATAACATACCAAACATCAAAATCATCAAGTTTAACAATGAAAAGGTAAAGTTGGGATTTTACCTTATGAGTGTGCCTTGTTCCATTCTATTGGAACTTCTTTCATTCTTTATTTATCTCAAGACACACATTCTTAACAATCGACTCATTTGTCGGATCTTGGCACCCAAGCCTTCTTGGGTCCTTGGATGTTAGTAGCATATCTTCCAAATTTTTTCTTTGACTTTTTTATTGCCACTATATCATCATCCTTAATGATCCTGCAATCCTCAATGATATGTCCGTGGTTTCCACAATAAAATCATTGAGGAATGGCATTTCTAGCAAAGGATTTTCTTTTAAGAGCAAAGGTATTTTCAAAAGTTTTCCATATCTTATTTCCATAAGATGTAGGTCTAACAAAATTAAACCTAGCATTCATTCTAGAAGCATTAGAATCATGATTTTTCAAAAACCAACAGTTTTTCATAACATGCTCGTACTTCCCACAATGATAGCAACAAAGAGAAGTAGTTCTAACAAATGATTTTCCATTATTAGCATAAGTTTTTCTAAAGAACTTTCCATTGTTAAATGAAAACTTTTGAGCACGAAAGGCATGTTTATCACTGACTTTTCTTTGAAGATCAAACTTGGCATTCATGGCACAATAATCATCATTTTGTTTCACGAAGTAATTATCCATGACATGTCCAAGTTTATGACAATAGAAACAAGAAACATTTCTTTTTCTATTAAAGTATTTTATTCACTTTTCTGATTTGAAAAATAATTTTTCATCCTGTGACCTAGCTTACCACAATGAAAGCAAGAAACATTTCTTTTGATTTGAAAACATATTTATCTTGGCATACATGTTTGTCATCCTTTTTCATGACAACACAATCATCCATCACATGTCCATTCAATCCATAATAGAAACATTCAACATTTGATTTCATTTTCCGCCCTCCTTGAACTTTTTGAAATCCTTTTTCCATGGTGGGTTTTGTGTGAACATGTTTCTTTTTCTCAAAATATTTTTCAGATTTTTTTTTTGTGTAATAGGAGGAGGAGCATTTGAAGTGCTAGGGATATCAAAAGCATGAACAAAAGAGATTTTTAGTTTTGATTCGAAAGAATTTTTGTTGATTGGAGAATATCCAAGACCTTCTTTTTGAAAGTTGACCTTAACACCTAGTATTTTGTCTAAGTTCTCCTTCCCTTTGACAAATTTAGACAATGATACATTTAAGTCTACAATTTCAGATTCAAGGGATGTAATGTGCAATTCATAGCTAGCTATCTCCTGTTCACTGCAAACAATGCTCTCATTCAATACTCTATTTGCAGTTTTATAGCTCTCAATTTCTTGTTCTAGCACATGCACTTTTTCACATTCATCTTCATGTAATTTGACATTAACAGATTTTCCTTTTTCAAGAACTAGCAGTCTTTCAGACATGGCGTTGTTTAATTATTTCAACTTTTCATTTTCAGATTTCAACAATGTATTTTCTTTTTCACTTTTATCAAAAATGTTCAATCTACCTTCAAGCAAAGCATTTTCGATTAGCATGGCACCATTTTTCTTTTTAAGTTCCTCATTTTCAAACATGATGCTCTTGCTATCAATTTCAGAATCAAGAAGTTTTTCAAGCATTTTATCATCGTCAGATAAGGAATCTAACTTGTTTCTAAGACATTTTTCAGTTTCTTCAAGAAACGAAATCTTAGATAACAAGAGTTTATTTTGATCACTCAATTCATGGCAAACATTCTCATTTTCAAAAGTAATATTAGATTTTCTAAACATCTCTAGCTCTTCATTCATGCAAGACATCTCATCTGAAAATAATTCTACTTTAGATTCTAAAAGTTCATTTTCATATTCTAGGTTCTCAATCTTTGACTCCAATGTTTTACAGTTTTCACATGAAAGATTATCATGCACATTCTCGTTAAGTTTCTTTTTCAATTTTCTATTTTCCGACTTGATTTTCTTATATTACTTTTCCAATTCATGATAATCATCAATAAGTTCATCAAGAGTAAAATATTCAGAATCAGAATTTACCTCTTCTACATTTTCCTCACTTTGTTCATCAACATCGTCGGCCATGAGACATTTTTATCTTTCCTTCTCTTGAGCTTTGATCAACTCATCCATAAGCTCCTTTGCCGACCTACAAGAAGATACAAAAGGATACTTGTTAGTACTCACGGAAGATACCAGCTGACATATGCTCTGCTATCAGAACTACTACTTTTTCACAGATGCAGGACCAGGAGGTTTGGTCTCTATCATCATCAGGCTACTGTGTAGTCTCTTCTGTATACAATTTTATTTGTAACAGCAATCATGAGCAGGGTCAACTACCTTGGTCCAAACTTTGGTCTAAATGGCTGCCAACCAAAATATCTGTGCTACTCTGGAAGATTGTATGGAACTGCTTACCCACAGACTACAATGTACAGGCTCTGGGTATTCAGATGTGCTCCAAATGCCATTGCTGCTCCCAGCCTCATGTAGAATCATTGCAACACATCTTTATTGCAAGTGAAATAGCCGTTGCTACATGGTCTTCCCTTTCGGCTATGAGGCTGTAGTTTGAAGGAAACTCTGCCAGGTTCAGGATTATCAATTCAGTTTTTATGCTAAATCTGAAATCTAAGTATGGTCTACTTTCTTTGGCTGTCATCGGTTACACCATGTGGGAGCTTTGGTCTGCAAGAAATTTGGCCAAATATGAAGATAAGCATATCTCCAAGCTAAGTCTGCTTCACAGCATTGTCACCCAAGCCAAAACAATTTGTGAACTGTCGGATTTAAGAGAAGACAATCCAAGCAGGAAGCTAATTCTTTCACAACTTGGAATAAAAGGAGGCAGCACTATAAACCCCATACTGAAAATTGTCAAATGGGTTTGTCCGCCATGGCCTTTTCTTAAACTGGATACCGATGGTGCAAGTAAGAATTTAGGTACATCAGGTGGGGGTGGTCTAATCCGAGATTCTAAATGTGAAATTGTCATTGCTTTCTCCCACTTCTATGGGGTTGCCACTAGTATCATTGCTGAAGCCAGAGCCCTATTAGATGGACTCAAATACCTTAGAATGGTATCCTCTCATCCGACATTGATTGAATGTGATTCCAAAATCCTTGTGCAAACAATCAACAAGCAAGCTCACTGCCCATGGTCTATCCTTACTTATGTCAGAGAAATCAGGGAATTACTCTCTCAAAGGGACTCAGTCACTCATATCTTCAGAGAAGCAAATGTTGTTGCTGATTTGTTAGCCTCCCTAGCTTGCACAAATAATTGTAATTCTTTCTTTTCCTCACATGAGCTACCCACGAATATCAAGGGTGCAACTCGGTTGGATAAGCTAGGTATGCCTAGCATCCGTATCATGTAATTTTCATTTGATGTTTATCTGAATAAAATGAACCTCTTAGTGGTCTAATGGCGAAGTGTTTCCTCCTCGAGGAGCACTTTCCATTTCACCTCTAGGCAGGGTTTTTGAAAAAAAAAAAGTACTCACAGAAGCTTTTAATAAACTCAAGACAGTGAGATTTTCATGTTTATTCAATTTATCATGATTAGACCACTTGGTCTCATCTAGAGGTAATATGTGAGGACTATCATAAATCAACTTCCAAAGATTACGATTAATAGAATTAATCATTCCACATAGTTTACCTAACCACGAAGTAAAATCAGAACCATTAAAAATAGGCAAGCAATTCATTGATACATGCTCAATAGAAAAATTCATGATTGTAGAATGCACTGGGATCACTCTGTAGATCGCTAGATCTAGGGACAACAGAGCCTTGCTCTGATACCAATTGTTGGGTCCTATAGTGCAAAAACACGGTTCTAGAGGGGGGGGGGTGAATAGAACCCTCTACTAAAATTATGTCCAATTAAAACTTTAAACTAGCTCGCAGCGGAATTAGCAAGATTGAGGAATTTAAACTCATTACAATAGACTAGATTCTCTCAATCTAACCATACTCACTCGAACGGATAACTAGATATGAACAATAAAGCAAACCACCACATCACAAACCACAATGCACGGGAATTTTTAAGGTGGTTCGGGACCACGACGGGCTCCCTACGTCCACTCCTCACCAAACCGGTGAGGCTTCACTGCTGTATAAAACAGCCCGGGGATAAATCCCCACACACACACGGAGCCAAACTCCAACACATACACGTAGGATGAAGCCTACACAATCACACGGAGTAAACCCCCAACCACACACGGGGAACACACCCCAAATGAAGCTCAAGCACACACACGGATATCCTCCGCACAAACCGACGCACACGCGTCAATACAAACACTCGGAGAACCCTTTCTCCGAACACCCACACAAAATATCCTTCCATAAATTTAAGAAGCGAAGACAAATAGATGCATTAAGGCCCAAACAAACTCTAGAGACTGAATCAAAGAAGATAAAGGATGTATGAAGCTCCCCCTTCAAGAAAGACTCTGGCTCTTCTTGGCTCGTTGTCGGATAGCCGCGATTTCAGCGTCCTCGCGTTCCTCTCTTCGAGACGCTTCTTTTCTTTTTCTACCACGAGCTCCAAATCTCTATGGAAGTAGATGAAAACCACCTTGCAAGAGCTCCTCTTCCTTTTCCCCCTTTCCTTGCCCTACCAGATAGAAAGATAGCACATTAGGGTTCTTATCTTTCAAAATCAGAGTTCACATTCATATATATAGAGAACTGGATAAAAGACTCATATAACCCTCCTAAAACATGTTAGAAACACCCTAATAACATTAGAAACCATTAGGGGGTAGTTTGGTAAAGTTTGGAGAGGTTTAGAAAGGGTTTCGGACGCTCCCGAGAATCCCATGCCGGAATGGGTCGACCCCATGGGTCGACCCCTGGGCAACCAGAGGGCGGCCAGCAGCAAATCTACTGTCTGGCAGTCAGGGGTCGACCCCAGGGGTCGACCCTTGCAGATAGGCTGCATATTGCAGCTTCTGTCCAGCCCAGTTCCCCTAAGGGTCGACCCCTGCTATTAGGGGTTGGAAAACACCGCTAAACCACCAAGATTTCATGGGTAAATAAATGAATAAATATTACCATAAACCCATGATGATCAACCATGAATATTAACCTTGAAGCACATGATAAAATAAGATGTTAGATCATAATCAAAGTTCATGAATCAAGCATTAACAATTTCAACTTGTTCACATAAAATGCATCATACAACCCATTCAAACATGTGTTTGGCTTTCCATTTATAACCAACAAAAATACATTCCACCATATGACAAGTGTTTGTTGTAATGAAATTGAATCTCTCAATTGTCCAAATACAAAGGCATGAAAGCTCAACCTCAACTTCCTCCATTTCAAGCACACAAGGTGGTTAGTGTCTTACCATGATCCACTTGATATGGGAGGGTATAAAAATAATCATTGGACCTGCAAAAACACAAGAGTATCAAGTTACCATAGGTGTGAAAGTTAAGAGTTCATAAACTAGATTCTTCCAAAAGAACCTCTATAACTTGTTAACCATCCAAATGCTCACTGCATAAATAAATGTTTCCATAAAGACATAAGTCACGAGCTATGGCATTTGGGGAACTTTGAATCTTGTATTGCATCCAAGGCATATGCAATGATATGTGAGCTCAATCATTCAAATAACATTGCCAAGATACGCTTACATATCATGAAACTCAATTTGACAAATTGTGAACACCTGAACACACACATATGCAAACATATGCAAATATGCATTTTCATTATGCATCACCATGATCTCATACACATATGTAGCTATGCATATTTGTAAAGATGTTTCCACAATTACATTATCATTCAATTGCAAGGCTTTCTTTCAACATTCAAATTGTAAACATTCATGCCTCATGAAAGTTTATAACATGCTAACCATTCAAACACACATTCATTCAAATGGCATTCTTGTTGATAAAAACCAACATTCATGAAGCATTATCTCACGAGGAGCATTGATATAAACAAGTGATCTTTTTAATCATCCATACATTGAAATCACAATAACCTCATGAATGATATGACACTGTCATTCAAATAGAAAGGTGTGTTCAATGAACATAATCTCATTGATTGAGACCTAATTGAAGCCATCTTCATAAGAGCCAACTTCATGCAATTCTTTCACACATCAAGTTAATAAATCAAGCTTTTAGTGCATAGCTCACGAGATCAAGCATTCATGCAATGCATGAGCAATATAGAACCAACTCTCAGAAGTCTTGTATGACTATTTCAAGCACATCACAAGCTTAAAAGCTTCAAGTAGAAAGTGCATGAACCACATTCATGTCTTTAGCAACTTAGAAGAATATGCATGAAAGCCCAAGGCGTCTCAACCAAAAATCAACATCATAACCCATGCATTTGAATAACATGTATGACCCTCAAAATCTCATATAGAAAATGCATGAAGCATACATCTTCAAACCATAATGACCCATGAAAAAGGTACATGAAACCACATGTATATCTATGCACAAGTATTCTGGGTCAACACACTGCAGCTCTCTTACCCAGAGTTCACTTAACTTAAGATATGTGAATTACAAAGCCTTACCAATGGTTCTTTGAAGAATGGAGATAGAATTAACACATGTTCTGAATGGTGGACAACAAGATGACTTATTTAAGCATTCTCTTGAGTTCCATTTGATGTCCATCATGACTCGATCCTGCAATACAAGAAGATTAGCACACTTGCATTCAAATGAGCATAAAGACTCATTCATGTTGATGGCATTCATGAAGCATTATTTTACAAATTCATTCTCATTCTAGAACATGACTCCATAGCAAGAGAACAAGTATGATTCAAGCACATGAGAACATGAAGTATCATTCAAGCACAAGGCCAAGCAAGGTCAAGCAACAGAGTCATTTTGTAATCATCAAAATCGCATACACAATAATTCGCAATCACTTCACCTCGGTCACCCACCCTCGGGCTAACGGGCTGGTCGAAAATGCCAACAAGACTATCTTAAAAGGCATCAAGGTCAGGCTCGGCAAAGCCAAGGGCAGCTGGCTTGAGGAATTGCCAAACGTACTTTGGTCACACAGAACGACTCCCAGAACGGCAACCGGTGAAAGTCCCTTTTAGTTGGTGTACGGCGCCGAGGCCGTTATCCCATTGGAGATTGCCAATCCCTCCCTCCGAGTCATCTGTTTCTCGCACGAGGCACACGACTAGAAATTGCTCAAAAACCTTGACCTAGCAGATGAGCTCCGAGAGATTGCCAGCATCCGAGCAACGGAATATCAACGCCGCCTCACTCGATACTACAACGCCAAAGTCCGAGATAGACACTTTCAACCGGGAGATTTCATCCTCTGGAAAGCTGAAGCCTCTCGACCACTTGAGACGGCAAGCAAGCTATCTCCTAATTGGGAAGGCCCCTACCGAGTGGTCGAAACGCTCGGGAAAGGAGCATATCGGCTATCCACGATGGAAGGAGAACCCATCCCTCGGACCTGGAACGCGACTACACTACGCAAGTTCTATTTCTGAACGTCGAGCATTATGTAAGCAATATGGAAATAAAATACAAGCCTCCTTTCTTTTATTCAAACAACTCGCTTGTACATCAGAAAGGCTGAAGCCAAGAAAATACATGTCAAAAAAGCAAAAAATCCATCTGGCGCCGCCGTCTGAGCCCATCGCTCGGCTCACTCGGTTGACCTTCCTGCGTCCAGCCACTAACTCTACCTTGTGTAGAAACTGGCTCAGATAAAGGGTAGTCGACCCCGTTGGCTCGGGTAGCTCGGAACAAAGGTGACAGAGGGATTAGGCAGGAGAAGGCTACCTTCCAAGTTGATAGAGATGGAGGAAGGGGAAGAGGGAATGCATATGAAGGCATCCTCTCTGCCAATCTGCCAACTCTTTGGAAGGAAGAGAGTGCAGGCACCCTTCGAAGAGTGAAAGAAATGATGAGAAGAGCAGAAAAGGGAAAAGAAACCAGCAGAGCTGGACGAGGAGGTAGGGGAAAGCCCGGAAAGGAGGGAGCTTAATTGACTTCCTCCTCCCCTCCATGGAGCGAGCAGGAAGGGACGGGCGGCAGGGATGCCTGATGCCCCCATCCGTCCACCATATCGCCCCCCCCCCCCCCCCCCCCGCAAGCACCGCCGGAAATGATAAAAAAAAGACGACGTGCCTCCGCACGTCGAACCCTCTTGAAATTTGTCTGCCGGCCGTCGAACCCTCTTTAAACCCGAAGCAGCAAGGACTCTCTGCCCCCCCCCCCCCCCCCCCCCCGTCTTCGACATCTTCATCTTCCGGAGCATCTTCCATGCTTCAAATATAATGGCACAACGCTACGTGAAGAGAGAATGAGGAAAGAATGTCGGGGAAAACCCTAAGCGGTGGAGAGGAAGGGACGCCCTTCAGACCTTTTATAGGCGAAGGGAGGCTATTTGCCTTAAATGATTCTCCCCTCGAAAACACGCCAAAGGGACCTCTCCCTACGAATGGTCACCTCAAGCTTCTCGTTTCCGCCCCAGTGGGACACACGAAGCGGCCAAACATTCAAAGCATGAGAGAACGGAAAGACACCCTGTCAGACGCTCACCCAACCATCAGGCGAGATCCACGTAGAAAGTATCGACACTTTCCAACTACTGTTGATACGCTGAACAAAATATGACAATGGCGATACGAAACAATTAAGTCTTCATCATAATGCTACTGCCTTACCTTTTTCCTACACAACAAGGAAAGTTTTCCTTCAGAAAAGGAAAAGACATGCAAAAAGAGAAAGCAAAGTATATACATTAGGCCTCTGGCCCACCCTGAAGCTCAGAAGTGGAAGGCTTAGACGGTCTGCCCCAGGCACCCTCGGCGACGATCGACCCTGGCACTGACCCCACCGGCATGGGAACTGCCTCGGTTGCGTGCCCTCCCGAGGCATCCGGAGTTGGCGACCCCTCAGACGAAGAGCCCCCCTGATCTTCTTCCTCTGACGTAGAAGAGCCGGAGAATGACAAGTCCGAGTCATAGCATTGCCTGGACGAGAAATCGATTATCTCAGACGCCTGCTCCTCGGCATAAGAGACGGCCCTGTCGTAGCCTTATTTGAACCGCTTGCGGATGCCTCGGCGAAGCGCTGACTCGTAGTAGGGGAGGGCAGCCTCTTTAAGGTCGATCCGGTAGGCCTCTGAGCTTTTGTACTGCTCGAGCACCTCTGCCCCGATAGATCCCACCCTACCAGCGAGCTCAGCTTTCTCCCGCTCCACCTCGGCTAACCTCCGCTCGGCCTCATCCATCTGCTTCTCGGCCTCCGTCGCCTGCTCCTACGCCTCAGCCCGATCAGCCTCGGCCTCCCGCCAAAGGCGCTCGGCTTCCTCCGCTCGGTCCACCAGTTCGTCACGCTCGGCCTCCCACCTGCCATCTAGCTCGATGCGAGCAACGCGCGCCTCTTCAAGAAGCCTGCTCTTCCTCTCAAGCGATTCGCGGGCCCTAGCTAGTTGCTCGGACAATTCCTGAGCCTCCACATGGCTCGCCCGCCCCAGCTCCCTAACTGAGGAAAGCCTACGCCGAAGCCCATCACACTCCTCGGCGAGCCGAGCCATCTTCCTATCAGACCCACCAAGGGTCCAGGCCAGGTTCGCCCGCTCTAACTCCGACCGAGCGTAAGCTTCTGCCAGAGTGGCCCCCATCTGGGCCAGGACCAAGCCGCCCTCCATAACAGTCTCAAGGGCCACGGACTGGGAATGCTGCCTGTCTCCCCCCTTCACCTTCGCGGCTATACCGCGACATATTTGATACAGAGGGCCATGGATGCCGAGCCTCTCCAAGGCCGCAGGAATAGAGACCCCCTCTTCGGTCGGTGTCTCGCTGGATGGCCCAGATCGAGCCGCGGCTTCATTCGCCCCTCGTGCCTCGGTCGGTCGGGGATGCGTCGCCTTTTCTTGTGACCCCCCAGCCTGGACCGGTTCGACGCCTGCGCTGCCACCTGGAGCGTCGCCTGCCTCAGTCAACGCCCCAATCTCGACCGTGGTCCCAGCCACCTGCCGCGTCTATGGGCCCCTCGGCTCCTACCGAGGGGAGAGCCGGGCCAGCACCGCTGCCAATCGTAGAAGCAGCCTCAGCCCCCTCGGCTCCGGCCGAAGGGGGAGTCGACCCAGCATCGTCACCGACCGCAGGGGCAGCCTGCTCACCTCCTCGGCCCCCTCCTGCTCGGCGGGTGGGAGAGCTCGCCCAGTAGGGTCGGCCCCATCATGCTCGGCGGAGGGGTGAGCCGTGGCAAGGTCGCCTTAGACTGCGAGAATGACCGCGGCCTTCTTGCCCCGCTTCCTGGCCTTCACGACGGCCCGGATCATGCCCTCGATGGGATCCTTGCGCTTGGACCCCCGCGGCCCGAAAGAATCACCCTGGGCCACCCCCTTGCCCTAACATCTGGCTCGGGAGCGACCCGTGGGAGCAGCCGACTGATCGGCAGCCGAGTCATCGCCGAGATCGATCACCTCTGCGACCTCCTCCAAAGCCGGCGGCCTGGTGTCTGCACAGAAGAAGATATGATCAGGAAAAGGAGACGGTCTTGTTGTGCCTGTTAGGATACAATGCCCGGATACAGAGGGGGGTGAATGTATCCTTTTACAATTAATGTCCAAATAAAAACTCAAGTGATGGACGCAATCTCAGAATAAAACCAAATTCAATTAAACCAAGGAGCAAACACAAGAGACGTGCCTATTCAAGCATCTAGCAGAAGCACACTCACAATGCAAACCACTGCTCAAGAGAATTTTAGGTGGTTCGGTCCTCCAGACCTACATCCACCCCACACTCAACCTAAGTGTGGCTACACTAACAGCTGGGCAACACAGCTTGCCAACAGAACCTGATACACAGTTTACCCAGGGGAACAGACTCCCCTCTTCCTCCAACCTGGAGGGAACCTCTAGCAACCCTCGGTCACTAGAAAACCAGAGACTAGCGTCTCTCTTCCTCTATACCAAGAGGGAACCCCTGGACTTGCAACCCACAAGCCCAGAACTGGAGATCAGATCTCCCTTCCTCCAAACCAGAGGGAACACACAAGTGACTTCCAGCCACTTGCAGACTAGAGGTCGAAGACCTCTCTTCCTCCAGACCAGGAGGGACCCGACCTTAGTCCAGAGGATCGGAAGTACAGAGCTAACCCAAATGAAAATGAAAAAATAAGAAAGGGAAAAATACACAGCGATCAGAAAGCTGTAAAGACAGATAACACAAATGTGGCTCGCATGGAGCTGACTGGCCTGGATTTGATCCACGGTCCAGTAGTCAGATCTTCAGGTAAGCTTCTCTTCCTCTTCTCTTCTCTCTCACTTTCTTCTCTCTTTCTCTTCTCCTCTTCTTCTACTCTTTTTCTCACTCTCGATCTCTGCTCCTCTATTCCTTTTGGCTCATATGCTTGCGCCCTGCTTCATCAGCCTTTCTTCCATTTATATCAGCAGCCAGCAGGATGATAGGGTACAAAGTGCGTGTGCCTCCCACGCTTGATCCAGAACTTTCCTGCCACGTGCCCTTTTCGTATTTGTTCCTCTAGTATAGGATCACGTGCAGCCTAGTTATTGGGGAATACTCTTCCTCGGACCTGCAAGGAGATAAAAACTATTAATACTCAGGGTTTACTCTATATATCTACCTGAAATGAGTTGGTTGACACTCAAGCTGAACCTGCACGAGGTATGTGGGAACGACAAGAGGTGCACTATATTGAGAACGACACGAGATACAGTGTTGACAAAACAAACACTACCAAGAGAATGACACGAAGTCCAAGGGTGACAATACAGATACTACAAAGAGAACGACACGAGGTAGAGAGAGAACAACACGAGATATACAATAATAAAGCTGACACTACAAAGAGAACGACACGAAGTCCAAGGGTGACAATACAGATACTACAAAGAGAACGACACGAGGTAGAAAGGGAACAGCACGAGGTAAAAAGGAAATAGCACGGAACTAAAAAGGTAGTAAGACACGCGGTTAGAGGAAACCTGGACGAAGGTAGAAGCAAAATAACACGCGAACATAAACACAAGAGAAACATGAAAACAGAAACCGACACGAAGTGTGGTTTCAAAACAAGAAGGACACGAGGTCTAGGAAAAGCAACACGAAGATAGAAATAACAAAGAACCGACACGAACTAAGGACGACATAGAGACAGCACAGTCAGACTCGACTTGAGACACTTAACGCTTGAACTTAGAGAAGAATGCACGAAGTAAAATCAACATGAAGATAGAAGACAGAAATAACACGAAGACTCAAACACAAAAATAACACGAAGACATGAATACAAAAGCAACACGACATAACACACAGTAAAGAGAACGGCACGAGAACAACATGGACTGAAACCAACTCGAAGACGAAAATAAAAACTGACACGAAGTGTGGTCACAAAGCAGAGAAGACACGGGGTCTAGGAAAGACAACACGCGAACAGAAGACAGGAACGGTTTCAATCGACACGTGATAAAACAAAGAAAGCAGAAAAACGACTCGAGTATCTACAGTAAATGACACGAAGACAAGCCCTGAAAATACTGTTTAGACTTCACGCTGTACAGACTTTGAGGAGTCTGAACCAATGTACAGACTTTAAACCTATGAAGATGGAGTGTATAGACTTGAAAGTCTGAAAGCGATGTGCATACTTGCTGAGTTGACGCTGCAACCCAATGAGTTAACGCTGCAACGTATACACTTTGCGTTCAACTGAAGGTGTATATACTTGAAGTTTCAAGGCCACAATGTATAGACTTCAAAAGAAGCAGTCCGATGTACAGACTTCAAATGTGAAGACATTGTGACTGCAAATGCAGTGATCAGACTTCATTGTATAGACTTGGAGAACATGAAACAATGTGCATACTTGGGACGCCTGAAGACCAATATATAACATGACTGAACATAATCAATTATGCAAAGCCATATTAGAACTAATGAAGAACAACATAATGATCAGAAAGTAGCAATTTGACTCACACAAGATGACTCACAGTGAATAGCTCACTACAAAGGCCAAACATCAAAACCACCATTAAAACCATCATCAAAACCACAGGGGCACAACAATCTCCCCCTTTTTGATGATGACAACACTACATAGTGAGTCATTTGAGAAGTCTGATGACTCAAACTATTCTCCCCCTTTGACTTCATCAAAAAGAAAATAGTTTGAGAAATTAAAGCAACTAGCATGCTATAATTGAAAACCAATCTCCCCCTTGATATATCCAAGATGAATCATGGGATGATAAGAATGCATATGCACGTGGAGATTTCAAAAATGCAAGATCATAATTCTTCCCTTTGGCAACATCAAAAAGAAAGAGACAAAAGGAGACAGAAATGCAAATGATATGAGATATAATTAATCAAATCCAAGAGTGTGAAAGAGAGCCTCTAAATGGGCAACAAGATACAAATCATTGTCTTTTTAAGAATTAAAATATCTGGCTTGTCTGCTGGAAGGGCCACGCGGCCTGCCTGGTGGTGGTCTCCCCCTAGGAGCAGCAGAGGTATATTCTTGAGGTGGAGTTCTGCGAGAGGAAGCCTGGCCAGGAGCTGAACCCAAGGTAGAGTGAAATTCCTTCAGGTCATTGGACAATTCAACTAGCCAATACACCACAGCGGTTCTGACATTTGCCACTTCAGAAATGATGTCGTCTTGGCGAATATTAACTGTTTCATATCTGTTAGTCAGAATTGTCATTTCTGTTAAGAAAGCGATCAGTTTATCATAGATCTTCTGGACATCTGGACCTAGGGCACTGAATGACCCTTTCAAAACTTCTAAGGATGTCCTGATCTCAAAACAGTGATTTATAATGCTGGCAGAAGACTTAAAGGAGGAAATTTGAGCATCTTGTAGTTCACGAAGTGCTGTTGCGATCTTTGAACATGCCTCCTGCAAGCCTGTCATCAAGGACCTGTTGGCATCATCTGAAGCTTTCTTGTTTAACAGAAACTTTTTCCATTCAGTTAGGAGAGAGATCTCAAGCTTCAGTAGCCTGGAATGGACTTGATTGATGTTAAGAGAGACATACTTGAGCAGATCATCCATTTTCTTATCTTGTCTTTGCATTTGCTGAGTCAAATTTATAAGAAGTTCTTCAATATTTGGCGCCCTAGCAGATAGAAGTCGAGGTTGACCTAGAGGTGTAACAAAAGATTCACAGCCAGGTGCAGTTCTCTCATCTGTTTCTTCTTGCACTGGCGTTTGGTTGTCTACTGCTGGAGCCTGATCTTCTTCTTCAGCTTGGATGTCTTTGTCAGGACCTACATTTTCATGTGCCTCATCTCCACTAGATGATTCTGTTTCTAGGTCTATGACAGGAACTTTCTCCTGACACTCATCCACTATATCTTCCATGAGATTATGATCTGCAGGACTTTCAACAGGTGCCTGTTCTAGAATTTCAGATGTTACTACGTTTTCAGCCTCTTCCAAACTTTTCTCCATAGCTTCTCTTAGAATGACATTAACAAAATCAGCAAGTTCTTGATCATTACTTACTTGCTCTTGATCAGGCTGTTCCACGGGCACCCTCACTTCGTCTGATGTCTTCCCAAAAGAATCAAACAGACCATCAATGTTTGTATCTAGATCAGTCTAAATGTTGTTTTCAGACAACCTGACTTCTTCAGATGCAAACTCGACAAGCTTCTGAAAAGAAAAAGATACTTCAGTGGGTGCAGCAGACATAGTTGACTGTGGATGTTCAGATGGTGTTTCCTGTAGAGCAACCTCAGAAGCTGATGCTAAAACTGTTTGGGTTGAATCTTGAGGGTGTTCCAGAAGCTCCCCCTGAGCTTGTGATTCCTTAACTTTCTGGGCCTTAACTTGCCCCAAGAGAGAAGAGCCCTCCAACCCCAAAAATATTGAAACAAAATTCATGTTAAAAATGTTTCGAGCCCTAACTTCTGACATGGCCTCTCCATCCAAGGGAATCTTTGAATACTTGTAGATGTCTGTCAAATGGGCGGCGTAGGGCAGATGTCGTTTGGATCCAATACACCCTTTCATGACATTAAAAATAACTTCAGGCAGACAGATCTTTACATTCTGAATCAGGCAGAACAATAGGAACCTCTGTGTATCTGTGATTCTTCCTCTAGCACCAGTCTGTGGGGTGACTATTGAAGCAATGATGTTCTGAAGAAGCTTGTGAAGAGGGGGAAATGACGAGGTTTGGTAAGCTTTCAGCTTCAACTGCCCTTGTCATGAATGTTACTGGGTTTACCAGTAATAACCGAAAAGGCTTCATGCAGACTATATCTATATCCTCTCTCCACTTCCCCTTTTTCTGGAATACTAAGAGCTTTATGGAGAGAGTCACATGTTACTGTCATCTCAACCCCTTTAACAGACGAGATCAAAGCAGATTTATCTCGGCTCAAAGACAAATTATTGTAAAATTCCATTACCAGGCTAGGGTAATAGACACAGTGGTTTTCTAGGAATTTCCTCCATTCTTGAAACTCAAGAATCTCCAAAAGTTCTGGAAACTTCAAAACCAGGGTTTCATCTCCGAAATCTACTATTCTTGGAGGAATGATTTTCCCACTCTCTAAAAACACGGTAGACTGAGAGGGCCTAGTACCTTGTGCTGAAGACATTTCTGCAGCTGATTCTGGTTCAAGACATCTTTGCTGCTTGGACGAAGGCTCCTCATCTATTTCTTTTCCCTTCCTCTTCCTTTCCACATGAGCGACGGATTCTGGCTGATCCATTTGTCGTAACTCTCAGAGTATCAACTCCTTCTTGCAGGTTGCTACTGGAAATGAAGCTAGAGCCAAGAACGGAGGAGAACTCTGTGGTGGAGATGAGATTTTAGAGAAGAAGGATGAGCGGGAGATAAGGGTTTGAAGAAGCATGCAAGACGTATCGACACGAGGAGACACAGGAAGCGGCAGGGGCACGCGAGGGTTTATTTATGTAACCTTGAGGAACAAGAAGGGTTTTTGAGGGGTCACTTTTCACTCTTATCGTACTTTTTCAGGAAATGCCCAAACTACCCTTATTCAATATGTAACACAGCCGTTTCCCGTTAAAGTTCGCTCTTCAATATATGGAATTATTATATTCTTCCGAAAACCTTGGTCAGTTACCTCAAGACGTTAAATAAACATGATCACAAAACTAGCTGTTAAAGGTACCTAGCCTAGAGAAGGTTACGATTAAAATACTCCTTATGTTTGTCAGACAAAGAAATACCAAACAGATAGTTAAGCACAGTTCATTACCTCATTTAAGGACAAGAGAGGGCATACAGAGTCAACCAATTTGTTAAGCACTAGGTAGAATTGTCCCTTTTTACACAGGGAGACATGTTTATAAGACACCAGAATCCCTGGTTACTCAGGACAAGCTACCTTTATGCCAATGAAAACCAATGAAAAATTTTTTGTTGACTTTTCTTTCCCCCCTTTTTTTTATTTATTTCAACTTTTCCATAATATACAGAGATAGCTAACTGTATCATGACAGAACCTCTAGACTTCTTTGATCTAGAATATCTATTTCTCCACAATAGCCATTGCTCTGCCACAAGGAATGGCGTATTCCCTGGTAGCACCTCTCAAGATCTTAGACACAAGACAGAACCCTTACATAACACAATTTGTTATCTCACAGTCATCTTCACATAAGTTTCAGTTAAGACGAAATCCTCAGCAAGGCTTTTCCATTTAACAGAAATTTTTACAATGTGTTGACCAACAATTGAGGAATACCTTGGAAGGATTAAAGGATAAAATATAACCCCCATACATCAAAGATATTTATTAACAGGTATAACTTGTTACAAAAGATTTTGGGTGGTTTAAGGTATTCTGATCAAATCTGATAAGAGTGACAAAGCTAAAAGAAAGAATTTTCCTTCAAGAGAATTCCTGAACTAAAGGGGATAAAACACGGATAAGAAGGTGACAAACAAGATGGAGACAGATGAGATGAGATGAGAAGCACTCCATACAGCAAAGCAGCAGGTGAGAGATAACTCTAGAGAGTAAAGTCCAAGGAGCTCACATAAAATCTTCCTAAGGAGATTCAATCTAGAAACCAGAGAGTGCTCTTGAGCAATAAGCTGCAACCTCATGAGATGACTGAACTCAGCACCAAATAACCACATTGGCAGACAAAGGTTCTTCTGATACCAGATGACCTGACAAGCTCCTTTTTCAGTCCATGCAAGGGCATCTCACACACAACCCTTGGAAATATTAATTTTTTTTTTCAATAAGTGGAATGTAATGCAATGAGCATGAGTCAGTAAATTGACATAAAAATAGCATGCCTCCCCCTGACTATGAGCATGAAGCTTTTTCTGAGAGCATGCAATGTTTGCCATGAACACTAAACAAATGAATTTGTGATTCATGCACATTCAGGCTGCCCTGTTCAGTAGAATGACCTATGGTACTAGGCGGATCACTTGGTCAGAAGGACCACCTCACACATAGTAAGCACCTCCAGACAGATTTTCCTGCCCTTATGATAGCTTACTATTTGATATACCATAGTGGTCAAACATGATGATCAAAGGGCATGCCAGACAAGTAAGATTGTTCTAATCATGATAATCATGTCTAGTTTAAAACAGGCAGTTTATATGTTCAACAACAATCATCAGTCTGATGGATTAAGAATTGAATTCAGATTAGGAAGGCAGCAGTAGATTTACCTGAGGCGTCCAGGCATGGGGTCGTTTTATGTGCCCTGGTTTATTACCCCTTTATTCCATCCAAGGCACACCTGCCAGGCACCTTCCTATTTTCCACTAGCAGGTACCCAAGTGGTCTTGGGTCTTGCATAGTAATTGGCCCCTTTTGGGACTGCCTGCATCTTCTTCTGTGCCAAATAGTCGTCAGAGTTCATGATAAAACAGTTATGCATTGAATAACCAGACAGCCCACAATAGTGGCATGAACTAGCAGGTTTCATGTTCCTCTTATGTACACTAGCATGAACTTGAGCATTATAAGAGTGAGCATGAGGGTTTCTGTTATAATTATGAAATTTTTTTCTTTCATGACCAGCCACCCAACAAGCAGCAACGTGGTGGCCTGGTTTTCTGCAATTTGAGCAAACAGGAATTCTTTTAAGAACATGTTCGTTCCTACCAAATCCTTTGAAATTTCTAGTCCTACCCTGGACATGCCAGCATTCCTTGACTGCATGCCCATGCTCCCCACAATGGGAGCAGAAGGGAGACTCTCTTCTAAAAAAGCCTTCCCAACATTCAGTGGCCTTGTGCCCAAGCTTGTTGCAATTAAAACATTTGACATGCTGGTTCAGAGAAGCAGTTTTGTTGATATTAAGAGCATGTTGGTTAGCATAAGATTTAGCATGATGTGAGAGTGGTTTTTTCTTTCCATTAGCAAACCAACATTGAACAAGGGTGTGGCCTAATCTACCACAATGCGAGCATTCACTTTTCTTTGAATGAGCAGCAGGATTTCTATCATGATATTTCCCAGCACCCATCATTTTAGCATTTAAATCATCCAGTTCTTTTAATTCACACTCATGCATCAAATGGCCTATCTTGTGACAGTAATGACATTTCATGATTTCCCTCTTATGTGCATGTCTCGGTATACCAGTGTGTTTTACAGCATGCACATTTTCAGTGTGATCCAATCTTTTCTTCACATGACTGACCATATCAATAACTTTTGTTTGTTTCTGATTCTTCTGAACATTTGGTTGTTTATTTTCTGAGGTGGTGGCTACATCAGATGCTTTAAAACAAGATGTCATTAGCTTATTTTTGAAGGCCTTTTTATTTATATCGTTGTAGCCTAACCCTTCCTTTTGAGTATTGACCTTAACACCTAACAACTTGTCCAGATTTTCTTGTCCTTTCACAAATTTTGACAGGGATTTATTCAAATCGTCAATTTCATTTTGCAGAGAAACGATGTGTATTTCATAACTGGTAATTTCTTGTTCATTGCAATTTACATATTCGCTTAGCACTTTGTTTGCAATTTTGCAATCCTCAACCTCTTGTTCCAGATTTTTCATTTTTTCAGATTCTTCAAAGTAAACAAATTTCCCTTTTTCTAAAGCTAGAAGCCTCTCAGACATAGTGGAGTTCAGCACTTTTAACTTCTCATTTTCTTCCTTAAGCTTGTCATTCTGAATTAACTCATTTATTAATTTCTGATCTTCTGAGTTAGTTTCAAGTTTTCTTCCAGCCATAAATTTCTTCAAATCTTTTTCCTTCTCTTCAATATCTTTCTATAATTCCACATTCACAAATTTTATGGCTTCAATTTTCTCAATCAGGAGAATATTCTCTTTTTTCAGTTTCTCTAAACTTTCTTCATTTTCTTTGGAGAACTTTCTAAGGGAATTATCTTCAGATTTCAGCTTATTTAGATCAGATTTTAGACATTCACATTCCTTCATCAAGTTTTCGTTCTGATTTTTATACCTATGAATATCAGATAGACAGGTATCATGATGTTGCTTGATACTGGAGCAATTTTCACATGGGGATCTAGACCTTTCTAACACAGTATTCTTTTTCAACTTTTTATACTGACTTCTTAACCTCTGATGTGATTCTAGCAATTCAGCATATGCATTTTCCCAATCATCTACAGTATAATTTTCAAAAGGATTTACCTCATCATCTTCATCTTGAATGCTGCCTTGATTATTTCTATCAGCCATCATGCAGCTGTCCTTCTTTATCTTCTGAATTCGCTTCAGCATGTTCAGAATATCTTTAGCAGAACTGCAATCATAAAGACAAGACCATAAGGCTCTGTCAGTAGCTGCTTTCATCAGATTAAAAGCTTTCTGATTCTCTTCATGCAAAGAGGTATGCCTGTCAGTCCATTTGGACTTTTTCTTTGGTAGTTCATGAGGACCGTTTGAAATTACTTTCCACAGGTCTGGATTAATAGATTTAGCATAACTCTTTAAATTAGCAAGCCATGCACTGAAGTGTGTACCACAAAAAATCGGTGGATTAGCCATGGGAACAAATAGCAGGTAGATTCGAGGCGACAAGAGTATTGATGCACTAAAACCAGATAAGTATCGAAGACTACACGATCGGATCTGCAGGTCGCTGGACCTTCTAGGCAGACACCCACCAATTGTTAGGATACAATGCCCGGATACAGAGGGGGGTGAATGTATCCTTTTACAATTAATGTCCAAATAAAAACTCAAGTGCTGGACGCAATCTCAGAATAAAACCAAATTCAATTAAACCAAGGAGCAAACACAAGAGACGCGCCTATTCAAACATCTAGCAGAAGCACACTCACAATGCAAACCACTGCTCAAGAGAATTTTAGGTGGTTCGGTCCTCCAGACCTACATCCACCCCACACTCAACCTAAGTGTGGCTACACTAACAGCTGGGCAACACAGCTTGCCAACAGAAGCTGATATACAGCTTACCTAGGGGAACAGACTCCCCTCTTCCTCAAACCTGGAGGGAACCTCTAGCAACCCTCGGTCACTACAAAACCAGAGACTAGCGTCTCTCTTTCTCTATACCAAGAGGGAACCCCTGGACTTGCAACCCACAAGCCCAGAACTGGAGATCAGATCTCCCTTCCTCCAAACCAGAGGGAACACACAAGTGACTTCCAGCCACTTGCAGACTAGAGGTCGAAGACCTCTCTTCCTCCAGACCAGGAGGGACCCAACCTCAGTCCAGAGGATCGGAAGTACAGAGCTAACCCAAATGAAAATGGAAAAATAAGAAAGGGAAAAATACACAGCGATCAGAAAGTTGTAAAGACAGATAACACAAATGTGGCTCACATGGAGCTGACTGGCCTGGATTTGATCCACGGTCCAGTAGTCAGATCTTCAGGTAAGCTTCTCTTCCTCTTCTCTTCTCTCTCACTTTCTTCTCTCTTTCTCTTCTCCTCTTCTTCTACTCTTTTTCTCACTCTCGATCTCTGCTCCTCTATTCCTTTTGGCTCATATGCTTGCGCCCTGCTTCATCAGCCTTTCTTCCATTTATATCAGCAGCCAGCAGGATGATAGGGTGCAAAGTGCGTGTGCCTCCCACGCTTGATCCAGAACTTTCCTGCCACGTGCCCTTTTCGTATTTGTTCCTCTAGTATAGGATCACGTGCAGCCCAGTTATTGGGGAATACTCTTCCTCGGACCTGCAAGAAGATAAAAACTATTAATACTCAGGGTTTGCTCTATATATCTACCTGAAATGAGTTGGTTGACACTCAAGCTGAACCTGCACGAGGTATGTGGGAACGACAAGAGGTGCACTATACTGAGAACGACACGAGATACAGTGGTGACAAAACAAACACTACCAAGAGAACGACACGAAGTCCAAGGGTGACAATACAGATACTACAAAGAGAACGACACGAGGTAGAGAGAGAACAACACGAGATATACAATAATAAAGCTGACACTACAAAGAGAACGACACGAAGTCCAAGGGTGACAATACAGATACTACAAAGAGAACGACACGAGGTAGAAAGAGAACAGCACGAGGTAAAAAGGAAATAGCACGGAACTAAAAAGGTAGTAAGACACGCGGTCAGAGGAAACCTGGACGAAGGTAGAAGCAAAACAACACACAGACATTAACACAAGAGAAACACGAAAACAGAAACCGACACGAAGTGTGGTTTCAAAACAAGAAGGACACGAGGTCTAGGAAAAGCAACACGAAGATAGAAATAACAAAGAACCGACTCGAACTAAGGATGACATGGAGACAGCACAGTCAGACTCGACTTGAGACACTTAACGCTTGAACTTAGAGAAGAATGCACGAAGTAAAATCAACATGAAGACAGAAGACAGAAATAACACGAAGACTCAAACACAAAAATAACACGAAGACATGAATACAAAAGCAACACGACATAACACACAGTAAAGAGAATGGCACGAGAACAACATGGACTGAAACCAACTCGAAGATGAAAACAAAAACTGACACGAAGTGTGGTCAGAAAGCAGAGAAGACACGGGGTCTAGGAAAGACAACACATGGATAGAAGACAGGAACGGTTTCAATCGACACGTGATAAAACAAAGAAAGCAGGAAAACGACTCGAGTATCTACAGTAAATGACACGAAGACAAGCCCTGAAAATACTGTTTAGACTTCACGCTGTACAGACTTTGAGGAGTCTGAACCAATGTACAGACTTTAAACCTATGAAGATGGAGTGTATAGACTTGAAAGTCTGAAAGCGATGTGCATACTTGCTGAGTTGACGTTGCAGCCCAATGAGTTAACGCTACAACGTATACACTTTGCGTTCAACTGAAGGTGTATATACTTGAAGTTTCAAGGCCACAATGTATAGACTTCAAAAGAAGCAGTCCGATGTACAGACTTCAAATGTGAAGACATTGTGACTGCAAATGCAGTGATCAGACTTCATTGTATAGACTTGGAGAACATGAAACAATGTGCATACTTGGGACGCCTGAAGACCAATATATAACATGACTGAACATAATCAATTATGCAAAGCCATGTTAGAACTAATGAAGAACAGCATAATGATCAGAAAGTAGCGATTTGACTCACACAAGATGACTCACAGTGAATAGCTCACTACAAAGGCCAAACATCAAAACCACCATTAAAACCATCATCAAAACCACAGGGGCATAACAGTGCCCCTGTGCCTTACTGATGTTGTGTAGTTTTGATGACAGCAACCACTATGAATGATGTGAGAGTAGAATATTGAGTCTGTGCATACCTTGTTTACGCATTGAAAGTCGATGCGTGTTCATTATGCAAACAAAGTCAGTGCATAGTTCATTGCTAAGTCTATACAACTTTTGTTGATTTGAGCGTTTAAGTTCGTGCATCATTTAATCAGAGTCTGTTCATTATGCATTCAGCTCAAACTCTAGGGACAGTAAGACAGTGCAGAATTTTATTTTGTGTAGAAAAGAGTCAGTACACACTTGGCGTGTGCAAGGCTGAACTCGGTACAAAGGGCTCTTAATGCATTCATGAAGTCGGAGCAACCCTTGTAGCTGCACGTAACCTAGTCGATGCATCCTTAGTTGTTGCACATAACTAAGTCGGAGCAAGTGTCAACCATGCGAGAGTTGAGTCGATGCAACTCTTGTTGCTACGTGCGATTAAGTCCGTGCATTTGTGCATCTTTCACAACAAAGTCTGTACACTCTTCAGTAGCAAGTCGATGCATCTTTTGCTCCATGCAAACAAAGTCTGTACATTCTTCAGTAGCAAGTCGATACATCTCTTGCTCCATGAAAACAAAGTATGTACATTCTTCAGTAGCAAGTCAATGCAGCTTTTGCTCCATGCACACAAAGTCTATATATTCTCTGATGGCATGTCCGTGCATTCATCTTCATTGTACATACTTTCTTATATGCATACTGCATTATATGCATCAAGTCTGTACATGTCTCGATGCCATGTCCGTACATTCATCTTCATTGTACATACTTTCTTATATGCATACTGCATTATATGCATCAAGTCTGTACATGTCTTGATTCCATGTCCGTGCATTCATCCTCATTGTACATACTTTCCTATATGCACACTGCATTATGTGCATCAAGTATGTACAGGCTTAGATCAAATTTTGAACTAACTCAGTGCATCCTTTTCTCTTCTCTTTCAGATCAATTCAAGTTGGTAACTAGTCTGACCTGACAGAATATCTGCACGAGGAGCTTAAGAAGGGCACGTGATCCAAGAATGAAGGAAGTGCTAGGATCGTGACACGTGTATTGCAGTAGGCTGAAATGCTACCACGTGGTCAAGGCGCTAAGGCGGGAATTCATGGACGACACACGCCCACCTATCTGCTGCTGCTATAAAAGGAAGGTTTCTCCATCTGGAGAGAGAGTATGGTGAAGTGTGGTGATCGTGAATATACTTCAGAGGAGCAGAAGCAAAAAGAAACTGCACGATCCAGAGAGAAGAAAAAAAAGAAGAAGAGCAGAGGAGGAGAGTGTTCGAAAAAGAAAGAGTGAGCAGTAAAGAAGAAGAAGAAGAAGAAGAAGAAGAAAGAGAGATCGAGAGTTTAGAAGAAGAAAGAGAGAGTCATCTGAAGCTTTGTCTCTACTGGACCGTGGATCATATCCAGGCCAGTCAGCTCTTTGAGAGCCACTTTGTGTTTTATCGTCTACAACTTTTTGTTGCTGTGTCCTTTCCATATTTTGTTTTTCTTTTACACTATTTATTTCAAGCTGTTTGTCAGCGGAGCAAGCTGTGACGCTCAGCGGGCAGAGGTGTGGTATCCTCTGGACGGGTAAAGCTGTAAGCCCCAGCGGTTGTAGAGGAGGATTCCTCTGGTCGGCTAAGCTATATTACCCAACGGAAGCAAGCTGTGATGCTCAGCGGTTGTAGGTAAGCTGTGAGGCCCAGCAGTTTAAGCTGTGTATTAGCGGAAGCCACACTCAGATTTGAGTGTGGGGTGGACGTAGGTCTGCTGACCGAACCACCTAAAAATTCCCTTGTTTACTGTAGTTTGATTGTCTCATCTGCTCTCGCTAGATGTATGTTTAGGCCGATTGATTTGCTCTTCCAATCTAGCGAGTGTTCCATTTGCATACCGCACGTTTGATTTAGGTCTCGTGTGAGTCTGGTGAAGTATGGTATTATTATCAGTCTATTCTGTAGAGTTCTAAATTTTTGTTTGTCTGTCATCTTCTTGTCCTTCGTAGAGAACACCCAGTTCGTGCTAATTACCTACCCATATTGCTTCTGCGTCTTTGCCTTTCCACAGATTTTAACTGGGCGTAATTAGTAATGTTTAATTGATTGAAAATTTTATAGAGGGGATTCATTCACCCCCCTTTGAATCCATCGCACCAGTCCTAACAGTTGGTATCAGAGCAGGTCTCTGACTTTCCAGATCCAACGATCTGCAGAGGATCTTGCTGTCTTCGGTGCTATTTCACTTCTGGTGCATCCTATATCGATTTCTTTGTGCGTTGAATCTATTTGCTATCTGTCTTAATGGCTCGTCCGTTTACGTTTGATGGTTCTAATTTTAGTAATTGGTTAGGTGGCCTATGCGTTTATATAAATTCCATTGACCCTAATCTATGGAGTTTGGTTTCAAAAGGCCCACACCAATTACCTCATGATGAGACCAAGTGGTCTACAGAGGACAGAGTAAAGAACCGTGATAATGTCACAGTTCTTAATATTTTGAAAGCTATAGTTAATACTGATAGATTTCCTTTTGTTCTCAGGTGTACATCTGGAAAAGAAATATTGGATAAATTGATGGCCTGTTATGAAAAGAATGAGGAACAGTGTCTGATGGCAAATCGAAGAGGTTGCACTGATGATCAGATGATTGGATCTTCATCACAGGTAAACTCTGACTCAGAGGCAATTACCTTTGAAGATTTGACGAACCTTTATAATAATTTGTTAGATAAGTACAAAACTGCCAAATCTGAAATGAAGAAAATGAGAAAGGAAATGCTATCTGAAATAAAGTCATTAAGGTCTGAAAATGAACAATTGAAAGTTGAAATAAAGAAGATTGAAAATTCTTGTAGTAAATGTATTTCTGTAAAAACTTTGAATGATGATCTTCAATCTGAATTGAAATTGAAAGAAGAATTAATTGACTCTCTTAGAGACGAAAATGAAGAGTTATTAAATAGAAAAATATAGCTAGAACAGATTGAAGACGAGTTGAATAAAAAGCTGAAATCTGGTGACAAAAATGAGTTGATTGAAGAGAATAAAGATCTAAAACAACAAAACAAGAAACTCATGGTCTTAAATGTTGTTATATCAGAGAGACTTCTGGCTGTCGAGAAAGAAAAATCTACTGATAAGGAAATTCAATTTGAGAATGAATTGAAACTGAAACAGGAACTAGAAATTGTTAAAAATTTGAATGATGCCATGCAGAGACAAATTATCTCATGTGAGGAAGACTTGCCTAATTCAGAATTCAAAATTTCTTCTCTGCAATCTGAGGTAACTGAATTGAACCATTCCATGTTAAAATTTGTCAAAGGTAAAGATAAAATGAAAGCTTCTTTGAATGTTGAAGTCACCAAATTGAGTGAAGAGAAAGGGTGCAATTCTCAAATTAAGCAGGCTGTAAGGAACAAACTATACGCAACATTTGTGAGTAGCTCAAATTTAGCTAGCACTTCTGCACCTTCTTCAAAACAGTCTGATGATCAGAAGATTCAAAAACAGAACAAAAATGTGAAAATGAAAACACTGAAGAAGAATAAGAAATTTCATGCAAACAAGTCTAAGGCTAAAAAAATCCCAATTGTTCATAGAAAGAATATCGAATGCTTTTATTGTGGAAATTTTGGCCATGTAATCAACGATTGTCTTGTCATGAAGAATGATGATGATAGATTTTATTCTAGGACTTCTTATGCTAAGAAATCCTATTCTGTTCAAAACAGGAAATCTAAATGCTTTTACTGTCATAAAATGGGTCATCTCATGCATGAATGTAAGTTAATGAAAATAGATGACATGTCTGCTGTGGGAATGCATGATAAATATTTCCATGCTAAAAATCATGCAATTCCTAAAAGGAAACTTCAATGCTTTTGTTGTGGCAAATTAGGCCACATTGTTGCACAATGCTGGCACGCAAAGGGGAGTAACAATCGTCACAAATCTGCTAAAACCCCTGTGTATCAAAATGCTTTTGATAGAAATGATATTGTCCCTAGAGGCAAGCACAATGAGTGCTTCAAATGTGGGAAGCATGGCCATATTGTCACGGACTGCTGGCGTGCTCAGGGGAAGAACTTTAATTCTAAACCTGTTAATCTTCCTTTGAGAGCACCATCCAAAGGTGCCACTGGTACTTCAGGACCTAAGACCACTTGAGTACCTACTTGTACAAAATAGTTTGCTGTATTACAGGTGTGCCTTGGAAATGAATAATGGGGGTTAATAAACCAAGGCACTCAAGAATGAAAACCCCATGATTGCACTCTTCAGGTCAGTTCTTGAAACTCTGCTTAAATTCTATTTTCTAAATTGTCTGCTTTAACTGATTGCATATCATGTTAATTCTTTTGTGCATCGTCTAACTGAATCTAATTGAAAGTTTGAAATGCACATGGAAATAATTGTAGTTTGTCTCTGAATGCATTGCATATCTATGTCATGATGCATGATATGTCAAACTCTCTGCATGTTGTATTGCACTGATCTACATGACCACTATTGTATATCAAATGGTAAGTTACTAAAGCGTAGATGTAATCTATCTAGAAGTTCTTACAATGTGTGAGGTGGTCCTTTGGACTAAGTCCTCAGCCATGGGTCATATTGCACATAGGAGAGTTCAAGACATTCATGAGCATAACTCATTAAACTCTTAGCAACATGCTCATTACATAAATTGCATTCAGAACTTAGTTATTCAATGCATAAAGTCAAGGGAAGTTTTATCTAGCCCTTGCATGTATTCATGCCACATGTGTCCATGTAATGCTTGTAAGAAAATCAATGCATTTGCATGTTGCATATCTCAGATAATACATATTGTTGTCAGGGGGAGGGTAGCATCATCTGAACTAAGTTCAACCCCTTCTCAGAATGGATAACAGTCCAGTGATTGGTTCATTATCGTGAGCTGTAATTATTACAACCCTTCTGTTATAAGAATCACATGTGCTTATTGATTGAACTGAAGGTTTAACTTTAATAGGATGTAAAGATCAAAAGACTATCCTCTGAAAATAAGGTGACATAGGATACTTATAGCTCTTAACCTCTATCTCATGATCATACTAGAACAGGTCTTTTCAGTACCTGAACATGACAGACTTAATGATGGTTAAGGATTGAAAACTAAAAATTATGTATTGTTCTTAAACAAGTCACTCCATAAATCATAAGGGCAGCAAAAATAAGATCATAAAAGAAAAAGAAATCAACAAAGTGGCAGAGCAATGACTGGGTTTCACTGAGAAACTGAGGTCTCCATCAAGGAAATGAAGAATTCCTTAAGTCATGAAGTGACTCAGGTTAACTCTGTTCATTTGGTCGAATCTACATTGGAGGTTTAACTGAGTAACTAGGGGTACTGGCCTCTAATCAAGGTGTACCCTTAACGTCAAAAGGTGCAAACTGTCCCTGTAGCTTTTGATCAGAAATAGACATAGTAGTTTATGCTTAGTAATTGGGGGTATTAGCCTCTAATCAAGGTATACACCTAATGTCAACAGCATAAATGATACTTGTCTTTTCATCGGTTCAATTTTCAGAAGCTAGTGAATGAAAATTGCTGTAACCCTTAGAAATCAAATGTCAAATTGAGTGTCCATTGTTTAACCTCAATACAAATTCAGGTACCCTTCCTTGCCCTTCACTCTATCTGAAGTAACTAGGGCATTGTCTCGACCTAGACTCTTATGGTTATGTGACTCATATTCATTGCTATAAATGGAGTATATAACCCTATTTCAGAAAGTCAGTGCATTATCTTTCCCTTCTATAACTGTTAAACCTGACTAAAATCATGCAAGCCCATTGCTCGATTCATATCATTTAAGGGTTGCGTCATAATTTGCTCACATTCTGAACTGCTACATAGAACGTTGTTCTTTCTTGTCCTCCTTATTTGCTGATGGCAAAGGGGGAGAAGCATGTTTGTCTGCACTGAATTTCCTCAGGGGGAGAGTCTAGTTTCTCAATCAGTTGCATGCATGACCTGACCTCATGGCATTTCATTCATTCATTGTGTTGCCATCATCAAAAATGGGGAGATTATTGTGCCCCTGTGCCTTAATGATGTTGTGTAGTTTTGATGACAGCAACCACTATGAATGATGTGAGAGTAGAATATTGAGTCTGTGCATACCTTGTTTACGCATTGAAAGTCGATGCATGTTCATTATGCATACAAAGTCAGTGCATAGTTCATTGCTAAGTCTGTACAACTTTTGTTGATTTGAGCGTTTAAGTTCGTGCATCATTTAATCAGAGTCTGTTCATTATGCATTCAGCTCAAACTCTAGGGACAGCAAGACAGTGCAGAATTTCATTTTGTGTAGAAAAGAGTCAGTACACACTTGGCGTGTGCAAGGCTGAACTCGGTACAAAGGGCTCTTAATGCATTCATGAAGTCGGAGCAACCCGTGTAGCTGCACGTAACCTAGTCGATGCATCCTTAGTTGTTGCACGTAACTAAGTCGGAGCAAGTGTCAACCATGCGAGAGTTGAGTCGATGCAACTCCTGTTGCTACATGCGATTAAGTCCGTGCATTTGTTCATCTTTGACAACAAAGTCTATACACTCTTTAGTAGCAAGTCGATGCATCTTTTGCTCCATGCAAACAAAGTCGGTACATTCTTCAGTAGCAAGTCGATACATCTCTTGCTCCATGAAAACAAAGTCTGTACATTCTTCAGTAGCAAGTCGATGCATCTTTTGCTCCATGCACACAAAGTCTGTATATTCTCTAATGGCATGTCCGTGCATTCATCTTCATTGTACATACTTTCTTATATGCATCAAGTCTGTACATGTCTCGATGCCATGTCCGTACATTCATCTTCATTGTACATACTTTCTTATATGCATACTGCATTATATGCATCAAGTCTGTACATGTCTCGATGCCATGTCCGTGCATTCATCCTCATTGTACATACTTTCCTATATGCACACTGCATTATGTGCATCAAGTATGTACAGGCTTAGATCAAATTTTGAACTAACTCAGTGCATCCTTTTCTCTTCTCTTTCAGATCACTTCAAGTTGGTAACTAGTCTGACCTGACAAAATATCTACTCGAGGAGCTTAAGAAGGGCACGTGATCCAAGAATGGAGGAAGTGCTAGGATTGTGACACGTGTATTGCAGCAGGCTGAAATGCTGCCACGTTGTCAAGGCGCTAGGGCGAAAATTCATGGACGACACACGCCCACCTATCTACTGCTACTATAAAAGGAAGGTTTCTCCATCTGGAGAGAGAGTATGGTGAAGTGTGGTGATCGTGAATATACTTCAGAGGAGCAGAAGCAGAAAGAAACCGCACGATCCAGAGAGAAGAAAAAAAAGAAGAAGAGCAGAGGAGGAGAGTGTTCGAAAAAGAAAGAGTGAGCAGTAAAGAAGAAGAAGAAGAAGAAAGAGAGATCGAGAGTTTAGAAGAAGAAGGAGAGAGTCATCTGAAGCGTTGTCTCTACTAGACCGTGGATCAAATCCAGGCCAGTCAGCTCTTTGAGAGCCACTTTGTGTTTTATCGTCTACAGCTTTCTGTTGCTGTGTCCTTTCCATATTTTGTTTTTCTTTTGCACTCTTTATTTCAAGCTGTTTGTCAGCGGAGCAAGCTGTGACGCTCAGCGGACAGAGGTGTGGTATCCTCTGGACGGGTAAAGCTGTAAGCCCCAGCGGTTGCAGAGGAGGATTCCTCTGGTCGGCTAAGCTGTATTGCCCAGCGGAAGCAAGCTGTGACGCTCAACGGTTGTAGGCAAGCTGTGAGGCCCAACGGTTTAAGCTGTGTATCAGCGGAAGCCACACTTAGATTTGAGTGTGGGGTGGACGTAGGTCTGCGGACCGAACCACCTAAAAATTCCCTTGTTTACTGTGGTTTGATTGTCTTATCTGCTCTCGCTAGATGTATGTTTAGGCCGATTGATTTGCTCTTCCAATCTAGCAAGTGTTCCATTTGCATAGCGCACGTTTGATTTAGGTCTCGTGTGATTCTGGTGAAGTCTGGTATTATTATCCGTCTATTATGCAGAGTTCTAAATTTTTGTTTGTCTGTCATATTCTCATCCTTCGTAGAGAACACTCAGTTCGTGCTAATTACCTACCCATATTGCTTCCGCGTCTTTGCCTTTCCACAGATTTTAACTGGGCATAATTAGTAATGTTTAATTGATTGAAAATTTTATAGAGGGGATTCATTCACCCCCCCTTTGAATCCATCGCACCAGTCCTAACAGGTCTCAACATCTGGAGAAGAAACTGATTCATGGTGACCGAACCTACCGACTGCAGCCGCGCAAGAAGACATCGCTCGATGTTCTCCGGAGTAACCAGCTCCTCCGTGGACTGACGACGCTTCAGTAAAATGATCGCGTACTCCTCCACGTCCGGAGACAAATCATCCTGCCTCGGAGAAATGTTCGGATGAAAGCTAGGGATTACGGGACATCTCCAAGTCTCCTCCACCGAGAGGATCCCCACCCAGAAGAACTGAGTTTTCCACCCCTTGTGCGAAGAACCCTTCGCGGCCAAGGAAATACAGCTCCTATTTCACCTCGCCTAGATGAAATAGAAGCCCTTCCCGACCGAGGGATGCGCCTTCAACTCAAAAAAATAGTGAAAGAGGTTCAAGGAAGGAGGAACTCTGCATTGATGGTAGAGGATGTGAAAGGTGGAAAGAAGAAGATAAGAATTGGCTACCAACTGTACGGGTGCCAACTGAAAGAAATTTAGAAGTTTGAGAACAAGGGGCTCAAAGGGAAGGTGGAACCCACCCTTCCACGACAGTAGAAAGGTGCATATGTGGCCCGTACGAGAGTCCAAGCTTGACTCGTGCGGGGCAGCCGTGGCGAAGAAAAACTTGTGGGGCAGACGAAACTGGTTCTCCAGCCGTTTCACCTCTGCCTCCCCCAGTTCGCTGCAGTTTGGAGCCGCCGCCCTCACCGCAGGCTCGCCCTCCCACTCTTCGACATCTGGACGCTGATCCGCCATGGAATCTGGAGAGGAACTTGAAGAAAGACGCTCCCGGGACCCCGAAGACTCTGGAGGAAGGGGAAGCTGTTGGACTGCCTCTACAGTTATCTCCGCCAACTCCGCGAACGCCACTGCAAGCCTCTGCTCTTCCGTCGTGTCCTCACGATGCATCAAAGATCCCCAAAAGCAAGCGCGAAGGAGAGCCAAACCCTAAAAATAGAGGGAGTCTGGAGCGACGACAAGCGCGCAACGCCTATATTCCCACGCGGAAGGCGACGCGTCGTTCCAACCTCCGAGAAAAGGGGGCCCCTTCAGTTCAAATCTGTCAGGATCATCATTATTACGGGCCCAGGTGACCACGACACGTGGCTTATTAACACCGCCAGATCTCCACCCACCTGAGCCACGCTGGTCCAATACCCTAAACAGCTACTCTTCCGAGATTACTAAAGCTCGGGAGTAGGCGGGGGACAAGTGGAGAGGGGGATTTCTATAGCCCATCTAAGAGCAGCCGAACTAGGTCCGTCAGGACCAAACAAGGCCCAGCTCATCCAAGTGACAGCCCCGCAGGACCCACTTAGGATAAAAAGCCCAATAAGATTACTCGGGATCAAACCCTTCCTCGGCGGCCCTTAGGCTTGGAAGGCCCGAACGGAGGAAGACCCATGCCCGAGTTATCTCCTTACCGGGATAGAGGCAAGCGCTCAACGCCCACTCCGACCTATCTTCATCTGAGTTATGCCTATCGCCCGGATAGGGTTGGCACCCTTCATGCTTGGGTTTAACCGACGATTGCTTATCCACGCTGCCGTTGAGAGCCCTTTATGAGCAGGAGTTTTTGAGGATATAAAGCGCCCATGATGAGGACGTAACTCCCACCTGAAACTCCTCAGCTTACGGGACTCATGAGGCTTACGCACTATTTAAACCTGGGACTCCCTCCCGCGGAAGGCAAGACCCAACACACACCTAAAATTCCCTGAGCAAGAACCACTTCACCATCTTGGTGTAGAGGGATCTTGCGCCTCTCTTTTTCTCCTCCCATCATAGCTTCCACCATTGCGCTACTGACTTAGGCATCGGAGGGTTTACCCCAGGGAACCATCTCTGGGCCCCCTGATCCGTTTCTCTTTCTTGCAGTTCACTATTCGGTGATCATCCCCCTGCTCAGGTCCAGCGCGAGATCACGCCTCTTCAGGGGTCATTTTAGGTGCCTTGGTTTATTACCCCTTTATTCCTCTCCAAGGCACACCTGCAACAATTGGGTTATTTTGATCCAGCAAGAATCCAAGCAGCCTTGGGTCCTGTATTACCCCCAACAAGTGTTCTAAACAGTTTTTGTGTGCGAAGGTCATCAAATCTCATCAATTTGTAGTTGGACATGGAATGTCCAGACTGACCACAGTAATGACATGATGCAGCCATTTGAGAATTCTTCCTATGCACATTATTATTAACATGGAACCTTTGTGCATTCTTATGGAAATTTTTGTTAACAAAACGAGCATCTCGTTTTCTATAACCTGCCAACCAACATTCAGAAGCTCGGTGGCCAGGTCTTCCACATTCAAAACATGCAACAGTTTATCTTTTAAAACCAGATTTATTTTTATCAAGGAGATTTTGATACACGTGGGCTTTAACAAATTTGTGTTGACTATTTCTCCCCTGTGCATGCAAGCATTGTGTAGCAAAGTAACCCAATTTGCCACAATTAAAACAGTGAATCTTTTTATTCAGATAGGCATGATTCTTGGCATGAGATTTCTTAGCTTTCTTGTCATCTTGTTTCATTAAACCACACTCATGCATGACATGACCAATTCTATGACAATAAAAGCATTGAATTCTCTTCTTTTGACCAAAAGAAGGTTTCTTAGCAAGAAATCTACTACTCTTCAAATCATCCTTCTTCATAACAAAACAATCAACTATCTCATGGCCAAATTTTCCACAATAAAAATATTTATCCTTCTTTTTATGAACATCACGAGTTTTCTTAATATGAAAAGTTTTTTCACAGATATTGTCCTTTTCCTTTTGTTCAAACCTGTGCCTATGAGTATTTTGAGATTTCTTAGGTGAAACAGACTTTGAAGTACTCACACATTCTGAACCTTTCACAAAGACAATTTTTTCTTTTCCTTTTGTGTTTCTTTCATTATCTAGATTATAGCCTAATCCTTCCTTCTGAATGTTCACTTTATTTCCCAATAATTTATCCAGATTCTTCTTTCCCTTAACAAACTTGGACAAATATTTGTTCAGTTCAACAAGTTCATTTTTGAGTGAAGAAATCTGCATTTCAGAACTTGCTAGATCTTCTTCATAGGTGACAATCTGTTTCTGCATAGCATCATTAAGATTTTTCAGAATTTGAATCTCATGCAAGAATTTTTGTTCTTTTCCATCATTTGTTTTATTCTTAGCACATTTTTCTCTTTCAACAGTCATGCATCTTTCAGTAGCCACAATGTTCAAAACCATCAACTTCTTATTTTGATCTTTCAACATTTTATTTTCATCAATCAGAGTTTCTTCAGATTCTTCTACTTCCTTTTTCTTTTCAAGCAACAAATGATTTTTATCTTTTAAGGATGCATTCAAATTCTTCAGCATATCAACCTCAGAATAAAGATCTTCAATCACTTCTTTTAGAAAAATGCATTCATCATTTTCTTCTTTTGAGCATGTGTTTTCTGCTTCAAGGGATTTATTTCTAAGACTGTCATTCTCAGATTTTAATCTGTTCAATTCAGATCTTTCATTATTAACCTCTTGTAATCTCATTTTAAGTTTGTCAATTTCAGCTCTCAGAACTTCATCTTCAACATAATCAGATACATCATAGTTGACAGATTTCAGATCGTCTTGATTTATTTTCTTTTCTCTAATTTTCAATTTCTTTTTCACAAGTGGAAACCATAGATTTTTTTTCTCAATACTGAGCAATCTGTCAGTCATGATAGCGTTCAGTTCCTCCAAATTCAACATTTCATCATTACTTGTAATCAATTTTTCTTCTAATTCAGAAATTCTCAGATTAAGTTCTTCATTCTCATCTTTTAATAAGCATAGTTGTTTCTTGTATGTATGAACATTAGATGAACATTCATCAAAGGATTATTTCAGTTTCGAATAATTTTCACAAGAAACATTAGAACTAATCTGATTTATCTTTTTCTTCAACTTCTTATTCTCAGATTGCATCTTTCTCGATTTCTCTAGAAGTTCATCATACATCACTATCAGTTCATCAAATGAAATATCTTTTGATCCGGAGCTTACCTGAGATGGTGTTTCCTCCTATTGATCAGAGTTGTGATCACCCTGGTTGGCCATCAGGCATTCTTCTCCATTCTTCTCTTGAATGGCAATCACTGCATCTAGGATTTCCTTTCCAGAATTGCATCTGAGAACAAGAGGAAATCTGTCAACATTCATTGCAGCTCTAAAAATATTAAGAACAATATTATTTCTCTGTCCTTCAATCTGTCCTCATCAGACCACTTAATATGGTCATGAGGCAGTTTATGTGGGCCGTTTGATACAAGATTCCATAGATTGGAGTTAATGGAATTCATATAAGTACATAGGCCACCTAGCTGTTGGGTTCAGTGCAGTATTCAGAGGGGGGTGAATGAATATAGCCCTTTAGAAATTCACCCAATTAAAAACCTTCACCCAAAATAAGATTTTGCTCACTTAAAAATTGGAATGCTAACAAGACAAATTAGAACATTCATCTACTGAACCTATAAGCAGACAGTTGAGCGCCCCTATGCATTCATCTAGCGGAAGCACAAATAGAACAAAACAAACCACAATGCAAGAGGGTTTTTAGGTGGTTCGGTCAAGCAGACCTACATCCACCCCACACTCAACCCGAGTGTGGCTTCCTGCTGACTCACAGCTTGAACAGCTGGGCATCACAGCTTGCCATACATCAGCTGGGCCTCACAGCTTGCCATCCGCTGAGCATCACAGCTTGCTTCCACTGGGCAATACAGCTTAGCCATCGCTGACTCACAGCTTGAACCCGCTGGGGATTACAGCTTAACCTATCCAGTGGAATCCTCCACTGCAAACGCTGAGCCTCACAGCTTGCTCCGCTGACAAACAGCTTGAAGAAATGTATAAAGGAAAATGAAAGATAGAACAAGACAGCAACGGAAAGTTGAAACAATAAAGCACAAAATATAGCTCTCGATGAGCACTTCTGGCTTGGATTTGATCCAAAAAGCCATACAACCCAATCTCTCTCACTCTCTCAGCTCGAGCTCTCTATTTCTCTCTTTCTCTTCTTTCTCCTCTTTCTCTTCTTCTTCTCTGCTCTCTGTCTCTCTTTCTTTTCTTCACTCTTTTCTTCTTCTCTTCTGCTGGATCGAAGTCTCTGCACTCTGCTCTTCTGCTTTTGCTCTCAAGGCTTCGATCAGCCTTCTCTTGATGAAGAAGACTTGTATATATATAGCAGCAGCAGCAGCTAGGGCGCGTGTGGCTTCCACAGTTCCCGCCCAGAACTTTTGGCCACGTGTTAGCATCCTGGTATCTCGTCCATCCTTGGATCACGAGCCAGGCACCTCGGATCACGTGCCCTTCTTTAGACTTCATGAAGAGTGCCTGTCACACAGACGAACAGCTTATCAGTTTAAGTATATGCATTGCAGTGTATAGACTTCGCTGTATAGACTTGTGAAGGCGAAGCTAAAGCAGTGTATATACTTCACAATGTATAGACTTCAGAACAGATGCATGCAATACACTTAACAATGTATGGACTTGGCCTATGTAGACTCGTCTAATGTATAGACTTTACGAATGTCTAGACTTGCAGATGTGAACGACACAGTGTATAGACTTCAGAAAATATGCACGATGCAGACATAAGACACATAATGTATAGACTTGCAGCCATGAACAAATGCAATGCACTTTGATGTGTAGACTTCATCTTAAAGCCAATGTATAGACTTGATGAGCATTCAGCAATGTGCAGACTTTGCCAAGGACACTTGACGATGTACAGACTTGAACAAGGTAAAGTCTGTACAGACTTGAACGTTCACAGTGTATAGACTTCGGCAAGGGAACGATGTATAGACTTTATGTGAAAGTGCGTTGTATAGACTTCATGAAGACACTGTGAACTCGAGTGCAGTGTATGGACTTCACTATGCAGACTTGCCAAAGACAAGGCTGTACAGACTTTGATGTCCAAGGGTAATGCAGACCAATGTACAGACTTTGGCGAAGCAAAAGGCTGTATAGACATGGAGACCCAAAGGCAGTGTATAGACTTGATAATGAAATGATGCAGCCAATGTATGGACTTGAGCAGTCTAAGACGCAGAATGAGATGGTGGAGTCTGTATAGACTTTGCTCAATGCATAAGACGGTAACTGAGACGGTCCACTGTACAAACTTGCTCATCATTCAACAGCCAATGTGAAGACTTCCCGATGTATAGACTTTCAAGATGAAAAGGCTGTATAGACTTGAACACGGGAGCTCTGTACAGACTTGATCAAGGCAAAGGTAGTCAAGTGTATAGACTTCAAGGTGGAACGACGGTAAAGTCAACAGTGTATAGACTTCAAGGGAAACGACGCTAAAGCTACCGATGTATAGACCTGAAGCGAAACATAGGTGAAGCTTCCAATGTACAGACTTGGAAGAACATTGTTGAATGTGTAGACTTGATCAAGAGTCCAATGTGCAGACTTGCCACCGACCAAAGTATAGACTTGGTGGTCGTGAGACGGTGGCCAAGACACTGTACGGACGGATGTATAGACTTCGCCTAAACACTGTCCGATGTACAGGCTTTAGTCTGAAGCGTTGTATGGACTTGCAAGAGACGCACAAAGAGACACTGCCTGAGATGGTCAACTGGACGCTAACTCTGTACAGACTTCAACTTAAAGATGCACGATGTACAGACTTTCCAATGTCTAGACTTATGAACAGTGCGTGCATCTACAGTGCAAATGTATAGCCTTTATGTAAGAAGGCAACCGCTGTACATACTTTGCAAGCATAACACTGGCGTTGTATAGACTTACACTAGCACAGGTGAAGACTTCATGAGAGTGCAGCAGCCAGTGTATAGACTTGCAGAATAGTGATGCAATGTGCAGACTTCGAAGAGCACAATATAAAGCAGTGTATATACTTGCAGTGAAGAACAGCAATGTATAGACTTAATGTGATGCACAAGGACACAGTCCAGTGTACATACTTCATGAACGAAAAGCTCACTATACAGACTTTGACATGTAAGACACAGAGAATGCACTGAAGTCTGTATAGACTTTAACAATGAATGCATGAGTCACAAGACAGACAGACTTAGCCTGTATAGACTTAGCATGAAGCACACATGCGATGTACAGACTTCAAGTCATGCAATGCAATGTACACACTTCAGCTAAGCAAGCTTCAGTGAATGTATGGACTTCATGAATGCATGCTACAGTGCCAATGTACAGACTTGATGATGAAACAGTCTGATGTACATACTTAGCCTAACCACTGGACACTGGACGTTGTACTGACTTACCCTAAACCACTGTATAGACTATATGAATTGACTCTGCATGAGACACTCAGATGGACAATTTATAGACTAATGCATGAAGCAAAGCAATCTGATGTGTAGACTTCAGAAAAGCATCTGAGGAGGTTCGACCCACAGAACCAGCATACTCATGCACAGAACATATCAGATAGAACATACTCAAGCATTCTCCATAAATCAAGCACACTCAAGCAATCTCCACGGAATATATCAGTTATATGCATACACCACTGAGTATACCAGTTATAAACATCTCATGCATTCTCCACAGAACATAATGAGTGATATGCATTCAAATCAACATGCCATCATCATAAAAAAAATATTATCATAATGCACTCACTGTGTTGCAATCATCAAAACAAAACAGCATTGCTATCATCAAATCAACATAGCACATGCTTGTGCCTAAGGGGCACAACATTCTCCCCCTTTTTGATGATGGCAACACACTGTGACAGTGAGTCACACACAAAATTTTCTCCCCCTTTGACATAATCAAAAAGAGAAAAAGAGTATAAACAAGAGTGCAACATGACAGTATGCATGCAATAAACTCCCCCTGAAGGTATGACTCCCCCAGAATTATTTCTCCCCCTAAATAATTGCTCCCCCTTTGAGAAGGAATATGGACAGATATACAAAGGTAGAGAAGGTAGGAGGGTCACTAGACAACAGCTGAATCATTGGTTCAGAGAATAAGCCTGATTATAAACAATAGTTAAAGTATAAGAATCATCAACATACAATTTTCAAAAATTTAGGTTTAACAGTGATAAATCTAGAGTAAAACACCCGACCCCTGAAAAAGAGTTTTAGATTCCATTTATAGCAATGAATCTAGGGCACATGGTATTAATAGATAAGTCTGAAATAATACCCTTTTGTGTTTAAACATGGAAGTTCAAGAAAGGCAACTTGAATATGTATTGAGAAAAACAATTTTCACTCAATGACTTTTGATTTCAAAGGGTTACAGCAGTTTGATTTTCATTTTTTCAATTTCTGAACCTGAACTAAGTGAATAGACCTGTGGCATTTATGCTGTTGACATTAGGTGTACACCTTGATAAGAGGCAGGTACCCCCAGTTACTAGGCATAAACTACAAGATCTACTTCAGATCAAGACCTACAAGGAATAGTCTTCACTTTTGACATTAAGGGTATACCTTGATTAGAGGCCAGTACCCTCAGTTACTTGGTGAGGACTCCCCCTATAGATTTGACCCTATGAACAGAGATATTCTGAAGCACCTCATGACATGTGAGTTCTCCTGCTTCTTTGGATGAGTTCACAGTTTCTCAGTGCAATCAGCCATTGCTCTGTCACTATGTTCAGTTCTTTTACATTTATGATCTAATTTACTGCTGCCCTTAATTCTTTTAGAGTGATTGTAAAAAAAATCATTACATACTCTTATTCACCTGTTCTAGACATTTCCAGTTCAACACATTTAGGCATTACAAAAAAAACTTTTCCTATTTTAGCCATGAGATAAAGATTAAGAGCTATAAAAGTTTTCTTTTATCTCAAATTCTGAAGTACAGACACTTAACTCTCCAATTTATAAAGGTTAAACCTTTAATTCCTTTCAATTTGTAAGAGAAATTCTTATAAAAGAACAATTGCAATAATCACAACTCAATGTACTAACCCAGATACAGAACTGTTGTTCAGTGAAAATGATAGGGAAAAGATAGCAATTAGCAATATGGTCCAATGGCATCTGATGTCAAAAGATATGAATCAATTAAATGGGGACAATGAGGAGTAAATAGGATTCAAGAATTGAACTAAACTCACAGCTCCCCCTGACACCATGATGCAAGGATTATGCTATGCAATGCACTGTTCTACATGAAGACTGGACCCATGGTACTAGGCGGAGAACCTGGTCTCAAAGATCATCTCACACATGGTAGGAACCTCCGGGCAGATTTCCCTGCCTTTTAGTAACTTACCATATGATATACCAGGGTTAACAAGGACAATGCAACATAAAGCAGTCCTACATGCATTGAACAGCATCAATGACAGTCATGCAAATGATGTATGCAGACATAAGACACATGCATTGACTGTGTACACTAAATGAACCATTCACACTCAGTCCAAGTATGCATTCAACAACAAGCATGCATTGCACTGACACAAAACACATGCATTTACACAAAGTCTATATAGTGCATCAACTGTATACACTAAAGAACCATTCAAATTCAGTTCAACATATAGCAATAGAAGAACATCAGATATTCAGAATAAAACTCAGTAGCTGAGTCTGGAATGCAGACTGATCAGCTAAGCAATAAGAGATCATCAGACATCAAACGAGCACATCAACATGGAATTCACATTTTTCATACTCACAAATTCAGATGATGAATTTAAAGCAAAGTTCAGAACTGACCTGAAATGGAGTATCCTGGGGTTTTCTTGTTGAGTGCCTTGGTTAACCCCTTTTATTTCTCCCACCAAGGCACACCTGCAAGATAAAATTAAGTTGATCCTGCAGGAACCCAAGAAGTCTTGGGTCCTGAATTAACCCTCACAGGTGTTCTGAATGGTCTTTTAACAGAAATATCATCACAGCCCATCAACTTATGGCTGGACAAGAAATAACCAAATTGACCAGACTTACCATGATAACTAACAGAATTTAAGTTCCTTTTATGCACCTTATTGAAAGCATTAAATTCATGTGCATGAACATTAAAATTTCTGTTGTATGCATGGGCATTCTGTTTTCTGAACCCTGCCACCCAGCAATCAGAAGCTTTGTGGCCAGGTTTTCCACAATTAAAACATGAGAATTTCACAAATTGTTTTGCATGGAATTTGACAGCATGGGGGTTAATATGATTCTTCTGAACATGCCAACAGTCCTTGACTGTGTGGCCATGTTTTCCACATTCAAAACATGAAGAATTCATTCTGTCAAAATTCTTATAGAATGCATGTCCTTTTACAGGGATTTTAGCAAGTTTGGAGTTAATTGTTCTTCCCTTAGCATGCCAACAATTTGCAGCAATATGGCCCAATTTGCCACAATGAAAACATTGAATCTTCTTTTTATGAGATGTATGATTTTTGACAAGAAATTTTCTATCATGCATTTTCTTAGCAGAAAGGTCATCATGTTTCATTAACCTACAATCATGCATGAGATGACCTATTTTATGACAGTAAAAGCATTGAGTTCTTTTGGTTTGAACAGAAGAAGGTTTCTTCATAGAAGACTTCCTAGCATGAATTCTATCATATTTCAAATCATCCTTTCTCATGACAAAACAAACATCCATCTCATGGCCAGATTCACCACAGTAATAGCATTTAACATTTTTGACACCAGATTTGTTGGCCTGAACTTTCTTAGCATGCTGATTATTATCATTCTTTTTCAAAACTTTTCTTTTCTCCTTCGTTTTCTTATTTTCCTGATTAGCATGCACACTTAAAAAAAAAGCTGAAGTGCTAGCTAACTCAGAGCTACGCACAAAAGTTGTGTGCTGTCTTTTTCTCACTTCCTGTTTACTGCCTTCATGAGAGACTTTCTTCTTAGTGACAGCCTTTGGATTTTCTTTGTTCTTAAATGACTCAGACAGAGAATTGTTCAATTCAGTGATTTCATTTTTGAGAAAGGAAATGAGTATTTCAGAATCTGTGATCTTTTCATTAAGTAAGACATTAATGGCTTTGTAGCTATCAATCTCTTCTATTAATGTACTCACTCTCTCACATTCATTTTCACCTGAACTCTTCCCTTTTTCCAGCATTAAAAGTCTCTCAGACATAGCAGAATTAAGCAGCTTCAGTTCTTCATTCTCCTTTCTAGTTTGTTCATTCTGAACTAGTTCATTAGTTAAGATTTGATCATTTCCTAATGAGTTCAGCTTATTTTCTAGTTCAGAAATCTTGTCTGTGAGTTCCTGATTTTTATTTTTCAAAACAGAGATTTGTTCCTTACTCACATTCAGATTAGCTAAGCACATTTCATGAGATTTTTTCAGATCTTGACATTTTTCACAATGAGCATTTGAATTAATCTGATCACATTTCTTTTTCAGCTTTCTATTATCAGATTTCAAATATTTACATTTCTCAGAAAGTTCCTCATTTATTTCCCATAATTCATCAATTGAAATATCTTCGAATTCAGATTCAGAATTTACCTTGGATGAGGAATCTTCATTATCCTGGTTGGCCATCAAACAGGTATAATTCTGTTGGTTATGCGCAGAGATAACTTTGTCATATATCTCTTTTCCAGAATTGCACCTGAGAATAAAAGGATACATATTAGTATTAACTACAACTCTCAAGATATTAAGAATTATGGTATTATCGCGATTCTTAGAGCTGTCCTTACTAGACCAATTGGTCTGATCTTTAGGTAAACGGTGTGGGCCTTTAGATATAAGACTCCACAAATGTGGACCAATTGAGTCTATGTCCACAGCTAGGCCTCCTAGCCAACTTTCAAAGTTAGAACCATCATAAACCGGAGGACGACCCATTTGAACAAGTGGCAGGTAGATTCAGCGCAGTAAGACAAATGACAGGAAATGCAGCAAAATCAAATAAGCAAAGTAAAGCACTAAGATAGTGAAACAAAACAACGAGCACAAGAGATCCACTCTGAAATGCACCAAAACTAGCAGGATCCTCTGCAGATTGTTAGATCTGATAGATCAGAGACCCGCTCTGATACCAAGTGTTGGGTTCGGTGCAGTATTCAGAGGGGGGGTGAATGAATATAGCCCTTTAGAAATTCGCCCAATTAAAAACCTTCACCAAAATAAGATTCCGCTCACTTAAAAATTGGAATGCTAACAAGACAAATTAGAACACTCATCTACTGAACCTATAAGCAGACAGTTGAGCGCCCCTATGCATTCATCTAGCGGAAGCACAAATAGAACAAAACAAACCACAATGCAAGAGGGTTTTTAGGTGGTTCGATCCAACAGACCAACATCCACCCCACACTCAACCCGAGTGTGGCTTCCTGCTGACTCACAGCTTGAACAGCTGGGCATCACAGCTTGCCATACATCAGCTGGGCCTCACAGCTTGCCATCCGCTGAGCATCACAGCTTGCTTCCCCTAGGCAATACAGCTTAGCCATCGCTGACTCACAGCTTGAACCCACTGGGGATTACAGCTTAACCCGTCCAGTGGAATCCTCCACTGCAAACGCTGAGCCTCACAGCTTGCTCCGCTGACAAACAGCTTGAAGAAATGTATAAAGGAAAATGAAAGATAGAACAAGATAGCAACGGAAAGCTGAAACAATAAAGCACAAAATATAGCTCTCGATGAGCACTTCTGGCTTGGATTTGATCCAAAAAGCCAGACAACCCAATCTCTCTCACTCTCTCAGCTCGAGCTCTCTATTTCTCTCTTTCCCTTCTTTCTCCTCTTTCTCTTCTTCTTCTCTGCTCTCCGTCTCTCTTTCTTTTCTTCACTCTTTTCTTCTTCTCTTCTGCTGGATCGAAGTCTCTACACTCAGCTCTTCTGCTTCTGCTCTCAAGGCTTCGATCAGCCTTCTCTTGATGAAGAAGACTTGTATATATATAGCAGCAGCAGCAGCTAGGGCGCGTGTGGCTTCCACAGTTCCCGCCCAGAACTTTTGGCCACGTGTCAGCATCCTGGTATCTCGTCCATCCTTGGATCACGAGCCAGGCACCTCGGATCACGTGCCCTTCTTTAGACTTCATGAAGGGTGCCTGTCACACAGACGAACAGCTTATCAGTTTAAGTATATGCATTGCAGTGTATAGACTTCACTGTATAGACTTGTGAAGGCGAAGCTAAAGTAGTGTATATACTTCACAATGTATAGACTTCAGAACAGATGCATGCAATACACTTAACAATGTATGGACTTGGCCTATGCAGACTCGTCTGATGTATAGACTTTGCGAATGTCTAGACTTACAGATGTGAACGACACAGTGTATAGACTTCAGAAAATATGCACGATGCAGACATAAGACACATAATGTATAGACTTGCAGCCATGAACAAATGCAATGCACTCTGATATGTAGACTTCATCTTAAAGCCAATGTATAGACTTGATGAGTGTTCAGCAATGTACAGACTTTGCCAAGGACACTTGACGATGTACAGACTTGAACAAGGTAAAGTCTGTACAGACTTGAACGTTCACAGTGTATAGACTTCGGCAAGGGAACGATGTATAGACTTTATGTGAAAGTGCGTTGTATAGACTTCATGAAGACACTGTGAACTCGAGTGTAGTGTATGGACTTCACTATGCAGACTTGCCAAAGACAAGGCTGTACAGACTTTGATGTCCAAGGGCAATGCAGACCAATGTACAGACTTTGGCGAAGCAAAAGGCTGTATAGACATGGAGACCCAAAGGCAGTGTATAGACTTGATAATGAAATGATGCAGCCAATGTATGGACTTGAGCAGTCTAAGACGTAGAATGAGATGGTGGAGTCTGTATAGACTTGCTCATTGGATAAGACGGTAACTGAGACGGTCCACTGTACAGACTTGCTCATCATTCAACAGCCAATGTGAAGACTTCCCGATGTATAGACTTTCAAGATGAAAAGGCTGTATAGACTTGAACACGGGAGCTCTGTACAGACTTGATCAAGGCAAAGGCAGTCAAGTGTATATACTTCAAGGTGGAACGACGGTAAAGTCAACAGTGTATAGACTTCAAGGGAAACGATGGTAAAGCTACCGATGTATAGACTTGAAGGGAAACATAGGTGAAGCTTCCAATGTACAGACTTGGAAGAACACTGTTGAATGTGTAGACTTGATCAAGAGTCCAATGTGCAGACTTGCCACCGACCAAAGTATAGACTTGGTGGTCGTGAGACGGTGGCCAAGACACTATACGGACGGATGTATAGACTTCGCCTAAACACTGTCCGATGTACAGGCTTTAGTCTGAAGCGTTGTATGGACTTGCAAGAGACGCACAAAGAGACACTGCCTGAGACGGTCAACTGGACGATGACTCTATACAGACTTCAACTTAAAGATGCACGATGTACAGACTTTCCAATGTCTAGACTTATGAACAGTGCGTGCATCTACAGTGCAAATGTATAGCCTTTATGTAAGAAGGCAACCACTGTACATACTTTACAAGCATAACACTAGGCGTTGTATAGACTTACAATAGCACAGGTGAAGACTTCATGAGAGTGCAGCAGCCAGTGTATAGACTTGTAGAATAGTGATGCAATGTGCAGACTTCGAAGAACACAATATAAAGCAGTGTATATACTTGCAGTGAAGAACAGCAATGTATAGACTTAATGTGGTGCACAAGGACACAGTCCAGTGTACAGACTTCATGAACGAAAAGCTCACTGTACAGACTTTGACATGTGAGACACAGAGAATGCACTGAAGTCTGTATAGACTTTAACAATGAATGCATGAGTCACAAGACCGACAGACTTAGCCTGTATAGACTTAGCATGAAGCACACATGCGATGTACAGACTTCAAGTCATGCAATGCAATGTACACACTTCAGCTAAGCAAGCTTCAGTGAATGTATGGACTTCATGAATGCATGCTACAGTGCCAATGTACAGACTTGATGATGAAACAGTCTGATGTACATACTTAGCCTAACCACTGGACACTGGACGTTGTACTGACTTACCCTAAACCACTGTATAGACTATATGAATTGACTCTGCATGAGACACTCAGATGGATAGTGTATAGACTAATGCATGAAGCAAAGCAATCTGATGTGTAGACTTCAGAAAAGCATCTGAGGAGGTTCGACCCACAGAACCAGCATACTCATGCACAGAACAGATCAGATAGAACATACTCAAGCATTCTCCATAAATCAAGCACACTCAAGCAATCTCCATAGAATATATCAGTTATATGCATACACCACTGAGTATACCAGTTATAAACATCTCATGCATTCTCCACAGAACATAATGAGTGATATGCATTCAAATCAACATGCCATCATCATAAAAAAATATTATCATAATGCACTCACTGTGCTGTAATCATCAAAACAAAATAGCATTGCTATCATCAAATCAACATAGCACATGCTTGTGCCTAAGGGGCACAACACTAGCCAGCTGCTAAGATTAGAACCATTGAAAACTATAAGAGAAGCCATTGAAATACAGCCGAATAGATTCAAATCTTAAGAGCTCAAAAATAATATCTGAAACATGCACCACACTTGATCAGTAAAGCACGAAATTGAACAAGTAGGATCCTCTGTAGATCATTGGATCTGGAAGTCAGAGACCGCTCTAATACCAATTGATAGGGTGCAAGGCCCGGATTCAGAGGGGGGGTGAATGAATATCCCCTATAAAAATTGCCCAATAAAAATCGTAGCAAGGCAAAGTTGCGGAATTCAAACACTCAGATTGCTTGACCAACTTGGATGATCTTCAGTAGCAATTAGATGATCAGATAGACGGAGCTTCTGATCCACTTTAGGTAAACTGGAGAGATAACTAAGTTCAAGTATTCAATATGACTCTCTCAAGATCAAAATCAAATGCACAGTGTGCAAGCCAAATTCTCGTTAGACAGAAGGATCTGAATTAAATTATCACACCTAAGCATTCATCTACTGTGACAGGAGACAACATATAAGCAATTTGACAGTGAACTTAAGCATGCATCTAGCGAATCAGATTGGAAGCACAATGATCACACGGTGCACAAGGGATTTTTAGGTGGTTCGATCTCTATCCAGAGATCTACGTCCACCCCACACTCCAACTAGAGTGTGGCTTCCGCTGATACACAACTTAAACGGCTGGGTCTCACAGCTTGCCTACAACAGCTGATTTACAACTTCAACTGCTGGGCATTACGGCTTAAGCCAACCGCTGACAAACAGCTTGCGCTGGGTCTTACAGCTTCGCCACCCGCTGATACACAGCTTAGAACATGAGTTTGAAAGAAAACAAAAAAGAATTATGCTAGCAACAGAAAGCTAGAAACGAAAGCACATAAAACTGTAGCTCAATCGGAGCAAAGTGGTAAGGATCTGATCCAAGACCACTATCGGAAGTAGGGTATCCTGACCAGGATCCCTCTTCTTCTTCTTCCTTCTCTTCACGAGCTGCTGCAACCTTGACCTCTCATGGCTTCACAATGGCTCTCCATATCGATACTCTGTTTTGCTCCCAGATCTACTCAACTTGCTCTCACAGATCTCCTTCAGCTCCACGGAGGCTCTCCTCTCATTTTTCTCTCTCTGCTCTCTCTATCTTTCTTGTTCTTCTTCTCTTCTCTTCGTGATACATACTTTATCTGATTGCAGAAGACATGTCTTTATAGCTTCAGTCTGGGACCAACGGGCTCACACACCGGGCATGTGTAGGGAACACTCCCGCCAAGAGGCTTCTTGAAACCCTTAGCCACGTGTCAGAATCTGAGCACTGTAGCTTTCCACGAGGCAACCTTTTTTAGGGACGATCCACCTTGGATCACGTGCCCTCCTTAAGGTCATGAACAGTTGTCCAGGTAATATGTCAGAACATATAACAGTTAGACAAGTATGAATGTTGCACCGACTTGATAAGGTATAAAAGCAGGCATGCATAGACTCAATATAGCATACGATCACAAATGCACAGACTCATTATGGCTATAGGGCAAGAAGATGCACAGACTACGTGTGTGCATACTGCAGGCAATGCACTGACTCTATATGCCAAACCTCGAGTTGCACAGACTTTGCGTAGCTCAAAGAATAGAGTTGCACGGACTTAGTTGCACGAAATGCACGAATGTACATACTTTAATTTCGTTCGCACAGAATGTGCACCGACTATGTATGCAATAGGTTCATGGATTGCACTGACCCTATTTGGACACACCCGGGACTTGCACTGACTTAAGTGTTGCAAGTTTCTACATGCACCGATCTTACGCGTGCGTAAATCAACATATGCACAGACCTATTTTGTCCACACAACACAAAGTGCACCGACTTAATGTGTGCAAAGACGAGGAATGCAATGACCTAGTATTTCCTTAGACTTAAACATGCACAGACTTCTATACCAGACTTGCACATCACAAACTTGTTCTGACTGACTTAGACTAAGCACCGACTAACACAACCTTGCAGAGAGAGAAACAAATGCACTGACTCAGACTTGACAGACCAGACATTATGAACTCAACATAGATGAATGCACCGACCTATTTCCAACTAACATGAAACGATGCACAAACCTTGGAGACATACGAGCAGATATACACAAGCTAGGATAGTGCACAGAGAAGAGGTGCACCAACCGTGTGGTGACACATGACAATCATGCACTGACTTATGTGCTCGCAGCAACTAGATTTGCACAGACTTTGACTGAGTGCGCTACCGTGCATTGCACCGACTTGCATATGCCAAGACAGTGTGCACGGACTTGAATGCACAAACCTAGATTTACATGAACAGTGACATGCACTGAGTTTGTTGTGCAGCCTAGTATGATGAACCACAAGTATGCATCGTCATGATGTGCTAAACATAAGTGAATGCACTGACCTTGAAATGCACATTGATAGGGTCTGCACAGACCTTGGTCCCTAAAATGCATATGAGTGAGACAGGACCCTTTGAAAGTGTGTGCCTTACAAAAGCAGTATGTGACAAGCAAACTCATTAGCACAGCATCATTCAATCTTTCATATGCAGACACCTGGTGACTAATAATGTTTGCTATCATCAAAACCACAGGGGCACAACAAGGGTTAGAGTTTTCACGGGGAGATAGAGGGGAAATGGGCCTCTATCCAAGGCCAATCGATTGGGTCCAGAATGCGCCCATTTAAGGTCGGATTGGGCTTGCATTTAGTCGGACAAGGGCCGTTCTAACAAAACACCAAGTTCTAGCCAAAACCTATAATTGGGCCTAGCCAAAATTTCTATTGGGTCAGGTTTAGAAGGCAAAGTTGTAGGAAAAATGACTGTCAACACGAATATAATTTTTTCATATTTTTATAAATTGGTCAAATTTTTAGCCTAAGTGAAAATTTCAATTTAATATTAAAAAATCCTCGATTGCTACACAATTTTATTTTTAAGTAAATTCGAGGTGCTACACCCTCCCCCACTTTATGGAATTTGGTCCTCCAAATTCATCAAACTTATCGAAATGGGGAAATCACGATTACTGACCTTAAAACAAATCGGGATACTGCTTCCGGATTGCTTTTTCTACTTTCCACATGGCTTCTTCTATTCCGCGCCTACTCCATTGGGCTTTGACCATCGGTATAGACCGATTCCTGAGTTGCTGCTGCTTCCGGTCCAAAATCTTGATAGGCTTTTCTTCATAGGATAGATCTTCCTTCAACTCTAGGTCCACATGCTGAATGATATGTGAAGGGTCGTATACGTACTTCCGCATCATGGACATATGGAAGACATTATGCACGCCTGACAACTAGGGTGGCAATACCAATCTGTAGGCAACTTCTCCAACTCTCTCCAGAATTTCAAATGGACCAATAAATCTTGGACTCAGCTTGCCACGAAATCCAAACCTTCGGACTCCTCTCTTGGGTGAGACCTTCAAGAATATATGCTCGCCAACCTGAAATTCCAAATCTCTTCTTTTATTATCTACATAGCTCTTCTTCCTGGACTGAGCAACTTGCAGGCGATCTCTGATAATCTAAATGTTCTTGGATGACTCTGATATAAGATATGGTCCAAGCCATTGCTTCTCACCTACCTCGTCCCAAGACAGAGGTGAACGGCAACTTCTTCCATACAAGGCCTCGAACGGTGCCATCTGAATACTGGACTGGTAACTATTATTGTAGGTGAATTCAATCAGGGCTAAATTCTCATGCGAACTACCACCGAAGTCAATCATGCAAGCCCTTAACATGTCTTCTATAATCTGGTTCATCCTCTCGGTCTGCCCGTCAGTCTGAGGATGAAAGGCAATACTAAATTTCAGACGGGTTCCCAAGGATTCTTGCAATCCTTTCCAAAAATGGGACATGAACCTGGGCTCTCTGTCAGACACAATGTTCACAGGCACTCCATGCAACGTCACTACCTCCTTCATGTATAAAGTAGCTAACACATTCACTGTCCACTTCGATTTGATGGGCAAGAAATGCGCGGATTTCGTCAATCGATCAATGATTACCCAAATTGCGTCGATCCCACCACGAGTTCTCGGTAGACCCATTATAAAATCCATGCCGATACTCTCCCACTTCCACTGTGGTATCTCGAGAGGCTTTAACTTCCCGACTGGTCTAAAATACTCAGCCTTCACTTGTTGACACACCAAGCATCTGCTTACAAATTCAACCACTTCTCTCTTCATGTTTGTCCACTAAAAGGTCCTCTTTAGATCTCGGTACATCTTAGTAGCTCCTAGGTGAATAGTGTACTTGGACCTATGGGCTTCTTCAAGGATCTTGCTCTTCACTCCTGCTGAATCAGGGACACAAGTTCTTCCTCAGAATAATAACATGCCATCATCGGTCAGTAGAAAATCTGGTCGACTATTCAAGCTTTCTTTGATCTCTACCAGCAATGGGTCACTATCTTGCAAGGTCTTAATCTCAGCCAACAACTCTGGAAGAAGTTGAATCTAGGCGATCATAACCCGATCCTCCTCCTCACCAACATTAAGGTCTAAGCTTGCTAACTGTTCCACCATCCTCCACTCTTGCAACATAAAGCTCGACAACTTAACTATTGGTGTCTTGCTCAAAGCATCAACCACTACATTGCCTTTCCCAGGGTGATATTCAATGGAGAAATCAAAATCCTTTAAATACTCGAGCCATCTTCTCTGCCTCATGTTAAGCTCTTTCTGGGAGAACAAATACTTCAAGCTCTTATGATCAAAAAATACAACAAAAGTCTCTCCATATAAGTAGTGCCTCCAAATCTTTAAGGCAAACACCATTGCAGCAAGCTCTAAGTCATGGACAAGGTAGTTCTCTTCATGCTTCCTCAACTGTCTGGATGAATAGGCTATTATTTTACCATGCTGCATCAACACACAACCTAAGCCAATACTTGAGGCATCTGTATATACTTCAAAACCTCCTTCTCTAGAAGGCAAAGCCAGCACAGCGGCAGTTGTCAAACACTCCTTCAGAGTCTGGAAACTCCTCTCACAATCTTCCGACCATTCAAATTGATTCTCTTTACGGGGTCAACCTCATTAAAGGTACCGCAATCTTGGAAAAATCTTTAATGAATCTTCGATAATATCCAACTAGGCCTAGAAAACTTCCAACTTCAGTTACATTCGTAGGCCTATCCCAATTTCTCAATGTCTCTACTATAGAGGGATCTACCGCAATACCATCTTTAGTAATGATATGACCTAGAAAGGACACTTCTTGCAACCAAAACTCACACTTACTGAACTTGCCATACAACTGATGATCTCTTAGTATCTGCAACGCCATATTCAAGTGCTCTTCATGTTCTTCTTTGCTCTTAGAATAAATGAGAATATCATCGATAAACACCATGACCCATTAGTCTAAGTAGGGCCGGAACACATTATTCATCAACTGCATAAAAGCTGCAGGAGCATTCGTTAGACCAAAAGGCATTACTACAAATTCAAAATGCCCATACTTGCTTCAAAATGCCATCTTAAAGATATCATCATCCTTAATTCACAACTGATGATACCCCGATCGGAGGTCAATCTTGGAAAAATACTACGCTCTTGATATCTAATCAAATAGCTCATCTATTCTCAGTAACGAGTACTTGTTCTTGACAGTAAGCTGGTTCAATTGGCGATAATCAATACATAGCCTCAATGAACCATCGTTCTTCCTTACAAAAAGCACCGGAGCTCCCCACGGGGATGTACTTGGATGAATGAACCCTTTCTCCAGCAACTCTAACAATTGCTCCTTCAATTCCTTTAACTCCGTGGGGGACATACGGTACGGAGCCTTAGAGACTGGTGACGCGCCAGGAACTGAATCGATAAAGAAGACTAGCTCCCTCTCAGAGGGATGTCATGGCAAGTCTATAGGAAATACATCAGGAAAGTCTCAGACAATAGGGATGTCCTTCAGCTCCAACTCCTTCTTATCGGTCAAAGAGGCCAAGGCCAAGAATGCCTGACACCCTTTCCTTAATAATTTCTCAGCCCGAAGTGTGAAAATAAGTGGCACATCCTTAGAATGCCTAATGCCAATAAAGGAAAGCTCGGGGTGTTCAGAAAAAGACACTGAGCTCGACTTGCAATGAACACTAGCTCCATATCTTGCTAACCAATCTGCTCCTTAGATTACATCATAATCCTTCATCTTCATACATACTAAATCGGTTGGAAAATTCTGACCATTAACTAGGACCTCACTAGAGGGATAATAATACTTGATAGCCGAACCCGAATCAATAGGGGTTGAAATTTCTAATTGAGAATCCATCAACACTGGTTTCATAGATACAGACTTAGCAAAATTGTAAGAAATAAACGAATGAGTTGCTCCGGTATCGAAAAGAACAAATGCTGGCTTAGAGAGAATAATAAGAGTACCTTCGACCAATCCACCCTCCTCGGTGACTTCCGTTTCGCTCTCCTGTAGAGCTTGGAGTTTGCCCTGTCACCTTTGGCTTCCTTGCAGTTTTTGCGGTGTAGCTTGATCAGAAATAAGATGACACTTAGGGATCCGGTGGTCCCTGCTACCACAACGTAGACATGCGCCTAGCTAGCGCCAGCACTCCTCCATCTTATGACCCGGCCGGTCACAATACTTGCAAATGGGTTTGGATGGGGCAGTAACACTTGCCTTCTTATCACCATTCCTTGGCTGCTTATCCTTCGATGAACTCGACCCACCATTGGGCCTCTTCTTGCCATTAGTGGGTTTAAAACTCCCCGAACTAGTTGTCTGTTCTCTCTTCCTGTCTCTTCCTCGGATTCTCCGTCATTTCCATGGTATCTTCAAGAACTTGTGTGTTGGGTTCTGTGGGGCCCCTCGTTATCTTTGACAATGGTTTTGATGATTCCAATATATTGTGTGTTTTATGTTTAATGGCGTCTTCATGATAAACAAGCTAACATGATGATATCTTGTTTTGTAGCTTGAAATTCAAAGGTCCTTCTTGAATACATTTCTGAAGTAGACTAATGCGTGCTGTGCATGAGGATTTGGAGCTTTCATGTTTTTGGACTTATATTGACAGCATTTCAATGTAGGAAGATTGGTTTTATTACACATGACTTCATGTTTGCTTTTCATAATTGTTTAGTGATAGTGGTTTCTCAGCTTGCTTCGGAATGCCCCTATCTATGATTGGACTGAACTTGAATAGCTATGCATTGGACTGCTAAAGCAGTTTTCCATTCCCCTTGGAATGGGTCGACCCCTGGCTCCACCCATCTCATTTGGCCTTGATTGAACTATATTGAAACTGAACCTAAATTCTTGGACTGAACTTGGAAGTTTCGGACTGAATTTTGTGTCCTTGAACTTGACAGTTTTGGTAACCTTAAATGTGGTTGAAGTGGCCTTGTGCTAAACATGCTTTTTATGAATCTTGTTTGAACAAGTTTAAATGATGGCCCATAATCCTCTTTATTCATGCCACAAGACTGTATTTGAATAGTGTTGAATGGTTCTCCATGGTTTTGGTTTGAATTGAATTCCAAAGTGCTTTGAAATTAGTTTCTTCAAATACTTTGGTTCAATATTGACTTAGTTCTGAATTTTCAGAATATGCAGGTTAATATTGTCCACAATGCTTTGGATCCAAGGTAAGAGTTTATGTTTGAATGCATTTTGATTTGGCAAGATTGGGCTTAATCTTTTTCTCATGTATGTGGGTTGATTTGGATCCATGTACAAGAGATACATGTCAATTTTGATGTATCTTCACTGCATGTTATTTCATTGGTTTTCCATTCCTCTGTTTGAAACCGAGATTCAATGATGGTTTTAAGTCCTTGTAATGCATCTTATTTGATTGATAAATCATGCTTTCAAATGGGTGTTTTCATAGTGCCTTCATGCATATCTTTCTTGGGTTCTTAAAGCTATAAAGAGTTTCATGATTTGACAAATTGAGTTCTCATTTGGGTTTGTAAGATGCTTAATCCATTCTTATTACCAGTTGTCAATTGGAATGTGATTTTATTCATGCCAATACCTTGTTATCGATGCATGATAATTTGTTCTAAATGTTTGGATGAGGTTTTATGGGGTTTCAATTGAGTTTTATTGAGTTTTCAGTTCTGTCAGTAAAAGTGTCGACTCTAAGAGTCGACACTTATTTCAGTAGGTGTTGTTTGCATTGAATTCTGATATGTTGACAAAAAGTGTCGACTCATAGAGTCGACACTTTTGCTCTAGGTCCTATTTTTACAAAAGGGACAGAATGCTTTGAGAAAAGTGTCGACCATAAGAGTCGACACTTTCTCAGGTTTGTCCGGAATGAGTTTTCCGGATCGGTTTCAAAACCCACTTTTTGAGATCCAATTGGGGTGGTGTTTTACACCATTGCCCTTAGGGTTTCACCACTTGTCTTAGGATTGTCTTGAGAGGGGTTAAGCATGGGTTTATATGTCTTTTATTGCAAACTTCCCTCTAGTATATGAAGACATCGATCTCTATCGATAGGAGAAGATCCCTTGGGGCTTATTGTTCTATCTGTTCTTGTAGGGAAGAAGAAGAACAAAAAGGAGGCGTGCTCACTATCTGAGGGAGGAAGAACAAGCTAGAGAGAGCGTCTTCCACGAGCCTGAGGCCCGATCTAGAAGTCGGTGCTGCTGCTCTCCACGATCTGCACGGTTGGGCGTTTCAATCTCGAAGCCGGCTGCTTCCACTCTCTGACTCATCATTTCTAGCGCACTCTACCTTCCTCTGAATGGATTCGTGGGATATTCAGAGGGGGAAACATTATATATATATCTTCCAACTATTCATTTGTGATATCCCCTTTAATCTAAACATGGTGTTGAGCATATTGATAAATTTGTTCTTTGTGTTTGCAGGTATGATCGGAGCTTGGATTTGAAGGAACACACATTTAATCTTCAAGAAGGAAGATCGTCTGCTCCGACTACCTCCGGACTCAACTCTCTCCAACCTAAGCTTCAAGAAAGATCTGCTTATTTCTATTGGAGAACCAAGGAGATATTTCTACATCCTCTTCATGTTTATTTCTATGATTGCTTCATAGTCTATCTTCATCTAAACACTGCTATGGGCGTATATTGTAAATCCTTTGATTTTGTTAAACTCAGAATATCTGGGTGTGTGTACGGAGCTGTGTCTCCGTGTGTTTGCTATGTCCGGGGCACGTTCCCCGAACGTGTGTGTGTGTGTGCTGCAATGGCAGCGTGTTGAGGCAAGGCCTCGTGTGTGTATTACTACGGAAGTAGCGTGTGTGTGGTTGATGTTCGTCCCCATGTTGCTACGAAAGTAGCGTGTAGTGAAGCCTCACCCGGTTGGGTGAGGGGTGGACGTAGGGAGCCCGTCATGGTCCCGAACCACCTAAAAATCCTTGTGCCTTCTGTGAGTGCCTGTGTGATTGTCATTTCTTCTATCTCCGTTCATAGGTACATTATATAGGTTTTTAATTCACTGCTTAATCACACACTGCTACCTCCGTAATCTGTGTTGAGCAAAATTTCCCTGTTAGTCGCATTGTTATTACGAGTGAGATCGGAAAGCTTGAGAGAACATTTTAAATCTCACTTAAGTTTTGGTTATTAACATTGTTAATCTTAATTCCACTGTGTTTAGTTAGGAAAGTTTTTAAAATCCGCCATCTCGGCAAGGGGATAATTCAACCCCCCTTCTTGTCCGCCATCTCTCAGGTCCAACAATTAGTATCAGAGTCCAGTCTCTGATTTTTTATCGGACCTCACGGTCTAGGAGTAAAGATCATTTTCATGATGGCTAGCTTGAATTCTATTTCTATTTTTAATGGTTTTGATTGTGCTTCATGGCTAGGAAAATTTTATGTTTGGATTACTGGCTTTGATCCAAAACTCATGAAATTAATCTCTCATGGTCCACATGTCTTCCCAAAAATGAATTAAGGTGGACTGATGAACATAAGAAAATGAATTCGGATAATTTGTTTGTTTTGAATGCTCTTAAGGCTGCCTTGAACACTAATCAATTTCCATTTATTTTATCTTGTAGGACAGGCAAAGAAATTTGGGATGGGCTGAGCGAAGCCCAAAAAGAAAGTTAAAATGACGGTGACTGCTTAGTTGCAAAGAATGAAATTGAGTGTCAAAGCGAGGAGAGTTCGAAGGTAAACTCTAACTCTGACTCTGATGAGGAAGATGAACTTAGCTATGATGAGTTGATGAATGCATATGATGAACTTTTGATAGATACAAATCATTAAAATTTGAAAACAAGAAATTGAAAAAGAAAATAGAGAACTCTTGTGTTGATAATCCTTAATGTGAAAAATGCACTGAACTTGCTAAGGAGAATGAAGCGTTAAAGCATCTAAACAAAGTAATGTCTAAAAAATTGCTTGTCCTTGAAAAGAAAAAATCCATGTATGTTGACAAGTCTGAAGAGCTGAAGGAACTAAGAAAGGAAATAGAAAGTTTTAAAAATCTAAATGATGAATTTGAATGCAATGAAATCATGAATAGAATGGTTGATGAAAAAGTGAGTTTTCAAATGAAAGAACCTGAACACACTTCCATGAACGGAAACTCATTTGAAAAACTCCAAAATGAAAACAGTGCTTTGTTAATTCAGATTTCATTGCTTGAAAGTAGATTGAAAAGTCTTGAAAAATCTGAAAAGGAAAGTATGTGATTGATGATGATTGTGACAAATTGCATGCTCTTGAACAAGAAATTGAAAGTCACAAGAGTGTTAATTTCTTCTTAAATGAAAAAATTACTTCATGTGAAGAAGAGCTTGCTAATTGTGAATTGCACATTTCAACATTAGAAAATGAAATCAAAATTTTGAATGAGTCTTTGTGTTTGTGTGATAAGGGAAATGAGAAACAGAAAAATGTCGTTGATTGCTCGTGTATGCATGCAAAACCCTTTACTGTTAAATATGTGTATGCATCAAGAAAGAAAATGAATGTCTCATGTTATTATTGTGGCAAATATGGCCACGAAATGTATGATTACTTTTTAATGAAATTTGATGATGATGTGGCTTTAAAATCTAGAGTGAAAAATGATAGTGGTTCCAAAGATCATGAGAAACTCACAATGAAAAACCTCAACACTCATTGTTACTATTATGGGTTACATGGTCATGTTTTTAAAAATTATTTCAAAAAGAAAAATGATGATGAATGGTTTCTCAAAAAGAATGTTTCATGCTATTACTATAGTGAACAGGGACACATGATGAACAATTATTCTCTAATGAAAAATGGTCCATGATTTTTTTTTCTTATTGCTATTATTGTGGTGAGAATGGTCATTCAATGGATGATTGTTCCACCATGAGAACTGATGATGATTGGTTTGCTAGGAGATATAAGAATCCATCTGTTCGTGTTAACACTAACCCCTCGGGACCCAAGATGGCTTGGGTATCTAAAACTTTGAAATGAGAATCTGTTTTGCCGAGGCGTCTTGAGGACAAGGAAGATGTCGATAAATAAAGGACTCTCAAGGCGAGAAACAAAAATGGTTTGTTTTGAAATTCGTTTTGCTTAGGTTCTCCTTGAAAAATCTGAAAAAGTAAAAATAATATTTGGAGGAAAATATTTACAATTCTACTTCACTGACCTTGGTATCTTTTGAAATACTAAGATCTTTTGAGTTTGATGAGTACCTGTCTTGAATGCTTTTCTTTCACATCATGTGAATAAATTTAGTTCTTGAATGCTTCACTTTTGACATACATAGTTCCTTATACACACTTTCTCTTTCGATTTGTAAATAAATTTGGCTTTGAATGCTTCTCACTATGCATAGAGTCTTTTATACTCTTACTTACTTTTTGCAAATAACAACTCACCTGTGCATACATAGAACACATACTTAGTTGCATGAAACACCTTGCACATATCATACACATCTTTGCATACTTGTGAATAGGAATAATTTTTCAATCATCTTTTCAAGTTACATGCATATACTTACATATCATTGCATACTTCTGTCCTTGAATGCCATGATTATTCAGTATATAAAATGGTGGTAGTGGAAGGTTGGATTATGTTCAACCAGAAGCTTTCACTACGCGTGAGGTGGTATTCGAGCCTATGTTCTCCGTCAAGTACCGATAATCAACTTGCTTGAAAATTAAATCTCAATGCATGTTTGAGTGTATATAAAATATCACCCACTTTTTGACTACTTCAATGACTCATCCCTTTCTAAATGAAATTACATTAATTTAGACATGTTTGCTACATGGCATATATTAAGGGGGAGATTTTTTATAACCGTGCATACATTTAGGGGGAGACATTACTGTGATGAGACTAATTCATCTTTTATATTCAATACAACCACCCACACAAAATGCACATTTTTGAGATAATGATTCAATCTAATAAGGATTACTATTTTCTACTCTACACTTTTGAGGACTATTGATTCTCTACATGAAAATCACATGTCTTGTGAGGAAAGAGCTGTTCACCCCTTCAAAATTTGTATAAGTGGAATGTGGATCCGAGTAGTCAGAAATCCCACCTGAAATAAAGGAGGAAACTCGCGTCGAAAAGAGAAACTAATCCATATAAAAATAAGTGTGATTTGCCACGGAGTAGCCAGGAAGTGTCCCTGAGATAAAGGATACAACTCGTGCCAAAATGTGACAAAATCCACAGTTAAGATAAGTGACGAAACTGAGTAACCGGGAAGTGTCCCAGAGACAAAGGATACAACTCGTGTCAAAATGTTAGTCACACTATTTTTTTTTTGGTAATTAAAAATTGGGGTCATATGTAACTACCAATATTCGAGCATTGTGTATGAAAATGTATGGATGATAAGATTGTTGTGACTCCTCTATGTTGATGGTGTTGACATATTATTTTCATTCATTGGCAACACCTTGTTTTGAGTGATTTGGCAACTATTGATGTTTTGATGTAATTATGTTATCAGATTGTCTGTGATTGATGAATGTGTGTTATCAATTTGCCTGAGTGTTCTTTGCAGTTCACATGTCTATACACTGCATCGTTTAAAGTCTATTGTTCACAAAGTCTGCACATTCTATTGTTCATGAAGTCTGTACACTGGACTGTGTCCTTGTGCATCACATTAAGTCTATACATTGCATTGGCTAAAGTCTGCACAACGTCCGTCTCATTTAGTGTCTAAGGCAAAGTCAATACATTGCTGCAGTAACGCAAGTATATACATCGTCCGTCTCAATGAGCGTCTCATGCAAGTCTATACATTACTGGTTCATGCATCAGTCTTCTAAGTCCATACATTGGACTGTAGCATGCATTTGACGATGGCATCAAGTCTGTACAGTGGACCGTCTTCCTTAGCGTCTTTGCCAAGTCCATACATTGAAGTCGAAGTCTGTACAGCCATGCGTCTCAAGTTACGTCTCAATGCAGCGTCTTGTTGAAGTCCAAGTCTGTACAGTGGACCATCTTAATTAGCGTCTTATGCATTGAGCAAAGTCTATACAGACTTCAGCGTCTCATGCAGTGTCTTATGCAAAGTCCATACATTGCACTGTTACATACACCGTCTCATTCAGCGTCTTAGGCCTGCAAAGTCCATACATTGGTCGGTGGAAAGTCTGTACATTGGCTTCAAGACTCTCAAGTCTATACATTCGTTTATGAAGGGAAAGTCTATACATTCGTTTCTAAGGCAAAGTCTGTACATTGCCTTTGGACCTCAGAGTCTATACAGAGTCTGCATGCTCTAAAGTCTGTACATCTGATTGCCTTTGCTTTGGTCAAGTCTGTACAGCCAACGGCTTCATTGATTCCAAGTCTGGACACTGGTCTTCAGGCGTTCCAAGTATGCACATTGATTCAGGTTCTCCAAGTCTATACAATGAAGTCTGAACATTGCATTTGCATTCACAATGTCTTCACACCTGAAGTCTATACAATGCACTGCCTTCGTAAGTCTGTACAGAGTTTACACTTGAACTGATGATCATAATCTGATACTCTGTCTGACAGGTGCATTGCTCGTGAAGCTTAAGGAGAGCACGTGATCCGAGGCTGGAAGGCCTGATCAGATGATGACACGTGTGCTGAAGCAAGTCTGGATGCTGCCACGTGGTCCAAAAGTTCTGGGCCGGAAATGTGGAAGCCACACGCGCCCAGTGCTGCTCCTGCTGTGACTGCTTATAAAAGGAAGCCTTCGTCCAACAGATGAAGACTGATCGAGTTGGCAAGATGTGAAGTCCATACAGAGAGCCACGATCCAGACAAAGAGGAGAAAAGAAGAGAAGAGCATAGAGTGAAAGAAGAGCAGAAGAAGAAGATAAAGAAGAGAAAGAAGAGAAAGAGAGAAATAGAGAGCTCTAGCTGAGAGAGAGAGAGAGATTGGGTTCTCTGGCATTGGATCAAATCCAAGCCAGATCTGCTCCATTCGAGAGCTATATTTGTGCTTCATTGTTTTAGCTTTCCGTTGCTGTCTTGTTCTATCTTTTGTTTTCCTTTATACATTTCTTCAAGCTGTTTGTCAGCGGAGCAAGCTGTGTTGCTCAGCATTTGCAGTGGAGGATTCCACAGGTCGGCCAAGCTGTATTGCCCAGTGGTTTGCAGAGGTGCTGCCTCTGGACAGGTAAGCTGTAATACCCAGCGGTTTGCAGTGGTGGATTCCACTAGATAGCAAGCTATGTTGCTCAGCGGGCGAGGAGGGTTCCTCGGATGGCAAGCTGTGTTGCCCAGCTGTTGTATGGCAAGCTGTGATGCCCAGCTGTTCAAGCTGTGAGTCAGCAGGAAGCCACACTCGGGTTGAGTGTGGGGTGGATGTAGTCTACTGGACCGAACCACCTAAAAACCTCTGTGCAGTGGTTTGATTTCTTCATCTGTTTTATTGCTTCCTCTAGATGCTTGCATAGGGGCGCTTCATGTGTTTGCTTCCAGTTCAACAGAGTTGATTAGCTGCGCACGCTATCTGTTTGACACTGGTATTGTGTGTTGTTTGAATTGTCTAATTACTGCGCTCATTAGATGTCTGCTTAGGAGTACTCTGCCTACAGGTTCACAGATGACTGAACTAGTTTTTCTTAGTTAGTCTTAGTGCTGTTATTCCGCTGTTCTGAGCATTAGAATTTCTATTTGAGCGAATATTTTTTAAAGGGTATTCATTCACCCCCCCTCTGAATACATAGCACCGAACCCAACAATTGGTATCAGAGCGGGTCTCTGACTAAACAGATCTAACAATCTGTAGAGGATCCTGCTAGTCCTTGGTGCATTTCAGAGTGTGTTTTCAGTGCTCCGTATTTTGTTTCATCAACTTGTGCATTGCTTTGCTCATCTGGTTCTGTTGCATTCCCTGTCATCTGGTCTTCTGCGCTGAATCTGTTTGCCTCTTACTCAAATGGGTCGACCTCCGGTGTATGACGGTTCTAACTTTGATAGTTGGCTAGGAGGCCTATGTGTGTATGTAGACTCCATAGATCCCAAACTATGGAGGCTACTATCTAATGGCCCACACAAACTGCCTCATGATGAGACCAAGTGGTCTAAAGAGGACAGTATAAAGAACCGTGACAATGTCATAATCCTTAACATCTTAAGAGCTGCAATCAATACTGATATGTACCCTTTTGCTCTCAGGTGCACATCTGGAAAGGAGATATATGACGGAGTCGTTTCTGCGCATAACCAACAAGGTGATAGCTGCTTGATGGCCAACCGGGATGATGAAGATGAGACCTCATCTCAGGTAAGCTCTGAATCAGATGGATACTCTTTCGATGAATTGATAGAGATGTATGAAAATTTGTTAGAAGTATCCAAGAAATTAAAATCTGAGAATAAAAAGTTGAAAAAGAAATGTGATAGAATAAATCTGAAAGATTCCTGTGAAAACTGTACAAATATGAAAAAGTCTTATGATGCATGCATGCTAGATGTTCAGAATCTTAAGAAACAAAATGATTCTCTAAAAATTGAAAAACAAACATGCTTGGATAAAATGTCAGAAATAGAGAATCAGTTGAATGATAAGAAAAAGGAGCATCTAAAAGGCATGCAGGAACTTACTGAAGTTAATACTAAGATGGACAAACTGAAACTGGAAAATAAAGATTTTCAAAAGAAAAATAAAACTCTTATGGTCAGAATGAATGAAATCAATGAGGAGGTTTCACAGTCTTCTTCTGCTAAATCAAATTGTAAAATGTGCTCAGCATTAAGAGAACGTAATGAAGATCTCTTTAGTGAGAATGAATGGTTAAACAAACAAACTGCCTCACTTAAAGAAGATCACAAAAATCTGCTTGCTGAGAAAATTAAAGCAGAAGAAAGAGAAGAGGAACTGATTGAAAAACTGGAGCAAATGTCTGGAAGAGAAAGATGTGCTGGAAATGAAATTGATGCTAAAAATCTTGAGGAACAAAACAATGAACTGAAGGATGAAATTGAACAACTAAAGTTGTTAAACACTGGCTTGTCCGAAAGACTTCTCACCATAGAAAAAGGAAAAGATGTCCATGATGAAGAATCACAAACTTTGATCAATCTGGAACAAGAAGTTGAGAAGTATAAAATTGCAAATAAAGTCTTAAGTGAATGTGTAAATTGCAGTGAACAGGAGATAACCAGTTATGAGCTTCATATAGCATCCTTGGAAAATAAAATTCATGACCTGAAAAACTCAGCATCCAAGTTTACAAAAACTGAAAGAAAAATAAAAACTGTTGTGAAAAGTGAGGATAAGAATTCAAAGGGGGGAACAAATTGCACTTCTGATGTTAAGAAAATCACTAAAAGCCAGCTATACAACACCTTTGTGCAAGGTTGAGATGTAGCTAGTATTTCAAAGCAATCCCCAAAACAAAATGAAAATCTGAAATCATCTTCATCTGTATTTCAGTTCAAAGCCCAGAAAAATGAAAAGCAAACAAAAATTGTGAAAGGGGGCAATAAATTGAAAAAGAATGGTCAATTGAATAAAGTCAAAATTATCCCTGCATGTGATGTGAATTCTGCTAGCAGTGTGGAGTCTGATAGACTGACACATGTCACTCACAATTCATCCACTCACTCACATGCATCAGAGAAGAAATTATCATGCTATTATTGTGGCAAGAAAGGGCATATTATGGATGATTGCAGAATACTGAAAGAAGATGATCATGCTAGTAAAACAGTGCATTCAAGAAAATCTTTTGATAGAAACCATGCCACTAAGAAATCTAATGCATCCTATTATTATTGTGGTAGGCGTGGTCATTTAATGAATACATGTTTCAAACTGAAAGAAGATAACAATGTGAATTCTAGATCTTTTACACATGCTCATGACCCACATAGACACAGATCTACTTCAGGCCAGCATATTATCTGTTTCAATTGCAACAAGCCTGGGCATAAGGCAAATGAATGCTGGTCAGGAAATCACAGGGGCAAAAATGAATCAAACAGCAAGCATCTTAGATGCTTTGAATGTGGTAAGTATGGACATGCAGTCAAGGACTGCTGGTTTGCTCAGGGAAATTATTTTAATTCCAAATTTGTAAGATTCCCTGCAAACAAAAATTTCTTGGGCAGAAATAAAGCTGGTTTTAAAGAAAAGACTCTTGTTTGTTATGAATGTGGAAAATCTGGCCACCGAGCTTCTGAATGCTGGTGGGCAGGTAATGGTAAATCAAAAATTCATGCTTACAATAGAAAAATTCATGCTCAGTTTCATAGGTCTCATGTTGCTGTAGATATGCATCATAGGACCAGAAAATCTGTTGGTTCATGTCATTATTGTGGAAATTTTGGACATTCTATGTCTGATTGCTCTCCAATGGAATTTGATGATAATATTGCTAAGAAATTATTTAGAACACCTGATAGGGGTAATTCAGGACCCAAGACTTCTTGGGTTCCTGCAGGATCAACTTGATTTTATCTTGAAGGTGTGCCTTGGAAGCTGAAGAATAAAAGGGGTTAACCAAGGCACTCAAGAATGAAAACCCCATGACTACACATCAGGTTAGTTCTGAACTTTGTTTAAATTTCTTCATCTGATATTGTTGATTTGTCTGCTTGACTTCTGATGTCTTCTTCTTATCTAGCTAATCAGTCTGCACTCCAGACTCAGCTACTGAATTTAATTCTGAACATATTTGATGCTCTTCTCACACTGCTGTTTGCTCTGAATAAATGAGATGCTAGATGCACTGCACAATCATGTTTGCAGTCGATGCATTATAGAGACTTTGTGTCAATGCATTGCGTGCTTGTTGTTAAATGCATATATTGTACTGAGTTTGTATGGGTCATATAGTGCATATAGTCAATGCATGTGTCTAATGTCTGCATACATCATTTGCATGACTATTTGTGAAATCTGCTCTGCACTACATATATTATTTGTATAACCCTGGTATATCAAATAGTAAGTTACTAAAAGGCAGGGAAATCTGTCTGGAAGTTCTTACTATGTGTGAGATGGTCCTTGTGACCAGGCTCTTCGCCAAGTACCAAGGGTCAAGTCTTCATGTAGAGCAGTGAAATGCATATCATAAATTTGAATAAAATAAAATCTGAAAAGAAATGATTCATTGCATATCATGCATTTTGTCAGGGGGAGCTTGTTTGATGTTGCTTGGTCATCATGCTCTCCTTATCAGAATTGTTGCATACTGCACACATGAAGAGAAGTGCACATATAAATGTTTGAAAAACCTAAAAACGCATTTCATTGCATCTAGGCAGGGGGAGCTTTTAAAATTGGTGTTTTGTTTGTCACGCTTTGAACACCTCTTGTCTAGTATTTGATTAACTCTCTTCATGATACTATATGTCAGCTGATCTGTCTGAATTCCAGACTCAGCTATTGTGTGTTGATGTTCACACTTCTGATCTCTCTCTTGCTGATTGACTCTTCCACCAGCCTACTCATCTTTCATATATCTCTTGGCTGGTGTGACTGATTTGGTACTGTAGCTGCATGCATATGGACAGGGGGAGTATTGTTAGAAATTCATAGTGTACTTCAACTTTCTTGAATTCACTCATCTTTTAACTCTGAATGATTAAATCTGACATTATGGCAATCTGTTGGTCAGTTCTGATTTCTAAGCAATAGAAAATGGACTTCTTCATGTATAAGAATTTGAATTGCTTAAAGACTGACCTAATGGTTTAAATCTTATAATTTTTGGAGTTTAAAGATTACAATCTATATATAAGAAAGCTGAAAATTGATAAACATCTCAACCCCTTTTCTTATTTCATGTTAGACAAAGCTAATCATATTTGAAATCTGAAAACTCATCTGAAATCATGTTTAGAGAAGCTAAGTATGTGTATTGTTCTTAAACAAGTCATTCTGAAACATATAAAGGACAGTTAAGAAAGATATTGAAAAACATTGAAAATCAATTGAAAAATAACATTGGCAGAGCAATGACTGGTAAATCACTGAGAAACTGAGTGATCCATCAAAGAAGTGGACAACACTCATGTCATGAGGTGTATCAGCTATCTCTGTATAAAATGATCAAAACAGTAGGTTGGTTTCACTGAGTACCTGGGGGTAACTAGCGTCTGATAAACGTGTACCCTCACATAAAAATGTGTAAATCAGTTTTACTGTGTCTGATCATAGGCAGAATGGTGCATGATGTTGAGTATCTAGGGGTATTGGCGTCTGATAAACGTATACCCTTACGTAAAAAGGCACATGGTACCTGAATGCCCAAAATGAACTCATATTGAAAAATGCTGTTCCTTCAAAAGAAATTTCTAGGATGTCAATTTGTTTATTTTCAATACATAACTTTGTATCTCTTAATCATCTTTCCAATGAGTCTATGAAAGTAAGATATTTTGAAACTGAATCTCTCATGCAAATGTGATTCTGGTTTATTGGTTTATCATGCACAGCCAACTTATCCATTGATTGTAGTGCATGAACTCAAAATTTTTATAGTCTTTAAACCAGAACTCTATCTGAAAGTAGTTTCTAAATTCATATGCTTGAAGACTCTATACTTTAGAATACTTATTTCTGAACTACCTGTTCAGAATGCCAGTCAGATGATTTCTTGCTCATTCCCTTGTGTTCCTTTCCCTCCTCTTTATTGATGGCAAAGGGGGAGAATATTTATGCGTTGAATTCTGAATCCAGGGAAGGGTATGCATCATGCTATGGTCAAAGAGAGGTGTTGTTGCATGTCAAAGAAGGGTGTTGTTGCATGCATTCATAGCACTTGCATAAAAATCTGAATAACAAATCATGCCTTACATCAAAAATGCATCTATATGACAGGATATTGCTATTCCACTTAATAGGGGGTTGCCATCATCAAAAAGGAGGAGATTATTGTGACTCCTCTGTGTTGATGGTGTTGACATATTGTTTTCATTCATTGGCAACACCTTGTTTTGAGTGATTTGGCAACTATTGATGTTTTGATGTATTTATGTTATCAAATTGTCTGTGATTGATGAATGTGTGTTATCAATTTGCCTGAGTGTTCTTTGCAGTTCACATGTCTATACACTGCATTGTTTAAAGTCTATTGTCCACAAAGTCTGCACATTCTATTGTTCATGAAGTCTGTACACTGGACTGTGTCCTTGTGCATCACATTAAGTCTATACATTGCATTGGCTAAAGTCTGCACAACGTCCGTCTCATTTAGTGTCTAAGGCAAAGTCAATACATTGCTGTAGTAACGCAAGTATATACATCGTCCGTCTCAATGAGCGTCTCATGCAAGTCTATACATTACTGGTTCATGCATCAGTCTTCTAAGTCCATACATTGGACTGTAGCATGCATTTAACGATGGCATCAAGTCTGTACAGTGGACCGTCTTCCTTAGCGTCTTTGCCAAGTCCATACATTGAAGTCGAAGTCTGTACAGCCATGCGTCTCAAGTTGCGTCTCAATGCAGCGTCTTGTTGAAGTCCAAGTCTGTACAGTGGACCGTCTCAATTAGCGTCTTATGCATTGAGCAAAGTCTATACAGACTTCAGCGTCTCATGCAGCGTCTTATGCAAAGTCCATACATTGCACTGTTACATCCACCATCTCATTCAGCGTCTTAGGCCTGCAAAGTCCATACATTGGTCAGTGGAAAGTCTGTACATTGGCTTCAAGACTCTCATATACATTCGTTTCTGAAGGGAATGTCTATACATTCGTTTCTAAGGCAAAGTCTGTACATTGCCTTTGGACCTCAGAGTCTATACAGAGTCTGCATCCTCTAAAGTCTGTACATCCGATTGCCTTTGCTTTGGTCAAGTCTGTACAGCCAACGGCTTCATTGATTCCAAGTCTGGACACTGGTCTTCAGGCATTCCAAGTATGCACATTGATTCAGGTTCTCCAAGTCTATACAATGAAGTCTGAACATTGCATTTGCATTCACAATGTCTTCACACCTGAAGCCTATACAATGCACTGCCTTCGTAAGTCTGTACAGAGTTTACACTTGAACTGATGATCATAATCCGATACTCTGTCTGACAGGTGCTCTGCTCGTGAAGCTTAAGGAGAGCACGTGATCCGAGGCTGGAAGGCCTGATCAGATGATGACACGTGTGTTGAAGCAAGTCTGGATGCTGCCACGTGGTCCAAAAGTTTTGGGCGGGAAATGCGGAAGCCACACGCGCCCAGTGCTGCTCCTGCTGTGACTGCTTATAAATGGGAGCCTTCGTCCAACAGATGAAGACTAATCGAGTTGGCAAGAGGTGAAGTCCATACAGAGAGCCACGATCCAGACAGAGAGGAGAAAAGAAGAGAAGAGCATAGAGTGAAAGAAGAGCAGAAGAAGAAGAGAAAGAAGAGAAAGAAGAGAAAGAGAGAAATAGAGAGCTCTAGCTGAGAGAGAGAGAGAGAGAGATTGGGTTCTCTGGCATTAGATCAAATCCAAGCCAGATCTGCTCCATTCGAGAGCTATATTTGTGCTTCATTGTTTCAGCTTTCCGTTGCTGTCTTGTTCTATCTTTTGTTTTCCTTTATACATTTCTTCAAGCTGTTTGTCAGCGGAGCAAGCTGTGTTGCTCAGCATTTACAGTGGAGGATTCCACAGGACGGCCAAGCTGTATTGCCCAACGGTTTGTAGAGGTGCTGCCTCTGGACGGGTAAGCTGTAATCCCCAGCGGTTTGCAGTAGTCGATTCCACTGGATAGCAAGCTGTGTTGCTCAGCGGGCGAGGAGGGTTCCTCAGACGGCAAGCTGTGTTGCCCAGCTGTTGTATGGCAAGTTGTGATGCCCAGCTGTTCAAGCTGTGAGTCAGCAGGAAGCCACACTCGGGTTGAGTGTGGGGTGGATGTAGGTCTGCTGGACCGAACCATCTAAAAATCTCTGTGCAGTGGTTTGATTTCTTCATCTGTTTTATTGCTTCCGCTAGATGCTTGCATAGGGGCGCTTCATGTGTTTGCTTCCAGTTCAACAGAGTTGATTAGCTGCGCACGCTATCTGTTTGACACTGGTATTGTGTGTTGTTTGAATTGTCTAATTACTGCGCTCATTAGATGTCTGCTTAGGAGTACTCTGCCTACAGGTTCACAGATGACTGAACTAATTTTTCTTAGTTAGTCTTAGTGCTGTTATTCCGCTGTTCTGAGCATTAGAATTTCTATTTGAGCAAATATTTTTTAAAGGGTATTCATTCACCCCCCCTCTGAATACATAGCACCGAACCCAACACTTTTTAGTGTTCTTTAGAAAATCTAATTTTCCATATTGACTTGAACTTCATTGCTCAATCTTCACATATGCACCTTGGGTTTGATTGCTTGAATGTCCTTTATGAATCAGTCTTCTTTCATGGTTAATGTAGTACCTTATTTATGTAAGCACGACCTTCTTAGAATTGCTCATGCACATCATGTTCTATAATCGATTGCATTATCTTTACACCCGTCCCGAAGGGACTTGCATGAGTGTATAACTTGTTATGCATGCTTGAGTGCCTGACTACTTGATCTGTCTTGATCAAATCATACTTCAGTCCATAATTTGCATCTATAGGTTATACTTGTAAATATAAGGCTAAATAACCCATTATCAGTTGGTTTTTATTCTTGACAATTGGGGAGAATAATGTGCTTTTTAAGCATAATACACTTTGTGCATAACTTAGTTTTCATATTTTACATATAGTTTCTTTATACTACTTGTGCATAATTAGTCACACAAATAGCAAAAACTTACAAAAATTGAACATTTGCACTTATTTCACACATCTACAAATTGCACATAAAATTTCAAATTCCTGCTTGGTTTTGATCTCCACACCTTCCTTTCATAGGAGATTAATTGCTGGGTTCATGCGCTCATGTCTAATTCGTTCTTGAAAACCTCACAGTTCTCCTTAGTCCCCCACTTTTTGATAATGCCAAAGGGGGAGAGAGAGATTTGAATAGCCACAATATATTGTCATCATCAAAAATATAAAATAATATAAAATATTAATTATAAAATTAAAATATTAATATAAAATATAATAAGTTAATAATTTAAAATAAGTTAATAATTTAAAAAGTTTAATAAAAAAATTTAATTATGATAAACAAGCTAACATGATGATATCTTGTTTTGTAGGTTGAAATTCAAAGGTCCTTCCTGAATACATTTCTGAAGTCGACTCATGCGTGATGTGCATGAGGATTTGGAGCTTTCATGTTTTTGGACTTATATTGACTGCATTTCAATGTGGGAAGATTGGTTTTATTGCACATGACTTCATGTTTGCTTTTCATAATTGTTTAGTGATAGTGGTTTCTCAGCTTGCTTTGGAATGCCCCTATCTATGATTGGACTGAACTTGAATAGCTATGCATTGGACTGCTAAAGCAGTTTTCCATTCTCCTTGGGATGGGTCGACCCCATGGGTCGACCCCTGGCTCCACCCATCTCATTTGGCCTTGATTGAACTATATTGAAACTGAACCTAAATTCTTGGACTGAACTTGGAGTTTCGGACTGAATTTTGTGTCCTTGAACTTGACAGTTTTGGTAACCTTAAATGTGGTTGAAGTGGCCTTGTTCTAAACATGCTTTTTATGAATCTTGTTTGAACAAGTTTAAATGATGGTCCATAATCCTCTTTATTCATGCCTCAAGACTATCTTTGAATAGTGTTGAATGGTTCTCTATGGTTTTGGTTTGAATTGAATTCCAAAGTGCTTTGAAATTAGTTTATTCAAATACTTTGGTTCAATATTGACTTAGTTCTGAATTTTCAGAATATGTAGGTTAATATTGTCCACAATGCTTTGGATCCAAGTTAAGAGTTTATGTTTGAATGCATTTTGATTTGGCAAGATTGGGCTTAATCTTTTTCTCATGTATGTGGGTTGATTTGGATCCATGTACAAGAGATACATGTCAATTTTGATGTATCTTCACTGCATGTTATTTCATTAGTTTTCCATTCCTCTGTTTGAAACCGAGATTCAATGATGGTTTTAAGTCCTTGTAATGCATCTTATTTGATTGATAAATCATGCTTTCAAATGGGTGTTTTCATAGTGCCTTCATGCATATCTTTCTTGGGTTCTTAAAGCTACAAAGAGTTTCATGCTTTGACAAACTGAGTTCTCATTTGGGTTTGTAAGATGCTTAATCCATTCTTATTACCAGTTGTTGGAATGTGGTTTTATTCATGCCAATACCTTGTTATCGATGCATGACAATTTGTTCTAAATGTTTGGATGAGATTTTATGGGGTTTCAATTGAGTTTTATTAAGTTTTCAGTTCTGTCAGTAAAAGTGTCGACTCTAGAAGTTGACACTTATTTCAGTAAGTGCTGTTTGCATTGAATTCTGATATGCTGACAAAAAGTGTCGACTCTGTGAGTCGACACTTTTGTCCTGTGAATTGTTTTTTGTTGCAAGATAGAAAAGTTGCAAAAAGTGTCGACTCATAGAGTCGACACTTTTCCTCTGGGTCCTATTTTTTCAAACGGGACATAATGCTTTGAGAAAAGTGTCGACTCTAAGAGTCGACACTTTCCCTGGTTCGTCCGGAATGAGTTTTCCAGATCGGTTTCGAAACCCACCTTTTGAGATCCGATTGGGGTGGTGTTTTACACCATTGGCCTTAGGGTTTCACCACTTGTCTTAGGGTTGTTTTGAGAGGGGTTAAGCATGGGTTTATATGTCTTTTATTGCAAACTTCCCTCTAGTATATGAAGACATCGATCTCCATCGATGGGAGAAGATCCCTTGGGGCTTATTATTCCATCTATTCTTGTAGGGAAGAAGAAGAACAAAAAGGAGGCATGCTCACTATCTGGAGGAGGAAGAACAAGATGGAGAGAGCGCCTTCCACGAGCCTGAGGCCCGATCTGGAAGCCGCTGCTGCTGCTCTCCATGATGTGCGCGGTTGGGCATTTCAATCTCGAAGCCGGCTGCTTCCACTCTGCGACTCATCATTTCCAGCGCACTCTACCTTCCTCTGTGGGGATTCGTGGGATATTCAGAGGGGTAAACATTATATATATCTTCCAACTATTCATTTGTGATATCCCCTTTAATCTAAACATGGTGTTGAGCATATTGATAAATATGTTCTTTGTGTTTGCAGGCATGATCGGAGCTTGGATTTGAAGGAACACACATTTAATCTTCAAGAAGGAAGATCGTCTACTCCGACTACCTCTGGACTCAGCCCTCTCCAACCTAAGCTTCAAGAAAGATCTACTTATTTCTATTGGATAACTATTTCTATGATTGCTTCATAGTCTATCTTCATCTAAACACTGCTGTGGGCGTATATTGTACATCCTTTGATTTTGTTAAACTCAGAATATATGTGTGTGTGTACAGAGTTGTGTCTCCGTGTGTTTGCCGTGTCCGGCGCACATTCCCCGAACGTGTGTGTGTGTGTGCTGCGGTGGCAGCGTGTTGAGGCAAGGCCTCGTGTGTGTATTGCTGCGGAAGCAGCGTGTGTGTGGTTGGGGTTCATCCCCGTGTTACTACAAAAGTAGTGTGTAGTGAAGCCTCACCTGGTTGGGTGAGGGGTTGACGTAGGGAGCCCGTCGTGGTCCCGAACCACCTAAAAATCCTTGTGCCTTGTGTGATTGCCTGTGTGATTGTCATTTCTTCTATCTCCGTTCACAGGTACATTATATAGGTTTTAATTTACTGCATAATCACACACTGCTACCTCCGTAATCTGTGTTGAGCAAAATTTCCCTATTAGTCGCATTGTTATTACGAGTGAGATCGAAAAGCTTGAGAGAACGTTTTAAATCTCACTTAAGTTCTGGTTATTGACATTGTTAATCTTAATTCCACTGTGTTTAGTTAGGAAGGTTTTTAAAATCCGCCATCTCGGTAAGGGGACAATTCAACCCCCCTTCTTGTCCGCCATCTCTCTTGGCCAACATTGTGCCTTCCTCACAATCTCGGTGTAATTATGGATCTCCAATCGTGCCAACTAATTGATATATTGAAGCTTCAACCCATTTAAAAATCGCTTGGCTTTCATTTTCTCGGTAGACACCAGATGTGGTGCATAATGGGACAATCTAACGAACTGTGCCTCGTACTCAGCAACTGATAGGTTCCTCTACTTTAGCGAAGCGAACTCCACCGCCTTCTTCTCCTGCACACGATCTCAGAAATATTTGCGGTTGAAGTACTCCCTAAATTCCTCCCATGTTCCACGCCTATTTCTTAGCGTGGCTTCCACGGATTCCCACCAAGCACGTGCATCACGCTCTAGCTGAAATGTTGCCAAGAGAACTCGCTCTTGGTCACCACACTGCATAACTCTGAAGATCCAATCCATCTCCTTCAGCCAATGTTCTACCTCGTCAGGGTCTGTAGTACCACCAAAACGTGGGGGACTTAAGCCTCGAAAGTTCTGGTGGAGATCACTGGCTCCATGATGCGGGCCGCCTTACGCTACCTGTTGTAAGGCCTGGGTCAAGCCCTACACCGTGCGTTGCATATCTTGCCACTGCGCGCGCTCAGCTGCCATCGCAACGAATTCCGACATGTAGGGGAATTAATTAGAAAACACCTATCTAAATCTCTTTTAGAATTTATTAGTTAACTTAACCCAAGTCTCTACCCCATCTCACTGGGTTGAAACCTTAGACTTTACCAAGGTCGCGGGTTCTATTATCACTACTAGAAACCTAGGGACTCTAGAAAACCTAGGCTCTGATACCACAAAACTGTCATGCCCCGATGCGGAAAATTGGAATGCAGCAGTTATAATCACTCATGATAATCAGAGCAATACGTAAATAAAAATAAATATGAAAATGCAAGAGAATAACTTACTCAACAAATGGCAACTTTATTAATCAACATAATTCAACTCTTCTTACATACACCCAATTGATAATAAACTAAACAAAACTATAACTCCTTAACAACTGACCATAACTACACAACTTGACACATTCTATGCCAAGACAAACAGTCGACATAACTTCTACTGGCTCGCTCCAAGATCTTCACTCTTGCCCGCCCCCATCGATTTGCATATCCTCGCCATAGCTACCTGAAAGGGGGAAACAACTGGGTGAGCGAACGCTCAGTAGGTTCTATAGCAGGCAATATATAAGTGATTAGGCAATTAATAATGTCATGCGGAGAAACATTAAATGTTTAAATAAAGCTGATAGCAATCAACTATAGTCAAAATGAAAGGATATGAATGCAAAGGATAATAAATAATAGAGTACAGCAGCCTTTAGCAATAGTCCAAGAATTGGCCGAACAAGCACGCAAGTATAGCAAGTCATGTAGAGTCACAATTTCATGTAGGAAAGAATGTCATAGACAACACGCTAGCAAGTACTTGATGTAATGCCACACCTTGTCATTACAAACTCCCCGGGGCACAAGTACTTTCGAGGGCTCCTCCTAGGACCAGACCGGGCCCTTTATGATGCGTTGGCATTGATTGGCGGATCCAAGATCCCAAGTAAAAATCTAGACATTCATTGGAATCAGCCAAGAAATCCAAGGTTACGTTATATAACTTATCTCTAGGAGCAAGAGTTATTCCAAATGAAATTTGGATAAGAAGTCATAGGAATATGACTTTGGAAGTCAAGATACCCTAAAGGGGATCATAAATGGGACTAGATTGCAGCCCAAGGCTACCCTTTGGCACAACTGTTACATCATACAAGAATCACGGAAAAGCGAGTTCTGGAACAGGGTTGCGGTCATGCCAAGACCGCTAAATAGAAATGATGGTCCAGACTGGGCTGCTAAATTGAGGGTTACGGTCTAGGAAAGACTGCTAAATGGAGTTTGCGGTCCAAAGGAGGCTGTTACCAGGTTGGGTCCAGCAAGGCAAAACAGGGACATTTCTTGATCCTCAGTCGGCCTGAGGCATGGTGGGACCGGACTAGGGCCCAGCCCACACATCCCAGGACAATTGAGGAGACTTAGGTCGACTTGAACAGGGCTAGGTTGACTTGGAACAAGGATAAGCCGACTTGGCAAACTAGCACAAGGTCAGGTCAGAAAGGATTAGGCGGTTACGCCATGGCCGCTACCTGAGGGTAGCGGTCCCAACTGGGCCGCCTTATGGTCGAGACAGGGCAGGACAGTCATGAATTCGGTCCGCCCAAACCGTGAACCAGTCAAGTCGGTGGGTTCAGGCTTTAGTGGTACAAGCTGCCCGACGTCCTAGTGGGAATCCCAAGCTCGCGAAGGCTTACGGAGGTCTCATAATAGTGGTCCTAGTCCGATGGATGTAGTATCCGGCGGAGAGTCCCAACTATCACAAGATTGAGTCTATGAAATGCGAAAAACGAGAGCGAAGCGGTCATCCAACACCACCGCAGTGGCATGACTGTCAAACAATCTTAATTAAGTAATCAACCAACAGTATAATAAGTGATAGAGGTTTAACAATTAATGCAATCATAGATTGAGTTAGTTACAATTAACTACTTGTTTATAGCAAGAGGAACAATTGACAAGCCATGATTTTATGGAAAAGAGATGATATTCCAACAGCCATGATCCTCATGTAAATTAGTTCCATATAACCTAGTCATTAGGTGCGTTCTTACCCTAACATGCTGTCTATTCATAGGGGGAAATAAACGAAAATAGCAACAATCAGTCTGTAACCCGAGCGCATATGGAGGTCAGAAGAGGGGCCGCTACCCTCGGGTAGCGGTCCGACAACGACCGTTATAACACCAATTCAAAATAGGAAAATGGCGATCTATCGGGCGGCCACAACTTCCAACGGCGGTCCCTAGTATGACCGTAACCAGGATTTCCGCGCTGGCCTCCGGCGAACCCCGACACACCTTGTTTATAACTAAAAATTCGTGCAGTATAGTCAATGAAATTTAGGCAAAACGGTATCAATAGAAAGAGAACAAAGTTTCGCACACAATAGCATGCATAATTAAAGTTTTAGCCTGCAAGAATCCCACTCTTAGATTGATACAAGATGAAGGGAACACTATCAAAACCCTAACTAGACATGCCTTGACAAAAATCTACTTCCGAACACCATACTGTGCAAAAATTAGGCTATTTGGTTTCAAAATGAAGGGACTCAAAGACGAACATGATGGTGTAAGTTAATTAGTGTTTGGTCTACGAGAACCTACCTTAAAAGGAAGAAGAAATGGACGTCGACACAAAAATCAGAAGAGAAAACCCACTCCTAAACTCGTCGTCTCCATCCTCGAATGCGCACACCAGCTGCTGCGACTACCAAAGGGGGTTCTCGTGAATGTTGGGCATCTACTTATAGGCTTAGGGTTGATAGAGGAGTCGTGTGAGGGCTTGGGGATCGACGAGGAGAGTCCTCTGTGTGATATTCGCGCTTGATCGATTCAACGAGCTAATCCTCCGAAATCTAGCAGCTAGGGTTAGGATTTTCCCGGGGAGATAGAGGGGAAATGGGCCTCTATCCAAGGCCAATCGATTGGGTCAAGAATGAGCCCATTTGAGCTCGGATTGGGCTTGAATTTAGTTGGACAAGGGCCGTTCTAACAAAACACTGAGTTCTGGCCAAAACCTATAATTGGGCCTAGCCAAAATTTCTGTTGGGTCAGGTTTAGATGGTAAAGTTGCAGGAAAACCTGACCCTCTACATGAATATAATTTTTTCCATATTTTTATAAATTGGTCAAATTTTTAGCCTAAGCGGAAATTTCAATTTAATATTAAAAAATTCTCGATTGCTACATAATTTTATTATTAAGTAAATTCAGGATGCTACAGAATCAATTAAGGTAAAAATCTCCCCCTTCGGCCTATAAAAGGCCCCGAAGGGTGCCTCCCCCTCTTACGCCGTTTGAGGCTCCCCTTGCAATTTCTACCTCTTCGTCTTCCCTTTTTATGAACCGGCCATCCTCTTCTTGGTGATCGCCCTTGGACAGAACATGGAGAGCGATTCTGAAGAAGAAGAGTTTGGCGGCTGCTGGGGCGTTAATGCTACTTCGATGTAGAAGAATGGAGGGCGATGGGGCGGTCGGCGTACAAGAACGGAGGGCGTGTGGCGACGGGCTCCCTCCTGACTTCTGGACCTCCGCCCCACCCGTGGCAGGGGGGACTACTGAGAGGGGAGGAGATGTTTAATGTCATTGCTCCTCCCTTCTTTCATCCTCGCTCCCCCTCTCCCACTCCCCTCGAGGGAGTGTTCGATCCTTTCTCTCTCTTCTGTTCTTCTACCATCCTCTTATTCTCGTCTTTCACTCTTTGGAGGATGCATGTTTTCTGCTTCTTCTATTTTCTTTTCCTTGCTCGCACCACTCAGAGGGTGCTTGCTTTCTATTTTTTCTTCCCCGCGCCATCAATTCTTGATGGCTTCGTTATGCTCCATCTTCCAAAGAGTTGGTAGAGGAGGCCTTCTCTTGTTTTCTGGCATCCAGGTATACCCTCTTCTTCCTCTTCTTTCCTACTGATACCATCTCTTCTGAACTTCTCGAGTAGATAAAGTTAGTTGTACCGCTGTCCGAGCCAGTTTCCACACTGGGTGGAGTTAGTGGCTTGGCTTGGAGCTACCAACCTCATCCGCACCGAGTAATCAGTTCGTGTTGTGTCAGTTTTTTTTTGCATATTGTACTGGCTACGACCTATCTAATGTACGAAAATGTTGATGTAATGAAAATGAAGGTTATTATCATAATTTGTCTCTTACATGTATGACAAAAGCTCAAAAATAAAATTTTAGCAATGTTGTCACGTTCCAAGTCTGAGGGATAGGCGTTCCTTCCATGGTAGATAACCGGTACGCTCCTTTCCTGAGCGTCTTGACCACTCGGTAGGGGCCAGCTTTTCCACCGCCTCCAGTGGTCGAGAGGCTTCGACTTTTCTCAAAACGAAGTCTCCCAGTTGGAAGTACATGTCTCAGAATGTGGCATTGTAGTATCAAGTCATACATCACTGATATTCCATAGCTCGGATGCTCGCGACGTCTCGTACCTCATCTGCCAGGTCCAAGTTTTCTAACAACTTCTACTCATTCAGCTCGGGAAAGAAGTTGATGACTCAGAGGGATGGGCTGCCGATCTCCATGGGAATCACGGCCTCCGTGCCATAGACCAGTTGGAAGGGAGTTTCACCGGTAATAGCTCTTGGAGTTGTTCGGTATGACCACAGTACGCTAGGCAATTACTCGAGCCAATTACCCTTGGCTTTCCCGAGCCTGGTCTTGATGCCTTTCAGGGTAGTTTTGTTGGCATTTTCGACCGGCCCATTTGCCTGGGGGTGGGCTACCGAAGTAAAGTGATTGCTAATGTGTAGGTCGGCGCACTTGTTTTTAAAGTAAGTGGAGTCAAATTGCTGACCATTATCGCTCACGATCACTCGGGGGATGCCAAAACGACAAATGACCAACCTCTAAACGAAACTCCAGATGACTACTTCGGTAATTATGGTAGTGGCTTCACCCTCGATCCACTTGTAAAAATAGTCGATGGCGATGATTAAGAACTTCTTCTGAGCCTGGGCTATGGGAAATGGGCCTAGGATGTCGATTCCCCACCGAGCGATGGGATAAGGCTCGATTAGGGTCACGAGTTCCGAGGCTGACTGGTGGACTAGATGATCGAACCACTAGCATCGATCACAGTTCCGAACGTAGGTTGAGCAGTCGCGTTGGAGGGTGGGCCACCAGTAACCTTGTCGTAGCAGGATCCTTACGATCAACCTTCCCCCTAGTGCACGCCGTAGATGCCTTCGTGGACTTCCTCAATCGCTCGGTGAGCTTTTGGAGTATCGAGGCATTTGAGGAGGGGACCGGCAAAGGACCTTTGGTATAGGGTCTTGTCTAGGAGGATGAAACGCCGAGCTTGATACTTCAGTCTCTGAGCTTCCCGAGGGTTTGGGGGCTCTTGAGAGTCCCAGAGCCAAGAAATATACAGGGTCCGCCAGTCGCCAGGCGATATCTGTACAACGGTCACAAGCTCGGTTTCCACGCTCGATCATTCTAATTCTTCAAGGAGGATCGACCAGGTGCCTTCTGGGCTGATGGAGGAGGCCAGTCGAGAGAGTGCATCTGCTCAGGAATTTTCTTCCCGAGCTATCTGGATTACCTAAAAGCTCTCGAACAGTTGGGCTATTCCCCTCACCAGCTGAAGGTACTTGATCATTTGCGCTTCACGAGCTTCGTAGTCCCCGTTGATCTGACTGGCGGATAGTTGGGAGTCAGTATGAATTTTGACTCGCTCGGCTCCCAGGTGCCACGCCATCCTGGCTCCAGAGATGATAGCCTCATACTCATAGACATTGTTGGATGCCGGAAAGCTGAATTTTAAGGCGTATTGTAGTTCTGCTCCTTCTGGGGATCTGAGGAGGATACCGGCACTGCAACCGACCAAGTTGGAGGACCCGCCGACGAATAGGCCCCAGGTGGCGCCAGACGTTGGCAGGGGGGTCTCCTCGGTCGGGATGGTGCTCTTCGCGATGAAGTCTGGGAGGGCTTGTCCCTTCATGGCCGTGCGGGGGTGGTATGAGATGTCGTAGGGCCCGAGCAATATTGATGGGAATCAACAACGGGCACTAATATTTTATTTTTGTATTTGTATCTCTTTTATTTACATTTATATCCTTGGCTAATTGGGTTTGTAATTGTAAGGCATTATAAGCCAAAGGGTGAGTCATTAGAAATCTTTGGGTTTCTTTGCAAAAAGACCTTTGGGTTTCTATATAAAATGTCAGTAGGTCCAGTAGTGCCCCCACCTTATTTTCTATTGGTCCACTTAGGATTTAGGGCCCATGTGGGGCTAGTTCAAAGTCCAAGATTGGACTTAGACCAAGGGGGGACAAGGAAAGAAGAAATTTCAAATTTGATACCCCTTAGTCAAGGGGGCGTCCCCCTTTAATACTTGTTTATTCATGTTGTAATTTTTTTTATTTTGGCCATTTGACCACATGGGAGATTAATTATCCCATCCCTTATTTGCTCCTCCCTAACCTTAGATCTGAGGGTAGTTTATGTCTTTTTTCCATTTCTATATAACCCATGCATTTTATGAATTCCTTAGCAATTAATGAAGAGAAAATTCCATTTGTTGCTCCAAGGCCAAGGCCACCCCCTCTCTCTCTCCTCTCTCCCCGTTAGAGCTGTGAAAGCTCCAAATTTCAAGGGTGTCAACCCTCTCAATCCCCCCTCTCTGAGGGAGAAGCTCAGCACCGCCACCGCCGCGCCACCATCGCTACCACGTCGGAGTTCCGTCCACCTCTGGACAGAAGCTTGAAGCCTGAGTTTTATCTCTAAATCAAGAGATCTGTTCGAGCTCCAGTTTTGAGGGTTTGTTCTTCTTATCATCCCCCATCCCCAGTTCAAATTTCGTCTCATTTCGCCTTCGTTTAGTATTTTTCCCGTAATTAAGTTTCCCCCCAGCAATCTGCCAGTTTGCAGATCTGCAGGATAGCAGTCAGTTCTTATATTTTTCCCGCCCACATATTCTTCTTTTAAATTTCCCAAAAAAATTATACGTGTTCCTCACATCCCCCTCTTCCATCCATAATATTCTCAGAGTCTAGATCTACCATCACCATGTTGGTCAAAAGTCATTTTCATATAGAACATGTTCTGTCCTGACTGTTTGTAATCCAAGTCAGTAAAAAAACCTTGGGAACAGTCATTTTCATTTTGAATCCGTCTACTGGATGGATCTGAAATAATTATATATTGTAGCCCTTGGAGTCCTCTATCCAACGGCACCAATTTCGCCTCGATCCGACACCGGATCTGTGCGTAAAAATTCTTTTCGTGGAGGTGCGCATTTCTGATCCGAGAATAGGCCAGCAAAGCAGTCATCAGATAATTCCAGCAAAAATATGCCGGGATACCTTCGGCGACTGCCACTCCCGGAGATCGATCGGCAACCCGCCTGCAGCGTCCCAGCCAGCCGCCGCAGCTAGGTGACGCCCGGGCACCGCCGTCCCAGTAGTTGGACCCGCCTGCTGTCCGCAGGCCCCGCAGAACCGAGCCGGACCAGCAGCTCGTCTCCGGCCCGAGAGCGTTCCAAATTGCTGCCCGTCAACCCAAGCTTGGTATTCCCGGGTTATTGTTGTCGCCCTTTACCTCCCTGCGTGGAGTGGCCCATAAAATCACTGCTGTAATTATTTAATTACTGTGTATCGGGAGTACGAGTTTTGGCCGGGGTTGTCTTCCCCACACCCGGAGCGTGGAGGTATCGTGTACGCTCCCCACTTGGCATTTGCATTACTCGTATATATTTTCATATGCCGCTGCATGAGTGATAGGTTAATTAGCTCGTTATATTATTTCAATCACCGCTGCGAGAGAGTGAGCGTGACCTACCCCGTGACTCGATCCGAGCACGCGGAAAAGCCGATACCCGAGACTCATTGCCAGTTTCTCAACCGCGCAGATCCACGCATTTCCCTCGCTTAGGGACGTCTGCGAGCTAGAGTCCCAGGTTCGCGTCCCGTCCCTCATCAAATTGGTATCAGAGAGAAGTTGAGTCTAGGGTAGTCTTAGCTTAAGAGAAAAAAAAGGGTCTTGTGTCTAAGTTTGTCTTGTCCAAGGTGTCGCATTGCATTCCTATACCCAGTATATCAAACGGTGTTCTCGGAATGATAGATTACGCCTATCGGGAAGGTAGCACACTTGCATGAGTGTGATCTTTGGATCAAACCTCCGCCATGTACCGGATACTGGTTGAGTCTAGGTTTGTAGTCGAGTCTGCATTCCAACTTTTCATTGTTGTTGTAGCGTCGTGTCTAGTCGGTTTGTCTTGCTACCAAGTGTCGGCATGGCCATCCTATAGCTCCCCGTGTCCCATGGATCTCGAAAACCCCACATCATATGAATGGTGGTGACACACCCAAGGATGGGGAACCCAACCCCACCACGTCCGTAGGCCCGAAGCCCCTGACTTCTATGGCTCCACGGTCCCGAGCGACTACCTAGAGTGGGAAGCCGCTATGGATAAATACTTTGAGTGTTACATTATATCCGATGCCATGCAAGTCGACTTTGCCACAAGGAGGCTTTTTTACAAAGCCGCCGAAAATTGGAGGGACATAGAATACTTGAGGGAAATTAGGAGGCAACGGCCTATAGAGTCACGGCGTGAGATGAACGGCGAGCTTAGAAGGGTCTACCTATCCGGTCCAGTCACCTCCAACCGACCCCACCCAATCACCTCCACCCAAGTGGGTCATAGTCAGAGGCAAAGAGCCCCATATGTAGACGAGCCTAAGCCCAATACTAGGCCGAGTGATTATGGGCAAGCCCATCCCGATACCCCTGCTCCAAACCCCACCATTGCCGAACCTTTCAAAATCATGTCAGATAAGGTGGATCGGATGTCTACCCAGATTGACGGACTCCTGCCCGATTATAGGGCAGTCGTAGCCGGTAGCCTCAACCCGGTGCCACCCCAAGAACCTCTTCCCCTTAAGGAGGACACTCCTTCTCCTCCCGTGAGAGCTCCTATGCCCCCACCCTCACCTTCTGATCTTTATTCGGAGCCACCTCATTTGGAGTCACATTAGCTAGAGCCACCCGTACTTCTAACGGGAAAGCTAATCATCACCGAGCCACTACTTGTCTGGCTCAAGACAGGATTGGTCCCTAAAGCACCTTGCTACCCATACATAGACCCAGCACTCCCAGTAGTACCCATTAACTCCTTTCACACCACTTTCCAATCCTTTTGCTTTGTAGAAAGTGTGAAGGATCTACTAAGGAGTTTAGATTGTCAATGGGAGTTGACTTATATGTTGGCCTTAGGGTCTGACCAACCCTATAGTCATAGCTTCGTGCTCCCGGCTTTGGGGTCAATTACCTCGGTGTACACCTTGGGTCATATCACCACCGAGGTCCTGTTGTTCTTCCCCATTCCCGATAAGCTTGACTTTGTCCCCTCTTACGGTATTGCCATCCCGAGGGAGGAACCATATCTACTATATGTGACCACCGTCCCATCTACCCTAGTGCATGAAGGTGACCACCTACACATTCAAGAATTCCAAACGTGGGACTGTGACCTATGGGAACCCAGCTCGAGGGGTCACACATTCTTTGATCCCTTCGACCCCTTCCCTAGTGAACCCCTTGACCCACCACATCTACTCCACTTCTTCAGGGAAGTTCACTATCACACCACTACCCCACCGGCCAGTCCGCCTACACTCCGCAAGGAGCCCGTTCATTGGGGTACGGAAGAAGGTGCATTCAACTCTCCTGGCCCACCCAAACCTCCCAAATCTAAAAGGCCGTCAGTGCATGAGTGGTGCACTTTGGGATATCTAGGAGTCCATGATTCTACCAACATTTGGTTGCGTCTTGTGTATGCATGGCATACATTGGGATGTCCTGGTCCACCATTGTATATGTATGGGTCGGTCTAACAGTAGGTTTGTCTAGGGTCATGTGTGAGTCCGTGTTTTTCTTTATTGTCCAATTTGTCAAGATTGTTGAGTGCATGGTGAGTCCGCATGTGTCGAGCATATTAGCAGTTGCATAGTCGGTCTATTGTAAGTTCGCGATGTCAGTCCCTTTCAAGTGTGAGGCAAGTCGGGTCTAATGCGTACGTTGTAGACTTGCTGGAATTTGGGATCGGCTCTACCATTCTATGTCTCGGATCTAGTTGCATAAAGGGACCCATTGGTGATTCCTAGTGAGTCATTGAGCCGTCTCCGTTCTTTGTGAGTGACCCCACCCCGGAGTGTCCACCACTAAGCATCATTCCCATAGCACCATGTGCATATCGAATATATACGGGATGAGCAGGTGACGATTACTTAGAGTGGAGCTTACTCCGCGCTACCTAGTATGGTGACAGATCCGCAGGAACCACACGAGCAGCCGCACCCCTTACTCGATGGGGTCAAGTTCTTCCCACCCAAGGAGAATTGATGGGAATCAACACCGGGGCACTAACATTTTATTTTTACATTTATATCCCTTTTGTTTGCATTTATATCTTTGGCTAATTGACTTTACAATTGTAAGGCATTATAAGCCAAAGGGTGAGTCATTAGAAATCTTTGGGTTTCTTTGCAAAAAGGCTTTTGGGTTTCTATGTAAAATGCTAGTAGGTCTAGCAGGGCCCCCACCTTATTTTCCATTGATCCACCTAGGATCTAGGGCCCATGTGGGGCTAGTTCAAAGTCTAAGATTGGACTTAGACTAAGGGGGGACAAGGAAGAAAGAAAATTCAAATTTGATACCCCTTAGTCAAGGGGGCGCCCCCCTTTAATACTTGTTTATTCATGTTGTAATTTTTTTTATTTTGGCCATTTGACCACATGGGAGATTAATTATCCGATCCCTTATTTGCCCCTCCCTAACCCTAGATCTAAGGGTAGTTTATGTCTTTTTTTCATTTCTATATAATCCATGTATTTTGTGAATTCCTTAGCAATTAATGAAGAGAACATTCCATTTGTTGCTCCAAGGCCAAGGCCGCCCCCTCTCTCTCTCATCTCTCCCCCTTGGAGCTGTGAAAGCTTCGAATTTCAGAGGTCTGAAGCCTCTAAATTCTCCCCTCTCTGAGTGAGAAGCTCAGTACTGCCGCCGCCGCCGCCATCGAGCCGCCATCGCACCACCACCGCAACCACGTCGGAGTTCTGCCTACCTCTGGACAGAAGCTTGAAGCCTGAATTTTATCTCTAAATCAAGAGATCTGTTCGAGCTCCAATTTTGAGGGTTTGTTCCTCTTATCATCCCCCATCCCCAGTTCAAATTTCGTGTCATTTCACCTTTGTTTAGTATTTTTCCCGTAATTAAGCTTCACCCAGCAATCTGCCAGTTTGCAGATCTGCAGGATAGTAGTCGGTTCTTATATTTTTCCCGCCCACTTACTCATCTCTAAAAATTCCCAAAAAAAGCATACGTGTTCCTCACATCCCCCTCTTCCACCCATAATTTTCTCAGAGTCTAGATCTACCATCACTCTGTCGGTCAAAATTCATTTTCAGGCAAAACCTGTTCTGTCCCGACTGTGTGTAATCTGAGTCAGTAAAAAAACCTTGGGAACAGTCATTTTCATTTCTAATCCGTCCACTTGATGGATCTGAAATAATTATATGTTGTAGCCCTTGGCGTCCTCTATCCAACGGTACCAATTTCGCCTCGATCCGACATTGGATCCGGGCGCAAAAATTCTTTTCGTGGAGGCGCACATTTCTGATCCGAGAACAGGCCAGCAACGTAGTCATCGGATAATTCCAGCAAAAATATGTCGAGATACCTTTGGCGACCGCCACTTCCGGAGATCTATCGGCAACCCCCCTACAGCGTCCCAGCCAACCGCCGCAGCAAGGAGACGCCCGGGCACCGCCGTCCCAGCAACCAGACCCGCCTGCCGTCCGCGGACCCCGCAGAACTGAGCCAGACCAGCAGCCCGTCTCCGGCCCTAGAGCGTTCCAAATTGCTACCCGTCAACCCAAGCTTGGTATTCCCGGGTTATTGTTGTCGCCCTTTACCTCCCAGCATGGTGTGGGCCATAAAACCACTACTGTAATTTTTTAATTACTGTGTACCGGGAGTACGAGTTTCGGCTGGGGTCGTCTTCCCCACGCCCAGAGGGTGGAGCTATCGTGTCCGCTCCCCACTTTGCATTTGCTTTGCTCGTATATATTTTCATATGCCGCTGCATGAGTGATAGGTTAATTAGCTCATTATATTATTTCAATCACCGCTGCGAGAGAGTGAGCGTGACCCGTCCTGTGACTCGATCCAAGCATGCGGAAAAGCCAATACCCGAGACTCATTGCTGGTATCTCAACCGTGCAGATCTATGCGTTTCCCTCGCTTAGGGACGTCCACGAGCTAGAGTCCCAGGTTCGTGTCCCGTCCCGCATCAAATATGGCCCACTTGACGAGGTGACCTGAAGCTTCGGGGTGAGCCAAAATCTTCTTCAGGGGCTCGCTAGTCAGCACCACGATGGAATGTCCTGGGAAATAGGGCCGGAGGTGCTTAGCCGAGGTTACCAACACTAGCACGAGTTTCTCAGTTGCGGGGTACATTCTTTCGACTTCGAGGAGCACCTTGCTGAAATAATACACCGGCTTCCATATGCCTCCATCGTCTCGAACTAAGACCGAGCTTATGGTGGAGGGAGTCGCCGAGAGATAGAGGTATAATGCCTCTCCAAGGACTGGCTTTGATAGCATTGGAGGTGAAGCCAGTAACTCCTTCAGCTCGATAAATGCCTTCTGACACTCATCATCCCAGGCGAAGGTGGCAGACGCCATCTTGGGCCCTCTTAGCAATTTGAAGAAGGGCAAGCATCATTCTGCCGCTCGGGACAAGAATCGGTTAAGTGCAGCAATTTATCTAGTCAGGCGCTGGACGTCCTTGACGCAAGTGGGGGGCCGCATGTCCAGGATGGCCTGGACCTTGTCGGGGTTGGCCTCGATCCCACGCTGAGTCAGTAAGAATCCCAGGAACTTCTCGAACCTGACCCCAAAGGCGCACTTAGCTGGGTTGAGCTTCATGTTATACCTCTGGAGAGTGTTGAAGGTCTCAGCCAGGTCGACGAAATGGTCCTTGACCTGGGCTGTCTTGACGAGCATATCGTCAATATAGGCCTCGACGTTCCGCCCAATCATCATCATCATCATCATCATCATCAGAGCCTTATCCCAATTAATTAGGGTCGGCTACATGAATCCTGTTCCGCTAAAGATTTCTATCAAGTGCAATATTCATATTTAAACCCAAGAAACTAATGTCCTTCCTAATAACATCGCACCATCTCATTTTAGGCCTTCCTCGAGCTCTTTTACTAGCATCCACTAAGATTTGGTCACATCTTTTAACCGGCGCTGAGTTAGGGCGACGAAACACATGTCCAAACCACCTGAGTCTATTTTCTCTCATTTACTATCAATTGGAGCTATCCCTAAGTCCTTACGGATGCGCTCATTCCTAATATTATCTTTCTTAGTTTTACCATACATCCATCTCAACATCCTCATCTCTGCTACACATATTTTGTGGATGTGTTCCTTTCGTACTGCCCAACACTCGGTACCATATAACAAAGCAGGTCTCACAGCCATTCTATAAAACCTCCCTTTTAGTTTCACAGGCATACGACGATCACAAAGGACACATGATGCACTTCTCCATTTTAGCCAGCCTACCTTAATCCTATGTGTAACGTCATCATAAATCTCCCCATTCTCTTGTATGATAGACCCTAAGTATCGAAAGGTACTACTCTTCGAAATGTTATGTCCATCAATTAGAACCATGTCTTCCTGAACCACTCTCTCATTACTAAAATTACAGTGCATAAACTCTGACTTACTCCTACTAATTTTAAAACCTTTAGACTCCAAGGCAGGTCTCCAACGCTCTAACTTAGCATTTAGAGCATCAATACTCTCATCAATTAAAACAATATCATCTGCAAAAAGCATACACCAAGGGATGTCCTCATGCAATTGTTTAGTTACTTCATCCAAAACTAAGACAAAGAGATACGGACTTAGTGCAGAACCTTGATACAAACCTATAGAAACGGGAAATTCACCAGTCTCCCCAGCAATAGTTCAAACACTAGTAATAACACCGTCGTACATATCCTTAATCAAATCAACATATCCTTGAGAGATTCCTTTCTTTCTTAATATCCACCAAATCAATTCTCTCGGTACTCGATCGTACGCCTTCTCTAAATCAAGAAAAACTATATACAAATCTTTTCTCATCTCTCTACACTTCTCCATTAGCTACCGTAGTAAGAAAATAGCTTCTGTAGTAGATCTATTTGACATAAAATCAAACTGATTTTCCGATACAGTAGTCATACATCGGAGGCATTTTTCAATTACTCTTTTCCAAAGTTTCATAGTATGACTCATAAGCTTAATTCCACGTTCCACCCGATCTGGTCTTTAAAAATGTGGTTGATCAGCCTCTGATACATTGCTCTAACATTTTTTAACCCAAAAGGCATGCGGGTGCAGCAGTATACGCAGAAGTTGGTGACGAAGGCAGTCTTCTCGATATCTTTGGGGTCCATCCGGATCCGATGGTAGCCGAAGTAGGCATCCAGGAAGCTGAGAAGTTCATTACCGGAAGTTGAATCGACCAGTTGATCGATGCTCGGTAATTGGTAGCAGTCCTTCGGGGTGGCTTTGTTGAGGTCGGTTAAGTCCACGTACATCCGCCACTTGCCCGTAGCTTTTGGTACCATGACGGCATTGGCGAGCCACGTCGGGTAAAGGACCGGACGAAATCGCCCGATTTTCTTCCCCTTGTTGATATGCTCTTTAATAACCGCCTATTTTTCTGGGGCATGTCTTCTTCTTCGCTATTGGACGGGTCTCACCGATGGATTGAGGTTGAGTTTATGCATTACCACCTCTTCGGGTATTCTGGGGAGATCCTCATCAGACCATGCGAAGACCTGAAGGTACTCGGAAAGGAAGTTTTTGTATTGCTTTTGTTCATTGGGCGTTAAATCTACCCCAATTTTAACTTCAAGAGCCGGGTCATCTTTGAGGAAGATTGACAGCAGCTCCCCGTCGGGTTTGCCTGCTATCACTTGTAAGGTTTCGCACAGCACCTACGGGCGACGCAGCGGATAACAAAAATAATTTGCCCGATTCCGATGTTATGGAAAGTTTAATCTGTGCTCTAATCGGTGTTTCTAATACCCTAATTACGGGTTGCGTGTTTCACCTTGCGCGGAACGACGCTGTCCGCTAAGCCCGATGCAGAGAAACCGAGCCGCACAGCTGTACGGCCTCTAGAGCAGATCCACACGGACCCTTGCGCAGAGACGGTACCTCCCCGGCACGACCTTCCCCGGCTCTATCACCTTCTGGAGAGAGAGAGAGCAAGAGGGAGAAAGGGGGAGGCTAATCCTCCTCTTAAGCTTATGTGCTTGTTTAAGCTTAAGAGGTTGGAAGAAGTGAAGGCTCGAATGAGCTTCACGTAGGTAGCTATATATAGAGTTTAGGTTTATTAAAAAAGGGTTCTAAAAGATCAAAACTGTATATATGTCCTATCTCATATTATACATATGTATTAAACTCCGTTTACACTCCTTTCCAAAAGGAATTAAAAAGGAAATAATACATACATTTGTATAATAATTATCTGTCACCCAAGAATCCATTGTGTGTGATCCTCTAGGCCCACAGTCACTCTAGTTTAAGGCCCATTAACTTCTAATTCCTAATTAGAAGTAAATTAAACGTATTATTCGCTTCTACAAGAGCTGAATAATAGTTTAATTCATTCTGAACCTACGATCACGTTGGGTCAAGCAAATCCGCGTGATCCTAGATGACCCCGGGTTTAAACCAGCCTGTCTGGTACCTGTAAGTCCATAGTTACCACATCGATATTATCCCTCGCTCCTTCTATGAGTCTGGTACGATCGAGGGTACGGTATCTGTCAAACCCCATGATCGTGCCATTTGACTATGACCTCCTTAAAGTGTATGACGTCCGTTCTAAACAAACTCACACGACCCTGGCCAGGGATTTAACGGAGCGTCAATGTCATGACCCATTAACTGTCTGATATATACCTGACAGTGAGCGATCCCTTCTTAACCATTGTCGATCTTCACACGTATCCTGGAGTGGTTAACGACTCGGCAACTCATGACATATGGTTAAAGTCACTTAGCCAAGTAATTAAACCATTCCAATCCTCGTGTATGATCCGATCAATGTCTCAGGTCAAAGGACCAACGATGCTACTGAGACCGTTGGATCTTCAGTTGACATTAGGTATAATCAACCATCTGAAGATCCAATAGCGGATCAGTTCAGTGTACATCCTCCAAGGACATACACCTACACATATATGTTGGTGCCCCGCACCAATGACCATGAGACTGGTCACTGACACATCATGTGTACTGGTTTAATAGGTAATCAAAGTCCCCGAGTGATTACCCTCCAACCAGGAACAGCTTAAGGTATGTGTACATGTAAAGTCACTCTCATGTTCGAGATCTCATCTCGAGCTGACTTTACAACCACATATCCTAGGGACAACGTAAAGTAACACAATCGCATATTTACGCTCAAACACAACTTTATTAATGAACAAGATCGTACAACTATTGGGCCTACCCGACCCGAAATGAGCTGTAGCACACCAACACTAACAATCTCCCACTTGAACTACAGTCAATTGCCCACAACTTTGACGCCCATCTTATCCCGATGACGCTCAAATACAGTCTGTGTCAAAGGCTTAGTCAGTGGATCTGCTATGTTGTCTTCTGACAGTACACGCTCTACCGTCACATCTCCACGATCAATAATCTCCCGAATAAGGTGAAAGCGCCTGAGAATATGCTTTGACCTTTGGTGAGATCTCGATTCCTTCACCTGGGCGATGGCCCCATTATTATCACAAAATAATGGGATGGGAGTTGATATCTCGGGAACTACGCCGAGTTCCAAGATGAATTTCTTCATCCAGATGACTTCTCCAACTGACTGCCCCTCCATTCAACATGAATACAAATTCAGACATGGATTTGCAATTATCTGGATCTGACTGGAAACTAGAATCTGTGTAAGCTCTAAGCTGTAGGTCCTCTCCTCCATAAAGCAGAAAAAGATCCTTAGCCCTTCGCAGGTACTTAAGGATACCCTTTACTACCTTCAAGTGCTCTTCGCCTGGATTTGCCTGATATCTACTGACAATACTCAAAGCATTGGCAACATCAGGCCGTGTACATAGCATTGCATACATGATTGACCCTATCGCCGAAGCATAGGGTACCTTATTCATGTGTGCCACCTCCTCAGAAGTTTTAGGACTCATCCCCTTGGATAGGCAAATTCCATGTCTCATGGGAATGAGACCTCTCTTGGAATTTTCCATCCTAAATCTTTTGAGGATAGTATCTATGTACATGGATTGGGATAATCCTAGCATCCTTTTAGATCTATCTCGATAGATCCTTATGCCCAGCACATAGGATGCTTCTCCCAAATCCTTCATGAAGAAAGTCTTGGACAACCAAGACTTAGTTGATGTCAACATCTCTACATCATTCCCAATGAGTAAGACGTCATCAACATAAAGGACCAAGAAGGTCACTGAGCTCCCACTGACCTTCTTGTAAACACAGGGTTCATCTTCATTCCGAATGAAGTTGAAAGATTTGACAGCCTCGTCAAATCTTAAGTTCCAGCTTCTAGATGTCTGTTTTAATCCATAAATGGACCTTTGAAGTTTGCATACCTTATTAGGATGTGGCTTGGAGGTGAATCCCTCAGGCTGTACCATGTACACCTCTTCTGATAGGTTTCCATTAAGAAAAGTTATCTTCACATCCATTTGCCAGATCTCATAATCCAGGTATACAGCAATGGCAAGGAGGATTCTGATTGACTTAACCATGGCTACCGGTGAAAACGTCTCGTCATAGTCAATGCCTTGCCTTTGACGATATCCTTTCGCCACTAGTCTAGCCTTGTATGTGTCAACCTGTCCATCTGCACCGATTTTCCTTTTGAAAATTCATTTGTAGTCGATAGGGACCTTCCCTTCGGGTACATCAACCAAGTTCCAAACTTTGTTGGTGTACATGGACTGGATCTCTGAATCCATTGCCTCTTGCCATTTCTCGGAGTCTACACTACGGATCGCCTCCTGGTACGACTGAGGATCATCATCCTCATCGATACATACCTTAGAGGACCCATCTGAGACATGTCCAACATATCTCTCAGGTTCTCTCGGTAGTCTACCAGATCTCCGTAGTGTCAGTGTTTCACCTTGAATAGGATCAACCGATACAGTCTCATCTAATGAGTGTGTGTCTATGGGTTGTGGTTCTTGGACCTCGTCCAATTCTATCTGGCTCCCACTATTTTTCTGGAGTAGGTATTCCCTTTCCAGAAATACAGCTCTCTTGGCCACTAAGACCCTTTGCTCAGAAGGGTGATAGAAATAATATCCAAACGTCTCTTTTGGATATCCCACAAACCTACACTTATCGGTTCTCGACTCAAGCTTATCACTATCGTTCTTCTTTACATGAGCAGGACACCCCCAAATTTTAATGTGATTAAAATTTGGTTTCCTGCCCTTCCATATCTCATATGGTATAGAAGGAACTGATTTACTTGAGATCCTATTCAATAAATAAGCCGCAGTCTCTAACGCATAGCCCCAAAGAGACAAGGGTAGTCCTGACATAGACATCATGGATCGGACCATGTCTAACAAGGTCCTGTTTCTCCTTTCGGATACACCATTATGCTGTGGTGTATACGGTGGAGTCCACTGAGAAACTATTCCATGGTCTTTAAGATAAGAAGTGAGATCATGGCTTAAGTATTCACCTCCTCGATCCGATCGAAGAGCCTTAATACTTTTGCATGTCTGTTTCTCTACTTCATTCTTGTATTCCTTAAACTTCTCAAAGGCTTGTGACTTATGTCTCATTAAATACACATAGCCATATCTAGAGAAGTCATCAATAAAAGAAATGAAATAGACATAACCTCCTTTTGCTTCTATGGACATGGGTCCACACACATCCGAGTGTATGAGCTCGAGAAGGTCAACAGCCCTCTCACCATGTCCACCAAAAGGAGCCTTGGTCATTTTCCCCATGAGACACGACTCACAGGTATCAAATGGCTTGTATTCGAACGAATTCAAATACTCATTTGAGTGTAAGTGAGAGACTCTTTTCTCACCTACATGACCAAGTTTGCAATGCCATAGATATGCTGAATTCACTTCATCAACATTGGAAATTTGCATAACATTAGAACATGTATCTAATACATAAAGGCCATTGACTAATGAACCATTGGCTATAATCAAACCATTATTCATTATAAAGCACCCAGTGCTATTAAAAGCCAATGTATATCCAATGTTATACAAGCCAGAGATAGAAATAATGTTCTTAATAATATTAGGAACATAATAACAGTCATTCAGCTCCAGAATGACTCCTGAAGGTAAACTGAGGCGTGCAGTCCCGGCAGCTTTGGCAGCAACCAAAGCTCCATTGTCCATCCTCAGTTCAATCTCCTTTTTGCCCAACCGCCTTCTATTTGCCAACACCTGCACAGAATTGCAGATATGAGATGCACATCTAGTATCCAATACCCATGATGTGGATTCCATATATGACAAATTAAGGTCTATGACAAAAATACCTTCATTTGGAATTGCCTTGCAATTCCTTTTCCAATGCCCAGTTTCCCCGCATCGAAAACATTTGTCTTCCTTTTCATTCTTCTTGCCCTTCCCTTTGTCAACTTTGACGAGTTACTTACCCGTGGCCTTTTTCTTTCCCTTCCCTTTGTTACTCGTGGTGGATATTTGAGAGGCCGTCCTTTTCTTGTTGGCCCGGCCAACAATCATTACAGACGAAGATGGTTTATCTTTCTACATGGTTCCTTCAACACTCTTTAACATATTGAGCAGCTCTGGGAGAGTTGCTTCAATCCTGTTCATGTTAAAGTTCATGATGAAGGAAGAAAAGGAATCGGGCAATGACTGGAGTATAAGATCAATGCATAGTTCAAGATCAAACTTGAACCCCAATGCATTGAGTCTTTCAATCCACTCCATCATTTTCAGTACATGAGCCTGTACTGAAGAACCCTCAGACATCCGTGTCCTGAAAAGCCTTTTGGAGATGTCATACCTCTCAATCCTACCCTGCTCCCCGAAGAGCTTGCGTAGATTGAGAAGTATACTTCTACAATCAGTCTTTTCAAATTGCCTCTGTAGCTCGGGAGCCATAGAGGCCAACATGTAACATTGGGCAAGGGAGGAGTCCTCAGACCACTTGGCATAAGCCAGTAACTCGCCCTCGTCGGCATCAGGAGCTGGCTCAGAATGAACCGTGTCCAACACGTACGCAATTTTTTCGGCGGTAAGGACTATGCGTAGATTACGCAGCCAATCCGAGTAGTTCGGTCCAGTTAAGCGGTTTGCATCCAAGATGCCGCGGAGGGGGTTGGACGACGACATTGTAATCTGGATAAGAAATAAAAGATAACTTAGCATGTGTTCAAATTCTAACTTAGATGTGGTTTCTTATCTTAGTTAGTCCCACTATTTTTCGATCGAACTACATAACCCTCAGTATATAGAATAGGAGATCAACGAGATCAACCTAGTGGGTCAGAATCCCAACGAGACTGATGTACGACCTTGTGGAAAGTACAACAAGCCATACACCATCTCAAGGACAGTCAACAAGCACTTGCATCTAATGCAATATCCGATATTCGACCCCCGAGAAATCATCCCCTTATGGAAAGCACAACAAATGATATTCTCGGTTAGATCTAACCATCATTACAACATAGCAATGAGTTCATGACCCGACCCTTATGGAAAGCACAACAAAGCCGAGTTCAATTCCTCCCCCCATTGAGGCCGAGCCTTGGAGTTTAATCCCGTCCCCAAACTCATGGACCTTGTGGAAAGCACAACAAATCCATGAAATGAAGACGTTCATTCACTCCATAATGATGGAGGGCCACGACGACTCCTAGAGCCACGCTTACCAGATCTAAAATTTAAACGCGAGGGAATTTAATTTTATCTTGATCTCACCTTAGGTGGTAATATAAATATATCTAATATATTTACCGTACCTAGTAGTTTGCACAAAATAAATGCATCCAATGCAAAAATAAACCAAGTGATCATGGACTTTAACCCTAATGTAACTAAGACATCCGGCCCGCTTCCGAAGCAGCTGGATCGTCCTCGTCGGGTGCGCTCCATGCTTTCAGACTCCGACGCCGCATTAATTACAACTTTTACACGGCACGCAAGCCGGAAAAATTAAATTACATGTGACTCAAATTCCAGCAGTCCTTAGGGCGAGTACAACAATGGAGGAAGATAGAAGTACATTGGAATTTTAACAGAGAGAGAAAGGAGGTTCGCAGACCCCAATTAATTACATTAATCCAAGTCCATGATCACTTGCCAACCCATTCAAATAAAATCAATCAAGGGTTATTTTCTGAAAATAATCCTTACTTTTGAATTTAAAAATGGGATGTGCAAACAAAAATAGGCTAGCTTTGTTTAATTTTAAAAATCAAAGCATGATTAACTAAAATTAAACACACAAGCAGGCCAATACAAGATAATTAAAGTAGAGCACGTAAAGAACCATCATTTTCTACATGGGCATCTAATTGAGATAATTAATTAAATTTCAATTTAAATTTAATTATCCAATAATCAAATTTAAATTCAAAATTTAAACATGCCAACAATTTTAAATTTAAATTCAAACTAATTATCCAATAATTTTTGTTTGAAAATAAATTTAAAATAATGCAATTATCCTCAATTAGTAATTTTCTAAAATTCTAAATTTGAATTTAACAATTATCTAATAATTAGAAAGTTAAATAATTGAATTTTTCACATTTAACTTCAATAAAATTTAAATTTTGAATTTTCAAATTATCTAATAATTAAAAATTCAAAAACTTAAATTTTACTGAAGTAACTTCAATTATTACCATTTTATCTCAAGATAAAAAGTAATTATCTCACCTTGGTAAATTCAAATCGGTTAAATAAAATTTACCATTCGACATTTACTATTGAGATAATACTATTTAACTTATGAAATAAAATTCTATTTAATTTATTGAGCATTTTAATATATATACCTAATATACATATTATCAATATTGCATTAAATTAAATTAAAAATAAAGCAATTTTTTTTTAAAATAAAAAAAATATCCGGCGGCAGCCATGGGCGCGGCCGCCCACGCGGGACGCGTGGGCGGTCGCGCCCACGCCCTCGCCCGCACGCAGGTGCCGCCCGCGGCGCCCGCCGCGTGGCGGGCCGCGCCCGCCCGCCCCTCCGCGGGTCAGCGCCCGCAGGCGCTGACGGGCGCACTGCGCCCACTCCGGGGTAACAAAAAAAATTTTTTTTTAAATTTTTTTTTATTTAAAAAAATTTGCTCTCCTGATGCCCAGCATCTAGGAAAAATAGAAATGCCCAGCACTCCTGTCTCCAAATAATAATTGAAAATTTAAGAATGCCCCAAAACACGGTTCTTAACGGCGATAAAAACACCGACCAGAGCATGAACCTGGCTCTGATACCACTGTAAGGTTTTGCACAGCACCTACGAGCGACGCAGCGGATAACAAAAATAATTTGCCCGATTCCGGTGTTATGGAAAGCTTAATCTGTGCTCTAATCGGTGTTTCTAATACCCTTAATTACGGGTTGCGTGTTTCACCTTGCGCGGAACGACGCTGTCCGCTAAGCCCGATGCAGAGAAACCGAGCCGCACAGCTGTACGGCCTCTAGAGCAGATCCACACGGACCCTTGCGCAGTGACGGTACCTCCTCGGCACGACCTTCCCCGGCTCTATCACCTTCTGGAGAGAGAGAGAGAGAGAGCAAGAGGGAGAAAGGGGGAGGCTAATCCTCCTCTTAAGCTTATGTGCTTGCTTAAGCTTAAGAGGTTGGAAGAAGTGAAGGCTAGAATGAGCTTCACGTAGGTAGCTATATATAGAGTTTAGGTTTATTAGAAAATGGTTCTAAAAGACCAAAACTGTATATATGTCTTATCTCATATTATACATATGTATTAAACTCCGTTTACACTCCTTTCCAAAAGGAATTAAAAAGGAAATAATACATATATTTGTATAATAATTATCCGTCACCCAAGAATCCATTGTGTGTGATCCTCTAGGCCCACAGTCACTCTAGTTTAAGGCCCATTAAGTTCTAATTCCTAATTAGAAGTAAATTAAACGTATTATTCGCTTCTACAAGAGCCGAAGAAAAGTTTAATTCATTCCGAACCTACGATCACGTTGGGTCAAGCAAATCCGCATGATCCTAGATGACCCCGGGTTTAAACCAGCCTGTCTGGTACCTGTAAGTCCACAGTTACCACATCGATATAATCCCTCACTCCTTCTATGAGTCTGGTACGATCGAGGGTACGGTATCTGTCAAACCCCATGATCGTGCCATTTGACTATGACCTCCTTAAAGTGTATGACGTCCATTCTAAACGAACTCACACGACCCTGGCCAGGGATTTAACGGAGCGTCAATGTCATGACCCATTAACTGTCTGATATATACATGACAGTGAGCGATCCCTTCTTAACCATTGACGATCTTCACACGTATCCTGGAGTGGCTAACGACTCGGCAACTCATGACTTATGGTTAAAGTCACTTAGCCAAGTAATTAAACAATTCCAATCCTCGTGTAAGATCCGATCAATGTCTCAGGTCAAAGGACCAACGATGCTACTGAGACCGTTGGATCTTCAGTTGACATTAGGTATAATCAACCATCTGAAGATCCAATAGCGGATCAGTTCAGTGTACATCCTCCAAGGACATACACCTACACATATGTGTTGGTGTCCCGCACCAATGACCATGAGACTGGTCACTGACACATCATGTGTACTGGTTTAATAGGTAATCAAAGTCCCCGAGTGATTACCCTCCAACCAGGAACAGCTTAAGGTATGTGTACATGTAAAGTCAATCTCATGTTCGAGATCTCATCTCGAGCTGACTTTACAACCACATATCCTAGGGACAACGTAAAGTAACACAATCGCATATTTACGCTCAAACACCACTTTATTAATGAACAAGATCGTACAACTATTGGGCCTACCCGACCCGAAATTGGCCTGTAGCACACCAACACTAACATCACTTTATCCTCGACTCCCTCGACCTCTTTTTTCTTACCCTCTGGCCTTATGGCTTCAACCGAGATTACATAGCACCTTCTAGCTATTGCCTGATTACCACGGACTTCCCCAATTAAGTATTTGGTGGAAAACCTTAGTTTTTGGTGGTAGGTGGATGGCACTGCCTTTGTTTGACTGAGGACACATTAGCCAAAGATGGCATTATAGGCCGTCATCCCCTTAATCACCACGAAGTTCACCATAAATGTGACGGTTGTAGGAGGGGCACCAGGAGTAATAGGCAGGCGCAGGGCTCCCTCGGGATAGGTCATCAGGCCGTTCAACCCACAGAGGGGGGTTCAAATCGGGCATAGCTTAGGTGGGTTTTCACACATCTTCAAAAAACATTCGTACGCCGAAACATCAGGGGCGCTGCCATTGTCAACTAGAATCTTATCTACGTTACAATGATTTATAGTAGCCGAGATTACAAGGGCGTCATCATGCGGGGTAGCTACCACTTCCAGGTCTTGGTCGGAGAACACCAGGGCCTACTGCTTGCTTGCCGGCGAGGTTCTAGGGTGCTCGGATGCCCGGCTGGCTCTCTCGGTGTGACACTTTCTCCCTCGACTGCTGTCCCCTCCAGAGGCAGATCCACCTGAAATGACGTTAATGTGGACACCGTGGGGGCGGTTGTCGATTTCTTCCGAGGGGACCCCGCGATCCTCTTGTCGCTCGGCCACGTACTGGGAAAGGCACCCTTGGCGGATAAGACACTTGATCTCATCCTTGAGGTGCTGACAATTCCCAGTGTGGTGGCTGTGGTCATTGTGGGACTGGCAGTGCTTTCGGCAACTGAGGCGTCGGGGGTCAGCTTTCATAGGTTCGGGCCGACGAAGAATACCCGAGTCCTTGATTTCTTGATAGATCTCGTAGACCGGGGTGGACAAAAGAGTGTACCGCTAAAACTTTCGGGGAGGCTCCTTGCGGTCCCTGTCCCGGTTCCTCCTTTTCCCCTGGCCCGAGGTTTGCTCAGACGGCCGCTTCTTGTCTCCTTCTCGTCCTGAGCTTGCTGGGTCCTGACAAGCGTTGAGGACTTCGTCGCACTCTGCGTGGCGCAGAGCCAAGGTCACCAAATCGGCGAGAGAGGAGGGACGATGGGGTACCAGTTCTCACCGACGGTTTTCATCTCGGGTGCCTCTGGTCATTATGGTGATGGCTGAGGCGACGTCCAGGCGGGGGATGCGCAGGGCTTCCGACTTAAATCGGTTGATATAATCCCGTAGCTTTTCCCCCTGTGCCTGCTTAAGCGCCAACAATCTCACGATCGACCTTGGAGGGCCACTACCGGTGAAGCTTTCCTTGAATAGTCGCCTAAACTGTCTGAAGTTGTGGATGCTGTTATGCGAGCACTCGGAACCAGGCTTGAGCGCGCTGGACCAGAGTGGTCACGAACGCTCGGCACTTGACAGCGTCGGACGCCCCGTGTAGGGTCATGAGAGCGCCGAAGCTATCGTAATGATCGGTCGGGTTACCCTGGCCTTCGTAAGACTTGAAGGCCAGTAGTGAGACTCTCGGGGAGACTTCAGCCTTCAAGATTTGGCCGGAGAATGGGGATTGCTCATCGTCCTCTAGAGTGGAGTTCCTTTGTAGGGCGCGAAGGGCGCGCTCCTACTCGATAAAGCATCGCTCGAAGTCCCACAGGCGGAGGGACAACTCTGGCTATCATGGAGCTGAGGGACTGAGAGTATATCCCCGACAGTTGCCCTGTCGCTCCTTGGCGGGGTCATCGGCTTCCGAGGGTTGCCGAAGTAACCAGGATTTTTTCCCTCTCGGGTTGGAGGAGGCTTCTTGCTCCAGAGGTGGGACTTGCGAGGGACCACCTGGCCCGTTGCAAATTAGCCGCCCGCCTTGGAGGGTGAAGCGGCCTCTAGCCATTTGTCGAGAGGCTTCTGCGCGGGGGGGACTCACCAGAGGAAGTCGCGACCTCTCCTCCCTGGCCGCCTTGGTCTTCATTAAATCGACGAGGATATCTAGTTTGGCGTTGAGGGTTTGGAGGGTGTCGGGGTTCTTGGGGGTGGGTTGTCCCCCCACGGTCCGCGGGGGTAAGGCATTGGCTTGGTTGTTGGAGAGGGGGCCCATGGAAGAACAGGAGGGCGCATGTTCCTCCTCCACGGTCGGCGGTGCCTTTTCCTTGTCACCGACGTTTCTCCAACTGGAACTTTTTCGCACCATGTTGGCTCTTTGTACATTTCCCACAGACGACACCAGATGAAGAGGGGTGATCTCGTGCTGGATCATGAGCCGCACAATCCTAGATGAGCCTGTGTCATCGTCACCACGATTGAGGATCTACAAAGCATGAAACGAATCAGAGGAGCCCAGGGTTGAGACACCGGGAAAAACCCTCCTATGCTTAAGTCAGCAAGCTGATAAAGCATAGGTGGAAGGGATATAGGAGAAGAAGTGAGAGGGACGAGATCGCTCTCCACCAGTGAATGTGGTGTTGAGTACTCAGGATCACCTTACCTTTCTGGAGAGTTTTCCTGGGGTTTATATAGGCGCTCGCCCCATATAGGAGTCTAGGAAGATTGAGGGACTAAGGGAAGTTACGTCCTTGTCGTGGGCTCTTTATGGCCTGAGGACTCTTGCTCTCCCTTATCCCTTCGAGTTCCCTGCTCTGGGTAATGGCATAACCTTCACCTGGATAGGCGTTGGACGGCTGGGTCGAGTGTGGGGCGCCCGTTCAGGGCACTTCCCGGGTGACGGAGGCGTCGTTGGATGGTTTACACTCGGTCTCTGATTGGGGTTCTCCCGAGCGACCGTTACTCAGTCTTTCGATCCCGAAGGTCGCCTAGGAAGTACTGGGCAGAGCAAGTTTTGGGCTTCAAATAAAGTGGGCCCGTAAAGGGGGGCTATCACTCGTGGAGTCTGGCCTGTTTGGGTTGAGGATGGACCTATTTGGGCCGCTCCGGGCCATATGTCCTTGGGCCACTGATTTTACCCCTCTCCAATATATATAGAAACACTACTACGAAATCTCACTAGCTAGCTAGCTAGTGCTCAACTAGATATATAAATATGTCCATGACCACCCGCATGGCAGACCCATCCTCCATCGGTCCCACCACCAACTGCTTGCCCTGTGCTCGATCAACCCTGGTCATGTATTCTATATGGGGATTGAGTCCACTGGATAGATCTTGCTAGCCACCTCTAGAAGCAATCTGCGTAGGATGGGCAAAGGTCAGGCGGCCTAAGATAGAGATCCCAGGGACAACCATCTGATACTTAAGTCAGTGTGGGCAAGAGCTGAATGCAGAAAAGATAAGGGAAAAGTGGGGGCATGAGATTGCTCTTCACCAGTTGAGGGGCTAGGATCTCGTACCTTTTATGGGGGAGAATCCCTGGGATTAAATAGTGGAGAACTCCCTTAGTGAATCCGCAGATGTTACGGAGGGTTCATTGAGTGGGGAGAGTTACATCCTCTGGTATGCATTCTTACCAAAAGACTCTTTGCTTTTCTCTTATCCCTTTCGTCTCCTCCGCTCTCATACGTTCGTGGGGGATTTGCCCTCAGTTACACGGGATAAATGTCCAGCCTGGATTGACTTTCCCTGATCGAAGAGTAACTCTTATCGGTAGCCACCTCCGTAACGTCCAGCCTGGATACGCCCTCAGTTACAAATACAATCTTCAAATCAAGAAAGGGCTAGTATTGATTGTTTATTTTTTTTATAGTCCCATTTGAATATGTGTTTACGGTATCAATTATCACTAAAAAGAAGTTGATTGCCATTCAAAAAGAACAAAAAAGTTTCCAACTAACTCATATTTGATTTTAGTATGTTATTTTTATAATACATTTATTTAATAAATAAAAAGTATTAAGCCTCTTTCCCCATCTCCTTATATAATTTAAAATGATTTCAATTTTTTTTCTATGAATTTAATTGATCAATTTCGGAGTCTCCGCCATGGGTCTTTCCTCCTCCGGATAAGTGTTATCTCCTTCAGGGGGCCATGATTGCCAGGTCTTACTCCTATCCCAGGCTGTCACGGCTGAGTTGCCTTGGTCACCTTTCGTTGGCTCGGGTCGGTAGCGCATTGGAGTTCTTCCCGAGCTTAGGGGGATCCTCTACATGATCCATCGTGCCGAGGCTATATGGCGCACTTTGGGCCCTTGATCCTCGGGTTTCTCGTAAGTGAGCCCTAGTCACGGAGGTGGGCTGTCACTTATTGGGCCGAGCAGGTCTTAATGGGCTTTTGGGCTGAGAAGCAAAGAGCCACGAATTTCCCCCTCTCCACTTGCCTCCCTACTCCCGAGCCAAGACTCGATGTGTAAGGTTCATTTCGGGTTTTTGGCAAGGGCGGGTGAGGTTGTCGGATGGTTACCCAGCGTGGCAGTTGAGCCCATAGTTGTGACTGCTCAAAGGTGTTTTGGCAGCGGGCACGATGACTGCATCTCTTTTGTCCCGAAACAAATGCCGGTTCTGGCAGTCACTTTAGAGTGTTTCACCTTCTGAAGTTCCATGGAAAGTTAGGTGGTGCATCGATAGCCGTTCGCAGTTATAAATACCACATCCTAGGGCATGCTTGCTCCCCTCTGCCTTCGCATGTAAGTTTTCTACTTCCCAGCCTCCGAGTCTTCGTCTATGTTCCCATTCCGCCGTCTGGTTAATTGCCCCCCCCCATGTCCCGAGAGGAACGTAGAAGGGGTCGAGAGGTCGCCGCGGCTTTTGTGGACCTTGCCACAGCTACAGCTGACCTACTTCCTCCACCGACTCCTCATTCTGGTTCCCCCCTCCTGTCTTCTTCTTCCTCTATGGCAGAGTAGGAGGTGTCTTTACACGGTGCCGAGACTGAACAACGTGCAGGGGGCTCTGTGCTTGTTTCTTGCTTCCATTCTCGTAGCGAGCTCACCGCCCAAAAGGTTGAGGAGCTCCAAATCAGTTACCAAGTGCCATGGCAGTGGAATTTTTCTCTCTCAAAGCCTCATGAATCAGGCCTTACCACCCACCACGACCCCTTCTGTATCTATGCTCTGGCTTGGAAATCTGGCTTCCGCCTCCCCCTCAATGTTTTTGTTGAAAAGATGCTGAATCATTTCTAGTTGGCTCTTGTCGAACTAGTCTCTAATTCTTTTACTTTCATCTATTCTTTCGTTGTTCTTTACGAGAATGTAACGTAACTCCCAATGTCGATCGCTTCGATGCCTTCACTTTCAATTCGTACACACCAGGCAGCAACTCCTGAAACCCAACACTAATTTGTTTCAATATATAAAATCCATCATTGATCGAGAAAAAACATATATACAATTAAGACTATGTTTTTCGCTCACTGCTGCCCGTGCATGCATGCCAACCACTCCAATTAATTAATAATGCCCATATATATAGAGAAACACTACTACCAAATATCACTAGCTAGCTAGCTAGTGCTCAACTCTCTCTCTCTCTCTCTCTCTCTCTCTCTCTCTCTCTATGTATATATATATATATATATATATATATATATATATATATATATATATATATCCATCAGCACCCGCATGGCAGACCCATCCTCCATTGGTCCCACCACCAACTGCTTGCCCTGTGTCACGCCTCGAGCTTTTTAATACAGCGGAAGGAATTTCAGGAATGTGAACAGCCGGCATGGTAAGCCTCTCGCAAGTAAAAAAATCAGAGCGCTAGACAATCACATAAAGGTAATTGCACAAGTAATTTTCTCAAAACTCTAACTTTATTTCATCAATAATCAAAAGTACATAAGACCATTAATGTTTGACAACCTTCTATTATGTGACTCAAGAAATCAAAATTACAATGTGACTCGACTAGATACTAGATAACTAGGGCTTCTGTCACGCCCCGACGCGAAAAATCGAGGGCGCGAGCAGTTACGAGGCACTCATGTCGATCAGAGTATGTACAAATTTAATTCTAAGACAAGAGATAAGAAGAAATTGATAATTTTACTCCATCAAAATAAAGGTTTACATCACTAATTTATAAGCCATAAAGGCATGATACAATCTTCCAAATTTCATAATTCTAGTAAGAGTAACTATTGATCTACATAAATCCTAGGGAAAAGAAAAACACTCATTCACTCTTGTCCAATCCCTTGTTCATTTTCATTTCCTGCAGCAATTAACCAAAATATAGGGTGAGCAAAAAGCTCAATAGGATTTTATATCTCTAAAGCCAGGCAATCTTTAAGTATTTAACAATTTAAACAATTTGTGTCAGGAAGTAGTTGATCATGAATTTCAAGTATGAAATTTTGTATAAGGAATTTCCAAGTAATTTCAAGATAACAAGATAATGTCAAAATCATGATAGTAGACAAGACGATGGTCATTTCCAAAAATATATCAAGAACTTTCATGATGAGATGATGGGTATTATCATTAAGACAATTCAAGAACTTTCATGATGAACTTTTAAGTAATATCGAAGTAGAGCAATTACTTGAACTTTAAATAATATAGAAGTAGAACAATCACTTCTACAAGGATATGTATGATGAATCTTTAAGCAATAACAATATAGAAGTAGAGTAATCACTTCTACCAACACTCAGTAGGATTAGCCAAGGCACTAAGGGGAGATCACGACGATATGACAGCCCCTCATGGAATATCACTATTTGGCTACACACTTAGGGGTTCTCACGACAGTATGATTACCCCTAACTGTAATAGACCCTATATTGGTGAATGCCAGCACCTGATCATATTATAATACCGATTTATATTTGGACTTTGCCTCGCCCGTGGGATTAGATCAGAACCCCTTTATACACTAGCATTTAAATGTCATTTCTTTCGGACACATAGCCACTGACATTTTTCTATATAATTCCATAATATGGCCAAAGAATTTCAAGAACAAACTCATTTGTAAAAAAGTATAGATCTGGCAAAAATTGTGATAAATGTAAAGGAGAGTGGAAAACTCATTTTAGGCATCATGTTTAACGACATTAAATCGTAGAATTCAAGGATGACGGTAAACTAGGAAGGAAGTCAAGTAAATAGAATTATTTTAAATTTCATAGTCTAATCTGATGTGTATTTTTCATAATTAAGTGTTTTAGGTAGGAAGTATAATTTTCAAATTTTAAAATCCTGATTTTTGGTATTTACTATTTATTCATCAATGTACTAGTTATTTGATAAGAAAATAGAGCTTATGTACTAAAAATAAATTTTACGTACTGGAAATAATTTTCATGTGTCACTTTACTGCTGAGATGATAAGGTAGACTTTTCATGCTGGAATTAACTTTTTATCATGTTGAAACTTTTTATTTAACATAAAAATATGAATACTTAACATGCTAAATAATCCTCGTACACTAACTTACTGATGAGGTTATAATCATAAGTTTACCATGCTATTTTTATAAATTTTCTGATAACAAAATAAATTTTTCATGTTGAAAAATAATTTTTCTACATTTATTTACTAATTATTTGTTGAGAAAAATAGGTTTATCATGCTGAAAATAGTTTTTAAATAGCTTTAGCATGCTGAAATTAATTCTAACATGCTAAGATTATCCTGACATACTGTAAATAATTTTATCTTACTGAAAGTAATTTTTAGCATGCTGAAAATAATTTTTAAACATTTTTTACTAATTTCTTGATAGGAAAATATGCAAAAAATAGTTTTAAATAAACTTATCATGCTGAAAAATAATTTCCTATTTTAATATGCATGAGGTAATTTTATCATACTAGAAATAATTTTTAACATGCTGAAACTAATTTTTATACATTACTTTACTAATAACATGATAAAAATAGATTTTTACATGCTGAAAAATAGTTTTTAATAACTTTAATATGCTGAAAAATAGTCGTAACAAGCTAAAAATAATTCTAACATGTTGGGATTAATTTTAGTATGCTGGCAGTATTTTTAACATGCTGTAAATATTTTTCATGCATTAATTTCCTACTTATTCGATAAGAAAAATAGGTTTAATCATGCTAAAAGTAATATTCATAACTCAATTTCTGATAATATGACAGAAATAAATGTTATCATGCTGTTAAGACCTTTTGAAATATCAATTTACTTATAAGCATATTTTTACATGCAATGAGTTTTATACTTAAATTTTCTAGTAATATAGACTTATCATGTTGTAAATAGTATTTAACACACTAAAAATACTTTTATTCTGTAAAAATAAATTTAACATGCTGAATTTAATATTTAAGATGCTGAAAGTAATTTTAACATGCTAATGCTTTACAATTAAGGTGGATTCTAAGTACTCTAATCCCAATATATTGTGGCAAAAGTTTAGTCCCATATTGGAAGTTACAAAAACTTCTATGGCTTTATATGTTGGAGAGCTCATCCTTGAGTCAGGACCCAAGGGGCATAGGATCTGGGCTCGAGTTGTGTGTGGATACAGTACAGAACTAGTAATATATTTATTTATTTATTTGTGTCGTGCCGAGGTGCGGTGAGGTGATGCTGATTTGTTTTTGCATTCATAAGTTATATATATATTTTTTTTATACCCAAAAATAATTTACCCGGGCATTCCGGGTATTTTCATTAACGCGCTAGCCTTGACTAGCGCGTTCTTGAAGAACGCGCTAGCCATGGGTAGCGCGATCTTATATATATTTGAAATCTGGAAATTTTTAGAAGGCGCTGCCTCTTGCTAGCGCGATCTGAAGAACACGCCATGTCGGGACAGCGCGACCTTGAACATAACCCAGTTTCTGAAAAACGGGGATACCCCTCCAATAAAATTACCATAACTTACTCATTTCATAACGGAATTTAATAAATGAGCTATCAATGGAAAGAGGATAAAAAAATAAACAAGATGGCATGATTTAATTAGAGTTTAGCCTGAGAGACACCTACCTTTGAGCAGATCTAATGAGAGGTAAGAAAAATGCTCAAAATAATATGAAAACCCTTCATCTCCAAATCTTCCCTTCAATTCGCCTTCAATCTTCATAGTAGCATAGCTTAGGCCTCCAAGGATGATTTGAGGGTCGAATGGGGTTCTATTTATAGCCAAAACTTGGCCAAATTTGTCAAGATTCCTTGCCTAACAATGCCAAACTTTCTAACTCCGAATTAGAAGAAAATTCTAACTTCTTCTCTTAATCTAGCCTCCATTTGGTGTGAAACCAATGTAAAAATGGCTGGTCCAAGGTGGGCTGTTAGGTAAGGGTCGATTTTGGAGTCAATCTTCTAGAAATTAGATTATTTTAGTCCCTTAAATACCATATTAAACACATGTTACGAATTTAAGGTTAAATATCCTTTAATAAATCATTTAATCCATTAACCCAGCCCATTATGAATTATCCAATGGGCCAATTGTAATCCTAATCCATCATATGAACTTTTATTCGGCTTGCAATGATTTATCTAACGGTTAAAACATTTATTTTTCAATTTACCTTAAGTAAATTCAAGTAAATTCACTATTCTAGTTTAGAAAATTTTAATTGTATAATTTGTTTGAAAAAAATTATTTCTCATTTTAAATTATCGGGTTTCTACAGCTTCTCTCATTCCAATAGACCATCAATCGCTCTCGGACCCGCTACTTGCATAATCCGAATCCGACTCACTAGTATTTCTTGAAAAGACAAGAGAATAGGTATGAGCACACATGCCCAATAGGTATCTTTGTATCAACATGAAGGTAATATTTAAGTGATTACTGTTTTAGCTCTAGAATTAAGATAAGAATGAGAATGCGGTAAATCATACGGCATAAATCAAAATATCTAGGAATATAGAATCATGATATATCTAAGCAAGTAGACAGGATCGCGTATATGAACAAGTAAGATTTAATCATGTAGATGTAAGTTAGCATTTCATGAACAAGAATGTACGAACATGTAACTAGAAAGTATTTACACAACCTTGTAAAGTCTATATCACTAACAAGCATGTAATTTTCATAAGGAGCCTCGTGGTTTTTCACTCATTTATAAAAGAAAGTACTCCCAGCGTAATACGACGCCAGTATCATCGTACCCCATAGTTTATAGCACGTTTCGGACCATGGGCCGTGGGAGCTAGTATGGAGCCCTTGGACACAATCCGTGCCCGGTCTTGCATCTTCAAGTTATAAATCCAGCTACTTCCACGAGATAGAACAATAAGTATGGCCAATAATGTAACAAGTTCAATGATAGTTTCATGATAGTAAATATCAACGAAGAATGCCTCAACATAGAACATGAGATTTCAAGGATGATTTAAATAGATATTATGCTACGGAGGCATTCCGGTAACATAACGGTACATTCCTTAACTTCCATAATTCATTAATGACTTATTTTAAACAGAGTTTTATGTTCCAGATAATCAGAAACCATCTAAGAACACAATTAGCACAACCCTTAGGTCAAACCTCAGGTTAAAACATGACAGGAATAAACGGTCATCTACTGGGCCGTTTCAAGAATCAAACAGTCACAGCCAGGCTGCTTAATTGATAATAACGGTCCAGTGAATGCCGCATTAAAACTGAGTCAACTAGAATGAAGAGAAGGTCGACACTTGAAGAATTTTGGAGAATAATAGTTGCAAGGGGGACATTTTGTGAACTAAAATAATCTGATTAGGACCGCTAAGTACAATAACGGTCTCCTATTGGGCCGCAATTAACCAGAGTATAGAAAGTAAAACACTGGTCATGTGAGTGCATTCTAGATAATTTGCGCTTTAAGGGTACAACCAGCTCGGCGTCCTAGTGAGAATTTTAGGCTCGCGGAGTCTTACAGAGGCCTTGAAACATAATCTCCTAGTCCGACAGAAAGAATATCCAGCAGAGAGGTTCACAAGTACAAGAGAGTGTACTATAAGTGCAAGTGTATCTAATGGTCACATACCGGAGTAAACGCCACGTACTTATGAAAATGACTCAAGAGATAAGAGTGGAACGATGAAGCATACGGACAAAACCAAGATATTAAAACCTTATAAATCATGTCCATATCATAGAAAATCATTTAATTACAAAGTTATAACATTTGGTATGAACTTACATAATAATGAAAAATAAGGTGCTAAGACATACTCATGCTAAAATAGGGTGTTTAACAGGAAAATAAACATAATTTTTTAGTGAAAAATAACATAATTATAGGGTTTCCAATATGCAAAATTCAACTAGACTCGGATCGGTTCACAGAACCAAATAGCAGTCAGGGTCTGGCCGCATAATGTCAAAAATGGTCTTGTGATAGGCCGTTTCGTAAGAAGAAAACGATTTTTCATTGGACCGCAAGAAGGTCTTACGGTCCCTAGGTGACCGTTTTATGTCTGACTGACAGAAGTTACAAAATAGTGATAAAAATGATAATCTAGGGCATATTAGGCATGGAAACGACGTAAAACACGTAGTAAAGTAGGCTAGAAGAAAAGTAGGCCAAGAATATGCATAGGAGAATGTGATGTGGACAAGAATTTCAACTTTTTCATTAAAGGGTTAGGCTCATGCATGAAATAGCCACTGGTTGTACAGTCACAATAAAACATTAAATTCTCTACGCATAAGGCATGAAATTTACTGCAAGAAGAGGGCTTTTACTCTTATCATATTGTTTGAGCCTTTCATGAGATAACCTACCTCTGATCTGGGCTTTGAACTTCGAATTTAGGGCTAGAAGTTGACCATAGTTCCTGCTCGTTCTAAACCGAACCAGCAAGTTCGTGGCCTTATAACTTCTGATCCCATTCACCTATGACCACGAAATTTTAAGGGTAAAAAGATGGTACTAATAGGAATAAATAACTCTAAAGAACCTATATCTCATTTGTAACGACCCGAGAATCCGATTACCGGGAAGGCCCGATAACCCGAGACTCGCACCGCCACCCACGAGTCTGAAGACTCGGAAGGGTTAAAAGGATGGTGTGGAGACTACACAAGTATCACAAATAATTGTAGAAATTAAACAATTTATATAATTAAGTAGAAAATAAATTAACATTTTACATGATACATGGTCCACAAGATAACAATAAAATAACAACAGTAGTAGTCCACAACTAGTATAGAGACAAGAAAGAAAAGTACAGCTACACGAAACATACCACGGCTCTGACCTCTAGCACTAACGCTGGGCACCCGAAGCACACTGAGCCTCAGACACGCTCCCCTGAGGCCGCGCCTCACTTGAAACACGGTGAAAACACGCAGGGAATGAGTCTCGGAACAAGACTCAGTAGGGATCACTCGAACCCTACCTCGCAACCGGGAAAACCGCTACACTAGTAGTAAGCGAGAACCTCGAAAGGGAAGCCCTGCCATCTACAAAACACCGGTCTCACGGCACGAAAGCCGACACACGTGTCACGGTGAAACGACCCGAACACCACGGTCAACAGGACATACACCCGATGGTCGAAGTCGCAACGACTGACAGTCTGTCACTCTGAACTCGACAGGACTACCTCGCACTAGAAGCACAGTTGGTAGCATCCCCTGATGTCTTACACCGCACCGCAGGTGAACTGCCTGACGTGGTAGCGCCTACCAAATGCACGGACACCGTACAACTAACTGCAAAGCAAGTGACTAGCTGGGGTCAAGCTCGTCAGCGCGTGTCCACTGCCCTCAACCACGTGTGCACACACAGACCATGTGTCCTAGGTCTGGCCTCTGACTGGTTTTCCCCTTAGCCGGACTCTGGCTACAGACGTGGGGCCCGATGAAAACCAGTCTAAAAATCATCCTCAGGTTAAGCCCGTACACCTACTCCCAGGTGAGACCAGCACACGCATACTGGTGGGCTACGACTAGTGGAGGGTCACTAAAGGAGTAGACTCTCAAGTCAACGGAAAATCACGTCTGCATCCAACGACGTACGGGGACTGTCCCACGTACCAGCACCGTCGCACGGTAACCCCTGTCGGAAAAGAAACGGGACTGCAAACCATCCGGAGTAATCCTGAGCCTGGCGGTCTACCCTAGACGCACCACAGGCTCTGACGGTCTAAGGCTGAACCGTCACAGCCATCTGACGGCCCAACACAGGGGCGTCAGACCCTCAGTGCAAAACGGCGTGGGACGCGCCTACCCTGGTGCATCACAGTCTGTGACGCGCCCTCCCTAGTGCGTCACAAGACAAGAAGAAACTGACTGTGACGCGTGCCACTCGGTGCGTCACAGCCTGTAACGGACCAACCCTGGTGCGTTACAGTGTGGGAGAACGTCAGCTCTGACGCACCCACACAGGGGCGTCACAAGGTTGTGACGCGCCAGGTCTGGTGCGTCACATGCCTTGACCCCCAACGGTCAAAAACCAACGGTCATGCCAACGGTCAGATCGTCCCTGACGGTCCAACCCAGGCGCGTCACAGTGCCGTGGCGGTCTATCATGGGACCGCCACAACCCACAGACCCCCAGTTGGCCAAAACAGAGCTGTGATGCACCCACCTAGGCGCGTCACTTGGTGTGACGATCACTGTAAGGACCGTCACACCGACCCGACGGCGAAACGGCGTGAAACGCTCAAAAATTTCAACCACGCCCCTATGCCTCCGTAGGAGAGGGGGAAATCAAAGGGGAAGACCCCTGGGGACCTCTAGCATGCTTCTAAGCCATCAAAATGTGAAATCATGGCCTAAAATCATAGATCGGGCGAACTCTCTTAAAATCATGGTTTTACCCTCCCGGCATGGAATCGACCCCTCTCGGCCTCACACCGGGCTAGAAACCATGGAAATGAAACGCAGAGAGCTAGGGAACATCACCCTACCTCAATTTAACCCCAAGACGCGCCGGATCATCCACGAATCATGATGAAAGCTTTTAGAAACCTCGCTCCTTCACGCTTCCCACGAGCACCTCACGCCCACGAGATCGCCTCGCCGCCACCCACGTCGCCTCGCCGTCGCCCCGCCGCCGTCTGCAGCCGGAGAGAGGCCCGCCACGTCGAAATGGGAGAGAGAGGGGAAGATGGGTGCTCACGGTTGGGGGAGGAAGAAAGAGGAAGAAGAAGAAGGGTGGGGGAGAGAGAGAAAAAGAGTGATATTTATAGAAAATCTAAAAATTCTAAAAAATACCAAAAAATTAAAAATTACATTTCCGCGATCCTCGGAACGCACAGATCGCAACGGTACCACTCTCGCCTAGGTGAACGACCCGGTTCACCCACAACGAGATTCCGAAGGAATTGCTGAAACGCACACCGGAAATCGAAAAACACGCGTGGAAAAGTCGCGGACGCACTCCGGGCCTCCGAAACAACTATGGATAGCACCGACCCGAACACGAAAGATGTCCGAAATGAAATTTCAGACACAACGGAGCTGGAAAGTCTGAGAAACCAGATCCGGGACCCACGAAGAACGATCCAAAAGGTCTGGGATATTACAGCCCTCCCCCCTTAAAGGAATTTCATCCTCGAAATTGAGAACAACCCAAGGGGAAAGAAGAGGAAGACTCACTCACACAAGTAAGGGAACTGCTGACACATATCATCCTCAAGCTCCCAAGAAGCCTCACCACCAGAGTGCCACTGTCACACCACCTTAACCAAGGGGATGACCTTATTCCGCAGGCCCTGCTCTCACCTATCCTCAACGCGGATGAGAAACTCTGGGAGAGAAAGATCTGGAGTCACCTCGGGCCAAACAGAATCCTCAAGCACATGAGAGTCATCGGGCATATACTTTCGTAACATCGAGATGTGGAACACGTCATGCACCGATGCCAACTCAGGGGGTAACTGCAACCGATAAGCTACCTCACCGATGCGCTCCACAATGTGGAAAGGACCAATATAGCAGGGACTCAGCTTCCCACGCCACCCAAAACGCATCACCCCCTTCATTGGAGAAACTCTCAAGAACACACGATCGCCAACGGTGAACGCGAGAGGCTGCCTCCTCCGGTCAGCATAACTCTTCTGCCGACTCTAGGCTGCCAACATGTTCTGACGAACCAAGTGCACAACATCCACACACTGTTGCACCAACTTCAGTCCCGTCAAAACACGCTCACCAACCTCTAACCAATCAAGTGGAGTCCGACACGGATGCCCATACAACGCCTCATAAGTAGCCATACCGATGCTCGAATGATAGCTGTTGTTGTAGGTAAACTCCACCAACGGTAGGTGGTGAATCCAACTCCCCTGCCATTCCAGGCAACAGGATCTCAACATATCCTCCAAAGTCTGGATGGTCCTCTCTGACTGACCATCTGACTGAGGATGGTACATTGAGCTAAATGCTAAATCCGTGCCAAGAGTTCGCTGGAAACTCTTCCAAAATCCAGAAGTGAAACATAGATCTCGATCGGACACAATGGAAATGGGAATTCCATGCAACGGAACGATCTGTTCCACATAAAGACTAGCCAACTTAGACATGCTCCAGCTGACTTTGACCGGTAACAATCGAGTCACTTTCGTCAGCCTATCCACCAACAACCAAATATTGTCCTGCCCACTCGGCGTCCTCGGCAATCCTACCACGAAATCCATGGTCACGTGGTCCCATTTCCACTCGAGAACATCCAAGGGCTGGAGAGTACCACCTGGTCGTTGATGCTCCGCCTTCACCTGCTGACAGGTCAGGCACCTGGCCACAAACTCGGCGACATCTCTCTTCATGCCAAGCCACCAGAACTGCCTCCGCAAGTTCCGATACATCTTTGTCGCACCCGGGTGTACGGTGTACCTGCTCCCATGAGCCTCACGCAACACCGCACGACGAACCTGCTCCTCGGCTGGGACGTACAGCCTACCACGGAATCTCACGGCTACATCCTCGCCGAGCTCCACCTCAGCCATAGCCAAAATCTGGGGCAACCCAGGGTCTGCATGCTGAGCCTCTGTCACTTGACGGCGGATAGCAGGCGTGACAGTCAGACTAGCAAGCACTGCTAACCCTGGCTCTCAGGGAATCTTGAGCCTGAATGACACTTCGGGCACTTGTTCCCACAGCCTCCACTTCCTCAACATCAAGGCACTGATCGTGACCTTCCTACTCAAAGCATCAGCGACGACATTCATCCTGCCTTGCTGATAAGACATGGTGAAGTCATAATCCTTCATATACTCCATCCAAAGCCTCTGCCTGAGGTTAAGGTCCCTCTGCGTGAACACATACCTCAAACTCTGATAGTCAGTAAACACCTCAAACTTCTCACCGTACAGATAATGCCTCCAGATCTTCAGCGCGAAGATCACAGCCGCCAACTCCAGGTCATGGGTAGGGTAGTTCTCCTCACGGGGCTTCAGCTGTCGAGATACATAAGCCACCACTCTACCATGCTACAGCAACACAGCACCCAATTCGACCCTGAAAGCATCTGTACACACCAAAAAACCTCCCGATCCAGAAGGTAAAACCAACACCGGAGCTAAGGTGAGCAATCTCTTCAGTTCCCTGAAACTCTGCTCACACTCATCAGTCCAGACAAAAGGCACATCCTTTCGCGTATGTCTGGTCATCGGGGCCGCAATGCGAGAAAAATCCTGGATAAACCGTCAATAATAGCCCGCAAGCCCCAAGAAACTTCGGATCTTCGTCACAAACCTATGCCTCGGCCACTGCATTACTGCCTCGACCTTGGCAGGGTCCACAGAAATACCATCACCAGAAATCACGTGCCGTAAAAAGTACACCTCACGAAGGCAGAACTCGCACTTACTGAGCTTCGCATACAACGGGTGATCTCGCAGCGTCTGCAGTACCACACCCAAATGGTACGCGTGCTCCTCGGGAGACCGTGAATAAACAAGGATGTCCTCCACAAATACGGCCACGAACTGGTCTAAGTACGGACGGAACACACTCTGCATCAAGTCCATGAAGGCTGCGGGAGCATTGGTGAGCCTGAACGGTATCACCAAGAACTCATAATGCCCGTACCTCGTACTGAACGCAGTCATCTCCACATCGGACTCACGAATCCTCAGCTGATAGTAACCGGATCGTAAATCAATTCGCGAGAACACTCGAGCAGACTGAAGCTGGTCGAACAAATCATCAATCTGCGGCAACAGATACTTGTTATTAATGGTCACCTCATTCAGCTGCCGGTAGTCAATGCACAACCACAAGCTACCATCCTTCTTCTTCATGAACAACACTGGCGCACCCCAAGGGGAAAAGCTGGGACGAATGTACCCCTTGGCCAGCAACTCTTGCAACTGCGCCCTCAACTCCCTCAACTCAGTGGGGGCCATACGGTAGGGAGCCTTTGCCAAAGGTCCCGTACCAGGCACAATCTCGATCACGAAATCAATCTCCCGCTGGGGAGGCAATCCAGGAAAGTCCTCCAAAAAATATCGGGAAACTCGTACACCACCGAAATGTCCTCGACATCCGGACATGGCTGGTCTACCAAGACCACAGAAGCGAGAAAACCCTGATAACCTGCATCAAGCAAACGACGAGCTCGAATCGCAGAAATAAGAAAGCGGGAAGAGGAAGACCTGATACCTTGGAAATATAATATGGGTCCACGAAGTCACTGAAAATAAACCCTCTTCGAGCCACAATCCACCAAAGCATGATGTGTCTCGAGCCAATCCATGTCTAAAATCACATCAAAATCCTGAAGCGGCAACGCATAGAGCCTCGCCGGCAAACTCCGCCCTTCCACCCACACAAGAATCTCATCGAAATAATATGGAGTGATCATAAAATTACCCGAAGGCAACTCCGCTACCAAATCACAAGACAACTGGGTCACCAGCTCCTCGATACTCAGTGCGAAATCCTCCGAAATAAATGAATGAGACGCGCCAAAATCAAACAAAACCTGAGCCGCACAACCCAAAATCTAAACGGTACCTTCCACGAGCTGCGATGCCATTGCCTCTGCCCTGGTCATGTGTGTAATCTGGCCTCGAGTCTCTGCCAACCTCCCGCACTAGTTGAGCTAGGTAGCGGCGACTACTGTCCATGTTGCTGTTGCGGCTGCTGTTGTGGCCTCTACTGCTGGGGAACCTGCTGCGGCTGAGGAAACTGCTGTTGCTACCTCTGAGGATAGTCACGCGCCATATGCCCTGGCTGGTCACACCGGAAACAAACTATCGGCGCCGTGCACTGCCTGCCTAGATGGGACTCGCCACACCGGGGACACACCGAACGAGACCCACCGACTGATCCCTGACACTGAAAAGGAATCGGCTGCTGTACACTACCCGATGAGGCCTGCCTCTGATCCTTGCGCTTCTTAGAGAAACCCTTCTTAAGGAACTTCTTGACCTTCGAGCCAAAGGACGCAGATCTTGTCACCGACGATGCCGGTGCCGGCGCTCCTGAACCACCCGACGCATGCTGAAAAGAACCATACTGCTGGGTAGCCGACTGCTGGCTCCGACCCGACAAAGACTGTCCCTGGCTAATTGGTCCTCGAGTCCTATGCATATCCATCTCCAAAGAAACCGTAACAGGAGACATTGTCTCCAAATCTGTGGCCGCGTTCGCGATCAAATGGTGCCTCAAGCCCTGTACGAACTGTGCGGTCTTCACCCTCTCATGCTCCATGATATGAGATGCATAACGACCCAGCTCAACAAATCGGGCCCTATACTGCAACACGGACATGTCGCCCTGGACCAGCTCCAAGAACTCACGCATCCGCTGCATAGCAATATACTCTGGACAGTACGCATGCTCAAAAGCACTGACAAAGTCATCCCATGCAATCTGCTCTAGTGGACGAAGCTGAAAAGACGTCTTCCATTTGGAAGACCACCACGCTTGAGCCGTACCTTGCAACTGGTTGTAGGCCAACATTACCCTGTCCTCTGCAGTACACCGCGCGGAACTGAACACCCGCTCCATCTCTTTGAGCCAACTCCGAGCCAAATCAGGTTTTGGCTGACCGCCATAGTAAGGTGGATGAAACTGCATGAAATCCCTCACTACTCAGCCTGGCCCACCCCTGGTCGATGAGCCCTCACCAGCCTCTCCGCCGAACTGCTACGACATAAGCTGGTACATGCCACGGAAGAAATCCTCAGCCCCCGGAAACCTCGTAGTATCCACTGCCTCGGTGGCCGCTGGTGGCACTCTACTCTGCTCCTCCTACTCCTGCTGGATCTCCTGAGCTCTAGCCGACTGCCCCTGCTGAGAGCGAGTGCTCTGCCTCGGTGCCATGCTCGCTCCTGAAGCAAAAGCCAGAAAACATGGAAACAGCCATGTTAAGAAAAACACACGATGCCTGATGCCAGCGTCAACTGTACATCATCGCTGTGGACTAGTGGACCACCACAATTACTTATGATTTTCGTGTAATCCCACAACCGCGCTCTGATACCAGCTATAACGATTCGACAATCTGATTACCGGGAAGGCCCGATAACCCGAGACTCGCACCGCCAACCACGAGTCCGAAGACTCGGAAGGGTTAAAAGGATGGTGTGGAGACTACACAACTATCATAAATGATTACAGAAATTAAATAATTTATATAATTAAGCAGGAAATAAATTAACATTTTACATGATACATGGTCCATAGGCTAACAATAAAATAACAATAGTAGTAGTCCACAACCAGTACAGAGACAAGAAAGAAAAGTACAGCTACACGAAGCATACCCCGGCTCTGACCTCTAGCACTAACGCTGAGCACCCGAACCACGCTAAGCCTCAGACGCGCTCCCCTGCCTCACCTGAAACACAGTGAAAATATGCAGGGAATGAGTCTCGAAACAAGACTCAGTAGGGATCACTCAAACCCTACCTCACAACCGAGAAAACCGCTACACTAGCAATAAGCGAGAACCTCGAAAGCGAAGCCCTGCCATCTACAAAATACCGGTCACACGGCACGAAAGCCGACACATGTGCCACAGTGAAACGATCGAAACACCACGGTCAACACGACAAACACCTGAAGGTTGAAGTCGCAATGACTGACAGTCTATCACTCCGAACTCGACAAGAGTACCTCTCACTAGAAGCACAGTCGGTAGCATCCCCTGATGTCTTACACCGCACCGCAGGTGAACTGCCTGACATGGTAGCGCCTACCAAAGGCACGGACACCATACAAGTAACCACAAAGCAAGTGACTAGCTGGGGTCACGCTCGTCAGCGCATGTCCACTGCCCCTAATCACGTGTGCACACACAGACCATGCGTCCTAGGTTTGGCCTCTGACTGGTTTTCCCCTTAGACGGACTCTGGCTACAGACGTGGGGCCCGACGGAAACCAGTCTAAAAACCATCCTAAGGGTAAGCCCGTACACCTACTCCCAGGTGAGACCAGCACACGCGTACTGGTGGGCTACGACTAGTGGAGGGTCACTAAAGGAGTAGACTCTCAAGCCAACGGAAAACCACGTCCGCATCCAATGACGTACGGGGACCGTCCCACATACCAGCACCGTTGCACGGTGACCCCGGTCGGAAAAGAAACGGGATTGCAAACCATCCGGAGCAATCCTAAGCCTGCCGGTCTACCCTAGACACGCCACAGGCTCTGACGGTCTAAGGCTGGACTGTCACAGCCATCTGACGGCCCAACACAGGGGCGTCAGACCCTTAGTGCAAAATGACGTGTGACGCACCTACCCTGGTGCGTCACAGTTTGTGACGCGCCCGCCCTGGTGCGTCATAAGACAAGAAGAAACCGACTGTGACGCGTGCCACTCGGTGCGTCATAGCCTGTAACGGACCAACCCTGGTGCGTTACAGTGTGGGAGAACGTCAGCTCCGATGCGCCCACATAGGGGCGTCACAAGGCTATGACCCGCCAGGTCTGGTGCGTCACATGCCTTGACCCCCAACGGTCAAAAACCAACGGTCATGCCAACGGTCAGATCATCCCTGACGGTCCAACCCAGGCACGTCACAGCGCCGTGGCGGTCTATCTTGGGACCGTCACAGCCCACAGACCCCCAGTTGGCCAAAATAGAGCTGTGACGCACCCACCTAGGCGCGTCACATGGTGTGACGGTCACTGGAAGGACCGTCACACCGACCCGACGGTGAAACGGCGTGAAACGCCCAAAAATTCCAACCACGCCCCCATGCTTCCGTAGGAGAGGGGGAAATCAAAGGGGAAGACCCCTGGGGACCTCTAACATGCTTCTAAGCCATCAAAATGTGAAATCATGGCCTAAAATCATAGATCAGGCGAACTCTCCCAAAATCATCGTTTTACCCTCCTGGCATGGAATCGACCCCTCTCGGCCTCACACCGGGCTAGAAACCACAGAAATGAAACGCGGAGAGCTAGGGAACGTCACCCTACCTCAATTTCACCCCGAGACGCGCCGGATCTTCCATGAATCACAATGAAAGCTTTTAGAAACCCTGCTCCTTCAAGCTTCCCACGAGCACCGCAAGCCCACGAGATTGCCTCGCCGCCACCCACGTCGCCGCTGCGTCGCGTCGCCGCTGTCTGCAGTCGGAGAGGCCCGCCGCATCGAAATGGGAGAGAGAGGGGAAGAGGGGCGCTCACGGTTGGGGGAGGAAGAAAGAGGAAGTAGAAGAAGGGTGGGGGAGAGAGAGAGAAAGAGTGATAGTTATAGAAAATCTGGAAATTCCGTAAAATATGAAAAAATTAAAAACTATATTTTCGCGATCCTCGAAACGCACCGATCGTAATGGTGCCACTCTCGCGTAGGTGAACGACCCGGTTCACCCACAATGAGGTTCCGAAGGAATTGCCGAAACACACACCGAAAATCAGAAAACACACGTGGAAAAGCCGCGGACGCACTCCGGGCCTCTGAAACAACTCCGGATCGCGCCGACCCGAACACGAAAGATGTCCGAAACAAAATTTTAGACACAACAGAGCTGGACACTCCGAGAAACCAGATTTGGGACCCACAAAGAAGGATCCGAAAGGTCCTGGATATTACGTCATTACCTTGTTTAGGGCTTCTAACTTGATGCTCAAACTGGCCCGGTCGCACAGGTTCCTGGGTTGCTTGTACCGAACCTGCGACTTTACAAGCTTCTATCTCCCTGATGACTTGATCTCCTAAGATGAAATTCGGAGGGGTGTTAGACCTTACTATTGTGAACAAAATATTCTAAAAAACCTACCTCAAATAATGCTTCCTTACCTTAGTTCCACGTGAGCCAAAAGTAAGGGTCGCGCAGGTTGAACTTAAGGTCTATTTATAGGGTTTAACTAGGGTTCCATGGATTGGAACGAACCTAGAGTCCTAATTAGGGTTTAAATTTGATCCTCTAGCATTCTAGACTCTTCTACCTAAAGGATAGCATCGATCCTGGGTGATTAGGTTGTCAAAGTTTCCATCTTTTCATGTCTTCTTCCATTCACGGAATCTACAGAGCGATGCGGTCTAGTTCGGACCATTTCTTGCCTCAAGCGGTCACTCGATAGACCATTTTTAGCATTGGGTGTCGAATTTGAATTATTTCAAACTCTTTTGATATTTATCTCCATTATTAGTCTATTTATCTTTAAAATTTTGAAAATGATACTTCTAGAATATGGGCTAGTCCTTTTTAGGTCATGTGAGCCTATTTTAAAAGGGGCCTGGTCCATTAATTAGTATAGGGCCTTTTTAATTTAATTAACAACTTCTTAATTATTTTAATAACCCATTTAGCTTTTATAAAATCTATTTAATTATTTAGAGAATTCCAAAACTTCCTAGATAATTCTAAAAAATTCTCACATACTTTATAGAAAAATTTGGGGCATTACACCCTGTGCTCGATCAGTCATGGTCATCTATTCTATATGAAGAGGCAAGATCCCACACCTGATCGTAGACCGTCAGATCCGGAGAGTTAAGTCCACTGGATAGATCTTGCTGGCCACCTCTGGAGGTCATCTGCATAGAAGGGGAAAGGTCAAGGGGCCTAGGATAGAGATCCCGGGGAAAACCCTCCGATACTTAAGTGAGTGAGGGCAAGAGCTGAATGCAGGGAAGAGAAGGGAAAATTGGGGGTACGAGATTGCTCTTCACCCATTTGATAGGTCCCTTGGGTGCAACAGGATCTAGAAGGGGGGTTGAATAGATCCTTTTTAAAAAAAACTTTGCCCCAATTAAAATTCTAAACCAGTTGAAGTCTCAATCTTCTGCAGGATGTGCAGATGTGACACTGTTCAAATGGACTATGGTTTCAATAGAAACAGTTAAAGCAATAGACCATGACACCAAGCAAAGGAAGACAAGGAGATGCTGTGGGAAGTGGCTGAGGTCGACGCACCACCACAGTGGGGTCAACGTAGCCTTTAAGTGGGTTCAGCAATAGCCATAATAGCTGCACATCAAACTCTAGTTGTGTGCGTTAATCAGAAAGCTGAAGGCGCAAGAAATCATCCAGTCAAAACAACAAGCATGGCGATCAGCAAAACAACCTGTGAGAGGGGAAGGAGATAAGGAGCAATCGCACACAATACAACCCACAACATGAGAGATTTTTAAGGTGGTTCAGTCTGTAAACCCGCAGACCTACATCCACCCCTCACCAAACCTGATAAGGCTTTACCACACGAGGATGAAGTCCTCAACACACAAGGGGACAACTCCCCCCCCATACACGGGGACAAACCCCACACACAAACTGTAACACAATGGAAAATTTTTCATTTTTTGGATCAGGTTCCGTGAGTTCGGAGTGTCGTTGTGAGTCTCGGAACGTGTTTTGGGCTTTACGAGGGTTTGTGTCTGACAAGCCTTCGGAACCCTATGTAGGATGAACCGATGTGTTGTCGGGCTCTGGGATGTTACAGGCGCATTGTGTGTTTTCCGAGGATCGTGGGAAGTATTTTTTTCCCCTTTTTTGTATTTTTCGGATCGTGAAATTTCCCGTATGGGTTTTCTTTTTAAACCCCCCACCCTCTCTCTTTCTCACTCTCTCTCTTCTCTTTCTCTTCCCCTCTACTCATGGCGGCCGACGGAGGTGATGGCGGGCGAGGTGGAGATGACGTGAGGGTGAGGAACGTGAGGACAGGTCAAGGATCGAGGCATGGTGGGGCAATGAAGCCCGGTTGCGCCTTCGTGAATCGGCGGGGGTTTCGTGGACGTTTTCACGTGGATCGGCGTCCACGGTGCGCGTAATCTTCGGTGGAGGTAGGGGATGGTTCCTTAACCCCTGTACTTCCTTATCCGCGAGTTTGGTAGCCAATGGTGAGCCAAGTGTAGGATTATTCACGCCGTGGGTTAAAATCATGTTTTTAGGGTGTGTGACAGTTTCGCCCGATCGAGCATGGTTTTCCAGCTTTCATCCTCCCATTTTTGGTTTTGGGACCCGGGGAATGATCCCCGTTGTTTTCCCCCTCGACTGGGGTCGAGTGGGTGTGGCAACCGAGCCCCTAGGGTGAGCTCGGACAAGGTGGTCGCCGTATTCGATCGACCAAACAGTTGTAGTCGGTCGACCGAACGGCCCACCGCGAACGGGGGCAAGCTGTGGATTTTGATCGACCGACCCTTGGGCGACGGTCGCCGACCGTAGCAGGGGGAGTCGACGTAGCCCGCCCTACGTCGACGCCACCCGCAGCGCCATTTGCCCGGGGCAGGTGGAGTAGACGCAGCCCACGCTGCGTCGACGCCGCCTGGTCACGCCGGTCGACTGACCGGCGTAGGGTGCGTTGGTGAACCGACCCAACTGGGCAGGTCGACCGAACTACACAAGTCTCACCTATTTCAGCCTTCGATCGGTCCGGTTGAGACCCAATGACCGACCTATGGTCCCGTGGTTGTCCCGGACACCCCGTCGGTACCGTGACCATGTTTTTGGGTGTCCAGAGGTACCATTTTATCATGATTAGTGTGCCCATGGGTTTTAGGGGTCCGGGTGACCATTTCGTGTTCCAGGTTTCCGTGTTACGCTTGATCAAATCACCGTATATCGGCATGAGTGCGGAGGGCTATTCTCGCACGTCATGAGCTTCTCCGAAAAGCAGTTTCTGTGTGGGCCTTGCGTATGGCCTGCGAACTGCGAGTCCAATTACCCAGCCTGGGGCTGGAGGGTTTCTTAGCTTCCCTTGGAAGGGATTTAGCTCGACGGTCGTGGGCTGCCTTGAGGATTATTTTACCGAGGCTTCTGACCTAGGGTAGGCCAGATTGACGGCCTAGGGCTGTCCTATGCAACGGCCTTGACCCGAGTCTTGTGACTCGAGGGCCATTGGGCTTAATAGGTTTAGTGGACTACCTAAAGTCTGGTGGCATCGTGCCACTGATTTTTTGAGCTAATTTATGGTAGGCTCGTACGTAGTCTATCCGTATTCCGTAGGGTTCTTCCGAGAGTCATTTGCTACTCAGTGAGCCCCCACTAGTTGTAGCTTGCCTTTGTACGCGTGCATATACCCACCAGGGAGTAGGTGGAGAGCGACTCCCGAGAGAGAGGCGGTTTCTAGGCTAGTTGCCGTAGGGCCTCCCCTGTAGCGGCTCGAGTCTGGGCTGGGAGGAAACCCAGCTAGAGGGCCTGACACATGCAGTTAGTCAGTGTGTGCACACATGGTTGGCGACTTCAGACGCGTGCTGATGAGCACGACCCCGACTAGACCCTTCTTTTGTGGTTACTAGTACGGTGTCTCAGTTTCCGCCTGGGGTGAGGGAGACACCTGAGGCACGGACTAAGACGTCAGTGGACACATCCGACCTTGCTTCTAGTGGGCAGTACTCCTGTCACACGAGATGGGATTTTCCATGTTTTTCGGTGATTTTTGGGTGTCCTTCCGACACCGAGATCTAGGGTTTTCGGTAGCATTACTGAGGGTTTTCCCGAGACGGCTCCGGGTTCACGATAGCAAGGTCGTGACCGAGTTCCCAGACCGCATGGTCTTGGGTCAGGCCTTAGTCAGTGAGAACAGGCCTCCGTGACAGCGTTGTCGTGGTGTTTCTCCTGGCAGCGTAGCCAGGGTTTTCTCATTAGTCCAGTGGTCCCTTGACTATGAGATCGAGGTGTGTTTCCCTGTATAATAGGTGTAGTTGTAGATCGGAGGTTTTACCGGCCACCATGTTTACTGTTCCTGCTGTTGTTACTACTTTCCATCACCGCTGTTGTTTACAGTTGGGGTTCCGCGGGACCCCTACTGAGCCAGTGTGACGAGGCTCACCCCCTGCTTTTCAGGTGTAGCGGTCCCTCCTCGATGTTCGGAGATGCAGCGCAGAGGTTCGTATTTGCTAGCTCGCCGGGCTGAGTGTTCACTCGGCATTGGGTACATTTTATTTCTGTAGACTATACTTTTTGGACTAGACTCTATAGTTAGTTATTTAATTGTTATATTATTATTGTTCCTGCTTTATTTCTTATTCCTATATACCTCCACCCACACACATCCTTTAGCCCTTCCGAGCTCTCTGGCTCGTGGGCGGCGGACCAGGATTCGAATGGTATCGGGTCCTTCCCGATATCCGGATCTTGGGTCGTTACAAATGGTATCAGAGTAAGTGTGTTTGTGGAGTGTACATGGGAATTAGAGATAATTGCAGTGATCAGAGTTCATAAGGTCTAGTACAGTCGGCAGCTGGCATAGGGTTTTGGGCTTATTTTTCGCATTGTTTCTCGCTTGAGAGCTTGAGTGCGCTGCGTTGGCGCTATGAAGGCGGCTGGTGTTTCGTTGGAGTGCCGGAGTAGGGCCTGAGCAATGAGATAGAGAGATTTCTTCCTGATGGGTGGTGGCCTCAGTTGTGTTGCATTGGGCAGAGGTTGCCGATAGGTGCATTGCTGTGGTGCTGCGTTCGAAGAATTTGCAGCGAGGTCAGGTGGCTGGCAAGGATTGTTCGTGGTTAAGTGGCCATGAGTGTGCTCCTAAGGTGTTTTTGTCATTTTGGCCACCCCAATTTGAGGTTTATCCAACCCCTAAGGTGCCAAGATCATGGTTTGAGGTAGCAGAGCGGGTGATTTAGTCAAGAAATGTGCTCGGATAGGCGGAGGATCTTCCAGATGAGCTACTGATTGTCGAGCCTGACGTTCTCATTACGCTTTGTGGCGTCAGGAACGACGTGCTAGTCCCGATTATTTTATGGATTTCGAGGAAGGATTGGGTAGAGATGTCCTAGGGAGCTCTAAGTCCTGCATTTTTGCACGTGAATGGACTATCTTAGTCCTGGATTTGTGTCCTAGATTGTGTGGCGATGGCTTGGTTTTGGTCGAGATTGTGGAATTTGGGGCCATTATGCACTTCCTTGGACGCGCTATGCGAGATTGTAGGCGAGATGCGAAAGTTCTGCGGCAGATTTGGGACGGAGGATAAGCGTTGGCAGGTGCCGATCGTTGTTCGTGTCATGGCTTTTGGTGTGGTGGTCCGTGAGGTGGCAGCTCAGAAGATGGATATTTTGAGGATCCGAGTATCGAGAATGGTTTGGCATTAGCTAGGACAGATTTGAGAGAATGATGTCCGGTGGCTAGAGATGTAGCATTCTTCGAGCCTGGCGTTGTTCATGGTTTCTTCACTCCTCGGTAAGTGTTTTGGCGTGTTAATGGTTCTGAGATTAGAGGTAGGCTTAGGTGAGGAGCGTGTGGCAGCGGCTAGCTCAACCGCTGTAGTGGTATGTGTGGCTGGCGATCAGTAGAATCAGTGCTCGACGCATGGCGAGTTGTAGTTCACGGAATTGTAGCAGTGGTGCATCGAGAGATGCTGTGATCGTGGTCCGATAGAACACTTGACGAGTGTTGTCGGAGGAGCTGACCTGACGAGAGGCAATGGTATTCTCCGGGTGCTAGAAGGTGTTGTTCCCAGCGTGTGCAAGGTTCGAGGTCAGGTCGAGCGTGGAGATCTCCCGATTTGTAGGAAGTATGTTAATTTCTCCTTGGTTGGAGAGATCACGTTTTGCCAAGTTCGTCATCTTGCATTCTGTGTTCGGATTGGTTGGCCTCTCTTGTGTGCCACGAAGTCCATGCGAGACGCATCCTGTGTTGCGGCAATGAGGTTGCCTGTGAGAGGCGTTGCCCTTTTCCCCTTGATGCGTAAGGGCGTTGGCATTATTCTGAAAGGATGTGCGCCGGTTAGGCGGTGATTACGAAGACTCGTAGCTGGTGTTGTGGTTCCAGATGTGTTGGGTCGGAGCCTGTGGAGTTGTAGGGGATTGCCAGATTAGGAGAGAGAACCTGTGCTTGGGTTCAAGGTAATTGGGTCTTTCCTCACCCTATTCTCCAGAGTTAGCCGGCCGAGTTGAGGATTGTCGGGATGGCGGACCTCGAGTCGTTTCTATGGTTTTGTGCGCGTAGATCAGAGTGCGCAGCAGAAGCCTAGTGGGCTTATAACCCCGTAGGCCCAGGATCGTAGTGTTGGTTGCTACAAGTGGATTCCTGAGGATTTGTGTGGAGCATCGAAGGATTACTTCCTCGGTGTGAGATTGTCTCTGGCTATGTGAGCCATGTTGGTTGCCATGCCATTGTTAGAGGCATTGTGGTTCGTGGCACTAGCAGGATGGAGAATCGGGAAAATATGTGGCAAGGTTGCCGCATGAGTACCCTATTCCTTGTTGGAAGCCGTGTCAGGCATCTGGTTCTGAACCCGGATGGGGTTGCTGAGGAATCGTCAAACGGAGGACAAGGATGTGATGGTCAGAGTCGGTGGCTTGGTGCCCAACTTGTGTTGGAATCTGTGCCCGTCGTTGAGTGTAGGGATTGGATGGAGGTTATAAGATGGCAGCCTGGCAGAGGTCGAGGACACGATTGGAGTCAGTAAGCTCGGTGCTTGATACGTGTTGGAAGCTGTGTCCTTGGGTGAGATTGTGGTTCCCCAGAAGTGATCTCTAAGAGATTATGGGTCCCAGTTGGTAGCTGTGAGCGACTGGTAGGGCAAGTCGAGTGGTCAACCAAGGCAAGGTCTGTATTATCAAGATGCCCAGTTGAGTCCGAGAGTTTCGGAATGATGTGAGAGAGGACTCAGCGGTGATAAGAATCTGCAAGGTTTGGGGACTCGTGTGCATTGGTTGCGGCGTCATCGACCAGGATGCTGTGGTGGTAGGGGGCACTTGTCTGTTCTGAAGATGTGTGCCAAGGATCGTTTAGGTGTTGTCATGTGGCTCTGTGAAGAGAGCGGAGCTAAGGAATTGGCAGGCGTCCATTTGGACTGATTGAGACGGAGGATTTGATGAGACAGGACGATGGACCTGTTGGCGGTGAGATGTGAACTCATCTTTTTTTTGTTTGTTTATTATTATATCTGAACTAGACCGTTCGCTTTGTTATTCGCGTAGGGCGTGCCAGTCACTAGGTGACGAGTTTATTGTGGGCTCAATCTGACTCAAGTCGGGCGAGAGTGAAGTTCGTGTCGGGACCGAAAGTCCACCATACCATAAAGGCTATGGTGTTAATTACATCCTTCGATAAGAAGGAAAACATCTGATTAGTTGCCGAGATAATGAGCCGTTCGAAGCTGAAATAGAATTCAGGAAAATGCATATGATGATGAAGCCTTTGAGGCCGCATGAAATGATTCATTGATCATTTTCTTAATCATTCAGAGGAGGCATGGTTCATTAAGTTCAAGCCTTTGGTACGGGGCAGAGGACGTAGGTCCGAAGACCACCATCTCGCATGGTCAAAACTTCTGGTCGGGCGTGACCCGGCCTTCCATCGATGCCATTTGATATACCGAGGTCTTATTCAGGCAAGCATGTGCTAACAAAGCACATAAGAATGCCTATCTATATCTAATGCATGAACTAGCAAGTGCATGATGATAGATGATTTCAAATTGAAAAGCTTCTTTTTATTTTATTTATGGTTGATTACGTTGACCGACACAAGCCATGGAAGGCGAGGGTTGACTCGAGAAAGAGAGAGGAGTTAAAACGGCGCGACAAGCGCACTTTTATTCAAAATCGGCCCGAGGTAGCGTAGGTATAGGGGTTAATCGGCGCGGGGTCACGTAGGAATATTGGTAAAATGGTGCAGTGGGGGAGAAGGCCTTAACCGGCGCGCCCCGCCCAGGGAGCGTCTGATTAGGGCGCGCCGAGCGTCGGCCAAGTAAAAATCAAAAAACTTGAGTGTGAAGTTATTCCAGCGCGGGGGGGGGGGGTACCACGTCGTATTAGGGCACGCCGGATTAGGACCGCGTCGGGTTAGTTGATTTTTGATGATTTTTAGATGTTTTTTAGTTTATTTAACCCATGAGAAAATGTTGAATTGTTTGATGGATGAATTGAGGTCCAGGATGGCCTTGAAGCAGGGTTGAGACTCATGCGACGTTCATACTCGAGCATGAAAGTTTAACAGTTCGAAATCATATCTTATTAAGCCCAAACTGTGAGGGCAAATAGTCAATAAGTTCTGGAGAAATTTTAGTAGCACCTCCCCCGGTCCAGAGGATTGCGGGGGGAAAGCGGAGGCATACCCACGGATGGGGTAAACTCTTTAATGCCGGGTGGCACAACGGCGGCCGGCAGACCCAAACGGATTGGAAACCCCGAGGACTAGCCTACCAGGGGCACCATCATTCCGTGGGTAGATCACAATCGGATAAGGTGACTAATGAGGGAGGTGAGGACCCCGAGGGCTAGCCTACGAGGGGCACACGACCCATAGTCAACTCATAATCTGGAAAAGGGATGACTAAAAGGGAAGGAAACCCTGAGGGCTAGCCTACGAGGGGCACACATCCCATAGTCACCACAATGTCCGTAAGGATAGTGGATTTAATATCGGGCTAAACACTGTCAATGTTCACCTTATGGCCCATAGGGATACTCATCACTCATAGATGGAACCCTTTGATCAAATGGCGGTTCTGAGGTATCAATGGGGTATGTCCCCCTCCCCGGAGTGTTAAAGCTAAAGTTATCAGAAATAACAAAGCTCGGCGATTCCAAATCATATGCGGTATAGGACGGATACAATAGCATATCACAATGGTCAATGAGTTGGCGAATCGGCGCTCACAGGGTTAGCATGTTAATGCTCACGGGGCTAAGGGGTTAGCACTCACGGAGGCAGATAGTTAGTATGCAGATTAAGGGGGGTTAGCAGGCCAACATTCACAAAGGGTTAGTGGGTTAGCCTGTGAATGAAAATGATCAGATGCAGAGAACAACCATTTGAACCATTTGCATAGAATGGGTAAGCAGGTTATAGAGGTGACCTCATTCCCTCTGGGCCATGGAGAAGCATAGAGGGGTGTTGGGAGGGATGCCTCAGAATCGGAGTGGATAGAGATGCACACACGAATGTGTCTCTAACCACGGAATCCACGATGCGTACACATCAAACCCAGCATAGCCATTGCATTAGAAGGGGAGAGCCCCGGGGAGGGGATATCATTTCTGTAGCCCGTATTGATTTCAGGGCATGGTCAGTATCACGGAACGAAACACGATGCCCAGCCATAAGGCGATTGAATCATGCGAATCGAGAGAGGAATGGGGAAGGATACACAGTATGATATCATTCAGATCATCAACATATCATTCATCCCACTAACGGGAGGCAAAAGACATAATACATTATAAGCATTCGGCGCGCCAGCATTGTCGCTCGATAGCCATTTCATTGATCGTAGAGGGGAGATCACAGAGGAAGGAGGAGTGAAGAAATGGTGGGGGGGGGGGGGAGATGGGCTCATATCATCGCCCCTCCCCCCCTCACTTACACTATATCAAAAAGGGAAAACGAGAAGGTGAATCATCGGGAGGATCAACAGAACCCACCTAACTTCTTCTCCAAAATAGAGTATCAGATTCTAGCGACTCTTCTCTGCCTCCGGAGCTATTTTGGGAAGCACATAGAGGAGGACGACAGCGGGAGCACTCTCAGGAAAAACCCTACTTCTCCCCAAAGCATTTTCTCTCTCTCGAACGATTTGTTTCTCTTAATTGGATCCTTCTCTGCCGTTCTCTCTTCAGATTCTGCCGACCTCTTTTACTTGGTCGAACCAAGTGTATATATGGAAGGCTGGCTTATTACGGCATGAAGAAAGTGCATCGGAGAAGCTTCCTTGACCATTTTGCGCTCTAGGCAAGAGGGCGCCGGGAATAGGGGGCGCGCCGGATAAGCCCCGCTTACTTAACACGGGTTAGACGGTGGGTCCCCGACCAGTTTTGGGAGTCACCGTGACCATTCATCTCGCCGTGGTCTTGCAAAACCTTGGTGAGAAGTCCTGACGAAGCTCTTGGGTCGACGTACAACCTTCTTCGGAACCTCGTATATCTTCAGCTTGAACACGCGGGTTTTCCGCTGACACGGCCCTCGACACTGTGGTTCGTGCCGCTAGCTTGGCCTGACTTGTGCCCGAAGCTCTTTTGAGGGGTGGAATGCCACCTAGGATGCTTTCGCCCTGGCTGGGCGATCATTTGGTCACTAACGGGCCCAATATGCTGAGAAGCCGTACCCATGCTGGGTAATCGGGGTCTTCTACCGACAGAGCCTTCGGTCCCTTGTTCTAACGGACCAAGGGCGTTCTTTCACCTCGGGAGGATCTTTCATTTAGGTGGCAGGCCACCAGAAATACCCCTGTCCATGGTCGGACAACGGATGCATTCTCATCCTTGATCGGACGACGGATACATTCCCGTCCTTGGTCGGACGACGGATACATTCTCGTCCTTGGTCAGACGACGGATGCATTATCATCCTTGGTCGGAAGACGGATGCATTCTCGTGCTTGATCAGATGATGGATATTGTCTACGCGGTATGACCGAGTCGATACCGGTTCATTGGGCAGGCTTGACGGCACTACCGGTTGGTTGTAAATTCATCTCGATTCTCCCAAGGTGAAGTCCCCGGTGCTCACACTGGGTGACCTGAGGCTATGGCAGCTTGAGAAGGCTTTAGTGTATTGATCTATTTTGGCTTCTCTGCTTTAGTGGGCCCCATCATTTGTCTTTGAGGCTTGATCGCCATTGAATATATTTTGAGTGCCAACAAATGCCCCCCAGCCGCGGGTGTTGCGAGCAAGGCACGAGCGAAGCAGGACCAGCGGATGAGCTCCATCTGGGTAGGTTTCTGTCTAGACGACAGAAGTTTGGAATGACCCCTTAAACCGGCGCGGTGGCTAAAACAGCGCCGTCATAGGATGTTAATACGGCGCGCCCTTATCCGGCGCGCCATTTGGATGGGGGGGGGTTGCTGTTATCGAGGCTTCCTCCACTATGATAGTTGCGGGAGTCGACTCCAGCGTCGGCGCCTTACAAGCTTTGCCATCATCATCTTCTAAACTGAGTGACGACATCTGGGCTACTGTAGACAGTAGAGTCGATTTTCAGCTTCCCGATACGTCACCACTTGGCCTGCAGTCGTCGAATGACCTGGTGTGGCAGTTCTTTGGAACTCTACAGCAGAATGTAACAGCCAGTCCAGATTTGGCCTATGTGCAGCTAAGGTGTGGGAGTTGATGACATTGTACGAGATAAGCAAAATTTCGCTACTCCCAGCGGCACTTCACATTTTTGGTTGAAGCCGGCGATAAACATAGCTCTGACTTTATCGAGGCGCACGTTGAAGTGGTACCTCTGATATATTCTGTAAGGCAGGATGTTGACAGCTACTCTGGGATCTATCAGAATTCTGCTCAGCTCTCGATTATTCAGCTATCCTCTCATGTATAGCGGCCTGTTGTGGCTGGTAGTGGGGAGTAGCATGTCCTCCTGAGTGAAGGTCACATTGGCTTCTGGCAGTGCTTCAGCCAAACTTGCTTCGTATTGAACAAGCATCTACAGAGTAGTAATGATCGCATGTCGGGTCTCTTCACTCAGAGAAAGGATTTCCCAAACAGTGAATCTCGCTGGGAGCTTTTTCAACAATTTAACTACCCGGCTTCTTGCTCGGACATTAGATAGTTTCATTTCCTCAGCCCACCTGGGCTTGGAAGAATCTTGAACCATGGCCCCTGATGGGCCCGTTTCATCAGACTCTGAGGCCGCACTCTTCTGCTTGATGTCGCCCTCCGGTTGTCCCTCATCAGCTGCCGTTGGGCAAACTTCATCTTCATCTGGAATCCCAGAAGGCTGTTGAAGTCATGGGTGAGTATCCCCGACTGCAGGGTCAGCACCTTGACAAGGCTGCTTTCCCCTTGACATTTTTAGAAATTCCAGAAAGGAAAAAGCAGTAGTACTGCCCCCATTTTGACTCTATAAACCTGAAGGAGGAGGGATTTGGATTCCCCTGACCTTCGGAGGGGGTATCTTGTAGGGTTGCTCCCCCCTGAAGATGATATTGTGGTTGGCGGGCGGCTGGAGCCCCCATCTTCGGCCCGACCGGGTTGCATGTGTAGCAATCACTGCATCAGCTTGGCTTGCCTCGGCGACGGGCGTAAAGCATATTTCCTCGTCATCTTCCTCACCAGGCAGATTGAAGAAGGCAGACAAGGTATTGCAAGAAAGGACTATGTCCTTTGTGGCCTTGCTGGCTTTTTCCTTCTTTCTTTGTTTCTTCTTCTTTTCTTCGGCAGGCGCTTGCCCCCAGAACATGCCGCCATCCTTGTCTGATGCTTTGTCAGCTTCTTGCTCCCGTTTTCTTGAAAGCTATTCTAATTCCTGCCACGAGACATGATCCTGCATCAGTAAAGGTTTTAGTTCGGGCTGTACATATTCATCTAGCCCGTTTATGTAGTCTTGCAGCCGTCGGGCCTCTGGACTAATCTCCTTGACCATTGGCAATGGAGTCTGTCTTCTCCGGTTGTGTGTAGGTATTCTGATAACTACAGGTGGATTGGTCCACACAGGTGCCGCCTCTGGTAGAGTCGGCGCAGTACCGAGTTGGCGCAGGACCGAGTCAGACCAGCAGGCCGACTTTGTGCCGTATGCACCTCCAGATTGCCGCCCGTCAACCCAGGGTCGGTCCTCCCGGGCCCCACTTGTAGCCCTTTACCTCCCTACGTGGAGTGGGTAATAAAATTCACGGTTGTAATTAACTTTTTACTATTGTTACCTAGATTTACCGTAACTGGCCGGGATCATCTTCCCCACCCCCGGAGCGTGGAGGTAAACTCGCCCCCACTCTTTATCGCATTTTGCTTATCTCGTATGTCTTTGAATGCCGCTGCGAGTGTAGGTTCCTAGCTATATATATATTGTTATCACCACTCCGAGAGTGAGTGAGTGTACTGTCACGTGACTCGACCCGAGTTAACGTGGAAAGACCGATACCTGAGACTCACTGCCGGTTTCTCAACCGCGCACGGTCCCACATCTTCTCTCGCTTAGGGACGATCGCGAGTTAGAGTCCCAGGTCACGTGTCCGTCCCACATTAGGGTCGTGGTGTGATGCCACGAATCTGCACTACCACTTTCGGGCGAGGTGTGCCTTTCTTCTTGGTTTTTGTAGAGACTTGCTGCCATCCCTTTTGTTCTTTTATTGGTGCCAGGAAATAGGCTTCATAAGCATGTTGAGTGCTGGCTTCCACGATCTCTTCAGGCAATGCCTGATACAGGGAGACCATATTGACCGCGGCTCTTCTTAGAGGCACTTCATGAGGTTGTGGAGGGTCAACCTTGTACTCCCCTGGGTCTATTTCTTCTTTCTTGACCATACCTTCAATGATGTCCTTGAAAATATAGCAGTCTTCAATCGGGTGCCCCAGCATCTGGTGATAGGGCCAAAACCTTGGGTTGTCTTTTCTTTTCAGGCCTTCCGGCCTTTTCGGTTCGGGCAAGGTAACCTTACCATACTGGGTCACCCAGTCAAACAGGACCTTAGTCTTTTCTTTTGGGAAGGAGTAGGCCTTCTTCATTTTATCCCGGAGTGAGGGACCCTCTCGATCGTCTCCGGTTTTAGCAGGTTGAGGGGCAGCTGCCTTCTTGCCTTTGTCCTTTTGTTGTTCAAATGACTTAATGTCAAGAGTGTTTGCCTCTTTAGGCGTTGAACACCGCTCTACTGTTTTCACCTTTTGTGCAATGGCAGCAGTTGATGCAGGGGCAGGTCTTGCCAGGAAAGCTTCCACCTCAGCCATGACATTGTTCAGACGGTCGAACGACCGGATTTCCATTCCAATCATCTTTTCCAGTACCTCTCTCCTGAGGTTCTATTTACATATTTGCACGGCGTCCTCTTGATGCGGGGGCCGCTTGCATCTCATTCCGAGGTTCCTCCACCTCTTAATGTAATCAAGGGCTGTTTCATCTGCCCTTTGTCTTTTTGAGTAGAGCTCGGCCACTGTGACCTCCCTCTCTATGACATGGAATCTTTCTCTGAAATTCTTTTGCATATCCGGCCAGTCGCTGATCGACCCGGTCGGGAGGTTGGAATACCATTCAAATGCGAGCCCTGTCAGCGAGGACCCGAAGAACTTCAGCAGATACGACTCGTCAGCGGCCAGATCACCCATGACGGTCATATAGTAAGCGACATGCTCCTTCGGGGATCCCTTCCCGTTGAACTTATCGAACTTGGGTGGCTTGTTGACCCCGGGAGGGAGTCGCTTAGCAGCATGATGTGACGGGTATGGCACCCGGTATGCATCAAATGCGACATAGTCGCTTTCACTTCGCTCAGCAAGCTTTAGCTCGATCATCCTTTCCACCATCAGCTTGTTCATGGTGGCTGGATCGACTGGTTCAGGGTAGAAGTGAGCCGGCTGGAGATAGGGGGTGACCAAGGCGATCGCCTGCGGAGGAGGACGCAGCAGCAGAGGCGCCTGGTGCACCTGTGGTAGTACTGGCGGCATCAGAGGCGGTGGTGGGCGCTGCTGAGTGGTCGCCAAGCTAGGTTCTGTCGACTGAGGCAAGGTATAAAGTGGCGGGAAGTCGCTCGGGTTGAAGACTCCCCGTGATGATTCAGCCTGCATCTCAGGCTGCTTAGAGGCCGAGGCTTATTCTATCTTTTACATTAGCTGCTTCTTCAGAAGCTCTATCTTCTGTTGATATCTCTGGAGTATCATCAACACCGATGGATCCATGGTTGCCGTGGTGGGAATAGCTTCTGTCGTTTCCCCTGATGCACCTTCACGCGGGGTATCTATTAGCACTTACTCTTCTTCCGTGGTCATCACATTTGCAGTTAAAATGGTGGGCCCATCAGTGAGGACTTGCTTTCCTTCTGCAGCAGCCAGCATCTCTCTTGCGGCTTCAGTTCTTCGAGTGCACGGCCCGGGCCTTTCGGCCAATCGAGCCAGCTCCGAGGTTCCTCAAGTAGTCTACCATATCGGTTGGACGCTCCAGCCATATTGCAAGTTCAGACTTGCATTCCTTTCCTTCGACGATGGACCCTCCTCTTTGGATGTTGAGGGCAGGTCAGTCTCTCGAAGACGGAGACTCTTCTCTCCTGCTGCTGATGAGGAGTGGCTTTATCGGCTTCAATTTCAAAGACGTCTTCATATCCATTATCGTCAACCGACGACGTCATTCCTCTTTCTTCTCTTTCTTTGACTGCCATTGGTGGGCAATCGTCTTCTCCTATCATGGCTGCTTGCAACAGCCGTTGTTGGCCCAGTGAGGGGTTGCTCATACCCCTGAAGTAGTTTTTGACCACATTGGTCATCTCTTCCTGCCCTAGCCCCTGATGCAGGAATGGGGATGGTTGTCGACCTCTGATTGGAGGGATGTAAGCCAGCCGAGTTCTTTTGGCAAGTTCTTCAAATCTTCTCCCTGCTGCAGGGATATCAGCTTGTCGGGCGCATGCTATGAAGCTTGCGCGGCGAGAAGGCTCCGCGATAGTCTCTTCTATTCTTGGGGCCAGCGCCCTCTCACTCTTTTCCTTCACCTGGATGGGCTTGGAGTAGAAGTAGGCAGGCACCTCTCGGCGAGCAGGTTGGACCTTCTTAGGGATCCAGACTTGTTTAAATTTCTTGGGCCGTGGGCCAGCTCTCTTCGGCCTTGGCGGCCTTCTTCTTCTTTCTCAGCCCTCCTCCCGGAAAGAGCCTGGAAGGAGTTGCGGGTTGGCACAGCAGCAACCACCCGGTCAGGAATTGCTTGGGTCTCACGTCCGTCTAGGAAGATCCGGACACCCCCAATCAGGACAGATTTCCCAGACAATGACAATCGTCCGGTCATAGGAACAGCAGGTCCTCGACGGGAATTCCCTTGGCGGAAATTCTGAGGCTTGTAGTGGTACGTAGGGCGAGCCCCTTGGGCCACATGATGTACCATGAAGCTAATCAGCTGAGTCTGCCCGGTCGCCAGACTCTTGCAACTTCGGGTGTTGTGGGCCCCTGTCTTCATGGCAGCTTTTTGTTCGGTCGGCTCCGAGAGCTCGACCTCCAGTATGTCGGTAAAGGCCACCCCCAGGAAGTTGGGGAAGCCGACCGACGGTGGGAAGGAACCAAAGATCATCGGCACCGCCAGGTACCCGTCAGCAGCATGGTTGGCCAAGATCTCGGGGCCAAAATCTAGCCCAGTGAGTCCAGCGGCCATTGTTACTTTCCCTGCAAACAGGATGAGCAAACGATCAGCATTCTTTGGGAGGGCCTCGGGCCCATTTGTCTCGGCAAAGAGATGAGAGGAGAATTCGGTCCCACCGGGCATGCCAAGCTATGTTGGCGGTGAGATGTGAACTCATCTTTTTTTTTGTTTGTTCATTATTATATCTGAACTAGACCGTTCACTTTGTTATTCGCGTAGGGCGTGCCAGTGACTAGGTGACGAGTTTATTGTGCGCTCAATCTGACTCGAGTCGGGCGAGAGTGAAGTTCGTGTCGGGACCAAAAGTCTACCATACCATAAAGGCTATGTCGTTAATTACATCATTCGATAAGAAGGAAAACCTCTGATTAGTTACCGAGATAATGAGCCGTTCGAGGCTGAAATAGAATGCAGGAAAATGTATATGATAATGAAGCCTTTGAGGCTGCATGAAATGATTCATTGATCATTTTCTCAATCATGCAGAGTAGGCATGGTTCATTAAGTTCGAGCCTTCGGTACGGGGCGGAGGATGTAGGTCCGAAGACCACTATCTCGCATGGTCAAAACTTCTGGTCGGGCGTGACCCGGCCTTCCATCGATGCCATTTGATATACCGAGGTCTTATTCAGGCAAGCATGCGCTAACAAAGCACATAAGAATGCATATCTATATCTAATGCATGAACTAGCAAGTGCATGACGACAGATGATTTCAAATTGAAAAGCTTCTTTTTATTTGATTTATGGTTGATTACGTTGACCGACACAAGCCATGGAAGGCGAGGGTTGACTCGAGAAAGAGAGAGGAGTTAAAACGGCGCGACAAGCGCACTTTTATTCAAAATCAGCGCGAGGTAGCGTAGGTATAAGGGTTAATCGGCGTGGGGTCACGTAGGAATAGGGGTAAAACGGCGCGGTGGGGGAGAAGGCCTTAACCAACGCGCCCGCCTAGGGCGCGCCGGATTAGGGCGCCCCGGGTGTCGGCCAAGTAAAAATCAGAAAACTTGAGTGTGAAGTTATTCCAGCGCGGGGGGGGGGGGGGTACCACGCGGCATTAGGGCGAGCCGGATTAGGACCCCACCGGGTTAGTTGATTTTTGATGATTTTCAGTTTATTTAACCCATGAGCAAATGTTGAATTGTTTGATGGATGAATTGAGGTCCAGGATGCCCTTGAAGCAGGGTTGAGCCTCGTGCGAGGTTCATACTCGAGCATGGAAGTTTAATGGTTCGAAATCATATCTTATTAAGCCCAAACTGTGAGGGCAAATGGTCAATAAGTTCTGGAGAAATTTTGGCAGCACCTCCCCCGATCCAGTGGATGGCGGGGTGAAAGCGGAGGCATACCCACTGATGGGGTAAACTCCTTAATGCTGGGTGGCACAACTGCGGCCGGCAGACCCAAACGGATAGGAAACCCCGAGGACTAGCCTACCAGGGGCACCATCGTTTCGTGGGTTGAACACAATCGGATAAGGTGACTAATGAGGGAGGTGAGGACCCCAAGGGCTAGCCTACGAGGGGCATACGACCCATAGTCAACTCATATTCCAGAAAAGGGACGACTAATAGGGAAGGAAATCCCGAGGTCTAGCCTACGAGGGGCACACATCCTATAGTCACCACAATGTCCCTAAGGATAGTGGATTTAATATCGGGCTAAAACCTGTCAATGTTCACCTTATGGCCCATAGGGATACTCATCACTCACAGATGGAGCCCTTGGACCAAATGGCGGTTCTGAGGTATCAATGGGGTATGTCCCCCTCCCCGGAGTGTTAAAGCTAAAGTTATCAGAAATAACGAAGCTCGACGATTCTAAATCATATGCGGTATAGGAAGGATACAATAGCATATCACAATGGTCAATGAGTTGGCGAATCGGCACTCACAGGGTTAGCATGTTAATGCTCACGGGGCTAAGGGGTTAGCACTCACGGAGGCAGATAGTTAGTATGCAGATTAAGGTGATGGGACTGGTGTGATGGATTCAGAGGGGGGGTGAATGAATCCCTCTTTAAAACTATGCCCAATTAAAAACTCATAACAAACAGAGATGCGGAATTAAAACCCACGGGTGCCTTAATCAGCTTAGGTGCACTCTTCGAATGATCGAAGAAAGATCAGATAGACTGTACTTCTGATCTACTCCATATGAGCTAAAGAGATGACTCAATTCATCTAATCAACTTGACTCTATCAAGACCAGAATCAAACGCACGGTGTGCAAACCTATCTCTTACTAGATATAAGATCAGACTATCATGAACGTTCTTAAGCATACATCTAGCGGAGCAGAATAAACAATCAAACCATAATGGATAGAAGATTTTAAGGTGGTTCGATTCTCCAGACCTACGTCCACCCCACACTCCAACCAGAGTGTGACTTCCGCTGCCAAACAGCTTGAAAACCACTGGGCAACACAGCTTACCTACAAACCGTTGACTAACAGCTTACACTGGGCCTTACAGCTTAGCTGACCGCTGACTAACAGCTTGACAGTTGAGCATTACAGCTTCGCCGTCCGCTGGGCAATACAGCTTGGCCGTCCAGAGGAACCAATCCTCTGCTACCGCTGAGCGACACAGCTTGCTCTGCTGACTAACAACTTGAAGAAAGATGAAAAGGAAAATAAACGATCGAAAATCGCAGCAACTGAAAGCTGATGAAATTGTAAAACATATATAGCTCACGCAGGAGCTGACTGGCCTGTATTTGATCCGAGGTCCAGTAGGATAAATCTTCAGGAAGCTTCAACCTTCTCCACGGGCTCTCTCTCTCTCTCTTTCTTTCTCTTCCTCTTTCTTTTGCTTCACTTCTCTTCACTGCTCCTCTCTCTCTATTTTTCCTCGATCTCACGAACTCTTCTTTTCTTCTACTATGCTGCTCTCGTACTCTTCTCTCTGGCTGCACTCAGATGTCTTCTATTCAGCGTTACTCCCTTTGCGCAGAAGAAAGGTCTTATATAAGGCTTCAGTCTGGGTGACGGGATCGGCAAGCGGCTTCAACAAAATTATCAAATAGATATTCATGTTTTAGTTGTCTCATGTTTATGTTTTAGTTGTCTCATGTTAATTGGGCCATATGTATGGGCCTAATGGGTCATGTTTTATGTTGTGTAGTAATTATGTCTCCAACTATTATGTAAGAGTCTTTTTTTTATTTTGTGTCTTTTAGTCTTCCTAAGAGAGTTATGATGAGTAGGTGTTAGGTGTTAGGTGAGTTGTCTTTTGGTCTTCTTAGTGGAGTCTATATAAGTGTCATGTAACCTCTCTTTTAAAACAATGAAGTGAATCAAAAATATTTGGAAAACTACCTCCAACATGAGGTCCCTTACCCTCCTTCTATCTCTCTCTCTTTGGAGTGGATTCTCCAATATTCTCTCTCTCTCTAGGAGTGGATTCTCCTGGGTTCTTTCTTTCTCTCTAACTTCTCTCTCTCTCTCTCTCTAAGGGGTGGATTCCCCTCTCTCTCTCTCTTTCTCTCTCTCATTATCTCTCTCTTTCTCTAAGGGGTGCACCCCTTTCTCTCTCCTCCCCCTCCCAACCACTTTCTCTCTCTTCCCCTCCCCTAATAACTCTTTCCCTAGTTCCCACACCCTTCCATTAACTCACCCCAACCCCAAGAGCTCTCCTCTAATCCTCTCCTCACCTCCCAACCCCCAACTACCCCACTCTCCTTCCCCATGCATCCCACCACCTTCCCAAGGCTAAAATAACTCCTCCCAAGGCCCAAATTCGAAATTCCCTCCCCTCTCCCATTCCCCCCACACCCTAGGTCGCCCAACTCCAGCCCCAACCCAGCCAAGGTCGCCCTCCCCTTCCCTCCATCTCATTCCACCACCATTTGCCACCACAAGGTTTCAACTTCATTGCAGGTTGCAGGCAGAAAATTTGGTCCTAGAAGCTGCATCATCTCCGGCATTTCCATGAATCTTATGGTAGCAAGGCATACATATCTGGAAAGGTCGTCCAGAGAGCTTTCAAAGCGAGGTGGTTTTGTCTCCATCCGAGCACCGGGCTGATCAGAAGGTACATTCTCCCTCGACTGCGCAAAACAGCTCGGACGGAAGACCAGAGCCGGAGTGGAAGATCTGCAGCGGCCAACCTCCTGGGAATCTGAGCAGGAGTTCTTCATAAAAAATATTCTACTCTGAGTCTTCTTTCATCCCCAAGAAGCAGAGCTCCGTTTGGCATCCGGATCCATATGTTATCAATTTTCTCCCACCGGGCATGCAGTTCTGCTTCCACTCTATCGGCATCGACCACCTTCAGTGTTCAAGCTCTACCGGCCATCTCCGACCATATCTGGTAGTCCCGTCAGTTTTGTTGCAAAGAAGACTTGTCAACGGAACCAACGACTTCAGCGGTGCCTGATTCCGAGCTCAGGAGCGGTCGCAGCATCCTCATCTTCTCACTGCTGAGAACCTGTTACAGTCTGCGCAACAGACCTGCCCCTCTGTTCAACCATCTACCCCGACCAGAATCGGCGTCCACAGAAATGAAGAAAATTCTGGTGTCTTCCCGGTCCAGCTACGAAGAGTTTCCCACTGGTTTTGTCTTCAGAAAAAATCTGGAGTGGCCGCAGTGTCAAGAGAACCGACTGTCTGTCCTGAAGCGCAGAGAGTGGACAGCATCGGCATCGGCGGCCTTTTCATCACTTCTAGCTCGAATTCCCCTCCCCGCTTGGTGTCACATCACTGGGGCCCACTAGCTCACACCCTAGGCGTGTGGAGAGAACGTTCCCGCCAGGAATCTTCAGGAATCTTTCAGCCACGTGTCAGAATCTCCATCGTTTATCTATCTACGTGGCAGCTTCTTAGAATAATGATCAGCCTTGGATCAAGTGCCATTTGATTGTTCTGCTTATATCGCGTGCTCCTGTTCTTCTGATCCTCATAAGTAAGGTACTCAGGTGCACATAAGATGCTCGAAACATGGTTTTCCTCAATTGATCACTTGCGTGCTTAAGTTCCATATAAATGCATGCACCGACTTAGTTGGTTGTTCCTAGTCGTGTTGGCGAAGGCATTACACCGACTTACTAGAGTAGTCGTGCTGGCAAAGACGTTGCATTGACTTGCTCGTGCAGAGAAGGGATGCTTCGACTTTGAAGCTCAACCATATGAAAATCTGTTCACACAGCAGTCAAATGCATAGACTTAATAGGGCGTACAAGCTAGTGTGCACGAGCTCAGTAGGTGTTATTCAAGAGAGTATGCACAGACATAACCTAATGCAGAGTTAAGAAATGCACAAACTGCACACACACACATGCACGGACTCAGTGTTTACATGCAAGCATATGCACAGACTTGATTCCAATACATGGCCAATAGATGCACTGACTATGAATATGCAGAGTACAAACATTGCACAGACCTAATCAAGCCAGAGATGAGAGTTGCATCGACTTAGCTATGCACATGCACAGACCTCATGCGCTATGCAACATAAAGTACCCAGAGTTATCTTGCACAGACTCTGCGCGTGCATCAACAAAAGTTGCACCGACTACAACCCCGCACTGACCTAGATATGAACTGACATCAACATGCACCGAGGTCGTATGACAAAGCTTGCACCGACTATGTGCAAGCGTGCAGTAGCAAGAAGTGCACCGACCTTTTATTGCCTAAGACAAGACTTGCACCGACCGTGTATGTGCAGGATGGCCTATACCTTATATGCATGTGAACAGTGATATGCTCGGACCTCAACCATGCACATAGCTATATGCACAGACTCAAATGTGCACTGACTTGTGTGCAAAATCCTCACATATGCACCGACCTTGACCCTATTCTCACCATATGCACAAACCTATATCCAGGTGACGCAGACTTGAACATGTATGCACAGACCTTGTCTAAGCTGGCTATCATGAATGTACAGACTTTGTCTAAGCTGGCTATCATGAAGTGCACAGACCTTGTCTAAGCTGGCTATCATGAAGTGCACAGACCTTGAATGCATGCTGTCTACACTAGCATTGACCTTGATCTGTTCGATGAAATGCCATGCACCCTGATGAAGTTATACGCAATATAACATGTAAAAACCAGATGCTCATTCAATCATGCTCATTCAGCCTTTCATACAAACACAGTGTGACTTGTAGTGTTTGCTATCATCAAAACCACAGGGGCACAACAAAAGGGGGGTTAGCAGGCCAACATTCACAAAGGGTTAATGGGTTAGCCTGTGAACAAAAATGATTAGATGCAAAGAACAACCATTCGAACCATTTGCATAGAATGGGTACGCAGGTTATAGAGGTGACCCCGTTCCCTCTGGGCTATGGAGAAGCATAGAGGGGTGCTGGGAGGGATGCCTCAGAATCGGAGTGGATAGAGATGCATACACGAATGTGTCTCTAACCACGGAATCGATGACGCGTACACATCAAACCCAACGTAGCCATTGCATTAGAAGGGGAGAGCCCCGGGTAAGGAATATCATTTCTGTAGCCTATATTGATTTCAGGGCATGGTCGGTATCACAGAACGAAACACGACGCCCACACATAAGGCAGTTGAATCATGAGAATCAAGAGAGGAATGGGGAAGCATACACAGTATGATATCATTCAGATCATCAACTTATCATTCATCCCACTAACGGGTGGCAAAAGACATAATACATTAGAAGCATTCGGCGTGCCAGCGTTGTCGCTCGATAGCCATTTCATTGATCGCAGAGGAGAGATCACAGAGGAAGGAGGAGTGAAGAGATGGTGGGGGGGGGGAGATGGGCTCATATCATTGCCCCTCCCCCCTCACTTACACTATATCAAAAGGGGAAAACGAGAAGGTGAATCGTTGGGAGGATCAACGGAACACACCTAACTTCTTCTCCAAAATAGAGTATCGGATTCCGGCGACTCTTCTCCAGCTCCGGAGCTATTTAGGGAAGCAGACAGAGGAGGACGACAGTGGGAGCACTCTCAGGAAAAACCCTACTTTTCCCCCAAGCTTTTTCTCTCTCTCGAACGATTGGTTTCTCTTAATTGGATCCTTCTCTGCCATTCTCTCTTCGGATTCTGTCGGCCTCTTTTACTTGGTCGAACCAAGTGTATATATAAAAGGCTGGCTTATTACGGCGTGAAGAAAGCACGCCGGAGAAGCTTCATTGACCATTTTGCGCGCTGGGTAAGAGGGCGCCGAGAATAGGGGACGCGCCGGTGAAAGGGCGCACCGGATAAGCCCCGCTTACTTAACACGGGTTAGACGGTGGGTCCCCGACCAGTTTCGGGAGTCACCGTGACCATTCATCTCGCCGTGGTCTTGCAAAACCTTGGTGAGAAGTCTTGACGAAGTTCTCGGGTCGACGTACAACCTTATTCGGAACCTCGTATATCTTCAGCTTGATCATGCGGGTTTTCCGCTGATACAGCCCTCGACACTGTGGTTCGTGCTGCTGGCTCGGCCTGACTTGTGCCCAAAGCTCTTTTGAGGGGTGGAATGCCACCTAGGATGCTTTCACCCTGGCTGGGCGATCATTTGGTCACTAACAGACTCAATATGCCGAGAAGCCGTACCCATGCTAGGTAATTGGGGTCTTCTACCGATAGAGCCTTCGGTCCCTTGTTCTGACGGACCAAGGGCTCTCTTTTACCTCGGGAGGATCTTTCATTTAGGTGGTGAGCCACCAGATATACCCCTGTCCTTGGTCAGACAACGGATGCATTCTCGTCCTTGGTCGGACGACGGATACATTCTCATCCTTGGTCGAAAGACCGATACATTCTCGTCCTTGATCGGACGACAGATATTGTCTACGCGGTACGACCGAGTCGATACCGGTCCATTGGGAAGGCTTGACGGTGCTGCCAGTTGGTTGTAAATTCATCTCGATTCTCCTGAGGTGAATTCCCCGGTGCTCACACTAGGTAACCTGAGGCTCTGGCAGCTTGAGAAGGCTTCAGTGTATTGATCTTTTTTGGCTTCTCTGCTTTAGTGGGCCGCATCATTTGTCTTTGAGGCTTGATCGCCATTGAATATATTTTGAGTGCCAACAGGACCCCACCTGCGTGCGAGGTCCCTGAAAGGATGTTGACGTTGGATGGTGAACCTTGGTGATGGGAATCAACTTTGAGCATGTACATTTTATTTTTGTAATTGTGTCCTTTTATTTATTTATATATCCTGGGGAAAGTAGATACGCAATTGTAAGGCTTTATGTGCCAAGTTGTTATTCCCTTAGGATGTTTGGGTTTTTATGCAAAATATCAGTAGGTCCAGCAAGGGGGCCCCCAGTCCTTCCCCATTGGTCCACCTAAGCCATGTAGGGCAGGTCAAAGTCCTAGGTGGCCTTGTAGATGGATTGACTAGTCAATTGACACATGGGGAGACAAGTGGTTTAAAATTTCAAAGGAGGCTACCTACCTTGTCCCCTTGGTCAAGGGGGTGCCCCTCCCTTTTTGGTCCAATTTTAATTTTTGAAAAAAAATGCTATTAGAACTAATTAGTTCTATACCTTGTATGCCCCTCCTAATACTAGATCTGAGGGCATAATTGGTCATTTTCCTTTTATTATATAAGGCATGTATTTTCCATTTGTGTGAATTAATGAGAAGAAGAAAATAAGATTGCTTGGAGCAAACTTGCGCCCCTCCCCTCTCTCGCTGGTGTTCTTCCTCCTTCTTTCAGCATTTTAGGATATAGACCCCTTCTATCTTAGCCCCTCTACCTCTGATTTCTTTCTCTGTCGCTGCCGTTCGTGCCGCCAACGAGCCACCGCGAGCATCCTCCAGAAGTGCTATCCAAGTTCTATTTTGCTGGACAGAGGCTTACTCCGGGAATTTTAGCTCCCAATTCCCTCATCATCTGGAGCTGAGATTTTCAGGGTGAGTTCTAGAGGTCTTCGCCACGTCCCAGAACAATTGAAAAAAAAATTATAGCTCCGTTTTATATTTTTTCATTTTCGTGCTTCCCAATCCACCAGATCTGTGTGCGGTCTGTCCAGTTTCACAGCAGCCCTGAGTTTTGCCCTTTTGCTCCCCTTCTTGATTTTTCTTGAATTTCCAATTTTACTGGAGGTTTTGTCTACCATCCCCATCCTCCACAAAGTTTCGTCGAATTTCAAAAGCCCTCTACCTATTTTTAGAAATTGTGTCTTTCCCCCAAATTCAGATCTATTTCTGCTGTCCAGATCCGACCACCCGGTACTAGAAAATACTTTTCCCCAGTCAAATCTCCACCAAACCTTTCCTAAAATATATCCCCATTTTCTCCTCTTCTCCCTATACAACTTTTGTGAAGAGCTCAACAGCTGAATCGGAGGTCTACAACACGGTCAACGCCAACTCTCAGGAAAAAGTACTTCTGTCCTGAGTTTTCAGATCCTATGAACCAGCAGCTTGAATATTCGACAAAGGCCATCAACGGGAAATTAAAATTTCTTTCTTTGGCCATAGATCGAAGGATTTTAAGTCATCTTTCTAACGGTACCTCTTGTGCGTCGATCTGACACCGAGAGTGATCGCAGCAGTAGATTTCGTCGGGACGCACGGGTCTGAAACAGCAGTTCAGATCCGTGGGCAGCAACTCCGGCAAGTGAAGATCGGAGCCGCCCGACCTCCGACCCGCGAACAAGCGTACCGCCGTCCTAGGGAGCGTCCCTCCAGGCGTCCCCACCACAGTGGTGCCACCCCGGTCCCATGCGGCCCCACAGACCATCAGGTGGGCCCCATGGTCCTGAGTACGTGTGCCGCCGAAGCAACACAAGAAGCGGCCCATCAACCCAAAACCGCTACTCCGGGGCCCCACTGTGTCACCCTTTACCTCCCTGAGTGGAGGGGGCAGTAATTTATCGTACTGTAATTATTGTGTATTTACTGTTCCGAGAGTACGAGTTCGGCCGGGAAGTCTTCCCCACGCCCGGTAGCGTGGAGGTATCGTATTCGCTCCCATCTCGGTATTTGCTTTATTTTGGATATATTTCTTTATGCCGCTGCTAGAGAGCATGCTAAAATCATAGCTCGCTATACTTTTTATATCACCGCTGTTGCGAGAGAGAGCGAGACCGTCCCGTGACCCGATCCGGACACGAAATCGTGAGTTGACCACCCTAGCTCTTGCTGATTTCTCAACCGCGCACGTCCGACGCTTCCCTCGATAAGGGACGATCGTGAGCTTGCTTAGAGTCCAAGGGTCGCATATCCAATTGGAGTCGAGTCTGTGGTCCGTCTCGCATCAGTTTGGTATCAGAGAGCCAAGTTGAGTCTAGGGTGTTTAAAACAAAAAAAAGTGTCATTTACATATAGTCATCGTGTAATACCTCGTAATTAATTAACAAATTTTTATTTGAATTATTACTGTTAAATTAAAATTTTTGGGAATTAATTAGGATTTAATTGAATTTATAAATGAAAAGAAATTGAAATAAACCCTTAATTTTAAATGAAAATGAAATGAAATTAACATGAAATGCAAACCTAAATGAAAATGAAATTTTAGGTGAAATGAAACCTAAATGAAATAGGGTTTGGAATGAAATAGAAATTAAATGGGTGAATTTGAAATTTGAATTTCGAATCTATTATTTTATTATTTGATGAATATTGAATGAATAGTGAAAGTAAAATTTCGTTAACCTTAATAAAATCCTGAAAAATGATAGTTAGGTAAAAGACAACTCAATTAACAAATTTATCTTCTGTGATTAAGCCTAACAAATCATTAACCTTGTCAAATTAAGGGACTAAATCGGGTTTTCGAATTTGATTATTTTATTATTTAATGAATAGTGAAGTGGAAATTCGTTAACCTTATTAAAATCCCAAAAATGGTAATTAGGAAAAAGACCATTCGATTAGTAATTTTGTCTTCTATGGTTAACCCTGATTAAATCATTAACCTGGTCAAATTAAAGGTTTAAATCAGATTTTTACACTTACCTACCCAATAGTGAATGCAATAGTAAACCTCATCTTAAAACCTTAAATTCACGCTCAATTCTCAACCAAATGAGGTGATATTTGAGGCAAATGAAAGATCTTAATGGGTAGATTAAATTCCCCCAACTAATTTCATAGGACATTAACTATGGTAGAAGTTATTAATCGAGCTTTAGGTAAGTCAAATATTTCGGCGGCGTTTCAAACACGCCTCTTGCAACGCGAAATACTCTCTTCTCGGAAGGATCCAGAAGGTGTATAAGCTATTAAAAGAAAGCTGAGGATGTCTATTTTCTTTTGGTAGCTGGGGTTTTCGACGAGGTGGCCAGATCTAGGAGAAATCGACGATTTGGTGGAAGGGTGTCGGCAGCTCGACGTCCATCTTAGCTCCATCTTCTTCCGTCGATTAAGGTTAGTGTTATCAACCAAATTAGGAAAGTAAATATAACATCTTGTTCAGCTCGATGAGATCTTTCCATTGGTAGTAAAAGCCCTAATTTTTATAGGGTATCTAGGAAGATCTCGGGGCATCTTTGAAGGACTATCAAGGATCGTCCTTCGTTCTAGGTCGTGGTTTTATCCCTCCAAATCAGGTTGGTAATCTTAACCAAGATTCATAAATAGATTGTCTATCTCGATCAGCTCGACTAGATCTTTCATTTGGTAGTAAAAGCCCCAATTTCTATTGGGTATTCAGGAAGTTATCGAGAGATCTTTGAGGGCTATCAAGGATCGTTGGGCGTTCTTATTGCTGGGTTTTGATCTTCGATTAAGGTAGGTTCTAACAGACCTAACTTTAATTATTATACATGAATGGAATCCTCATCATGTTAGCTTCCTTTTAACGTAGAAAGCCCTAATTTCTATCAATCATACTAGGATAATTTCTCGATTTAGTAAGCATATGTCCATGTTAGGGTTTTAAGTGTACCCTTTAGGTTAAAGCATGATTTCACGTGGATAATCCCAAGCTAAACTTAAAATTGAGCATGCCATCTTGTTCATCTTCCTCTTATCTTTCCCTTGATATCTTGTTTGTTGAATTTCATCGAGAAATAAGGAAGATATGGCCTTTTTAGTGCAAGGATTACCCAACTCGTGTAAAATCTAGGTTCTGTTATGAACACGGTGCATAGCAGGACCGCGTTCTCAACGTGGTCGTGCGATATGCCGCGTCCATAATAGAATTAAATATGTTATACACTTAATGATATTTTTAGCTTATAGAAATCTATTTTTCTCCATATAATAGAAAATAAATGCATATAAAATATATATCTAGCATGCTAAAATATTCCAAATGTCTAAAATTCATGAAAAACATATTCTGATATTATCAGCATGTTGAAAGTTATTTTCTGTGAATTAATGATATTTTTAGCTTATAGAAATCTATTTTTCTCCATATAATAGAAAATAAACGCATATAAAATATATATCTAGCATGCTAAAATATTCCAAATGTTTGAAATTAATGAAAAATATATTTGGATATTATCAACATGTTGAAAGTTATTTTCTGTGAATTAATGATATTTTTAGCTCATAGAAATCTATTTTTATCTATATAATAGAAAATAAATGCATATGAAATTATGTTAACATGTTAAACTATTTCTTACAGCATGATAAAATTCCTCACAACATGACAAAAATTCTTCCAGCATATTAGGATGATAACAGCATGATATAAATGATTTTTAGTACATTAAACTATTTCTCAGCATATTTCTCCTATTAAATGGATGGTAGAATATTGTAGAAAATCACTTTCAGTATGATAAAAATCTTATTGTTATCAGGAAAAATGAATAATCAGTATGATAACTTACTCCTATTCACTTATCCAAAATTTATGTAGAAAACTCATTATAGCATATTAAGTGTTAGTTTTAACGTCTAATAATGTATTTTTAGTGTGTTAAAAATTAACTCTAGTAAAAAAAAATATATTTCTATCATCTTACCAGTAGAATCATGTGCTGGAGCTATTTTAAACATGTTAGAGATATTTTCATCATGCTATGATTTATTTCTATGAATTAAACTAAATTCTTAGCAATTCCCTAAGATAATACAAAATAAATTATTTTTGGCATTTTGGCATCCAATTAGATTAAGTCATTTCCAATATGATAAAAACACTGACCAGAAACCCCTGAAATTGGAATCACAAGAGATGATAATCATACTAAGGTATTTCAAGAATATGGCACTTACCCCCACCATATTCTTAAAAACACTCCCGAATTTCCTTAATAGGAAATTAAATTTTTTTAGCTTAAGTAAGCTAGTTCCCTGATATTAAAAGATCCTAAAACAACCCTAAAAACTTGTTAAACCAACGGAATACAATGTTAAACTATGGAATTAAGAGTATTCTAATGATTGTATTTTCCTACTTACCATTCGTTCTTGAATTCTACGACTTAATTGTCGTTAAACATGATGCCTAAATTTAATTCTCTACTCTTCTTGTTATTCTGATATTTTGTCAGATCTATACTTTTTACAATTTAGTTTATTCCTTGAAATTCATTGGCCATGATTACTTGAGAAAATGTCTAGATAACTTGGGATCTTCGATCCAATAAATCAATGCCATCGCATCATAGGGGCCCGGTCTGGTCCTGGGGAGAGCGCCCGAAAAATTAGTGAGCCCATGGGATGTTAATGACATGGTAAGGCATTGCACCGAGTACTTGACTAGTGTGACGTCTACGACATTCAATCTATTATTATTTCTTGTACTTGATCGTGAATTATTTCATGTTTAAAATACTTGCTTGTTGGCCAATTAATATTGCAATTGCTCTTATTAAAATTCTTGTACTTGTCATTATTGTTAATTGTCATCTTTTAATTCTTGACCTTGCAAGATCTTATTACATTATCCTTGATCTCGTTATTTATTTCCTTACTTATCATTGCATACAACATGTAATTAAGTCATTAACTACGTAAACTTGCATGTTATTACCTACTGAGCGTCAGCTCATAGTGTTGTTTTCCCCCCCTTTCCAGGTTATTCAGGTGGTGACGTTCACACAGACGGGGAGGGACATGAGTGATTCTAGAGTGTACTTATACCTAGATGCCGAGTTGGCATAGTCGTTACTTCCAGTTATTTCCTTAGTGTTGTATTAGTGTTCTGTTACTGTAGTAAATCAGTTGTTGTATTCAATTAGTTTTGGAAGATATGTGTGATCGTGTTTAAACAGAGATGATCATTGTAATAAAAGTTTAGAATCCTTCCTTGATCGATAGAGTTTCTTTCCTTCCTTAGCAAATTTTTTATTGTTTAGTTTAGAATAAATGTTATTTCTAGCTCGTTACTGACTGTACGTCCCGATATTCCGCGTCGGGGCGTGACACATCGTCTAAGTCGGTCTAGGTTGCATTTACATCCCATTAATCGGTATATCAAAAGGTGTTGTCCGAACGTTAGGCTATGCCTATCGAGAAGGCCGCACACTTGCGCGAGTGATCTTCGGATCGATTAACTCTGCCACGTACCGAGTCTTGGTTTAAGTCTAGGGTCCTTAGTGTGCATTAGTGAGTGCCTTCCAACTTGTATTGTCATTTAGGGTCGTGTCTAGTGTCTTGTCACCGTGTGCCTGCATGTCCATTACTCGCCACCCCCATGGCCGTTCCCCAAGACCATGCGTCCGAGTGGTCATCCCTGGTGGCCCAAGTCAATGCCTTAATGGCCTGACCCTTGGATTTCACCCATCTCATTACTAAAGCCACTCTACCCAATGGGTCCACAACGGAACTCCATTTCACCGATAGGGAGTCGGATAATTTGGTTTCTCTTGATATTGTGGAGTCCCTCTCCAAGACAAGCGAGATTATCCGTGATGGTGATTTTACATTTGTCGAGTTTGAAAGGATGATCGACTCTGATTTTTACTGCGATGGCGCATGGTGCAATATTGGTACGCTAGCAGGACCATGCATTATATTAGGGCGACCATGGTTGGAAGAGAGGAGAGCGATCTTTGACCGGGATAGGAGGACCTGCACCTTATATCCACCTCACCTACCCGGCGAGTTCATCTTCCATGACGGCATTCAGTCGCCCACCACTTTGTCACCAACCTCCCACCCCTATCAGTCCGCTCCACCTACGGACTCATGCTCACCACCTCTCCCGGAGCCCAACCATGTGGGTCCTAGTCATTTCTCCGATCCGTGTCCTTCACATTCCCCTACCATAGAGGACACACATACCGAGGATGTCCCAGCTGGCCTCATTCTTGTGAGTTATGAGGCTGACCAAGAGTTGGTCGAGGAGTACCTTGCTAATGTTTCGGGGTTAGAGAGTGAGCCAATAGAGGGCCAGGGACTGTTAGTCACCTGATGAGGACATCAAGGGCTTGTGGGATGTGTATTAGTGTGTATTGGCTTGTATAGGTGTGTATTATGGGTTGTATTGGCTTGAAAGTATGTAATTTTTGATTTCTTTCATTTGGGCTCTCTTTGTAAGGCTTTAATTAAGCCATTGGGCCACATTTCTAGGAAGAGTCCATTACTAGGTATCATGTATTAGGTTCACTTAAGGGTGTTACTTCATATTGGGTCATTAGGTTTCAAATGGGTCCTTAAGTCACTTAAGGCCCAAATTGGGTTACACTCTCTCGTGGGCCATCTAAGTGGGAATGATCCATGACTAGCATGGGCTTGTGGAAGGCTCTTGGCCCATGATTGGCCTTTGGCCCATGAAGGGGGGGGCGCATGGTTCTTTGGCCTTATTAGGCTTGGTAGGTGTGATTTAGGTAGAGTTTGAATAGAAATGGTCAAGTTAGATTAAAAAAATGTATTAGGTGTGTTGTTCACATTTCATCCCAGCCCTCCATTCCCCATCCCCAGATCCAAGGGTCTACATTAGATTTGATACCTAGCATATAAAAGGTTGTATTTTCCATTTGTTGGCATTAACGAAGAGAAAATTGTTGGAAAATCAAGAGTGCTTCTTGTGCCCCTCCCCTCTCCCCTGGTGTTCATCTCCTCCAACCCCAAATTCTAGAGTGGTTTCATCTCTATCCCCTCCCCTCAATCTCTAGTTGTGATCTGTGCCGCCGCCGCCGCCGTTCGTGCCGCCATCGGACTGCCATCGAGCCACCGTCGAAGTTCTATCTTCAACCAACAGGAGCTCCTTCCACGAAATTCTGCAGTCAGCCCCGAGTTCTTCTTGATCTGAAAATTTTATGGTGTGTTCCTATCTTCAATCCCCACCACCACAAAAAATAATTCCTTCCAAATTCCATCATTAACTATTTTTCAAATTTCATGTGTTTCTGTTTCCCAATTCTGTCTAGTTTCAGATCTGTGTGACAGCACCCCTGTAATCCCCCCCTCCGACCATCTTGTTGATTTTTGCAAACCCTCCCAATTTTATTGGGAGTTCTGTCCATCAACATATCCACCCATGATTTTTATTGATTTTTTATCCGCCCTCCACATATTTTATAAAATTTGTGTTCTACTTCAGCTACAGTACTATCAGCCAATTTCCAGATCCGACCACCTTCCAGTTAAAAAATCATATCAATTCGTAGCCACCTCCAATCAGTCCACAAAAAATATTACCATCTTCCTTGTTCCAAATCCTATAACGTTTGTGAAGAGCTCAGGAGCTGAATCGGGCATCTACCTTGCTGTTAACGGCAGTTCTCAGACAAGTTCCCTACAGATCTTAGAGTTCGGCTACTGTACACCAGGAACTCAAAATTTTAATAAAGCCCAGATCCGTGCAGATCCAGGTCTGATCTCTAGGCCTAGGTTGAAGGACTTCAAGTTAGCTTTCCAATGACGCCAGTTTCGTGTCGATCTGACATCGGGGCTGATCGCAGCGTCCGTTCTTGCCGGAGCGCGCGCCGGAAAATAGAACCGGCAGATCCGTGGCCGGTTATTCCGACCGGTGTCGAACGGAGCCGCCCGGCCTCCGATCGACGTTCCAGCGTGCCGCCAGCATAGGGAACGCTTCCCCAAGCTTCCCCACCACAGTGGTGCCACCGGGCCCCACACGGCCCCTACGGACAGCACGTAGGCCCCACAGTCACAAGTTCTGGTGCTGCCGAAGAGACGTGAGAAGCCGCCCGTCAACCCGAATTCGGTCCTCCCGGACCCCATTGTGTCGCCCTTTACCTCCCTGCGTGGAGTGGGTAGTGGTCCATTGATGTAACAACTGTGTAATATTGTTCCGGGAGAATGAGTTTCGGCCGGGTCCGTCTTCCCCACGCCGTGCTCGTGGAGGTATCGCATTCACTCCCTTCTCGGTATTTTGCTTACTTCATATATATTTGTTTATGCCTCTGCTAGAGAGCATGTGTAGAGATAATTAGCTCACTTTTTATTTATATCACCGCTGCTGCGAGAGAGAGCGTTACCGTCCCGTGACCCGATCCGGGCACAAAAGAGAATTGACCACCCTAGCTCTTGCCGGTTTCTCAACCGTGCACGTCCGACGCTTCCCTCGTTAAGGGACAATCACGAGCTCACCTAGAGTCCGAGGACTATTGCCATGTCCATGGTCTCGTCCCGCATCAATTTGGTATCAGAGCAAGTTTGAGTCTAGGGTGTCTAAAAACAAAAAAAAGAGTGTCATTTACGTATAGTCATTTGTCATTGTCTAAGTCGTGCTTAGGGTCGTCATTGTTTTTTTTTTAAAAAGTGTCTTTTGGGTCGCATACATCCCTTTACTCGGTATATCAAAAGGTGTTGTCCGAACGTTAGGCTACGCTTATCGGGAAGGTCGCACACTTGCGCGAGTGATCTTCGGATCGATTAACTCCGCCCCGTACCGAGTCTTGGTTTCTTGTCCTTAGTGTGCATGTATTCCAACCTCCAAATGGCCTTGCATATCTATTCCTAGGGATCCAATCCCATCTTTTTGGCAACTATGTCCAACCCATGTCGACCCGTCCAAGGCGATAGGTCCGTGTCCGAGTACATTCGGGCATATCATACGTATTGGTTGGAATATGGCTTGGGAGAAGAGAGCAACACGGCCGCATTTCAGTTCCGGAGAGGTTTACGCCTTCACTTTCAGTTGGAGTGTCTTATCCGCGATGCATTCTCTCTAGCACAATCCTATACGGTCGCTCTATTGGTCGAACCATTTGAGTCTCACTTTTCTCGGTATGGTAGCTTTCGGCAAGCATCTACCTCCCAGCCGCCTATACCATGGCCCTCACCACTTGAGAGAGCTCCAATGTCATTCCCCTCTATTTCCGAATTTGATTCGGAATCCTCTCATTTGGAACCACCAAGGCCCGAGCCACCCGTGTTTCTAACGGGTACGCTTTTCATAGCCGAGCCGCTTCTTAGTTGGCTCAAGGATGGCTTGGTCCCACCTCCCTTCCCATCCATGGACCCCATCCTACCTCTAGTGCCGGTCAACTCCTTCCATACCACATTTTGATCTAGTCACCATGTTGACACGTTAGACGATCTTGTCATGGGATTAGACTTGCAATGGAAGTTGACACATATGTTGGCCCGAGGCTTCGACCAACCCACGAGTCGTAGCTTCACCCATCCGGCCGTCGGGTCCATTACCTCCGAGTGCACCGTGGGTTGTGTCACCACGGAGGTTCTTCTACTTCTCCCGCTACTGGAGGAGCCCGACTTCATGACTTTGCTTCTGAGGGAGGAGTCATATTTTTTATACACGGTCCCATCTACCATGACGGAGGAAGGTGATCACCCGCACCTTCAAGAATTTCACGATTGGGACCATGTCATGTTGGAATCCATCTCACGGGGTCATACCTTCTTCGACCCTTTTGACCCCTTCACTAGTGAATCTCCCGAGTCTCCATCTTTACTTCACTTCCTCCGCGGAGTTCACTATCATGCCCTTTCCACTCGGGCCAAGCAACCTCTACATAGCCATAGGTCCGAACCATCATTTGGGGGTAACGTAGATTTTGGTTTCTCCGACCCACCTAAACCCATCTTCGATACACCCACATCCGGCCCTTCCACACCCGGCTTCCCTAGCCCTCTCAAGTCCCCCAAATCCAAAGGGATGTCCATGCATGACTGGGTCATACTTGGCCATTTAGGTGTTCCCCATGCCACCCATCTCCGGTTACATAACATGCATGCATGGCACACGTTCGGGTGTCCTGGTCCGCCGTCACCCATGTACGGGTCAGACTAACATTAGGTGTGTCTAGGGTCATAGATGAGTCAGTGTGTTTTCTTTGTGTGGTTTGCATATGTGTGTTAGTGCATGGTGAGTCTGTATGTGTCTTGTGTAAGCTCGATGTCAGTCCCTTATGAGTGTTAAGCGAGTCGACTCACTCGATGAGTATGGGATCGGTTCTACATCTATACCCGGATCAGTCACCTACAGGGACTCAGCGGTGATTCCTAGTGAGTCTTCGAGCCGCCTCCTTCTCTTTTGAGAGTGCCCCATTCGGAGTGTTCACCTTTAGCCCATAGCATTTCGTGCATATCGAGTATATATGGAATGAGCAGGTGATGGTCACTTGGAGTGGCATACCCGCGTTACTTGGCACGGTGACGGATCCGCCGGAATACTCGAGCACCCATACCCCTACTCGACGGGGTCGAGTTCCTCCCACCCGGGGAGAATTGATGAGGACATCAAGGGCTTGTGGGATGTGTATTAGTGTGTATTGGCTTGTATAGGTGTGTATTATGGGTTGTATTGGCTTGAAAGTGTGTAATTTTTGATTTCTTTCATTTGGGCTCTCTTTGTAAGGCTTTAATTAAGCCATTGGGCCACATTTCTAGGAAGAGTCCATTACTAGGTATCATTTATTAGGTCCACTTAAGGGTGTTACTTCATATTGGGTCATTAGGTTTCAAATGGGTCCTTAAGTCACTTAAGGCCCAAATTGGGTTACACTCTCTCATGGTCCATCTAAGTGGGAATGGTCCGTGACTAGCATGGGCTTGCGGAAGGCTCTTGGCCCATGATTGGCCTTTGGCCCATGAAGGGGGGCGCATGGTTCTTTGGCCTTATTAGGCTTGGTAGGTGTGATTTAGGTAGAGTTTGAATAGAAATGGTCAAGTTAGATTAAAAAAATGTATTAGGTGTGTTGTTCACATTTCATCCCAGCCCTCCATTCCCCATCCCTAGATCCAAGGGTCTACATTAGATTTGATACCTAGCATATAAAAGGTTGTATTTTCCATTTGTTGGCATTAATGAAGAGAAAATTGTTGGAAAATCAAGAGTGCTTCTTGTGCCCCTCCCCTCTCCCCTGGTGTTCATCTCCTCCAACCCCCAATTCTAGAGTGGTTTCATCTCTATCCCCTCCCCTCAATCTCTGGTTGTGATCTGTGCCGCCGCCGCCGCCGTTCGTGCCGCCATCGGATAGCCATCGAGCCACCGTCGAAGTTCTATCTTCAGCCAACAGGAGCTCCATCCATGAAATTCTGTAGTCAGCCCCTAGTTCTTCTTGATCTGAAAATTTTATGGTGTGTTCCTATCTTCAATCCCCACCACCACAAAAAAAAAATCCCATCCAAATTCCATCATTTACTATTTTTCAAATTTCGTGTGTTTCTGTTTCCCAGTTCTGTCTAGTTTCAGATCTGTGTGACAGCACCCCTGTAATCCCCCCCTCCGACCATCTTGTTGATTTTTACAAACCCTCCCAATTTTACTGGGAGTTTTGTCCATCAACCCCTCCACCCATGATTGTTATTGATTTTTGATCCGCCCTCCACCTATTTTATAAAATTCGTGTTCTATTTCAGCTACAGTACTATCAGCCAATTTCCAGATCCGACCACCTTCCAGTTCAAAAATCATATCAATTCGTAGCCACCTCCACTCAGTCCAAAAAAAATATTACCATCTTCCTTGTTCCAAATCCTATAACTTTTGTGAAGAGCTCAGGAGCTGAATCGGGCATCTATCTTGCGATTAACGGCAGTTCTCAGACAAGTTCCCTACAGATCTGAGAGTTCGGCTACTATACACCAGGAACTCAAAATTTTAATAAAGCCCAGTTCGTGCAGATCCAGTTCTGATCTCCAGGCTTATGTTGAAGGACTTCAAGTTAGCTTTCCAACGACGCCAGTTTCGTGTCGATCCGACATCGGGGCTGATCGCAGCGTCCGTTCTCGCCGGAGCGCGCGCCGGAAAATAGAACTGGCAGATCCGTGGCCGGTTATTCCGACCGGTGTCGAACGGAGCCGCCCGGCCTCCGGTCGATGTTCCAGTGTGCCGCCAACATAGGGAACGCTTCCCCAAGTGTCCCCACCACAGTGGTACCACCGGGCCCCACACGGCCCCTCCGGACAGCACGTGGGCCCCACAGTCACAAGTTCGGGTGCTGCCGAAGAGACGCGAGAAGCCGCCCGTCAACCCGAATTCGGTCCTCCCGGACCCCATTGTGTCGCCCTTTACGTCTCTGCGTGGAGTGGGCAGTGGTCCATTGCTGTAACAATTGTGTAATATTGTTCCGGGAGAACGAGTTTCAGCCGGGTCCGTCTTCCCCACACCGAGCACGTGGAGGTATCGCATTCGCTCCCTTCTCGGCATTTTGCTTACTTCATATATATTTGTTTATGACGCTGCTAGAGAGCATGTGTAGGGATAATTAGCTCGCTTTATATTTATATCACCACTGCTGCGAGAGAGAGCGTTACCGTCTTGTGACCCGATCCGGGCACAAAAGAGAATTGACCACCCTAGCTCTTGCCGGTTTCTCAACCGTGCACGTCTGACGCTTCCCTCGTTAAGGGATAATCACGAGCTCACCTAGAGTCCGAGGACTGTTGTCATGTTCGTGGTCCCGTCCCGCATCATCACCCCACTCACACCGGTCATCCCGGACCCATCTATTTTGACCACCTTGTCCTCGGTGGACCCCGCCATCCCACTTCTGCCCGTCTCTCCTACAGTAGTGCAGCCACTAGTGACTACCGTACCACTATCGACACCCTATGTTGACACGGTATGGTTTGATTTCTTCCATGCGTACGAGAGACAGTATCCGGACTTCATTTTTGTAGTGCTTCACACTAGACGTCCGGATTACATTCCCGTCACCCATCCCCTAATCCTCCCACACTTTCACACCCGAGGATGAGTCTTCTCGAACCGGAGACGGTTGACGAAGGATGGAACTCATGGCATTAAGTTGTGGGCTAGTCTCTCTTTACACGTAGTGTATGTATACGGAGACCATCATCCTTACCGAGTCGTCCTTCGTGTGTCCCTTGTGTTGTGTCTCCCTTGTGTTGTGTCTCCGTGTCGTCAGTCATAGTAGTACTAAGAATGTTCAAGTTTGCCTAGAGTCATGCATGAGTCAGTTTCTTCTTTATGTGGCTTATTTTGTGTGGCTTGTTTGTGTGGTTTGTGGTCTGTCGGAGTCTGCGTGCGTCCTGTGCAAGCTTGTTGATGTCAGTCCCATATGAGTGAGAGGCGAGTATGTGATCAGCTCTACACCTATGCCCCGGATATAGTCACCTACAAGGACCCATCGGTGATTCCTAATGAGTCTTCGAGCCGCCTCCTCCCCTTGAGAGTGACCCCACCCCGGAGTGTCCACCTCTAGCCCCATTCCCATAGCAGCATGCGTATATCGAGTATATACGGAATGAGTAGGTGATGATCACTTGAAGTGGAGCACACCCGCGATACTTGGCATGGTGACGGATCCGTCGGTGTACTCGAGCCATCGCACCCCTTACTCGATGGGGTCGAGTTCTTCCCACCCTAGGAGAATTGATGGGAATCAACTCCGAGCATGTACATTTTATTTTTGTAATTGTGTCCTTTTATTTATTTTTATATCCTGGGGAAAGTAGATACGCAATTGTAAGGCTTTATGAGCCAAGTTGTTATTCCCTTAGAATGTTTAGGTTTTTATGTAAAATGTCAGTAGGTCCAGCAAGGGGGCCCCCAGTCCATCCCCATTGGTCCACCTAAGCCATGTGGGGCTGGTCAAAGTCCTAAGTGGCCTTCTAGATGGATTGACTAGTCAATTGACACATGGGGAGACAAGTGGTTTAAAATTTCAAAGGAGGCTACCTACCTTGTCCCCTTGGTCAAGGGCCCCCCCTTTTTGGTCCAATTTTAATTTTTTAAAAAATGCTATTAGAACTAATTAGTTTTATACCTTGTATGCCCCTCCTAATACTAGATCTGAGGGCATAATTGGTCATTTTCCTTTTATTATATAAGGCATGTATTTTCCATTTGTGTGAATTAATGAGAAGAAAAAAATAAGATTGCTTGGAGCAAACCTGCGCCCCTCCCCTCTCTCCCTGGTGTTCTTCCTCCTCCTTCAGCATTTCAGGGTATAGACCCCTTCTATCTTAGCCCCTCGACCTCTGATTTCTATCTCTGCCGTCGCCGCCGCTGTTCGTGCCGCCAACGAGCCACCGCGAGCATCCTCCTGAAGTGCTGTCGAAGTTCTATTTTACTGGATATAGGCTTACTCCGGGAATTTTAGCTCCCAACTCCCTCATCATCTAGAGCTAAATTTCTCAGGGTGAGTTCTAGAGTTCTTCACCACGTCCCAAAAAAATTGAAAAAAAATTATAGCCCCGTTTTATATTTTTTCATTTTCGTGCTTCCCAATCCACTAGATCTGTCTACAGTCTGTCCAGTTCACAGCAGCCCTGTGTTTTGCCCTTTTGTGCCCCTTATTGATTTTTTATTGAATCCCCAATCTTACTGGAGGTTCTGTCCACCATCCCCATCTTCCACAAATTTTCGTCGAATTTCAAAAGCCCTCTACTTATTTTTAGAAATTATGTCTTTCCCCCAAATTCAGATCTATTTCTGCTGTCCAGATCCGACCACCCGGTACTAGAAAATACTTTTCCCCAGTCAAATTTCCACCAAACCTTTCATAAAATATATCCCCGTTTTTCTCTTTTCGCCCTCTACAACTTTTGTGAAGAGCTCAATAGCTGAATCGAAGGTCTACACCGCGGTCAACGCCAACTCTCAAGAAAAAGTACTTCTGTCCTGAGTTTTTAGATCCTGTGAACCAGTAGCTTGAATATTCGACAAAGGCCATCAAAGGAAAATTCTCTCTAGGCATAGATCGAAGGATTTTAAGTCAGCTTTCCAATGGTACATTTTGTGCATCGATCTGACACCGGGAGTGACCGCAGCAATAGATTTCGTCGGGGCGCGCGGGTCTAAAACAGCAGTTCAGATCCATGGGCAGTAACTCCGGCAAGTGAAAATCGGAGTCGCCCGGCCTCCGACCGGTGAACAAGCATACCGCCGTCCCAGGGAGCGTCCCTCCAGGTGTCCCCACCACAGTGGTGCCACCCCGGTCCCATGCGGCCCCACTGACCATCAGGTGGGCCCCACGGTCGTGAGTACGTGTGCCGCCGAAGCAACACAAGAAGTGGCCCGTCAACCCGAAACCGCTACTCCGGGCCCCCACTGTGTCGCCCTTTACCTCCCTGAGTGGAGTGGGCAGTAATTTGTCTTGCTGTAATTATTGTGTATTTACTATTCCGGGAGTACGAGTTCGGCCGGGAAGTCTTCCCCACGCCCGGTAGCGTGGAGGTATCGTATTCGCTCCCATCTCGACATTTGCTTTATTTCGTATATATTTCTTTATGCCGCTGCTAGAGAGCATGCTAGGATCATAGCTCGCTATACTTTTTATATCACCGCTGTTTCGAGAGAGAGCAAGACCATCCCATGACCCGATCTGGGCACGAAATCGTGAGTTGACCACCCTAGCTCTTGCCGGTTTCTCAACCGCGCACGTCCGACACTTCCCTCGATAAGGGACGATCGTGAGCTTGCTTAGAGTCCAAGGGTCGCATATCCAATTGGAGTCGAGTCCGTGGTCCGTCCCGCATCACTTGGTCTTGTGACCAGCATGGGAGGATTTCCCTATAAGCCTGAGTCGAGTGAGGTAAGGACCAAGGATTCTGGAATCTTGTCATTTGGTTTCGACGTGCTCCCCTGAGAGGCAAGGGTTGGCGTGAGGATCGGATAGGATGCGGTACCCGAGTGAGGATCGGCTCGTGAGGTGGTAATGGTCTCTGCTCGAGTCAGGGGATGGCCTATCCAGTTTTGCAATGTGGTTACTGGATCTGGTGATGGACCAGGAAGGAAGGAAGAAGTCGAGCGAGTGAAGGCTTCCCGTTGATGAGTGTCTGGTGACCAGTGTATGGTCTTTCACAGATAGAAGATGTTGGTTGTAGCGAGTCGAGAATGGCGAGAGCCGTGTGCAAGGGAGGCCTTTGGTGGCCATTTCTGTGATGTGCCTTTTCCCGGATAGGATCTGGGCTTTGTTGAATTTTGAGTTCTAATAGAGCTGGTCCAGTGCAGTTATTGGCGTTCGGCTTGCCAGGTGTGAGAAGGTTCATGGCGCAGAGCCGATAGTTTTGTCACAATCAGTTGGAATGACATTGTGAGATGGCGAAACTCAGTGATGGTCGTCCCTTGTAGAGGGTGTGAGATCAGTTTGCTAGTAGCAGAGCTGACGCGTGATTGGTCCGCCAAACATGGGATTTGATCTGTGGCTGTTTCTCGTAACGAGGATTGCGTTTCCTCGGTGAGCGAGATCATAGTAGTGATGACATGGTTGGAATTTCGTGGTGGCTGAGACAACGCCAGACTTGTTTCCTTTTGTGTTATGCCTACTCTAATGATCGATGTGTCTTGTGAGCAGAGCGAGGCATTTGATAGTGATCAAGGTCTGGCTGTATCTCTCAGGAGAAGCATTTTGCGAGTATCGAGGTTTCTAAGCTGGAGCTCTGGGAGCGTCGCCAGCAGGGTGTGTTGTTCTTCCCCTATGCCTTGGTGGTTGACTCAAATTTTGAGGATGGAATTTCTGTGAGGGGAGAACTGTAACACCCCGAAATTTTTTTCATTTTTCGGATCAGGATCCATGAGTTCGGAGCGTCGTTGTGAGTCCCGGAACGTGTTTTGGGCTTTAGGCGGGTTTATGTCTGACGAGCCTTCGAAACTCTGTGCAGGGCGAACCAATGTGTTGTCAGATTTCGGGATGTTACAGGCACATTGTGCATTTTTCGAGGATAGTGGAGAGTATTTTTTTCAATTTTTCTATTTTACGGATCGCGGAATTTCCCGCGTGGGTTTTCTATTTAAACCCCCACCCTCTCTCTTTCTCTCATTCTCTCTTTCTCACTCTCTCTTCTCTTTCTCTTCGCCTCTCCTTCGGGCGGCCGATGGAGGCGATGGCGGGCGAGGTGGAGATGGCATGGGGGCGAGGAATGTGAGGACGGGTTGAGGATCGAGGTGTGGTGGCGCGATGAAGCTCGGTTGCGCGTTCGTGAACCGACTGCGATTTTGCGAACGTTTTCACGTGGAACGGCGTCCACGGTGTGCGTAATCTTCGATGGTGGTAGGGGGATGGTTCTTTAACCCCTATACTTCATTTTCCATGCGTTTGGTAGCCCGTGGTGAGGCAAGTGTGGGTTTATTCACGCCGGGGGTTAAAATCTTATTTTTAGGGTGTGCAACGGTTTCGCCTGATCGAGCGAGGTTTTCCCACTTTCTTCCTCCTATTTTGGGTTTTGGGACCCGGGGAATGATCCCTATTGTTTTCCCCCTTGACTGGGGTCGAGTGGGCATGGAAACCGAGCCCCTAGGGTGAGCTCAGACTGGGTGGTTGCTGTATTCAATTGACCGACTGGTTGTGGTCGGCCGACCGAACGCCCACCGCGAACGGGGGCGCGCTGTGGATTTCGGTCGACCGATCCATGGGAGCCGGTCGACCGACCGCAGCAAAGGGAGTCGACATAGCCCGAGCGGCGTCGACGCCGCCTGGTCACGCCAGTCAACTAACCGGATAGGTCTGGTTGACCGACCGGTGCATGGTGCGTTGGTTGACCGACCCAATTGGGAAGGTCGACTGAACTGCACCAATCTCGCCCGTTTAAGCCTCCGATCGGTCCGGTTGAGACCCAATGACCGACCTATGGCCCCGTGGTTGTGCCGGACACCCTGTGGGTACCACGATCGTGTTTTTGAGTGTCCGGGGGTACCATTTTATCTCGATTAGCATGCCCGTGGGTTTTGGGGGTCCGGGTGACCCTTTCGTGTTTCAGGCCTCCGTGTTACGCTTGATCGAATCGCCGTATATCAGCATGAGTGCGGATGGCAATTCCCACACGTTGTGAGCTTCTCCGGAAAGTAGTTTCCATGTGGGCCATGGGTATGGCCTGTGGACACCGAGTCAAATTACCCAGCCTAGGGTTGGAGGGTTTCTTAGCTTCCCTTTGAAGTGATTAAGCTCGACGGTCATGGGCCGCCTTGAGGATTATTTTACCGAGGCTTCTGACCTAGGTGTAGGCCAGATTGACGGCCTACGGCTGTCCAGTGCAACGGCCTTGACCCGAGTCTTGTGACTCAAGCTCCGTTGGGTTTAATAGGTTTAGTGGACTGCCCAAAGTATAGTGGCATCGTGCCACCTATTTATTGAGCTAATTCATGGCGGGCTCGTGCGTAGCCTGTTTGTATTCTGTAAGGTTCTTCCGAGAGCTGTTTGCTACTCAGTGAGCCCCCACTAGTCATAGGTTACCTTTGCACATGTGTGCATACCCACTAGGGAGTAGGTGGTGAGCGACTTCCGAGAGAGAGACAGTTTCTAGGCTGGTTGTCGTAGGGCCTCCCCTGTAACTGCTCTAGTTCGGGTCGAGAGGAAAACCAACTAGAGGGCCTGACACGTGCAGTCAGTCAGTGAGTGCACACATGGTCGGGGACTTCAGACACGTGCTGACGAGCACGACCCCGACTAGACACTTGTTTTGTGGTTACTAGTACGGTGTCTCAGTTTCCGCTTGGGGCGAGGGAGACACCTGAGGCGTGGACTAAGACGTCAGTGGACGCATCTGACCTTCCTTCTAGTGGGTAGTACTCCTGTCACACAAGATGGGTTTTCCCATATTTTTTGGTGGTTTCTAAGTGTCCTTTCAACACCGAGATCTAGAGTTTCCGATAGTGTTGTTGATGGTTTTCCCTAGATGGCTCCGGGTTCATGACAGCGAGGTCATGAACGTGTTCCCAGACTACGTGGTCTTGGGTCAGGCCTTAGTCAACGAGGATAGGCCTCCGCGACAGCATTGTAGTGGTGTTTCTCTAGGCAGCGTTGCCAGGGTTTTCTCGTTAGTTCGGTGGTCCCCCGACTGTGAGATCGGGATGTGTTTCCCAGTACAGTAGGAGTAGCTGTAGAGTTGAGGTTTTATCGGACACCGTGTTTGCTGTTCCTACTGTTGTTGCTGCTTTCCGTCACCGTAGTTATGATGCGGGACGGACACGCGACCTGGGACTCTGGCTCGCGATCGTCCCTAAGCGAGGGAAGACGTGGGACCGTGCGCGGTTGAGAAACCAGCAGTGAGTCTCGGGTATCGGACTTTTCGCGTTAACTCGGGTCGAGTCACGGGGCTGATCACTCACTCTCTCTCACAGCGGTGATAACAATATATATCGGGCTAGATACCTAACACTTGCAGCGGCATTCAAATATATACGAATTGAGCGAAATGCGATAAGAGAGAGGGGGCGAGTTTACCTCCACGCTCCGGACGTGGGGAAGATGATCCCGGCCAAGATAGTAACTCCCGGTTAAATAATTATTAGAACAATTACAGAAATGAAATTTATTACCTACTCCACACAGGGAGGTAACGGGCTACAAATGGGGCGCGGGAGGACCGAACTTGGGTTGACGGGCAGCGTTTTGGTGTAGCTTTAACAGCACGCGTATTCACGAACGTGGGGCCCACGTGCTCATCGGCGGGTCCGAGTGGGCCCGGAGTGATACCACTATGACGTTGGCTCCTGGAGAGGCACTCCCTGGGACGGCGGCACACTAGTTCGCCTCATGGGAGGCGAGTCGGCTCCGGTCTCACTTGTTGACTTTGCTGCCCACGGATCTGAAGCTGCTATTTTACAGCGCGCGACTCGGTGAAACTCGCTGCTGCGATCACTCCCGACGTTGAATCGACGCACAAGAGGTACTGTTGGAAAGCTCTTTCAAAATACATTGATCTAGGGCTAGAGAAATAATTTTGAATTTCTCGGATCTGGCCTTAATCGATTTTACAAGTTGCTGTTGAACAGGACCCGAAATCTCAGGACAGAATTAATTTTTCCTGAGAACTGACGTTGACTGTGGATCAAAGTTCAGATCTAGAAGTTAACTTCTTCGCGAAAGATGTAGAGGTGGAAACAAGGAAAACGGAGATAATTTTTGTGACAGATTTGGTGGAGGTTTGGGTGGGGAAAGGTATTTTATACTGTTGGGTGGTCGGATCTGGACAGAGGCAGACATACTGAGTTGGGATCTGAAAGTGATTTTTTTGAAAATATAAACGGGATCCTAAATTCACAAGAAATTTTTTGGAAGAGGTACTAGATGGACAGAACTCTCAATAAAACTGGGGACTCAAGAAGACAAGAAGAAGGGGTCGAAACATGGAAACTTAAGGTTACTGTGACAGAATCTGAACAGAAGATAGAACTGGAAGGTGGAAATACACGAAAATGGAAAAATAGCAAACGAAAGGTAAATGACTGGATTTGTTTTGTGGAGGTTGGGGCGAATGTGGATGACTAACCCTCCAAGTTTTGTTGCGATCGGAGCTCCTTATGGAGAGATAAAAATCACGGAGTAGGGCTCTATCCTGATGTAGATAGAACTTCGATGTTGAAGATAGCGGCGCGATGGCGGTGCGATGGCGGCGGCGTTGGCGGCAAAAGTAGAATCCAGAGGGGCTAAGGAGAAGATAGAAGGGCTTCACACCTAAGATTTAGCAGAAATCCATCTGCAAAGGGGGAGAGGGGGAGAGACAAGGGGCGCACCCTTCTTGCTTGGAGCAAAATTCTGAATTTTCATATGATTAATTCCAATAAAATGTGAATTACATTCTATTTGTATGAAATGCAAAAAGACTCAAAATGACCCTAGATCTAGAATTGGGAGGGTTAAAAGAGGAAGTTCAAAACTATTTCTCCCATGTGGTTTGGAACCACATTAAACTAATATTAAGGGGGGGCGTCCCCTTGACTAGCTTGGGTGGAATCTTGACATTTTTACCACTTTGTCTCCTTGAATGGTCCAACCTTCTAGAGGCCACCTAGGATAGTTGACCAGCCCCACATGGACCCAAATGGCTTAGGTGGACCAATGGGGAAGGAGTGGGGGCCCCCTTGCTAGACCTACTGATATTTTGCACAAAAACCCAAATAATCCTAGGGAATGACACATTGGCTTATAAAGCCTTACAATTGTAAACATACTTTCCCAACGATATACCAACGATATAAAAATAAACTAAAGGACACAAATGCAAATGAAAATGTTAGTGCTCTTGCTCTGATGTCCCCATCAAGTTGTTTACGGTTGGGGTTCCGTGGGACCCCTACTGAGCCAGTGAGACGAGACTCACCCCCTGCTCTTCAGGTGTGGCCATCCCTCCTCAAGGTTCAGAGATGCAGCTCGGAGGTTCGTAGTTGCCAGCTATGGACGCACTTTCGGGGCACTTCTTTTGTTCGATTTGTTATTCATTTATTTGTTCATTTATTCGATTTATTCATGCGAGGGCGTGCCAGTCACCTAGGTGACGATTTATTCGGGCTTCAAGGAAGCCCTGGGTGCGTTTGATCTGACTAATCAGACGATTGTGTGTGTCGTGTCTGGACTGAGAACCCGCCGTGCCATAAAGGTCGTGACGTTAATTACATCCCCTCGAAGAGGGGAAAACCCTTGAATGATCATCGTAAAAAGGGAAGGCCATGGGGGGCGCCGATTTAGATTGGCAAAAGGGGGCGGCGGTTCAAGTTTCGGGTGCAAGGTGTGGAAATGGGTTTTGTGATAGAGGTTAAACCGGCGTGGTACCCCGGGGCACCGGATTAGGCTGCGCCGGGTTAAAGCTTGATGAATTGGGCTTCATTTTGCTATGTTCTTCTTTGCATTCAGCTTAAAGTCCTTGTTCATGTTGTGGCTCCTTTGTGTTGATGATGTTGACAATTGCTTTATTTCATTGGCAACACCTTGTTTTGATTGATTGGCAACTATTTATGTTTTGATGAAATTATTTTATCAGATTGTCTGTGTGTTCTATGCATTTTCACAAGTCTAGACACTGCACACACACACAAGTCTTCACACTCAGCATAGTCTATACATCGTGTTGTGTTTGTGTTGTGTTTGTGCATCGTTGAGAATGTAAGTCTATACATCCATGCATCATCACTCTCAGCACATAGTCTGGACAGAAGTGGGTCGACCCCCTTCTTAGATGGGTCAACTCACCCAGAACACAAGTCTATACACTGTCCGTCTTATTTAGTGTCTCATGCAGTGTCAGCTCAGTAAGTCTATACATTGTATTGGCTAAGTCTATACACTGTCCGTCTCACTTAGCGTCTTATGCACTGGGCAAAGTCCATACACTACACTGTAGCTTGCTCGAGGTGAAGTCTGTACATCCATCAGTGAACTTCCAAGTCTATACATTGGTGAAGTTTGTACATTCACCAGTTGAACCTTCAAAGTCTGTACATTCACCAGATGAACTTCGAAGTCTATACATTGGGATCTTTACCTACGTTCAGTCTTGCAAGTCTGTACATTGGGCTTTCAGATAAAGTCTATACATCCCAGAACTGTGCAAGTATGTACATTGCTGCTTTGCCAAAGTCTTTACATTGTGAACCTTCTAGTCTGTACAGACTTTGCTTCGCTCAAGTCTATACATCGTCCAGTAGTCTTTGGCAAGTCTACACATCGTGAAGTCTATACATTCAACTGCTTTGCTTTGCTCAAGTCTGTACAGTCTTTCTCTTGGCAAGTCTGTACATCGCTAATGATGTCTGAACAACGAGCAAGTATGTACATCGGACTAGTCTGCATTGGCTAAGTCCATACATCGTCCAGTGCATTGCATGCATCATTCATGAAGTCTGTACATCGAGCTGAAGGCTGGCTAAGTCTATACATCGTCTGTCTTCTTAGAGTCTCATGCATAACATGAAGTCTGTACATCGCACAGCATTCAAGTCTGCACATTGTGCATCATGTTAGTTGAAGTCTGTACATCGTGCATCTAGTGTTTCAAAGTCTATGCATTGTTGCACGTGTGTCTGTCTATGTCTACACAGTGCTCCTTCATGCATTGAAGTCTGCACATTGCTGCATGCTCATCAAGTCCATACACTGGCAAGTCTTTACATTGTCTTAGTCTATACATTGGCTGCTGAATGTTCTTCAAAGTCTGCACATTGCATTACACTTCAGCAAGTCTGTACAGCGGTTGCCTTCATATAGGAAGTCTGCACATGCCTTAGCTCTGCATATACAGAGTCTATACATTGCATAGCATTGTATTCACAAAGTCTGAACATGGCATAAGCCCTACATGCATAGAGTCTGTACAGGTCATAGCACTGTATTCACATAGTCTGTACAATGCCATAGCCACGCATTCACAAAGTCTATACACTGCATTCGAGTTCACAAAGTCTATACAATGAAGTCTATACAATGCATTACACTCTACAAAGTTTGTACATGGTTTATACTTAAACTGATAATTCGAACCTCTGTTTGACAGGGACTCCTGGCTGAGATTGATGACTTGGCTCGTGATCCAAGGAGGACGAGGTGCCCAGATGGTGACACGTGGAAGCAGCCCATCCAGGATGCTGCCATGTGGATGAAATTTCCTCGGATCTGGAGAATTCTTTGGGAGGGAAATGTGGAAGCCACACGCCCTTATCCAATCTACTGCTGGTATATATATGAGTCTTCTTCTTCGGATGAAGGCTGATCGAAGTGTGGAAAAGTCTATACAGTGAGACTGAAAGTCTGAAGCAGCAGATAGCCACCGAGATCCACAGAGAAGAAAAGCAGAGAAGAAGAAAAAGAGAGAAGAGAAGATTGAGAGAGATGTGTTGAGAGTGTGAGATTGAGAGAGTTTGATTGAGAGGTTGTATCTCAGACTCTTGGTTCAGATACCAGAGCTGAGCTTTGCTCATTCCGAGCAACATTCCCAGTTGGGTTTTCTTATTTTCGTTTGCTTCTGTCTTTTGTTTCTGAAATTGTTTCTTCAAGCTGTAAGTCAGCTGTTAGCAGAGGTGCTGCCTCTGGTCAGGTAAGCTGTAAACCCCAGCAGCTGCAGTGGAGGTTTCCACTGGACAGGTGAAGCTGTAATCGTCAGCAAGCGAGACTTGTCTCGGACAGCAAGATGTGTTGCTTAGCGGTTTGTAGGCCAAGCTGTATTGCCCAGCGGACGAAAGCTGTACTACGCAGCAGTAAGCCATACTCGGTTGAGTGTGGGGTGGACGTAGGTCTCCTGACCGAACCACCTAAAAATCTTGTGTGCCTTGTGTTTGCTTGTTTGTCTATGAACTGTGTGCGATTGGATTTCCTATTCATCTTCACAGTTTGATTCGCCTCTGTTCAAATCTAGTACTCGAGATAGTGATTCAATAGATTTGCCTATATTCCGCTTTAGAGCCTTATACTAGTTTTAAATTAGGCAGTAGATCTATTCACCCCCCTCTAGATCCACACTTCGTGGAGATAGACTGCGTCCATCTAACATAACAGTTTGTATCAGAGCCATACTCTTCTACAGGGACTCATCGCCCGAAGAGGAAAGGCCAAGATGGATGCTCGAGGGATGATAGCTGAAGGACACTCAACCACAAAGCCCCCATTCTTCGATGGATCTAACTATGCATACTGGAAGAATCATATGCAAGTATTTTTGAGGGATAAGGATTACGAGATCTGGAAGGTAGTCAGCAAGGGACCTTATGAGCTGTCCCCTAATGAGGAAGTCTGGACCAAGGAGGAGATCAGGAGGTCTACACTAAATTGGAGTGCAATAAACGCCATTTAATGCTCTCTGCACCCTACAGAATTCTCCCGCGTATCAGCCTGCAGTTCAGCTAAGGAGATGTGGGATGCACTGGAAGTCATTCATGAAGGGACTTCTCAAGTTAGAGAGACGAAGGCCAATTTCCTTGTGTCCGAATATGAAGCCTTCAAGATGAAGCCCAACGAGACCATCAAGGAGATGTATGCTCGATTGACAACCATTACTAATGGTCTTAGAGGTCTTGGGAAGGCTCAGACAGAATATGATGTAGTGAGGAAGATATTGCGCTCCCTGACTCATGCTTGGCATACTAAAGCTACAGTGATGGAGGAGTCAAGGGATTTGCGAAATACGAGGGCTGATGAGCTAATTGGCTCGCTGATGGCATATGAGATTAATATGCCAAGGATAGAAGAAGCTGAGAGGAAGAAGAAGCCAATCGCTCTGAAAGCTGGTGCCAGCAAATCCAGCAAGTCCAGTAGATCAAGCTCTAGCAGTTCATCATCCGAGGAGAGCCTGAATGAAGAAGATATAACTCATACTGAGATGGCAATGATGACCAGAGAGTTCAGGCGGTTCCTCAGGAAAGGAGCAGGACGATTCAGCCAAAAGAAGTACAGTGGCGGCCGAAGGGATAAAAGGTATAAACATTACCCTGCAAAGAAAATTGAATCTAATACTTGTTATCAATGCAGGAAGGCAGGCCATATGAAAGCTGACTGTCTAGAGAATCAGAAATACAAGGACAAGTGAAAGAAGAAGAACACGAAAGGGAGAGCTATGGTTAGCACCTGGAGTGATGAAGATGAAGGCTCCCTGAGCAATACTTCTGACAGTGAAGCCGAATCTGAGAAGCCCATTTGTCTTATGGCAACAAGCTCTGAAGACAGAGAGGAGGACTCAGATGAGGTAATCACTAGATTCGAAAATTTCACTATTGCTAATTGGGTAGATGCCTACCATGACATAGCTGATAGAGCTGATGATATTAGAAAGGAAAACATGCATCTAAGAAGAAAGATTAACTCCATGCAAAATGATACAACTCTAACTGATAAAATTGCATGTCTCGAATCTAAGAATGAAAAATTGAAACTCACATGTTCTGAATTAGAAGAAATCAAGAATGAGTCAAAAGCCTCTAAAGAAGAAAATGAGAGGTTAGAAAAAGAAACTGATGAACTGAAATTGAAAATTTAGAAATGTGAGAGTGAGATAAAGATAGTGAATGAAAAATATCAAGCTGTCCTAAGTGTGAATTCAGAACTTAAGAAATCCATTGAAGATATTCAAAAGGATAATGAGGACAAGCTTAAGACTATTGAGAAAATGACCCAAGGTACAGATAACCTAAATGCTTTGTTAGGGTCAAAGGTCAACTTTAGAAAAGAGGGTCTTGGATTTAATTCTAGTGCAACAAAAACCTTTGGAATGAAAACTATCTCATTTGTTGCACAAAAAGAGAAAGGACCTCTAATTAACATGAATTCAAACATTTCAATGAACAAAGCTGCTAATCAGAAAAAGCCCAGTGCTGAGGAGAAGGGCAAACAAAAATTGAATGAGACTAGTAGAGCTAGTACATCCAAACAAAATCCCAAAGCTCAGTCTCAGGTTAGGGGTCAACCTACACAGTCTTATAAACCCCATGTTACGGTCACCAAGTCTCCACCATCATCACCACCTATGAAAAAGACCCAATGCACACCTATGAACAGGTCAGCAGGGTCCAAGGTGCAGGGGAGACAGAATACTTTTAGAGCTCAACCCAAACATTTCTACCAACCTAGAGCCCAGTCCCACTTCATTACACAGTCAACCTATCCAAATAGGTCAGGATGGACTAGGACTCAAGGAAGGTTTACAGGTCATGGACATCAGGCTACACAGTCCTATAAACCTTACACTAGGAATTGGGTTAATGGGTATGGCTCTTGGACACCTAGGAACCAGTATTTCCACAGCCAGCCCAATGATCACTATGGCCAAACTTTCATGAATACACCCCGGCCAAGGCACTGGCAAAGAAATAATCAATCTGTAAATAATCATGCTAGTGTCAACAAGAAAAAGCAAAACAAAAAGAAATCTGGAAAATCCACTGAACAGAACTTTTTTAAATAAATGTGGATTCCGAAAAGTCTGCTTTCTTGCTTTGCTTCTATTTCATTTGCTCTGGAGCCCAATCAGTCTTGGGTTCCAAACCTCTCTACCTGATTGTGTGTGCAGGTATGCCTGGCAGCCAAGAACAACTTGTGGTACTTGGATAGTGGCTGCTCCAGGCATATGACAGGGGATAAGACCAAGTTCTGCATGCTGACAGAGAAACAAGGAGGCCTTGTCACCTTTGGTAGCAACACAAAGGGTAAGATTGTTGGAACAGGTAAGGTAGGTAAGTGTACTACTTGTTGCATTGAGGATGTCATGCTGGTTGAAGGATTAGCTTATAACTTACTTAGCATCAGCCAGCTATGTGATAAAGGATGCAAAGTGCTTTTCGACTCTCAATGTTGCAAAGTTTTTGAACCTGATTCTGAAACTGTTCAATTTTCTGGTAAGAGGATAAATAACACTTACATGATAGATCTAGATGATATTCAACATTCTAACCTATGCCTTACTGCTAGTAGAGAAGACTTAGCATTTTAATGGCATCGTAGGTTAGGTCATGCTAGTTACACTGTTTTGCATAAACTAAATAAGCATAGCATGGTTAGAGGACTTCATGAAGTTTCCTTTAAGAAAGAAAATAAAATCTATGATGCATGCACTCAATCAAAGTTAACTAGAAAGTCATTTAAATCTAGAACAGAAAATCTGTCTTCTAAACCCTATGAGTAGATACACATAGACCTTTTTGGGCCAACCAGGTCTGTCAGCTTATCAGGGAGGAAGTATGGGTTTGTCATGGTAGATGACTTCTCTAGGTATACTTGGGTATATTTCTTATCACATAAAAGTGATGCATTCTCAGAATTTTAGGTGATCTGTCTTAAGAAAAACCAATAAATTTGAAATATTTTGACTGATCATGGAGGTGAGTTTGAAAACTCACAGTTTGATGAATTCTGCAGGTCAAATGGAATTAACCATAGGTTCTCCTCACCAAGGACACCTGAGCAGAATGGAGTTGTGGAGAGAAGGAACAGAACCCTAGTGGAGATGGGTCGTACACTCTTGGTTGAAGGTGGTCTACCAAGGAAGTTCTGGGCTGAAGCAGTAAATACTGCCTGTTATGTAATTAATAGAGTCATGGTAAGACCTTCTACCCAGAAAACACCCTATGAGATCTTAAATGGTAAGAAACCTTCTATTGCTCATTTCAAGGTTTTTGGTTGTAAATGTTTCATTCATATAAATGATAAAAGAGACCTTGATAAATTTGAACCTAAAGGTGAACCAGGAATTTTTCTTGATTATTCTGAAAACACCCGTGCATATAGAGTGTACAATATGAATTCAAAACTGTTGAAGAATCTCCACACATAGTTTTTGATGAATCCTTACTAAAGACTAATGTTGGTCAATGCAGGAATGAAGACAATGGTGATATTTTGAAGGAAGGAAATCCTGCAGACAAATCCGAGGATGAGGAAGGAAATGAAGAGCTTAATGAAGAAGAGCCTACAGTTCAGGGGGAGGTAAATGAAACTCATGGTGATGAAATTGTCAACATTAGATATCTAAAAGGTCATCCTGTAGATAATGTAATTGGCAATCTGCATGACCCCCCTAGGACTAGAGGTCACTTAAGAATTCAAAATGAATTGAATGCATATGCGTTTGTTTCAAATGTAGAACCCAAGTCCATTGACTGTGCTCTCAAAGATGTGCATTAGATTAATGCCATGCATGAGGAACTCAATCAATTTGATAGGAATAAGGTGTGGCATTTGGTTCCACCTTCCGATCATGAAACAGTCAGAGGGACTAAATGGGTGTTCAGAAATAAAACTGATGAATCAGGGAATGTCATTAAAAATAAGGCCAGACTTGTAGCTCAGGGGTATAATCAGGAATTTGGAATAGACTTTGAAGAGTCTTTTGCCCCTGTAGCCAGGTTAGAAGCAATCAGAATATTATTGGCTTATGCATGTTCCCTAGGAATAAATCTTCAGCAGATGGATGTAAAATCTGCATTTCTGAATGGGAAAATCAGTGAGAATGTCTATGTGAGATAGCCTCCTGGATTTGAATGCTTAGATTTCCCTAATCATGTCTATAAACTCAAAAAGGCTCTGTATGGTTTAAAGCAAGCTCCTAGAGCGTGGTATGACAGGTTGAGCAAATTCCTCACTGAAAAGAACTTCACAAGAGGTGTAGTTGATCAAACATTGTTCACCAAGGTGAGTCATTCAGATATTCTCATCATTCAAATTTATGTGGATGACATTGTGTTTGGGTCAACTAACCCCAAATTGTGTGAGGAATTCTCTCAAATTATGACTAATGAGTTTGAAATGAGCTCAATGGGTGAGCTCAAACTATTTCTTGGACTGCAGGTTACACAATTAAAGGATGGTACCTTCATCTCTCAGTCCAAGTACATAAGGGATCTATTGAAGAAGTACAAAATGGACAACCTCAAGGAAATAGCTGCTCCAATGGGTACCTCAACCAATTTGGATGAAGATCCTCAAGATAAACCAGTGAACCAAAGGCTATATAGAGGTATGATCGGATCCCTTCTATATCTTACAACATCTAGGCCTGACATTCAATTTTCAGTGTGTTTATGCTCTAGATTTCAGGCTAGTCCCAAAGAATCACATCTTAAGATAGTGAAAACGATTTTTAGGTATTTACTAGGCACCCAAGAGCTAGGTCTTTGGTATCCTGCGAAGTGTGAGTTAGAACTTCTATCTTACACTGATGTAGATTATGCTGGGTGTCGAGTAGAGAGAAAAAGCACTAGTGGATATTGTCAATTCCTAGGTGGCTGTCTAGTATCTTGGGCATCTAAGAAGCAACACACTGTAGCTTTGTCTACAACTGAAGCTGAATATGTTGCAGCTGGTAATTGTGCTGCCTAAGTACTATGGATCAAGCACCAACTGGATGATTATCAGATAAAATTGAGATGTATTCCAATGTTATGTGATAATACTAGTGCTATATGCCTTGCTAAAAATCATGTTCATCATTCTAGGACTAAGCATATAGAGATAAAACACCATTTTCTTAGAGATGTTGTAAATAAAAAGAAAATTGAAATGAACTTCATTGAAACTGAAAAATAAGTTGCTGATATCTTTACTAAGCCTCTTGGGAATGAAAGGTTTAAATTTCTTAGAAGAGAACTTGGCTTGTGTAAATTTCAACATAATGAATAAATTTTCTGATGGCTTGAATAAAATATGTGAATGTTGAATGTAGCAACAGACTCATGATCATGCATGTCACTCATATTTTTTTACACTCATGATCATCACTGCATATCATTTAGTCATGAATGTGTCTAAAACCACATGCATATCATTCATAATTTTTTATGACATAGTTTTCATTGCATATCATTCATCCATGACCTATGTCGAAGCTCTCTCTCATTTAATTCTTGCCATTTATTTGCAAAACTGCATGCATATAGACAGGGGGAGTCTTGTCAGAAATTCAGGGTTAACTGTGGCGTTGACGCAGTGAACTAGATCTGTGAATGCCTCTGCTCCTTATTCTGATGAGTTGACACTGCAATAGCGTGGAGTCGACACACTGATATTATCTCAGTGTTTTATATTGTTGCCTCTTCAACTGATGCGTGGACGCCTTGAACTCCCAGCGTCGACCCTGTTCATTCATCCTTTGACTCTGAATGATGGTATCCTTTGTCTGACAATATGGCAACCTGTTAGTCAGTTCTGATTCCTAAGCAATAGAAAATAGACTTCTTCTCTTATAAGAATTTTAATTGCTTATAGACTGACTTAATGGTTTGAATTTTATAATTTTTGGAGTTTAAAGATTGCAATCAGTACATAAGAAAGCTAAAAATTGATAAAGCTCTCAACCCTTATCTTATTTCATGTCAGACAAAGCTAATCATATCTGAAATCTGAAAACTCATCTGAAATCATGTTAGAGAAGCTAAGTATGTGTATTGTCCTTATCAAATCATTCTGACACATATAAAGGACAGCTAGGAAAGATATTGAAAAACATTGAAAATCCTTGAAAAATAATGTTGGCAGAGCAATGACTGATAAATCATTGAGAAACTAAGTGATCCATCAAAGAAATGGACAATACTTAAGTCATGAGGTGTATTAGTTAACTCTGCATAAAATGATCAAAACAGTAAGGTGGTTTCACTGAGTACCTGGGGGTAACTGGTGTCTGATAAACGTGTACCCTCACACAAAAAGGTGTAAATTAGTTCTATTGAATTTGATCATGGCAGAATGGTCCATCATGTTGAGTATCTAGGGGTATTGGCGTCTGATAAATATATACCCTTACGTAAAAAGACAAATGGCACCTGAATGCCCTCAATGAACTAATATTGAAAATGCTGTTCCTTCAAAAGAAATTTCATGGATGTCAACTTGTTTAATTTCAATACATGACCTGGTAACTCTTAACATTTTTTTTGAGTCTATGAAAGTAAGAGATTTTGAAACTGAATCTCTCATGCAAATGTGATTCTGGTTTATTGTTTTATCATGCACAGAAAACTTATCCATTGATTGTAGTGCATGAACTCAAAATTTTATAGTCTTTAAACCAGAATTCTATCTGAAAGTAGTTTCTAAATTTATATGACTGAAGACTCTGTGCTTTAGAATGCTTATTCCTGAACTACTTGTTCAGAATGCCAGTCAGATGATCTCTCTTGTTCCTTCCATTGTAATCACTTTCCCTCCTCTTTGTTGATGGCAAAGGGGGAGAATATTGTCTGTTTGATGAATTCTGAATTCATTCCAGGGGGAGTGTATGAATCATGTTATGGCAAAGGGGGAGATCTTGTGAGCAGGGAGTTAGTCTTTATTTCGTAGCATGCATTCATAGCATCTGCATGACAATCTGAATAACAAATCAAGTCTTTCATCAAAAATTCATCTGAATGATAGGTTGTTGCTCTTTTACATGATAGGGGGTTGCCATCATCAAAAAGGGGGAGATTGTTGTGACTCCTTTGTGTTGATGATGTTGACAATTGCTGTATTTCATTGACAACACCTTGTTATGATTGATTGGCAACTGTTTATGTTTTGATGAATTTGTTTTATCAGATTGTCTGTGTGTTCTATGCATTTTCACAAGTCTACACACTGCACACACACACAAGTCTTCACACTCAGCATAGTCTATACATCGTGTTGTGTTTGTGTTGTGTTTGTGCATCGTTGAGAACGTAAGTCTATACATCCATGCATCATCACTCTCAGCACATAGTCTGGACAGAAGTGGGTCGACCCCCTTCTTAGATGGGTCGACTCACCCAGAACACAAGTCTATACACTGTCCGTCTTATTTAGTGTCTCATGCAACGTCAGCTCAGTAAGTCTATACATTGCATTGGCTAAGTCTATACACTGTCTGTCTCACTTAGCGTCTTATGCATTGGGCAAAGTCCATACACTACACTGTAGCTTGCTCGAGGTGAAGTCTGTACATCCATCAGTGAACTTCCAAGTCTATACATTGGTGAAGTTTGTACATTCACCAGTTGAACCTTCAAAGTCTGTACATTCACCAGATGAACTTCGAAGTCTATACATTGGGATCTTTACCTACGTTCAGTCTTACAAGTCTGTACATTGGGCTTTCAGATAAAGTCTATACATCCCAGAACTGTGCAAGTTTGTACATTGCTGCTTTGCCAAAGTCTTTACATTGTGAACCTTCTAGTCTGTACAGACTTTACTTCGCTCAAGTCTGTACATCGTCCAGTTGTCTTTGGCAAGTCTACACATCGTGAAGTCTATACATTCAACTGCTTTGCTTTGCTCAAGTCTATACAGTCTTTCTCTTGGCAAGTCTGTACATCGCTCATGATGTCTGAACAATGAGCAAGTATGTACATCGGACTAGTCTGCATCGGCTAAGTCCATACATCGTCCAGTGCATTGCATGCATCATTCATGAAGTCTGTACATCGAGCTGAAGGCTGGCTAAGTCTATACATCGTCTGTCTTCTTAGAGTCTCATGCATAACATGAAGTCTGTACATCGCACAGCATTCAAGTCTGCACATTGTGCATCATGTTAGTTGAAGTCTGTACATCGTGCATCTAGTGTTTCAAAGTCTATGCATTGTTGCACGTGTGTCTGTCTATGTCTACACAGTGCTCCTTCATGCATTGAAGTCTGCACATTGCTGCATGCTCATCAAGTCCATACACTGGCAAGTCTTTACATTGTCTTAGTCTATACATTGGCTGCTGAATGTTCTTCAAAGTCTGCACATTGCATTACACTTCAGCAAGTCTGTACAGCGGTTGCCTTCATATAGGAAGTCTGCACATGCCTTAGCTCTGCATATACAGAGTCTATACATTGCATAGCATTGTATTCACAAAGTCTGAACATGGCATAAGCCCTGCATGCGTAGAGTCTGTACAGGCCATAGCACTGTATTCACATAGTCTGTACAATGCCATAGCCACGCATTCACAAAGTCTATACACTGCATTCGAGTTCACAAAGTCTATACAATGAAGTCTATACAATGCATTACACTCTACAAAGTTTGTACATGGTTTATACTTAAACTGATAATTCGAACCTCTGTTTGACAGGGACTCCTGGCTGAGATTGATGACTTGGCTCGTGATCCAAGGAGGACGAGGTGCCCAGATGGTGACACGTGGAAGCAGCCCATCCAGGATGCTGCCATGCGTATGAAATTTCCTCAGATCTAGAGAATTCTTTGGGCAGGAAATGTGGAATCCACACGCCCTTATCCAATCTGCTGCTGGTATATATATGAGTCTTCTTCTTTGGATGAAGGCTGATCGAAGTGTGGAAAAGTCTATACAGTGAGACTGAAAGTCTGAAGCAGCAGATAGCCACCGAGATCCATAGAGAAGAAAAGCAGAGAAGAAGAAAAAGAGAGAAGAGAAGATTGAGAGAGATGTGTTGAGAGAGTGAGATTGAGAGAGTTTGATTGAGAGGTTGTATCTCAGACTCTTGGTTCAGATTCCAGAGCTGAGCTTTGCTCATTCCGAGCTACATTCCCAGTTGGGTTTTCTTATTTTCGTTTGCTTCTATCTTTTGTTTCCGAAATTGTTTCTTCAAGCTGTGAGTCAGCTGTTAGCAGAGGTGCTGTCTCTGGTCAGGTAAGCTGTAAACCCCAGCAGTTGTAGTGGAGGTTTCCACTGGACAGGTGAAGCTATAATCCTCAGCAGGCGAGACTTGTCTCGGACAGCATGCTGTGTTGCTCAACGGTTTGTAGGCCAAGTTGTATTGCCCAGCGGACGCAAGCTGTACTGCGCAGCAGTAAGCCATACTCGGTTGAGTGTGGGGTGGACGTAGGTCTCCTGACCGAACCACCTAAAAATCTTGTGTGCCTTGTGTTTGCTTGTTTGTCTATGAACTGTGTGCGATTGGATTTCCTATTCATCTTCACAGTTTCATTCGCCTTTGTTCAAATCTAGTACTCGAGATAGTGATTCAGTAGATTTGCCTATATTCCGCTTTAGAGCCTTATACTGGTTTTAAATTAGGCAGTAGATCTATTCACCCCCCTCTAGATCCACACTTCGTGGAGATAGACTGCGTCCATCTAACATAACAGTTCATTCAGCCAGATAGGTTGGGGGGAGGATTTAAATGTTTTATTATCTTGTTCGTTAGTTCAGTAAGAGGGTTTAATTGTTTCATCCAGAAGTTTATTATATAAGGGGGGTTCTGGAACACAGAAGAACTGTATCATGAAAAGTTCACGTTGGTTCAAACGCACATGACCTCTTATCCTCAGAGAGTTCTTTTCGATCATATGTTCATCTGCCTGTGTGATTATTCATCGTTCTTATTGATTGCACCCCCGGTGAAAATTGGGCAGCATCTCCCCCGGACTGAGGTTTGCCAGGGGACATGGGGGATCATCAAACGGAATATTCCGGGAGGACCCTCAAAGTTCGGAGTAGCCCGACGGTTGTCCGATGACCCACAGGTGAGCGCGGAAGCCCGAGGACTAGTCTTCAAGGGGTTCTAACAACTCACGGGCCGTAGCTTCGTAAGAGCTCCGAAGGAACGGATGTTCGCCATGAAGGCTATAGGTGTTCACCCTTCAAACGGGTTCCTTCAAAGACCATGCCACGGAGAGGTAGGCTTCGAAGGGCCCTGGATGATTAGAAGATAGAAAGAGGGTAGTGTTGGCACTCAAAATATACTCGACGGTGATCAAGCCTCAGAGAGAAATGATGCGGCCCACTAAAGCAGGGAAGCTGAAGGAGACCAACACATTGAAGCCTTCTCAAGCTGCCAGAGCCTTAGGTCACCTATTATAAATGCCGGGGACTTCACCTGACGAGGATCGAGAAGAATACACCACAAGTGGGCATTATCCGTCATCCAATCAAGGACGAGTGCGCCCTCGTCGTCTGACCAAGGACGAGAACATATCCGTCGCCCAATGAAGGATGAGGATGTACCCGTCGTCCAATCAAGGACGAGCATGCCCTCTTCATCCAACCAAGGACGAGAACACATCCATCGTCCGACCAAGGACGAGCGTGTATCTGTTGTCCGACCAAGGACATAGGTATATTTGGCGGTACGCCGCCTGAATGAAAGATCCTCTCCAGGTGAGAGAATGCCCTCGGCCCCTCAAAACAAAGGACCGAAGGCTCTGTCAGCAGAAGACCCCGACTACCCGGCACGGGTACGACTTCTCAGCATATTGGGCCCATCAGCGGCCAGATGATCGCCCAGTCGAGGCGGAAACACCCCGGGCAGCATACCACTACCCGTGGAAGCTACCAATGCAAGTCGAGGCCAGCCGGCAGCACGAACTGTTGTGCCGAGAGCCGTGTCAGCGGAAGACCCGCGTGTCCGAGCTGAAGGTGCACGAGTTCCAGAAGCAGCCATTTGGCATCCCGGAAGCTTCGTCTATATCTCCCCCTATGCTCCGGCGAGACTACGGAGAAAGGAAGGATCACAGTGACCCTCGAGGTCAGTCCGGGGCCCGCTGTCGGGCCCGTATCAAGCTAACGTGATGAAGCGGCTTGAATCCGGCGCGCTTCTCCTTAACCGGCGTGCCCCTCTTAAACCGGCGCGCCCTCTTGGCCTTTCGCATCCTACTAAACCGGCGCACCCTGCTCAGCTCGAACCCGGCGCGCATAGAAGACCTTAAACCGGCACGCTAAATCCCATGCCGGATTAAGCTTGCTCGAAGGATCACCTATATAAGAGGCCGTATGTTCGAGAAGAAAGAAGGGAAAAAAAGAGAGCATATACAAGAACAGAAGAAGAAAAAGAGACAGAGAGGGAAGCTTGGAGAGGAAGAAGGGGAGCGGAGAGCCCGTTGATTCCGATACTCTGTTTCTCTGCTGCGAAGCTCCAAGGTGGGTTGGCGGAAGTCATCGTGTCTTCTTCTACTATTTTCCTTTCCCTCTTCTGCTAGAATAGCTCCACGGAGCAATGTAATGAAAGGGCGATGATATGAGCCCGGGGGTTCCTCGAGCCTCCCCCTTCTGTCTTCTCTCTATTTTCCCCCTTCTCTCCAGGATGGGATCAGCTCTGTGCGACAACGCCGAGCCGCAGTGATGTCGAATGTGTTTGTAATATTTTTCACTATGTGATTGAATGAATGAATAGGCATGTATTCGCTACTGTCGTTCTTATTAGATTGTAGTCTATCTCCTCTATCCTCTCTGTGTTATTCGTTTTGGTTCTTCTACGGCCGAATTCGCCTCGTTGATTCTCGAGGCAACATTAATGAAGAGGTGTGATCTCGCGCTGGTCCTGAGCTGGGAAGATGATCACCGAATAGTGAACTGCAAGGAAGGGAACGGATCAGGGGGCCCAAGGATGGTTCCCTGGGGTAAACCCTCCGATGCCTAAGTCAGTAGAGCAATGGTGGAAGCTATGAAGGGAAAAGGAAAGAGAGGCACGAGATCCCTCTACACCAGGGTGGTGAAGTGGTTCCTGCTGAGGGAGTTTTACCCGTGTGTTGGCCTTACCTTTCGCTGGAGGGAATTCTCGGTTTAAATAGTGCGCCAGCCTCATGAGTCCCATAAGCTGAGGAGTTTTAGGCGGGAGTTACGTCCTCAACGTGGGCTCTTTATGTCCTTATCGTGGGACCTTTATAACCTTGAGGAGTTATGAGTCCCTTATCTTTGGTGAACTCCTGCTCATAAAGGGTTCACAACGGCAGCATGGATAAGCAATCGTCGGTCGACCCGAACTTGAAGAGCGCTAACCCTGTTTGGGCGATGGGCGTAGCTCGGGTGAGACACGATCAGAGTGGGCGCTGGGGCGCCAGCCCTTGTCCCGGCGAGGGGGATGAGTCGGGCTTTGGGTCTTCCTCCGATCCGACCGACGCTCGGGCCTTCTGAGCCTGATGGCCGTCGAGGAAGGGCTTGATCCCGAGTGATCTTATTAGGCTTTAGGTGGCCCCGATGGAGCTGTCACCTAGATGAGCTGGGCCTCGTTTGGTCTTGATAGACCTAGTTCGGCCGCTCTTAGATGGGCTACAGAAATTGTAAGACCCCAGAATTTTTATAAATTATTTTTGGTATATTTAATTATTTTCTGGGAATTTTAAAGACCCAAAATGCATTAATAAATAAATGTTGAATTTATAAGTCATTATAAGGCCCAATTGTGTTAAATAATTAACCTAGCCTATTTAAATAAAATCCAAAAGGGTTAAGGACCAAGCCCATTAAGTTTGGCCCATATTCTAGAAGGTTATTTTGCCTATTTACGTATTTTAAGGATAAATACTATTTTTATGGATAATAATATGGATAATTAACAAAAAAGTATGATTTATGTTGAATTCTGTGCACGTTGGATGTAGCGGTCTATCGTGCGACCGCCACAGCCACGTAACGCACCTAGACTGATGCGTTACACCCTGTCAGTTCCGTGAGAGGAAGAACAAGCAAAAGGATTAGATTTTTACTAGCTTATCTCTTAGGGATCGAGATGGAAAGACTAATAGAGGTGTTAAAGACTCTTAGAAGTTGATCTAAGCTTTAACAAGGACTCTAGAATCGATCTAATTCTCAAACCCTAGCCAAAACCCTATAAATAGGACCTAGTTCTGACCAGAGCGACCCTTACTTTTGGCTCGTGAAGAATCAAGGTAAGGAGTCATAATTTTGGGTAAGTTCTTTAGAAGCTTTTGTTTAGTATACTTTAGACTAATAGTTCTTCAAATTTCGTGCTAGGAGATCAACCAACCAAGGAGATAGAAGCTTCTAAAGTCGTTGATTTAGTCATAGCAGCCTAGAATTCAGAAGCAAAAGACCACTGAAGATCAGGGAATTAGGACGCCTAAACGAGGTAATTAGAGTTCAGTCCTTTAGAACTTTTTGTTCCCCTTAGTATCATCTTCCTAACCCTCAAAATTTCACATCTTTAGGACAAGAGGTTGGAGAGATAGAGCAGCAAAAAGTTGATGGAAAATCGCTGGAAAAGGAGAGCTAGGGCTCGAATTTCAAACTCAAATTAGAAGCTTAAAGCCTAGTTAAGAGGTAGGTCATCTCATGATTGGCAGAAACATCTTGTTAGGGATAAAAGCCCTCTGGTTTTGATTGATTTGATACATCATAGATCATGAATTTCACGTTTTAGTAGGTCATGCATACATGAATACCCTTAACCCTAACTAAGTTGAAAATGAACTCTCTTGTCAAATCCACTGAAAGTTTATGCATACTAGTAGCTTAGCCTTCATTCTATCATGTGGAAGTTTATATATGATTTCCAGATATGATGTAAGTTGAGACCTTAGATTGTTATATCTTTTCTGCCAGCAGACGATCTGATGCATCAAGGTAAGACCGTCACAATAATATAACGGCCTTACGATAAGCCGTCACACCTTCTTTGGTGTTTGAAGTTCTCTGTTGTCTCTGACGCACCATCGATGGAGCATTACATTACTGTAACGGCCTCACAATAAACCGTCATAGTCACTGTGACGCACCCATTCTAGACCGTCAGGGTAACTATAGACAGAATGGGAAACTAGTTAATTTAACTTATAAATAAGACTAGTTATATAAATTTTGACCCGATTTCATGTCTTTAAGATTTTTATCGATTCATGATAGAAATTGCATAATTTAGGTATCTTAAGTTACTTTAAGTTATTTTAATTTCATGTGCCAAAATTCTATAGTTTTGTATCTAAATCATGATTTTTCAAAGATGTATTGACAGAGTTTATAATGATTTCCTATTGTTACACATCCTCTCTATCAATAGAGTCATTTCTTTAAGTACATGGCGCACATTCCGGTATGTTATCCATTAGTTTACACTTTGCACTATAGGAACATTATTCTTGGACATGAGGACCTCTCTATTAGATATTCCTTCCAATGGACTAGAAAATCTTGTTTCAAGGCCTCCGTAATTCTTCGCGAGCCTGGGATTCCCACTAGGACGCCGAGTTGGTTGTACCATTAAAGCCCAATGATTAGATTACACTATCGATGTTTCTGGTTATCAATAGTGTAACGGATCTATATTGGACTGTTAGGCACATGTAACGGCCCAATATACGACCGTCACATTCAACTGAGTCCGATTTTCTTGGTTCTGGATTGACCATTGTAACGGCCCAATATTGGAGCATCACATCATGTAATGGCCCAGTACAAGACCGTCACACTGCTTGAGTATTTTAACCCAAGGTTTGACCCAAGGGTTGATATTCCAAGGTTTCTAGATGGACTATTGATGATCTAGAACTTATCATATTGATCAAGAAACCTAATATAATGAATGAAAAATAAAGAATGTACCGTTATGCTGCCGATTTATTTCCATGAGCATAACATAGTATAAGTCATTCTTAATTTATCATGATTCTTATTAAAGCATTCATTCATTGAATTATTGTTATCAAGAGCTTGTTGGAATTGTACATTCTTGGCTATACTTTATTATTACATGCATGGAAAAAGCTTGATTTATACTTGAAGATGCGATCGAGCACTGATTGTGTTTAAGGGCTCTATGCTAGTCCCCTCGGCTGATTGTCGGAAACATACTATTATAAACCATGGGGTATGATGCTACTGGCATCGCATTGCGCTGGGAGTACTTTCTCTACAAATAAGTGAAAATCCACAATACGATACAGCATGATTGATACTTGTACATGACTTTCTTGATATTCCACAGAAATTCACGAAGGACTTGCTCATAAGTAAAAGATACTGGAGTGATGATTATGTGGCATTGCTAGTACATTCTCATTACATTCTTGTTCATGAAAGGCCATATCATGTTCTTATAATATTTTTGCTAGTTCATACTTGCTCTCATTCTATCTTATATACTCTGGTTTAATCGCGTGATTGATCGCATTCGCATGATTTTACCTTATTTCTTTAGAGCTAGAATGCTAATTACTTTAATGATGCCTTCATGTTGATGCGAAAATACCTACTGGGCATGTGTGCTCATTACCTATTTCCAATCTTTTTCAGAAAATGAAAGTGGTTCGAATTCGGATTCGGGTTATACAAGTAGCGGGTCCGAGAGTGAATGAAAGTGTTGTCAAGATGAGAGTGAAGACTTAGGAAAGTCTATATTGTTTAGATTGAGTCTATGTAATTTTCCTATTTATTGAGTCTGATAGATTGAAAGAAGTTGAAAGTTATTGTATTTGAATATTGATTATCAATGAAATAAGTTGGAGTTTTGATTAAATTATTGTGCGATTGCATTCTTATGTGTGATTGCCTCGCGCTCTGATCATTCTTGCTTGCAAGAGGCTTACCATGATGGTTGTTCGCATTCCTCGAGCGAGTCTTCCGCTGTAATAAAGGCTCGGGGCGTGACAGAAATCCCCCTCTCCAATTAATAATTGCCCCCTCCCCGGGGTTCTCTCTGCCATATAAATAACGTTGAATGAGCCGATCTGCCCAGATGTCCTCTCCCGGTCGGAGGGATGCATATCAGTGCATTACCCTTCGTCCCCGGAGGTGGCCCTCGACATTCCCTGTTGTGGTTCAGGGCTAGGAGAATGGGTATCTCAGTAGCTACTGTCGTGTATCCGTGTGTATTGCAGATGCTGTCAAGCTATTCGATCGTTTGCCCCCTCCATGATCTCAGTCTACTGGCTGACCTTCTGGCCTTAAGTCTAGCCTACTGGCTCCCCTTTTAGCCTGTCCCTTCGATGCATATGTGTGTATACGGTCATCTGCTGTCCGTTCCCCAATCGAATGTATTTCGACTATAGTGCTCTTTAGTGATTCATCATCTCGAATAACTCACTGCCCGGGGAGGGGAACATCCCCCATCATCCTCAGTTACTGGAGAGACATGGGATCATATCTCTTAGTGATATGAAACCTGTGACTCATCCAGTGAACATTAATAGGGCTTTAGCCCGACATCAAATCCACCTCCTCTTGGGAGTGGTGGTGGCTGTGGGAAGATAACCTCTCGTAGGCTGGCCCTCGAGGTGTCTTCTCATCTCAGTCGTCCCTTTACGATTTCAGACTCATGAAGATGGATGCCCCTAGCAGGCTAGCCCTCAGGGTCTTTTCCCTCTAACGAAGTCCGCCGGTCACTGTTTGGCACTCTCGGCCTTAAAGAGCGTACCCCAATCTTGTAGGACTATCTCCACTTCACCCCTGCAACCCTCCAATCATAGGGAGGTGCTGCCTGTGAGCGACGTCACGCGGTTCGGGGTGCGAAGAGGACGCGGAGCGCGTGGGCTCTTTCTTTTTGTTTGCTGCAACACAGATATAAGAGAAGAGAGAAGGGGCCACCACGGGAGATTGCTCCGGCGGGGCGAGCGGGACAAATATAATATAGCAAGATATGGGGGTTAAACGGCCATAGCGGGAAGTGACTCACCGCGGCCTCGGGGGGGCGGAAATAGTACAGAAATTAAATAGCAAGAATTGAAACGGTCATTGGGGAAGTGACTCGCCGCGGCCTCGAGAATATGAGCCTATAAGAATATAACAGAATATAAGGAGAATGTAAAGAGCGGGAATTTAAACGGCCATTGGGGAAGTGACTCGCCGCGGCCTCGAGAACATGAATAGATAAGAATATAATATATAAGAACGGGAATTTAAACGGCCATTGGGGAAGTGACTCGCCGCGGCCTCGAGAATATGAATAGATAAGAATATAATATATAAGAACGGGAATTTAAACGGCCATTGGGGAAGTGACTCGCCGCGGCCTCGAGAATATGAGCAGAATACAACAGAATATAAAGAGAGTATAAGAACGGGAATTTAAACGGCCATTGGGGAAGTGACTCGCCGCGGCCTCGAGAACAAGATGTGATCGCCAGGGGCCGAAAGACCCCAAAATAAAGAAAGTGATCGCGCCTACCTCAAGAGCGGGAGATGGCGGGTTGCTTCTTCCTCCCCCTTCGGCCGGCCGACGGAGAGGGCTTTCCTTGGGTACCCTTGCAAAACAACGACAAACAAGTAACGAGTGGATTAGAAAGATGAAGGTGTAGTATTCAAATCCTTGCGATAAAAATAACGAAATGATGGCAAGACACACACCTGGTTGGTGTTGTCTTTTAAACCCCTCTCGGACTCGAGTAGGAGGAAAATGAGATGATGGATGCAAGAAGTATATAAGAAGAGGCGCCCTTATGAAGGGGGATAGATGATGCGAGATGATGAATGCAAAAGAACTAAGAAGAAAAGGAAAGGATTGGCTTATTGGATGTGCCGATGGTGAAATCCGGCGGAGCTCCGGCAGCGTAGGGATGGCGTGGAAGCGCGGTGGATGAAGACGACCTTCCTCTCGCGAGCGTGGGCACCCGAGAAGCCGGCAGAACCTCCACCTACAAAAGACCCCACGGGTTAGAAAATGACTCCGGTAGCCTCTGGGCTCCGGCAGCCTATCGGATCTCTTCGAAGCTCTCCCAGAACTGAGGGGGTGGGCCTCTATTTATAGGGCTCCGGAGGGTGGAGGCGTCCAGGACCCTGGACACCTCCATCAGGGCCGAACTAATATTTTATTCTATTTTTATTAATTTTTTCGGAATATTTTTGTGGAGGCGTCCAGGGCCCCGGACGCCCCTAACAGGTCCACCGAACACCACCGACGGCCGCACGCGGTTTGACACAACGCGTGTTTTGTGAGCGGCGCCTCGTGATTTTGAAATGGGCGCGTCCAGCGGGCTGGACGTCTCCATAATTTGGCTTTTTTCACACACGACAAACCGTCGTTCGGTGGGCGGCGCCCGTGAGGGAGTTGATGGAGGCGTCCAGGGGCCTGGACGCCTCCATAAATATATTATTTTTATTTTTGTTTTGTCTTTTTATGCCAAAGCTGGCATTATATATTTTTTATTTTTGTTTTTATGGAGGCGTCCAGGGGCCTGGACGCCTCCATTAATATGTCATTTTTTTTATTTTGTTTTGTCTTTTTATGCCAACTGGCATATATATATATATTTTTATATTTGTTTTTATGGAGGCGTCTAGGGGCCTGGACGCCTCCATTAATATATTGTTTTTTATTTGTGTTTTGGGTTTTGAAAAATAAAAATAAAATAAATTAAAAGAATGGGGGCATCCAGGGGCCTGGACGCCCCCATTAAGACCCACCCGGGTCCTCGGACAAGCGTTGGTGGCCGCCCGGCAGACACCCTTCTTGGTTCCGGAACCTCCTGATGCGTCTGACTGGTGTTGATGCCGTCCGAATGCCGTGACGAGACGATTCCGGATGCCGAAAAGGGCGGAAGAAGACTCAAGAAAAGGAAGCACTCGAGCGATTCAAAATGCGTAAGCCGTTGCGGGGCGTTGTATAGTAATATGAGACTTTCTCGGGAGACGTCAGGAATGGCGTGTCTACAGCTGCCCCGCCTTGGCGTCTGCTTTGCAAGGGAGCGACACGTAGTGGAATGGTATCGAAGTGGAGTGAAATGAAGTGGGAGCGGAGTGATAAGTTGATGCCAAGGTGTGATGAGACACGCTTTTGACGTACTGTTTGGAATTTTTCCTGAAGTTTCAATGAGGCGACCTTGAAGGAGGTCTTTCAAGTCTTGACGGTTGCTTGGACGGAGATCAAATAAAGGAGGGTGAAATGTGCACTCAGGCACGAAAAATAAAGGAGACCAACTTCTCGGTGTGGAAGTACCTGGGTCATAAACCTGCAGGTTTCACCTTTGGGAGCGGTTACCAGCCAATGTGGAAGTGCTGCAGCCAAGGTGGGTCAAACAAGGTAAAAAGTAGAATATCTGAGGGTCTGTCCAAACAAGGGTCTCTTTTGGAAGAGCAACGTAGGGCCGTTTCAAGGAAACTCAGTATTTCATTCGGAGTGGAATATCTCATATTTGTAGGAATTGAAGCACAACGGCTTCGCAATCGAATCACTTGAATGATCTTCCGCAATAAATCAAAGTCCTATATGAATGCATGCTGGGTTAAAATAAAAATTTAAAACAAACTAAAATAGAAAATAGCCAAGGATAATATTGTCAACTTGTTAAGAACGGGTCAGGATACCGATCCGGTGAGCCGACACTGGGCTGGGGCCCGTTTATCCGCGCACCAACTCACTGAATGGAACCGTCGTCCCCATGCTACCACAAGTTAACGGCCTATCCGTACAACCCAAATTCTTCCGGGATCATCACTGTTTTTGTTGAAGGGGAACTCAAATCCCAGATTTGTTCGGGCCGCAAGGTCCTTGACATGTTCTAGTAGCGTAGGTATCGTATACTATGATGCATGACATGGTGAGACCAACCATTGAAAGGTGGGACAGGAGACAGGACAAAGACGTCCGTTAGTAAAACCTGCACAGACTAGCAAAGGTTAGCAACATCAGAAAGTAGCAGAATCACAGCAGAATCGCACCACAGTACAAAGGAGATCCAGACAAAATCTTGACAATGACCACTGATGTGACATGTTCGTCCTGTAGCGATCTTCCCTTCCTATAAGAACTCCCCTTAGGCTAGTTCATTCAAAAGCACCAAGGTGGGTTTTGGAAGCTCAGGAGAGGAAAGAGAGGAGAATCTAGAGATTTTCAGGATGGAAGGGGAGTCTTCCCGCGTTATGAAGAGGAGCAGGCCCAGCAGCGAGATCAGGCGACTCTCCGACCTCGAGGGTCATTTGAGTGAGACGATCATGTCGCATATGGTAAGCTGATTCATTTCAAATTTCTCCACGTGAACCTTCTTCTTACTACCTTCCTTTCTTCTTCTTTCTTTTCTCTTCCAGCCATATCCACTCTTCCCAGGCCCGAGGAAGTTTTCCAAACTGCCATGACTTTCAAAGCTAACTTCCAACATCTCCATCGGCATGAGGGCCATACTCTCGAAGTGGCATCTGCAGGGGCTCCTTATTCACGCCAAACACTATGAGAAGATTCGTATGGACTGGGCGGCTATGGGCGCACTAGTGGAGATCTGGCATCCCCAGACCCACACTTTTATCTTCCCGACCTTCGAGGTGACCATCCTCCTCGAGGAGGTGGAACTTCTGCTCGGATTGAAGAAATTCAAGAGTGACGGGAAGGTGAAGGCTATGCGGATGCTGACACGGGGGACTTCTGAAAGCGTCCTTGGAAGCTTCATGCCGCCTGACGCAGCCAGAAAGGTCCGTACTCAAAAGGGGATCGATCTCCAAAAGCTTGCGGAGTGGGTCATGGACGCCCTGAGAGGGTCACCAGACGATGACTATTTGGAGGGAATCATGAAGGGGTTCACCATTTGTCTGGCGGGTGCTCTCTTGTTTCTTATACCGACAACATGGTGGAGGAAGACCAACTGAGTGCTATCTGCGGGATCTGGCGTGGAAAGAGGGTGGGACCCGCTGTCCTCGCCTACCTGTATAGTGGCCTTACTGCCTCGAGCATGGGTAAGCCTCCTTTTGGTTGCGCACTTGTCCTGAGTTGCTGGATGGATTTGCATTTCAAGTTTGATCACCGTGAGGGAATGCCAACCGCTTCGAAGCTCTTCCAACAAAGCCCTCTTCATCACATAGCCGACGTGTTAGGGTTCGGTGGTACTGTAGTGAACCGCGTTCCGTGGCTGAAGAAACGTGAAGACTGGCGGTCTCACTTCCGCACCGTGACACAAGGCTTCTTTACTTGCGCACCGGCATGTTTGCTTTCGCTTGATCTCCTTATGAGGCCTTCCCCCGAAGTTGATCTTCAATTGATCGGCGCGACCGAGTTTGTCCTTTATAACGCGCATCGATGCTGCCTCCAGGTCGGCATTCCACGCCATTCGTTCCCACTATCGACTGGCATCGTTCCTTTGAAGAAGAGAGAGTTGGGTACTGAAGCGGATGCGAAGGAAGCGAAGGCCGTCAAAGCACCCTGGAAGACAAGTGTCGCGGGAAAGGCCTTAGCGCACGTGGGGGAAGAATGTGAGCTGTGGAGGGCTTATGTAACCGAACTGGGGAAGTTAAGGCCTAAGGCGCCTAAGCCCCTGATGTAGTTCATTCTGCTTTTCTGATGGAATAAAATCTGGCATTTGACAGTTTTGGACCAGTTCCCTTAATTATTATTATCTTTTTTGTGGTTTTTCTTTTTCTTTGTGTTTTTTCTTTTGTTTGGATTATATACATACTCTTATCTTTTTTACTTTTATTATATATATATATTTTTGAAATTTTTATTATGGGGGCGTCCAGGGGCCTGGACGCCCCTAATTTTTTATTTTTGATTTTTTAAGTTTTTTTTTTGTTTTGGGGGCGTCCAGGGGCCTGGACGCCCCTAATTTTTTATTTATAATTTTTTTGGTTTTTGTTTTGGGGGCGTCCAGGGTCCTGGACGCCCCAAATTTTTATTTATTATTTTTTTTGGTTTTTTTGTTTTGGGGGCGTCCAGGCGCCTAGACGCCCCTAATTTTTGAATTTTGAAAAAAATAAAAAAAGGTGGGGGCGTCCAGGTGCCTGGACGCCCCAATCAGAGTGGTTTCTATATATATGGGGGGCCTCACCCCCTGCTCACTTGTACTGTTCATTCTGACGACCCCGTCACCCCAGACGACCCATTCTTAGTCCCAATGGAGCGAGGAGGATCGAGCCAGGGTCCAGAGAAGCGAAAACGACGGGCTCGTCGTCCGAGGAGGCTGAGGGATGATGCCGAGGAGGCCGCAGTAGAGGAGATTGCTGCGGAGGAGGGGATGGAGGTGCCTCTTCTGGCCGCGGAGGCCGCTGCGGGCGTTGGCGATGTGGGAGAGGACGATCACGACCTGGTAAGCCCTTCAGAACTCTCACTCTATGGTTCAATAGGCTAAACGGACGGGCGAGAGGCTGTGAGAGAAGGCCGGGGAGTGAGGGAAAGGAGGCGTCCAGGGCCCTGGACGCCTCCACATTTTCTTTTTCTTTTTATTTATTTGTTTATTTACGTAAATAATAAAATAGGATTAAAAATAAGGAGGCGTCCAGGACCTGGGACGCCTCCATAATAATATATATATTATTAATATATTTTTTTGTTTTGGGTTTTTCTATAAAGAAAATAAGGAAAATAGAGAGGAGGCGTCCAATGTACTGGACGCCTCCATAAAAATCCTAAAATGTTTTAAAGATAAGATAACATAAAATAAATAAGTAGAATATATAGTGTTATTGCTTAATATTATTCATGATGCTGATGTATTTTTTATTGGTTTTGTGGTGTGCAGGGTGTGATGAAAGGACGGATCAGCTGGTCCCTAGTGGTGGCAGCATACCGTGGGCTGTCGGACTTCCAGAGGGCGCGTGTGGACGCCATGGGCTTTGGAGCTTTCCTTAGGATCGAGCCCTTCCGGCTCGACCTTCCTCTTATCCAGGCATTGAGGGAGCGGTGGCACGCGCCGAGCCGGGCGTTTCTGATGCCCTGGGGGCACATGGTGCCGACACTAGAGGACGTGGCTCGGATCACTGGGTTACGAGTTGACGGAGAGGCGGTCAGCGGGGTCACCTACCCCGACTACCGAGAGAGTGCCCTGGACCTGCTGTGGTTAGAGACGAGCGTGACTGACAGGGACAGCAGGGTAGTCGGCCGAGTGGAGATCATGGAGGCGCTCGGATTCGTCGACCCGCGCCAGCGGGTCAGCGAGACTGGAGCGGAGTTTCTGGCACGACTGGAGGGAGATGCCCGTGCAGCTTTCACCCAGGACCCGAGCGAGCGGGAGCTGGTGGATCTAGACCTCCGGAGGTTTCTCTTCTTCTTCTTGGGCCGCCTTCTGCTGGGGACGAAGGGGGATGGCATCCACTGCCGCTTCCTCGGGATTCTGGCGGACCTTGACAGAGTGGGGCACTACGCGTGGGGAGCGGCTCTGCTTGCCCATTTGATTGCTGATCTCTCCCAGACTTCGGAGAAGGAGACGACAGTCAGTGGCTTCGCACCTTTTCTCCAGGTAAACATTTTATTTATGCATTCCCACAGTTAAATATGCAATTATTGTACTAATGATGTATGATGGATGCAGGTGTGGAGCTATTACTATTTCCCGATGGGGAGGGCTAGGCATGGGAACAGGAGGGCCGTGCCTCTGGCGCGGCGGTGGAGGCCGGTCGTGGTTGCAGCACCCCACGGCTACCAGCTGGCGTCACTTCGTCGGGAGCTGAGCGAGTATCCCGAGGCCATGGTATGATGCGTATGATTTTTTGTGTTTTCTTATGTGACTGAATGGCAACTAATATGATGTATGTATGATGATGTAGGTGGTGTGGAGACCCTACCTGGGCATGGGCGACGCTGGCCAGCCTTGGGTTGTAGCGGGTCTTCCTCGTTTCAGGTGGGACGTGTGGGTCCATTGCCTGAACGAGATCGAGCCGCTTCGGCTGAGGCTGGTTATGAGGACGTTGGGGCTAGCCTAGGAGTGGGTTGATGTAGAAGAGCCGGCCCGCATCGGGCGGAAGACCAAGGGGAAGGCGAAGATTGTGGATTGGCGTACGCACTTCCCAGCACAGTACCAGGACTGGCAGCAGGGCGGGGTCCCAGTGGTATCCTATGTACAGGACAACACAGATTACATGAGACGATATCGAGCTACGTACGGGGACCGCCTCTCCTTGGGTGGTATGGCAGGGGTAAGTGAAATGAAACTGCTTCACCCTTCTATATGTATATGCATGTGGCAGTAACTTATGTGCAATGCAGGATGCTCGTGACAACATGATTGCCGACCTGCGGGCCCAGCTGGCAGATGCCAGGCGGCAGTTAGTGGCCATCCGACAGGAGTTGGAGATCCTGGTGAGTCTATGCAATGCATTTTTTGTGACCTAGATTTTTGATGGTTAGCCTTTGACTGACGTTTGCCCCGTGTTTCAGCGGGCCCACCAGACAGCGGCAGCCGGGACGGCTGGTGGAGCGGGTTCCAGTTCGCGGGGCCCTCCTCCGGAGGTTTCTGCCCTCCAGGAGCAGCTGGCGTATGCGGTGGCTCGGGCTGAGGAGGCCGAGCGTGACCGCGAGGCTCGAGTGAGTGCTTGCTTGGCCCTGACCCTCTTCTAGCTGCTTTCCTTCTATCACTGCTCTCTTACGGTGCATGCGTGCTTTGACAGGTGGCCGAGATTCGAGAGGCCCTGGCCCGTGCTATTCGTGCTGAGCAGGAGCGTGATGCCTGGGTGGCAGAGCGTGACGCCCGGATTGCGGAGCTAGAGGAGGAGCGGCAACGGGAGGCTGAGGAGCTTCCTCGCGACGTAGTGGATCTGCGGATCGCCCTCGAGCTGTCGAGGAGAGAGGCGATGAGGGAGAGAGAGGAGAGGGAGAGGGATAGGGAGACCGTGGAGAGAGAGAGGGATAGGGATAGGGAGACCCTAGAGAGAGAGAGGGAAAGGGATAGGGAGACCATAGAGAAAGAAAGGGAGTACAGGATGGCAGAGCGATATCGAGATTGGGACGAGAGGAGAGCTCTGGTGGCCCAGGTGTCGGAGCTCCGGCTGAGTCTTGGCACGGCGGAGGGGAAACTTCGGGAGAGTGAGGAGCGGTATCAGAGGGCGAAGGAGCACGGGGCGCGACTTCGTCAGTCCGGTTCCTTTTCTGTGGGCAGCTTTCTAGTTTCTTCGGCCGAGCAGCGTCGTCGCACCTTGGAGGCTGGCATGGTGCCACCTGGAGAGGCGAGCACGGCTTCTCAGGGCTCGCAGAGGTCGCAGAGGCCCCCTAGGGATCCCCGTCAGAGGAGGGAGGAGAGAGATGACCAGGAGGGTGGTGGTGAGAGTTAGAGAGTTGTTTGTACACCCCACCATCCTCACTGTATGATGTACTTTTGACTGTTTGTATGAAATGGATTTCGTGTGGTTCCTTTTGTCGTGTGTCCTTTTCCTTCCTGCACTTTCTTTCATACCACGTTGTTCACGCTTCACGGGACTTTGCCCTGGACAGGAGGGAACTACTTTGCATGGAGGTTTTTTTTGTTCCCCTTTTTTTTCACTTTCTTTTGGGCGCGTCCAAGCGCGAGGACGCATCTTAATCCTCAAATTCAAATTTAAAGCGACGGGTGGCCTTCCTTCTCCGTGCCTTACCCGCAAACGAGCCCGCCTTCCGCCGAAACTTGCTCGCCCGTCTTTGTCTTCTTCCCCTCGATCGATGGAGTTCGACGGTCTGGACCACGGTGAAGGTGTAGAGGGACGCGGGACCCCTCGCCCAAGGAGGGACGCGCCAGAGCACGGAACGGCGTCTATGGAGGAGGAAGGGCCGCTTCGGGCCCCCGAGGGACCCGAGGGGCCCGATGTTGCGGAGGGAGGTGAACACGGTCTGGTAGGTGCTTGGTTTTCCCCCTCTTTGATCCATTTTGAGTTTTGAAGCAAGCCGTGTGAGGGAGGAAAGGGTTCGGCGAGTGTTGCACTTAAATGATGGATGCGTCCTAGACAGGGGACACGTTCTTTTTGACTGATGTGGGACCCTTTTCTTGGTGTAGGACATGGCGAGGACCCTGGGCCTGGCCGATGAGTGGGCGAGTGCGGACGAGCCGAGCCGCGTCAGGAGGGAGAGTCGCGGCAAGGCGAGGCTCGAGGACTGGCACGTACGTCTCCCTGGACAGCAAGGGAGTATATTGGTGCAGGACAGCGCCGACTTCCTGCGGCGGCAGAGAGAGAGTTATGCGGGGCTTCCCCAAGCTGGGGACACTGGTGGGGTCGGCGGCTCGCGCGTCCAACTGTCAGAGGCTAGGCGGCAGCTGGCCGTCGCTCAACATGAGCTGTCGCTCCTGGTAAGTTACGTGCCCCACTTTTATCTTCAGATTTGGAGTTTCACTGACGGTCGTTGTTTATTTTGTTCCAGCGTGCCCAGCAGACAGCGACGTCGGGGATGATTGGTGGCGCATCTTCCAGCTCCTCGGCCCCTTTTCTCGAGATTGCCTCCCTCCGGGAGCAACTTGCGGTGCGGTGGCCCGCGCGACCCAGGCGGAAGAGGAGCGTGATGCCTGGGTGGCGACTGTAACGGAGCTGCGGCATCGTGGTGAGGAGAGGCCTTCTCTAGACATCCTGGAGTTAAGGGTTCTTCTGCAGATGATGAGGAGGGAGGCAGAGAGAGAGAAAGCCGAGAGAAGGTCCGAGCGACAGCGGGATCATACCGAGAGGAGGGCCTTGGAGGCCCTAGTGAGGTAGCTCCAACTGGGCCTTCAGGCCGTCGTGTAGAGGCTAGGAGGGATGGAGACGCGCTACGAGAGAGCGCGAGAGTTCGGGGAGCGACTGCGCCAGTCTGGTCGCTTTGCCGCTAGTGGCTTCTTTGCCACGCCAGGGGAGGAGCAGCGAGTCACTGCTACGGAGCAGGCGCCAAGAGGCGAGGCAGGTGCTGCTGCACGAGGATCCCGGAGGCTTCTGAGGGACCCGCACCTCAGGGGAGAGGAGGGGAGCGCCCAGAGAGATGAGTGATGGTGAGGATCGGCGAGCTGGTGGACTCGCCTCCTCCTTATGATTGTAGTGTTTATGACAGCTTATGTAGAATTATGAATGTAGTGATTTGATTTTCTGCTGCTCGTTTGTTCTCTTGTGCATTCCTTCTTCCCTACACTTCCTCTTCTTTGCACTATTCCCATGTGATGGGTCTGCCGAGACTCCACCCCTAAGCAGAGAATCGCGTCTTGTTGTGACCATTTCCCACGAGAATCTGCCGTCGAAGTCAATAATGACGGCCCTAGCCCCTTTTCCCAGATGTTGTGTCAAATGTTACGGACGTCCTTTAAAACATGAAAGGGTTTCCCTAGACAACATAGGGGGCTAGTCGTCATATTCTTCGTCCAATCAATCACCCTGTGCGAGCTGTGAAGTGACACACGGGACCGCATGGCAGGTTCCTCATTGCGAGGCCTATCATTAACAGGTGATGGAGGCAATCTTGGCCCGCACTCCTTCCATTTCTATAAATTCTTGTCCCTTTTATCTTCCCAGGTATATCGAGAGCTAACTCGAGGAGCACAAGTTTTCACGGGAGAGGAGGAGTTCAAAATTCTGAGAGTTGGATGGAGGGCGAATCTTCCCACTCCTCGAAGAGAAGCAGGTCTAGTGGTAGTAGTTCCAGGAGGCTTTCAGACCTCGAAGGACACTTTAGCGAAAGGGCCCAATCACAACTCGTAAGCCAAGTTTTCTTGCCCTTTTTTCCATTCTTTTTTCTTCCTTTCTTTCTAACCAAACCTCCTCTCCATTCCCTGCATGCGTAGAGTGTGATGAAATCACAGATCTCATGGGAGTTGGTAGTGGCAGCATACCGAGGTCTCCCAGATTTTCAGAAGGCCAGGCTAGACGTGATGGGTTTTGGCACCTTCCTTCGGATCGAGCTGATCCAGCTCGACCTGGTCCTGATCCAAGCCTTGTGTGAGAGATGGGACCCAGTGAGTCGGGCATTCCTGATGCCCTGGGGGCACATGGTGCCCAGCTTGGAGGATGTGGTCCGGATCACAAGCCTGAAGGTGGAGGGCGAGGCAGTGATCGGAGTCACTTACGCGGACTACAGAGAAGGTGCCCAGAAGTTACTGGGTTTGGACCTAGATGGTCGGAAAAATAGGTCAGTAGCTAGGGCATCCCTCATGGATGCATTAGGGCTCACCGACACTCGTCGGCGGGACGATGAATCCTCATAAGAGTTCATGGAAAGGATGGAAATAGGATGCCGTGCCGTGTACTGCACAGATTTCGGCGACTGGGAAAGATGCAACATAGATTTGAGGAGATTTCTCCTCTTCCTTTTGGGGAGATTGGTACTGAGCTCGAAAGGGGACGGTATCCATTGTCGCTTCCTGGAGCTGCTGTCAGACCTTGAAAGAGTAGGGTATTATGCCTGGGGAGCCGCCATGCTGGCACACTTGTTTGCAGGCCTATTCCAAGAAACGGATCGTGAGATGACTGTGAGTGGTTTCATACCATTCATCCAGGTATTTTTTTGGTTTTGCTTATTTTGTATTTTTTTGTGTTTTTGCAAGGTTCTGATGACCTGCGCCGAGCAGCTGTGGAGCTATTATTACCTCCCTATGGGGAGAGCTCGGCATTGGCGACCTACGATGGTGCCGCTAGCCAGGCGGTGGGAACCCATCATGAGTGCGACACCCCTAACCTACCAACTGATGGTGCTAAGGCGGGAGCTACAGGAGTTCCCTGCAGTGATGGTAAACTGGAGACCCTACTCAGACATGGTCGATGCCGACCAGCCGTGGGTTCTAGCAAGTCGTGCCCGGTTCGGACGGGAACTGTGGATGCACTGCCTGAATGAAATCGAGCCGCTTCGGCTACGATTAGTTATGAGGACTTTAGGACTGGCTCAAGAATGGGTGGATTCAGCTGTGCCACCTCGTGTCGGGAGAAAGACGCGGGGACCGGCGACCTACATTGACTGGCGCGTGCGATTCCCCGAACAGTATGAGGACTGGCAACGGGGTGGCACGATTGTAGAATCACAGGCGCGGGATAGCGAGGACTACTTGCGTCTATATAGGACAAAGTACGCAGAGCGGTTCCAACCCCGGGGACTTGTGGAGGTAGGTTTCCCCTTTTTCTCTTTTCTTCTTTCTCCTTTTCTTGGTTTTCTGGTGAAAATGCTGACTCGTAAGGCTGCAGGATGTCCGGGATGCCATGATAGCGAATTTACGAACTCGCTTGGCAGAGATGGAACAACAGTTGGGTAATGCCCGCGGAGCTATGAGCGCCTTGGTAGGTGTACAGTACGTTCCTAATTAAAACCCCAGATTCCAGATGTTGGTTGCTAATTCACGCGGTCGTAGCATGCCCAGATTGGCGCGGCTTCCCCAGCGATGGGAGTAGGTGGTGTCTCTTCCAGCTTGTGGATTCCCACCTCAGAACTTGACTTGCTTCATGAGCAACTTACTCACGCCACGCAGCATGCTGCGGAGGCAGAAGGGATGCTCTCTATACAGGTAAGAGTCTCAGTGTTGAGTTCTCCTTGTTTATGCCTTATCGTGTATCTGAGATGGTACACTCGGCAGGAAAAGGAGACGGAAGAAGCGCTTGGCCAAGCTGCGCAGAAGGAGGCTAGGATAGCAGAACTGGAGAGGGAACTGCGGCGTCATCCTGATGACGACTCCTCTAGGGATGCTGTGGAACTGAGGATCACTCTCCAGTTGGAGAGGGAAGACCGCGAGAGAGAACGTGCAGAGAAAGAAAGAGACGCAGAGAGAGAAAGAGCCAATAGATTGACTGAAAGGGAGGAACGAAGGGCCATGGAGGCCCAACTATTCGAACTCCGAATCAGCCTTGGTATTGCTGAACAGTGGATGAGAGATGGTGAGGAGCGCTACCGAAGAGCACGAGAGCGTGGCTTTCATGTTGGTAGGTTCTCTGCTGCTTCCGTAGATCAACGCCGGGATGTGGGAATAGGAAGAGGAGTACAGAGCGGTAGGAGTACCGCTTTTCGTAGTTGGGTAGCACCTTTGAGAGCGTTTTGCCCGGAGAGTAGTGGGACGAGTAATGCGGAGAGAGAGGGCGGAACTTGATGTAATTTTTTTAGTTTTTGGAATAAAATACAATGTTTGGTTTGTTTGGTTTTCACCTTTGCTTCTGTTGCCTGAATCCCTGCACACATCACTGAAACAAACAAATCAGAATTTCTGTTCTGACTTGGCCCCTTGCTCAATAAGTAAATGGTCACTGTGACTGTCCTTGATAACTGGTCAAGGGGTCAAGCCTTTATTTAACGAAGGCAAGGGAAAGATGCGGTGATGATAAATGCGACAGGCAAGCACACGAATGCAAGCGGTATTTTAAAAAAAGTGAGATGCTGTACGCAAAATGCAAAATTGATTTGTTTTTCTTTTTTATATTTGGCATTTTTTTTGTTTTATCATAAAAAAGATTTTTTTGTTTGCAAATATGTACATTTTCTCTTTTCCATTTTTTTTGTTGCTTTTATCATTTCGATTTTTTTGTTGCTAACGCCCGGTAAGCACCCACATGGCACCTAACCTACGTGAGACAGGGGTTTCTTACTAACCTCCCAGGTATCCTAAGTGCACATCTAGGTTGATTTGGGCCTCTAGACCCCTCGAATGATGATCCCGCCGGCTAAGACTTACCCTGATGACAATACCGTCATGCCATGCTTAGGCTCCCAGTCGCTTCCGACCACAGGGATTCACCCAAAAGGTGTTTGAGGTAAATAATTTGCCCGACCCGGGTCTGTTTCCTTACAACTCTAGATGGTATATGATGGACTACCCTGGAACCCTAACGACCAACCGCGCGACGCTGACCCGGAATCAGACGCCGTCGCACCCATAGGTGACGCGCTTGCATTGGCCTAAGCCCGAGGTTAAACAAGAAGACATCAAGGTGGTAAACAGGGGTCTTGACCAGCCAGAAACACGGAGACTCCTTCGCAGTGATAGCTTTTGCTTTTCAAAGTAGGCAACCAAATGTGTATATTAAAATAAGGTCGCAGACCCTGGGGAGTTTTCACCTTTCAGAAACTCCATCGAACCTTCATCTTTAGAGGAAGAAGGAAGAGCGTGGGGGATAAACCTCCTGAGAGGATCAGCAAAACCGTTAACTCGGCGAGCGAATAAGGGCCCATTAACTCTTTCCTTTCGGACAACTTTGGACCAAATCTCGAGCATTTACATTCCACGGCCCCTTTTGTGGATTCAGACTTTTGCTTTGAGGGGTTCCGTTTATCGCAACAGGCACGGTCACGACTAGGCTTTTCTCTTGATTTTGATTTTGTATTTCTTTTTGTGAGGGAGATATAGTCGTTTGACGTTTGTGGGCTCCCTTTTTGTATGCCTGCGGGGACACTGCCCTCTTCTCGTGCTCTGATCGATGCTCGAGGAAATGGATCCTACTCTTGCCTTTGGGGTTTGAGTTTTGGTTTCTCATGCTCAGCGTTTTAAGGGCGGCGACTATCTCATTTGGTCGAAGAGAAAAGAATAAAGATTACAGCTTCCGGAGATCTTCTGGGTGACGCTCCACCGTAGGTGATGCTACCGACTTTTTTTTTTTTGAATAAAATACATAAGTGAGCACATGTTAGCTTCCTTCGAGCAAGCATAGGCCGACGTGGCCGGACAGGGATCTCCACGGTTCTGGCAAACCAAGACCCGGTGACTACCAAGCCTTAATGGGCCCTATCCTAACATGAAGGTTAGATGCAGGAACTTAACTACATGGTGACTGCCAGGCATCGGCATTTTGAATTTTCCATATTTTTAGTGGTTTTCGGTATTTCTTTGTTTTTGATGTTTTTATCTTTTCATCATTTTTTGTTTGTGCTAAGGGTAGTATTTCTTAAGATATAGCCCATTCCAAGGGTGGGATAACTCGGTCCCTTCGGCGTTGACTAGCTTGTAGGCGTTGCCAGGGTACACGGCTTGAATTACAAATGGTCCTTCCCAATTGGGTTGGAGCTTAGAACGCGGACCTCCAGGTTTGACAAAAATTCTTTTTACGACCATCTCACCGACTTTGAATTTTCTCTCAACGACTTTCTTTTGGTAAAAGCGAGCGAGTCTATTTTGATACACACGTGCGTGTTCGGCAGCGGCCAGCCATTTCTCATCCAAGAGTTCCAACTGGGCGAGGAGTGAATTACGACGATCGTCGAGGGGAAATTCCTCGTCCAATTGTACCCTGAGAGAAGGGAGCAGAGTCTCGTACGGGACTACCGCTTCCATACCATAAGTAAGGGCAAATGGAGTCTGCCCGGTGGGGGTATGGATTGAAGTGCGATAGGCCCATAGAGCTTCGATAAGCTTTTCTGGCCAGTCTGAAAACTTACTAGACTCGCAGATTTTTTTGATGATTTTGAGCAATATTTTATTGGTGGCCTCCGCTTGGCCGTTACCTTGTGGGTAATAAGGCGATGAATGATGCAATGCAATTGCGTACCTTTTGCAGAGGTCCTGTAGGTCCTGAGAAATGAATTGTGGCCCATTGTCGGTGACGATCGTGCTTGGGACGCCGAATCTGGCGAGGATGTTCTTTATGACGAATTTGCAGACTGTTGACGCCTTGATTTCCGCGTAAGCTTCAGCTTCGGCCCATTTGGTGAAGTATTCCGTCGCAGTAAGGATGAAAGATTTCTGCTTGGTGAGAGAATTGGGATCACCTAGGGGACCAATGATGTCGAATGTCCACATGGAGAAAGGCCACGGGGAAGATATTGGATGAAGTGAGGAAGATGGTGAATGGATTTTATCGGCGTGAAGTTGACACTTGACACACCTACGGACATAGACAGCACAATCTTCTTCCATAGTGGGCCAATAAAAGCCTTGGCGAATGATCTTCTTGGCGAGCATCTGACTATTCACGTGGCCACCGTACACGCCCGAGTGCGTCTCCTCTACACATCTCCAAACCTCATCGTCACCAAGACATCTTAACAGAATACCAGTAAGGCTCCTCCTATAGAGTAGACCTCCAACCAAAGTATATTTCTGAGCCACCCTTCTTATGGCTTTCTTGTCCTCTGTGGTGGCCCCTTCAGGATAAGACTGATCTTGGCAGTATTTGATAATTTCATAGAACCATGGTTTCTCTTCATCAGCCAGTTCTTCTTCAACCTCTGCCAACATGATCTCCCTCTTCTCAAGGATATCTTCCTGCAGGATCTTTCTTGCTATCCTGTCTTTGATATTTACGTAGGAAGCATCATCGATTGCAGGGGCGTGAAGTTTGTAGATGGAAATGGACTTAAACCATCTTCCTAGAGGGAACCTTATGGATGATGCCAACGAGGCGAGGGCATCGGCGAGAATATTCTGATGACGAGGGACATGAACAAAGATCAGTTTGGCGAACAGTTTGGCAAAGGCAGCAGTGAGTTCTTGGTATGGCTTGAGTTTGGGATCGCGAGTGCGATATTTAGTGAGCACCTGGCGAAGGATGAGTTGACTATCACCTACGACTCGCAACTCAGTGATACGAAAAGAATGAGCGAGTTCTAGGCCAGCTAGAAGAGCTTCATATTCGGCTATATTATTGGTGACTGGAAATTTGAGTTGGTATGCCAATGGGAATGTGAGGCCTTCAGGCGACAGGAGGGCGACGCCGATTCTTCTCCCTTGAGAATTCAGAGCTCCATCAAAATATAGCGTCCACGTTGGCTCATCTGATTGGTTGACGGACATTAGTTCCTAATCTGGAAACTCTGATTGGACGGGATCGAACTTGGGAAGAGGATGGTGAGCGAGATGCTCGGCTATGACATAGCCTTTAATCACCTTTTGCTGGATGTAGGTGATGTCGAACTGAGAGTGAAAACTTTGCCAGCGTGCTAGCCTATCCGTAAGGACGGCTTTCTCCAGAAGGAATTTGATCGGATTCATTCGAGCAATCAAGTGGACCTCATGAGCCAAGAAGTAGTGCTTCAATTTCTGCACTACCCAAACGAGGGCAGCACAGGTTTTCTCCATGACGGTGTACTTCTGCTCACAGGGATTGAGAAGTTTGGACAAGTAATAGGTTACCCGTTCCTTGCCTTCTTCATCAGCTTGTGCGAGGACGGCTCCCTCGGAGTCATCCAAGACTGAGACGTAAAGGATCAGAGGTTTTTCTGGTTTGGGTGGAATGAGAACGGGTGGACTAGCCAGATATTCCTTCAACCCTTCAAAAGCTTTCTGACATTTAGAATTCCAGTGGAATTCTACTCCTGGCTTGGTCAACTCGTAGAGAGGTCTACACCTTTGTGAATGTTGAGACACAAACCGACAAATAAACTGCAACCTCCCGATTAAACCTCAGACTTCCCTCAAATTATTGGGAGGCGGCATATCCCTGATAGCCTTAGCTTTGTCGGGATCTATCTCGATCCCTCTTTTGCTCACAATGAACCCCAGCAATTTACCTGACGACACACCAAACACACACTTCCTCGGGTTCATTTTCAGTTGGAACTCCCTTGACCTCTGCAAGACCTTAGCCAAAACTTCTGGATGTTCCATCCTGGTCCTTGATTTTACCAATAAGTCATCCACATACACTTCCAGATATATGTGCATCATGTCATGAAATATGGCCATCATCGCCCTTTGGTAAGTAGCTCCAGCATTCTTTAATCCGAACGGCATGACCACGTAACAGTATGTTCCCCAAGGGGTAGTGAATGACGTCTTCTCCTGATCCTCTTCTGCCAAACGAATTTGATTATATCCTGAAAATCCATCCATGAACAAGAAGGTCTCGTAGCCTGCCGTGTTATCGATCAACACATCAATGTGTGGCAAGGGAAAATCATCTTTTGGACACACGCGGTTAAGGTCCCGGAAGTCGATGCAAATCTGACTTTCCCATCTTTCTTCATGACCGGGACAATGTTCGCCACCCATTGAGGATAAAGAACGACTCTAATGAACCTGGTGTAGATCCTAAGAAATTCACTTAAGGAAAAATTAAGAATATGAATAAATAAGCATGAAATAGCACGAGGTGCTAAGATGGGAAAACGTGATCGCCAGAGACGCGAACGCCTCAAGAGAATATAACAATGAAAAAGTGTGGAGGGATCGTGAAAAATACCTTTAAAGGTGCGGGGATGTGAGTGCTTTCCTTTCTCTTCAAATCGGCCGGCCGATGAAGAGAGTTCTTCTTTAATGATTACCCTTGCAAAAAGACACAAACACCAAAAGAGAAATTGAATTAGAACATGGTGAGTGTAGCATCAAATCCTTAATGAAAATATGAGCATGATAACATGGTGAAGAACACACCTTAACGGTGTTAGCCCTTAAACCCCTATGCAAAGAGGGTGTGGGAGATGAATGATGAATGCATAAAGATGCAAAAATATGAATATAGTGGAAAGAGTGCAAGTGTGCACTATGGGAGATTTCTCAACGTGGTTGAGAAGAAGAATTAACACGAGATAAACATGCATGCATGTATGTGAACGATGATAGTAAAACGTAAAAAAGAATAAACTAATAAGAGCCTGTGCTTGGCTTGAATGCTCGATGGGGAGAAATCTTCCAAAGGATGATGAAGTTAAAGTGCAGGAGGGATTCCTCCTTCAGCCAGCAGCAGCACCCTGCGTGAAGAAAGAAAAGGAAAACAAACAAAAAAATAGAAGAAGAACGTCCGAGAGAAGGGGAGGAAGAGGAATCTGAACCTCCTATACAGAGCTGCCGGAGCTCTACATATAGGTTGAATCAAAGGATAGAAGGATAAGAACGGGCAAGAGCCCAAAAAGGGAAAGATAAGAATGGGCAAGAGCCCAAACGAAGCAGGAGCCTCTCTGGGAAAGGCTGCGTTCGTTCGGAGCACAAAACTGAAACACGACCTGGTTCAGGGCGTCAATTGTTGAATTGACGACCTGCACAAAGGGCGTTTCTTAAAAACACGCCCTGCACAAGGGCGTTTCTTTCAAAACCAATTTTTAGAAATAAAAACTCCCCATATTTGAAAATTGTGAAACACGCCCCAGGAAAAGCCACTTTTAAAAACACGCCCCTGGGAAGGGCGTTAATTTCAAGTCTTGAAAACGGGGAAGTCGGTCAAACATCAAGAATTGACGCCCTCAGGTGTGGGCGTCCTTTCTCAAAGAAACGCCCCAGATCAGGTCGTGTTTTGTTAAAAACACGCCCTTACCCAGGTCGTGAATTTCAAAAATGAGATAAATGCCTAGAAAATCCAGAAAAATAGGAAAAGGGAGAAAATAAGAGAAAATCAAGAAAAATTGGGGAAAAATAGGAGAAATTCAATAAAAATGGGAAAAACCACTCAAACAAGCTAATTTGAGGGTCAAATGGGGCATTACACGACAATATGAAATATACTCAAAATAATGTCACTTTTAGCGTGTCTACAGCTGCCCCGCCTTGGCGTCTGCTTTGCAAGGGAGCGTAGCAAACTGAAAAGTAGATGCCAAGGTGTGATGAGACACGCAATCAACATCACTTGATGAGAATCAAATCAAAAGCACGAGATGAAGCAAATCTCGAGAAATTCAATGAAAGCAACAATGTTTGGAAAAAAGGGGAGTTGTGCACGCGGTGCACGAAGGAGATAAAATAAATGATCAACTTCCAGCGCGGTGGAAGTACCCCAGGTCACAAACCTGTAAGTTTCACCATTGGGGAGCGGTTACCAGCCAGTGGACGTGCTGCGGCCAAGGTGGATCAATGGAAAGGAGATAAAATAATATGATAAAAATCCAAACAAGTAGCTTTCGAGAAAATCACCCAAAACAGCAACAAAACGAACTGAAGATTCAATCCGGCATGGAATATCTCATATCTGGAAAGATTAAGATCAACTTCAACCCTCAAAAGAAGCTTATCAGAATGATTTTTCAACAATTGTTCAAATTCCTACATGAATGCATGCTGGGTTTAAAAGGAAAAATTAAATCAAATGAAAATATAAGATAATCAAGGATAATATTGCTAAGCTGCCAAGACTGGGTCAAGAAACTGATTTCACGAGCTGATACTAAGCCGAAGCCCGTTTATCCACGCACCAACTCATAAAAAGGAACCATCGTCCCCAGTCTCGGACGGCTCAACGGCCTATCCGTATGACTGAGATGCCTCTGGAATCGTCATCGTTTTTGATGAAGGGGAACTCAAATTCCAGATTTATCAAAGCCACAAGGTCCTTGATATAATCTAGTAGCATATGTAACATATAGTAAAATGCATACAGGAGACGGTGGTGCAATGAGCATGGGAACTGAGAACTGAGCTGCAAGCACCGTGGGGCTTGGATGATGATGCCCAGTCGGTGGGACCAAGAGCTTCTTATCCTGCGCTCAAAAATTCATCAGCCAAGATATAAAAGATAACAAACAATGAATAAGGCATTTAAGCGTAGCAAGTATAGCATGAATCAAAGCATCAATAGCATGTCACAACATAGTAACCATTATGAGTTGAATCATGATATTACAAAGCATCATTGTTTGTTATTTTGTCATGAGGATGCCAACTTGGCTAATCAAGATTTCGAGTTGAATGATCAAGATCTAATAATGCCCATCGGCAGAATTGATCAAGAGAAATTAGTAGGAGTTGATTGAAAGATCTGGAGATGAATAATCAGAATGATAATCGGGAGATATAACCAAAATGATATAAGGAGGTGATAACCAAAAATGCCCAGGGTGGCATGTCATGAGAATATTGGGAGAATCAATAGATTGATAGCAATGAGTGGAGATAGGACTCATCCCGTGCTCTTGGTCCTTGGAAAGCTGTTCCTACAAAACACCATCAGAAAATATAATGCAATTTTTATGGAGTTTTTTTTTTTTTGAAATATGCAAATTTTTATGTGGTTTTGAAAAAGATATTCAAATTTTTATGAATTTTGGAAAAATATGCAAATTTTTATGGGGTTTTTTTTTGAAATATGTAAATTTTTATGTGGTTTTTGAAAATATACTCAAATTTTTATGAATTTTGGAAAAATATGCAAATTTTTATGGGTTTTGAAAAATATTTCAATTTTTATGAATTTTGGGAAAGATATTCAAATTTTTATGGATTTTGGACAAGAAATATTCAATTTTGTTTGATTTTGGTTAGACATTGCTAAAGCAGCATCAAAGGGTGTCTTAAACCACTGGCTAGGGGTCCTCGTTCCTTCCCCTTTTGCTAAAAACTGCCCAAAGCTGGGCGTGCATTGAAGGGTGGCGCCCTATAACCGACTGCCCTTGATCAACGGTACCCCTACCAAGGCCATACCTGAGAAATGTTCAGTCTTGGAGGGAGAAGAGAAGAATAATTGGAGATAAGCTTTATGCAGGATGGGAGATGTCGGGACTTGAATTCTTTCCAAGGTGTTCCCCCTCAAAGAGGTAGTCTGTTGCGCCGGGGCTTTATGCCTTTGATTTTTAGACCCTTGACATGCATACGACCAGGATTTTCCCTGCGAGGACTTTGCCGCTCTTGTCATGCCATAATTCACAATCTTGCTTTTATCGAAATTTTGACTTGATTTTCATAATAGCCCTTTTGACGAGATGTATATCATGAAATTCATATTTAGTTTGGGTCAAGACTGCCCCTATTTGAGACTCCTCTCGTATTGGGGATTACCAAGGTTGGTCATCTCATCCGTCAACCTCTTGCCCCTGCACGTGGCCGAGTAAAGAAGAGAAAAGACTTTCAGATATACTCATGGCATGGCCAAGGTAGCAACGGTGTTTTAACCAAAGGAGCTGGCTAAGGACGCCGTGAAGTGTGTGAGGTGCCCAGTTGAGGGTTGATCTTAACAAGCAGGGAGAGAATGTTGAATTCCCAGCGCGGGGTTCTTATTAACCAAGGTGCTGCATAAGCAAGCCTAAAGACTCTTTTTAACAATGATTTAATTTAACAAAAGCCTAAGATAAAGATCTAAAACACCACTCTTAATCTTGTTAGGAAGCACTTCATTCTGAAAATCATGTGTGAAGTAATGAGGTAATGATATCATATAAATGCATACTTACGTCAATATGTTACCTTGCAACCTTTGTTAAAGCAGCTGCCGTGAGAGGTTGATCATCGTGGGATAGTCCTCTTAGGCAGATAAAGGATTGGAAGCAAAGGATTGAAAGTGGCTTAACAAGAAGGAGTGGTGCCAAGACCAGACTCAGATGAATAAGGAAAAAAAAGGAAAAGAGGCGAGGGCTAGAACTCCCTCACTAAGGCGCGGAGACCCTGATCACATGGAACAGTCTACAGAAGGAGAGGAGAATTAGAAGGAGGAGTGAGGGCTAAAGCCTCGAAAGCAATGGGAGAATGGGCAGATGCCCAAGGCAGTGGATGTGGAAGAAGTTGGGTCGGACCCAGAATCAGGAGGAATTAGAAGAAGAAATTGGTAGATAGAAAGAGGCGGATCCGGAGGGTCCGGAGGCAGAGGAGAATCATGAGAGGAAAAATCCGAAGGCTCCGAAGGGATGACAAAAGAAGGGACACGATGCCCTGAGACGAAATAGGGAAAAAGATGATGGAAAAGGAAGAAAAAAATGAAGGATGTGATATTCAGGAAGATTAGAAAGATGAATCGGAAGAAAGATGGAGGGTCCGGAGGTTCCAGAGGAATGGAATGTCGAGGGACGCGATGTCCACGGAAAAAAGAGAGGAATGAAGGAGGGTCAGGAGGAAAATCCGGAGGTTCCGGAGGAAGCAAATGGAAAGGGGTGTCATGCCCGGGGAGGAATAAAAGAGAATCCGGAGGTTCCGGAAGGAGGAGATGGAAAGGGGCATCATGCCCTGAGCAGAAGGAAAGAGAATCCGAAGGTTCCGGAAGGAGGAGATGGAAAGGGGCGTCATGCCCTGAGAGGAGGTCCGGAGGTTCCGGAGGAATGAAATCAAGTAGGAGATGGTGGAAAGGGGCGTCGTGCCCGAGGGGAAAGTCCGGAGGTTCCGGAGGAAGAAAATCAGGAAGGAGAAGATGGAAAGGGGCGTCGTGCCCGAAGGAAAAGTCCGGAGGTTCCGGAGGAAGCAAATCAGGAAGGAGAAGATGGTAAGGGGCGTCGTGCCCGAAGGAAAAGTCCGAAGGTTCCGGAGGTTCCGGAGGAATGAGATGGAAAGGGTGGAAAGGGGCGTTGTGCCCGAGGGAAAGTCCGGAGGTTCCGGAGGAAGGAGATGAAAAAGGTGGAAAGGGGCGTCGTGCCCGAGGGAAAAGTCCGGAGGTTCCGGAGGAAGGAGATGAAAAAGGTGGAAAGGGGCGTCGTGCCCGAGGGAAAAGTCCGGAGGTTCCGGAGGAATGAAATCAAGCAGGAGAAGGTGGAAAGGGGAGTCGTGCCCGAGGGTAAAGTCCGGAGGTTCCGGAGGAAGCAAACGGAAAGGGGCGCGATGCCCTGGAAGAAAGTCTGGGAATCCCGGAAGAATAAGGTGGAAAGGGGCGCGATGCCCGGAAAAGAGAGATAAAACACCTGGGAATCCCAGGGAAATAGTGGAAAAGGGGACGCGATGCCCCGGGAAGAGTGGATTAGCAGAGAATGAAAGTGAATAAGATGGGAAATGCGGGATATCCGGAGGTGCCAGAAGACAGGGAAGATACGGGTTCGGAAACCCGGGAAAGAAGAAGTGCAATTGCATGCAATATGATGGATGCGATGAATGCAGCGAATGCAATGAATAGAATGAATGCATGAAGGTAGATGAAAAATAAGAAGAATACGAAGGGTGAGAGGGCGAGGTCCTCCTCTTTCCCCCGGAAGTGGCCCATGAAGAAAACGCGATCGACAAGAATATGGATGGGGTGGATAAAGGAGTGGAAGGCCCCTTAGTGCCAAAATAACTGCCCCTCCACGGCAGTGAAAGAGTATAGCCAATTGGCTTAATGGACAAAGCATAAGCCCATGATGAAGCTTCAATGGTAAATAAAAACTCCCTTGGAAGGTGAAAAGTAATAGCGGGAGGGAGTTGGAAAGTTAGGCTTGGAAGCATCATGTTGCCGAGGAGTTCAAGATTTGGAAATTGGAACAAAGGGTGCCCTGCCCGGCCCTTACGCAGCATCAATGCTTGGCGTGGTGGCGACTTGGCCTCTTCAATCATGCTTGGCACAATGATCCGGATTGGCATCCGACAAATAAATTCTTGGGTCTTGAACATCACGGCCATGGCCAAATCTGTCTTGCCCGGCTCTTGATCATCTTCGGCACATATACTTGCAGAAGCACCCACATTCCGAGTAGTAGAAGGAGGTGAAGCGGAGGCGGAAGGCTTTGTGAGTGGTGGAGGTATAATGGAAAGTGTTGGCGTAAGTGGAGGCGGAGGTTCAAACACATCGAGTTTCTCCCTTTGCTTGCAAGCGGTCGGGGTTAGCTCGAGTGCAAAAAGTGGTGGATCCTGCTCAGGATTAACCATAGGTAAGGGAGAAGGGTTAAATGGTGGGGTAGGTAAAGTGGGTTTTAGGGATGGTGGTAATGGGATAACGGGAGGTTGAATTGGGGACAGTTCAATGGTAGGCTCTGTGGAGGCCGATGGTGTGGAGGTTGATGGCTTAATAGGTGGAGATTTAATTAGTGGAGGGTTAATGGGTGAAGGTTTGGTGCGTAGGAAATGCCGGACGGGGCGAGCGGTGTTAGGAGTGGGAGTGGGAATGGGAAGAGACTCAATAGGCGCCGGCGCGGGTGATTGGAATATCGACCCATCGTCGTAACACCAACTAGTCTCATAAACAGGGGTTGAATTAGGAGTGGTTTCCTCCTGAGCAGGGGGTTCATCGAATGAAAATGGGGAAAGCGAAAAGTTAAGGAAACTCGGAAGTGGTGCCTGCGGAGCTTCATCATCATCGTATACTGCCTCGGACTCTTCGAATGTCGGCTCTTGCTCACTTGAGCCGCCGACGCCGTAATCATCCCTCCTGTCTTTCCATTCTCTCTCCATCTTTGTAATCTCGTCCAAAGCGGCATGGAGAGGATTGACTGGAGTAGGAGGAGCCGTGACCCTCTTTATTTGTTCCTCCATCAAAGTAATCTTATCAAGCAGAGATTGTTGGAGGGGTGTGACTTGAACAACCGAGGGCTGGCAGGGCCTTGAAGGAGGAGGGGCCGCATAAAAAGGCCGTGGAGGGGAGTTGACGGGATGACCCGTAAAAGAACCCGGACGGGCCGGATTGCAAGGAGTAAATGGGCCTCGGGGCCGTGATGGAGGAGGAATAGAAGGAGGCGGGTGTCGGACCACCCGAGGAGGAGTGTGAATAGAAGGGGATGGGTAATGGGCTACCCGATTAGGAATATGAATAGAAGAGGGAGGTGGGTGATGGCCCCCCCGTGTAGGATTGTGAATAGAAGAGGGAGGTGGGTGATGGGCCACCCGTGTAGGATTGGAAGGGGGAGATGAAGGAAATGCACCCTCAACAGCGGCCTTAAGGGCTTGGATCTGTTGAGGGGTGAGATGATCTAATGCATGAATGAGTTGAGAGACTTTCTCATCATTAGGACGAGGCGGTCCCGAAGGAGTAGTGGCTCGAACTTGAGTAGGGGGATCATGAAGATGGACATTGCCCGTGGGTCGGGCATGGCCATAAGAATGAGGACGTGGTCCCTTGAAAGTATGGTGAGAATGATGAACATGTTGAATTTGAGGGGAATAAGATGTGCTAGGTTGATCACTCTCATGAATATTAATTGAATTGAACATGTTGTTTTGTCTATCAAAGTAAGCCATGCAAGCAATTTAATGTGCAAACAATTGGCAAAGAAACACACCCAAGTTGAAATGGTTACCTTGATTTTTATGTTTGAACCTTGGTGAATTAATGAATTTTAACAAGATTGATGTGATTCACACAAGGTGGGATCCTAGTTTCAATATGATTTAACTCCAATGCCAACTAGGAACACTCTCTCACCACGTTTAGGCCAACTAGTTCGGGACTTCAAAGGGTACAACCTGCCCGGCGTCCGTGAGGGAATCCACGGGTGCGGGGACTTATGGAGGCTTGGAAAAGGGATCTCCGGTCCAAAGAGACGGAATGCTCAATGGAGGGTCATCCCGATTCCAAGAGGGTGTGTGGAATCCTAGTGACGAGAGAGGAGGTCTCCCAAACTAATGCAAATGAATGAATGCAATATGTGCAAGGGGATAGGCAAATCACCAATAGAACCAAATAATAATATAAATCAACGAAGCATGAAAAAGCGGAGGCTCTGTGAAATCACAGGAAAGAGACGACCTGTGGAAGGTCGCTACTAATAAAAATGCACCCTGGTGTGAGGCGCTACCTGAGGAAAGGACGCCTCACAGAAAGGGCGTCAAATATAAAACACGCCCTGGGGCAGGGCGTTAACTCTCAGAGGTGCGCACGGCCGAGAGAAAGAAACGCCTTGATGTGAGGCGTTACCAAATAACAAGACGCTCTGGAGAGGGGCGCTATCCAGAAAAGAAACGACAGGGTCACTGTCGTGAATCACTGTGAGGGCCCACACAGGCAAGGTAAAAACACGCTCTGGTATGGGGCGTTACAAATCAAATGGACGCCTCTGGACGAGGGCGTCAACTCTCAGGGGTACGCACGGCCGAATGAATAAAACGCCTTAGTGTGAGGCGTTACAATATAAAAAGGCGCCCTGGAGAAGGGCGTGAATTCATAGATAAGCAGGGTATGATAGAAGACGTCCTGTCAGAAGGCGTTAGACATGCATAAAACGCCCTGGGTGAGGGCGTGAAATTAAAAAGCGCCTCTGACAGAGGCGTTAATTCCCAGAAAGACCCCACGGCCAGCAATATCAAACACTCACAGTCACAGGGCAATCAATAAAATGCAGCAGAGTATAACATGCTCATCAAAAATTTTGGATAAGTGGAATTTTCAAAAAGAAAATCTAACAAGCTGACAGATCACTTGGGGAGAGTGCAAAGCACAATGGAGGGTGCCCGAGGGGCACAAAGGAGGGGTACCGTGGGTACCAAAGGGAAAGGGCACGCGAGGGTGCCAAAGGGGAAAGGGGTAATAAAAAAAAGAAGAACACAAAGGGTCCCACCGTGATCGCCAATTTGTAGATCCTAAGAAATTCACTTAAGAAAAATTAAGAATATGAATAAATAAGCATGAAATAGCACGAGGTGCTAAGATGGAAAAATGTGATCGCCAGAGACGCGAACGCCTCAAGAGAATATAACAATGAAAAAGTGTGGAGGGATCGTGAAAAATACCTTTAAAGGTGCGGGGATGTGAGTGCTTTCCTTTCTCTTCAAATCGACCGGCCGATGAAGAGAGTTCTTCTTTAATGATTACCCTTGCAAAAAGACACAAACACCAAAAGAGAAATTGAATTAGAACATGGTGAGTGTAGCATCAAATCCTTAATGAAAATATGAGCATGATAACATGGTGAAGAACACACCTTAAGGGTGTTAGCCCTTAAACCCCTATGCAAAGAGGGTGTGGGAGATGAATGATGAATGCATGAAGATGCAAAAATATGAATATAGTGGAAAGAGTGCAAGTGTGCACTATGGGAGATTTCTCAACGTGGTTGAGAAGAAGAATTAACACGAGATAAACATGCATGCATGTATGTGAACGATGATAGTAAAACGTAAAAAAGAATAAACTAATAAGAGCCTGTGCTTGGCTTGAATGCTCGATGGGGAGAAATCTTCCAAAGGATGATGAAGTTAAAGTGCAGGAGGGATTCCTCCTTCAGCCAGCAGCAGCACCCTGCGTGAAGAAAGAAAAGGAAAACAAACAAAAAAAAAATAGAAGAAGAACTTCCGAGAGAAGGGGAAGAAGAGGAATCCGAACCTCCTATACAGAGCTGCCGGAGCTCTACATATAGGTTGAATCAAAGGATAGAAGGATAAGAACGGGCAAGATCCCAAAAAGGGAAAGATAAGAATGGGCAAGAGCCCAAACGAAGCAGGAGTCTCTTTGGGAAAGGCTGCGTTCGTTCGGAGCACAAAAGTGAAACACGACCTGGTTCAGAGCGTCAATTGTTGAATTGACGACCTGCACAAATGGCGTTTCTTAAAAACACGCCCTACACAAGGGCGTTTCTTTCAAAACCAATTTTTAGAAATAAAAACTCCCCATATTTGAAAATTGTGAAACACGCCCCAGGAAAAGCCACTTTTAAAAACACGCCCCTGGGAAGGGCGTTAATTTCAAGTCTTGAAAACGGGGAAGTCGGTCAAACACCAAGAATTGACGCCCTCAGGTGTGGGCGTCCTTTCTCAAAGAAACGCCCCAGATCAGGTCGCGTTTTGTTAAAAACACGCCCTTACCCAGGTCGTGAATTTCAAAAATGAGATAAATGCCCAGAAAATCCAAAAAAATAGGAAAAGGGAGAAAATAAGAGAAAATCAAGAAAAATTGGGGAAAAATAGGAGAAATTCAATAAAAATGGGAAAAACCACTCAAATAAGCTAATTTGAGGGTCAAACGGGGCATTGCACGGTAATATGAAATATACTCAAAATAATGTCAATTTTAGCATGTCTACACTTGGCTTTGTGGAGCTTATCGACCTCTTCTTTCATTTTCAAAGCCATTTGAGGGTGGAAACGCCTTAACCTTTATTTTACCGAGACGGACCCTGGTTTTAGGGTTAAACGGTGTTCGACCAAGGTTGAATCCAGACCCGGCATATCCTCGTAGCTCCATGCAAACGTGTCCTTATATTCCTTGAGAACCTCAATTAATACCTCTTCTTCAGAGGGTGGTAGGTTGTCACTTATGAGGATGATCCTAGGGTCTTCCAGAGTTCCCAAGTTGACTTCTTTGGTGGATTCTTCTACGGCGGTTGACGGCTTGTCGAATCTCCTTATTCCACTAGCGTATGTGCCCGCCGCATCCTCATATTCTTCACCCTCATCTTCAGTGGGGCATTCTTCATCCGTGATCTCGTAGACTCCATACCCTTCATCAAATGCACAGTCGCCCTCACATTCTATTTCCGGTAGCCGGATGGGATTTTCTAGCAACTGGGGGATGGCAAGGAGGGCTTGACACCTGGCGGCTAAATCCAGAAGGAATCGACGAGGGATCTGCCTACCCTTGGATTTCTTCCTAGGTACTACCCTTGGCCTATCATTCCTAGATTGACTGACAATATTTACAGAAGAAGAGGAAGACGAAGAGGATGGTGTAGAATGTACAGGAGAAGACCCCTCAGAGGTGGGGTAGAAAAGGTCGCTCATCGGACCTTGGACGGGTGGTCCGCAAGGCGGTACGCACCCGTGGGAGATGTAGGAGGTTTCCTCAACGAAGATGTGTTGTTGGGGAGTTTGAAAATTGACGTTTTTTTTTCGTTTTCATTTTTAATGACAAAGCAGTGAAAAGAGATTGGAGGAGAGAGAAAAGTGGTTATGGCTAGAGGATTGTGAGGCTCATAGAGCAGATCATGGTTGAAGACCTGGCGCAGGTTGAAAAGCCCGCGTAGGTATGTAAACAGAGAAGGGGATCTGGGAAGATCATCAGACAATTGTCTGGCCCAGGAAGAAGATATCAGCAAAGGCTGAGACGAGTGGATGGAGAAGATGGCGGCTAATGAGCCGTCGACGGCAATGTTGAGGACGGATGAAGATCCGTCGATGACAGAGTCCTTCTGGCGAGGACGAGGATAGTTTGGAACCTTGGCAAGAGTGATAATATTCTCTGGTATTCCGGAGATCAATGGCGGTCCTTCAAGTTGCGGAGACGAGAACATCCTTTCCAGTGCAACGGAAATGTTCCGTATGTCGAACCATTTGTTCCACTCACATTCCGGATCTTTGATCTTGCCTCTTTTGGTGATCCTCGGATATTTTTCAGCCAAATATACAGCATGTGATCCCCCATATACTTCTCGTGGGTAATCTCCCATCTGAACAACGGGCCCTCTATTGAAGTGGTTTGATAGAGTCCATGTGAGGGGCTTCCAATCCGCCCTGAACGGTCCTTTGAAGCCTAGGCCAAACCTACGGTTCGGCCTAATTTCCTTTGGCGGTTTGAGCATACCCTGTAATTATGCGCCCAGACCTTTACCCTGTTGATAGCCGATGTTCCTCATAATCTCCCAACCTTTGGAGTGAAAAGGGAGACATGATGTTGCGGTTGTCCTGACCGGCTCCTTTGGTGCTAGTGGAACGTGAGATGAATCACGTACATCCAGTAGTGACAATATGGGCCGATGAGACGGCCAAACAGAGGGCAGAGAGGTCTTGATAGCATCCACTGTGTGAAGGACAGGTGTACTGACCACTTTAATAATTCTCCCATTGTAAGGAAACTTCATGCACTGATGGTTGGTGGAAGGCACAGCGTCCATGGCTTCGATGTAAGGGCGACCCAGTATAGCCTTGAATGTGGGGTCCATGTCGAGGACATGGAATTCCGTGGGAATTGACATGGGGCCTAGTTCTGCCTTCAGAATAATCATCCCCTGCGGCGGCCTTTTGCTATTGTCATAGGCCGTGACCGTGATCGAGGAAGGTCTTATTTGTTCCTCGTCGATCCCACACAACTGAAGAGTGCTCATGGAGATCACATTTATGGACGCACCCATGTCCACAAGACACAGGTTTATGGATACCCCATTGATTTTTATTGAAATGCACAATGCATATTTCCGAGCTTCCTTGGGAGCGAGCTCGTAGTTGTGGAACATGATGGCCGGTTGTGTGTCTGTTGGGGTCAGGACGGTCGAAATCTTCTCTACGGGGAGGTCTTCATTAACCATGACTCTTTGAAGGTACTCCATTAAGGCTGCCTGGTGGGATGTGGATCTTTGAAGAAGCTCCAGGATGGAGATCCGAGCAGGCGTCTTGTCCAAATATTTTAATAGATCATACTGTGTTCTAGGGATAGCTTATTCTGGTTATTCTCCATCATCCTTCTCTGGCTGAGATTGCTCAAGATTCTGACTGTTGTGGGGGAAAACCCTGTGGAAAATCCTTCCACTCCGGAGCACCATTGCCTGCGGCTTTTGTACCTCTGTGGGGGTAGCAGTGGGTTTTAACAGAGGTTTGAGGGGTAGTGGTGGAGGAATGGTCGATGAAGCAGGGGTGATGACGGGAGCAGGGATTCTGATGAGGGGTTTGTTAGGTGGAGGCATGGTGAAGGTAGAGGGGATATCGCGCGGATTATGAAGGATAAGGGGTCTGGAAGGTGGAGGTGGAGACGAAGTAGAAGTGGGTAAGACTTGAAGTGGGCAATGATTTTGAGGTGGGCGATGAGTAATGAGTGGTTTTGAAGGCATTAGTGGTGATACGGTGGAGAAAGACGGGGTTATGTATGGTTGACGGATGATAAGGGGTTTAGAAGGCGTAGGGGTAAATGTGGTAGAGGTGGATGGTAAAGTGGGGGAGTGAGAGAAGATGAGAGGGTGTGAAGGCGTAGTGTAGAGTGTCGGTTGATAGGAGATCGGGGTACGGATGAGAGGGCATAATGGTAGTGGAAATGGTGAAGGCGATACTGACGCGGGTTGATGAGAGAGAGGTGCTACCCGGGCAAGGCGAGGGGGTTGCATGACGATGGGGTTGGAGGAAGAAAGAATAGAGGTACTTTCCTGGTGCCACACCTGCTCTCTCCCGACTTCCGGGAAGGAGGAGATGGGGTTAACCTGATGATTGGGCTGTTGGTGCTCCGGTAATGGATTCTGGATTATGCCCATGTCGGGCTGTTGTTGTGGGGCCTGCTGAGGCTGTTGTTGTTGTTGTGGTTGCTGCTGCTGCTGCTGTTGTAACTGCTGCTGTGGCCTATGAGGAGGTCTCCTAGCCTTAAGAGAGGCGATGTATCGTCTCATTTCATCCCAATCTATTTGATGTTCATCATTCATATCGTGGATGTAATCTTTGAAATGGAAGCAATAATCTACTGTGTGTCCTGGCTGCCTGTGGTAGACGTAGTATTTGGAGGTATCAACATTCGGGGGCCACACGGGCCTTTCTCTGGGTAGGGCGAGTTGGTTTGATGCCATGAGGGCATTAAAAATGTCTGCTAAGTTTTCTGGCAATGGTGGATAGTAGGCTCTCTTGGGACCGAGCGACCTCCTTTGTTGCTGTTGGGGACCATAGTTCCCCGGGGGTGGAACTTGGTTGTACTGAAGCGGTGGTTGTTGTTGCTGAGGTTGTGGTTGTTGTTGCTGGGGTTGACGTAATGGAGGCATATTATCCTGGGGTGGATTATTTTGGGGTGGAGGACGAAGAGGGAAAGGACCTGGTTGGAGGGGAAGTCGGGGCATTTGTGGAGGCCTTGGGTTGACCGCATAGTTGGCATTGTTGACCGCACCCACTTACTCATTTGTCACGACCCCTTCTGTGGCTCCGCCCGGGACACCAGCGCCTATCTTTCTGACCACTTTGGGCTTCGACGACTCAAACATGTTCATAATGGGGGAGTCTTTTAACTGGGTTTGGATGTATCGGGCCCTTTCATAGAGTTCCTCCATTGTAGTATGGCCAAGACGTGTCTAAACTGTGGGGTTGCATTAGACACAATCATCTTCATTTGTTCGGGCTCAGAGAGGGTATCCCTTATTCTTTCCGCCAGAGACCTCCATCTATCAGCATAGCGGACAAAATCCTCGTCGGGCTTCATCTTTTCGACCATTAGGTCGGTAATGGAGAGTGAGGGACCGACCCTATCCCTATATTTCTGCAAGAACCTTCTCTGGACTATTTCAAAATTCTCGGCCTCGCGGGGCTCCAAGGAATAGAACCACTCAAGCGCGGGACCATCCAATGATCTTCGAAAGAGGTATGCCAGGGACCTCTGATCGTTTTGCCAATAGGAGGATTCATACATGAAATCCTTGAGGTGAATGAAGGGGTTGCCGGTACCATTGTATCTGCGGTACGTGGGTATTTCGGAGGGAGGAACATGAATGACGGGAAGGATTGGCAAAGCAACCTCCGGGGTGGCTTTCACGTCCACCATCCTTTTCAGATTTTGAAACTGCTCGTCCATGCGATTGAACCTATTGAGGAGCGATTGGGCGAGCTCCTATGGAGGTGAAGGTGGCACTTGCCACTGGGGGAGAAACTGTCTCCCGGAGACTTGAGGGGGGAACCCGGAATGAGAGGGAGCTGTCGGACCGCCGACAGTTGGCCCTGGCTGAAGCGGTGTGTGGGGAACAACGGGAGTTTGAGATTATGACGGGAACTGGAATGAGGGTGGTTGTTGGCTCGCTTATCCTTGAAGCGAGGGAGACTGGATGGCTTGCGCCAATGGAGGAGATGGAATGGCCTGCATGGACTCTTGGGGAGGTGCGATGACCGGAGTTGATTCCTGGGGCGTGGGGGAAACAGATTTCCCTTTTAGAATGGCCTGGAAGGCCCGGAGCTATTCAGAGGTAAGCTCCGTGTTGGCGAGGACGCCCAGTAAGGAAGAGATATCCTGCGATGGGGATGTGTCCCCGGCAATAACCTGCACCTCATGCGAGTGTTCATGAGAAGGACCCGAGTCCATAGCATAGACTCGCGGGTCGACTGACAAACCACGACTAGGGTGGTTCTCCTCAAAAGACTCGTGAGCCATGCTCACAGTTTTCCCAGAACGCAAAAACATACACTAGCAAGCAGGTAGCAGAGATTATCGAACAAGTTGATGCCTTTACGTCTTTTTTTGTGTTTTGATTTTGATGATTTTTTTTGTGTTTTTAGCGAGATCCGAAGTTCACACAAAATGGGGACCCTAGTTTATTTTTGTTTCACCGCCGTGTCAGCTAGGGTCTCTCGTCTCACCACGAATGAAATGACTAACTTCGGAGAACTTCAATGGTACAACCAGCCCAGTGAACGAAGAGGAGATTCTTCGATGTCGGGGACTTACGGAGGTCCCAGTGGAGGAGATTCTAGTCCGTTGAGAGGAATTCTCAAACGGAGAGTCCTTCCTTCACCGGGAAAGGGTGATCCTCAAAAAAATGAAAAAGGGATGGAAAAGAGGGATGGATGCATGCAATGAAATGCTGACAGAGATATGGAGTGGGAAAATAACAGAAATAACATACATGTAATAAACAAACAACCAATCAAAACTGACAGTGCTGCCGTGAGCACAACGGGGGCGCGCGCGGGTGCCAAGGTGGAGAGGCACGGATGGTGCCGAACTTGCAAGGGTAGCCAAAAGGAAGCAGTAGAGGTCCCACCGTGATCGCCAATCTGTGAGCGACGTCACGCGGTTCGGGGTGCGAAGAGGACGCGGAGCGCGCAGGCTCCTTCTTTTTGTTTGCTGCAACACAGAAATAAGAGAAGAGAGAAGGGGCCACCACGGGAGATTGCTCCGGCGGGGCGAGCGGGACAAATATAATATAGCAAGATATGGGGGTTAAACGGCCATAGCGGGAAGTGACTCGCCGCGGCCTCGGGGGGACAGGAATAGTACAGAAATTAAATAGCAAGAATTGAAACGGCCATTGGGGAAGTGACTTGCCGCGGCCTCGAGAATATGAGCCGATAAGAATATAAAAGAATATAAGGAGAATATAAAGAGCGGGAATTTAAACGGCCATTGGGGAAGTGACTCACCGCGGCCTCGAGAACATGAATAGATAAGAATATAATATATAAGAACGGGAATTTAAACGGCCATTGGGGAAGTGACTCGCCGCGGCCTCGAGAATATGAGCAGAATACAACAGAATATAAAGAGAGTATAAGAACGGGAATTTAAACGGCCATTGGGAAGTGACTCGCCGCGGCCTCGAGAATATGAGCAGAATACAACAGAATATAAAGAGAGTATAAGAACGGAAATTTAAACGGCCATTGGGGAAGTGACTCACCGCGGCCTCGAGAACAAGATGTGATCGCCAGGGGCCGAAAGACCCCAAAATAAAGAAAGTGATCGCGCCTACCTCAAGAGCGGGAGAAGGCGGGTTGCTTCTTCCTCCCCCTTCGGCCGACCGACGGAGAGGGCTTTCCTTGGGTACCCTTGCAAAACAACGACAAACAAGTAACGAGTGGATTAGAAAGATGAAGGTGTAGTATTCAAATCCTTGCGATAAAAATAACGAAATGATGGCAATACACACACCTGGTTGGTGTTGTCTTTTAAACCTCTCTCGAACTCGAGTAGGAGGAAAATGAGATGATGGATGCAAGAAGTATATAAGAAGAGGCGCCCTTATGAAGGGGGATAGATGATGCGAGATGATGAATGTAAAAGAACTAAGAAGAAAAGGAAAGGATTGGCTTATTGGATGTGCCGATGGTGAAATCCGGCGGAGCTCCGGCAGCGTAGGGATGGCGTGGAAGCGCGGTGGATGAAGACGACCTTCCTCTCGCGAGCGTGGGCACCCGAGAAGTCGGCAGAACCTCCACCTACAAAAGACCCCACGGGCTAGAAAATGACTCCGGTAGCCTCTGGGCTCCGGCAGCCTATCGGATCTCTTCGAAGCTCTCCCAGAACTAAGGGGGTGGGCCTCTATTTATAGGGCTCCGGAGGGTGGAGGCGTCCAGGACCCTTGACAGCTCCATCAGGGCCGAACTAATATTTTATTCTATTTTTATTAATTTTTTCGAAATATTTTTGTGGAGGCGTCCAGGGCCCCGGACGCCCCTAACAGGTCCACCGAACACCACCGACGGCCGCACGCGGTTTGACACAACGCGTAGTTTTGTGAGCGGCGCCTCGTGGTTTTGAAATGGGCGCGTCCAGCGGGCTGGACGTCTCCATAATTTGGCTTTTTTCACACATGACAAACCGTCGTTCGGTGGGCGGCGCCCGTGAGGGAGTGGATGGAGGCATCCAGGGGCCTGGACGCCTCCATAAATATATTATTTTTATTTTTGTTTTGTCTTTTTATGCCAAAGCTGGCATTATATATTTTTTATTTTTGTTTTTATGGAGGCGTCTAGGGGCCTGGACGCCTCCATTATTATATCATTTTTAATATTTTGTTTTGTCTTTTTATGCCAACTGGCATATATATATACTTTTTATATTTGTTTTTATGGAGGCGTCCAGGGGCCTGGACGCCTCCATTAATATATTATTTTTTATTTGTGTTTTGGGTTTTGAAAAATAAAAATAAAATAAATTAAAAGAATGGGGGCGTCCAGGGGCTTGGACACCCCCATTAAGACCCACCCGGGTCCTCGGACAAGCATTGGTGGCCGCCCGGCAGACACCCTTCTTGGTTCCGGAACCTCCTGATGCGTCTGACTGGTGTTGATGCCGTCCGAATGCCGTGACGAGACGATTCCGGATGCCGAAAAGGGCGGAAGAAGACTCAAGAAAAGGAAGCACTCGAGCGATTCAAAATGCGTAAGCCGTTGCGGGGCGTTGTATAGTAATATGAGACTTTCTCCGGAGACGTCAGGAATGGCGTGTCTACACTGCCCAAATTTAGACTGATGACTTGGTCCAATTTGCAGTTGATATGCATTGATAATGTTCATTGAAGACTATGCTCGAGTAAGAACCTCGCATAAGTCTATAATTGTCTCAATTGCAGTGCTTCTGGGGCCTAAATAAGTCTTATAATCTTTAAAATAACACCGAAATCATAAGAAAATTGACTGAAGTTTCAGTGGAACTTAAATAGCCCAAAAATCTCCTAATCCGGCGCGCCAATTTCTGGCGCTCCCCCCCCTGCCGTTTTAACATTAGACTCATATTTGAAATGGCCTCCTTGAGCCTCTATCCGGCGTGCCCAGGGCGCGCCGTTTTAACTTCCATCTAGCCACCGCGCCGGTTTAGCCTCTATTTGGCCACCGCGCCGTTTTAGCCTTCATAAGGGCATCGCGCCGTATTAACGCTAACTAACTACCGCGCCGTTTTAGGCTAATTGTATCTAAATATGCATTAGCCCTATATGCATTTAATTGTTTGTGTGTCAGCCTTTGACGCTTATTGTCATAGCCCTAATTGACTTAATAAACCTAGTTGAATAAGAGAGTAAAAGGGGTTTTTGACACCTTCAATTGCATCGAACATCCATCTCGAAAGCATGAGCATGCATCTGCATCGGCATACGTTGCCATCTGAACGATCATAATCGCACCTCTAATCATGTGAATAAACCAATTAACCAATCTGTTGCATCTCGCACGGACGGTCAACCGAATGACCACACTTCATAGTATCTAATTAGTGCATTTAGTCAGTACTTCTTATGCCTTCGCGTTATCCCCCGAGGCATCCTCTCTTGGTAATTAATCAAGGGTTGTCGTCTTTCTTGGAGGACATAATTAACGTCATAGCCTTTATGGTATGACGGACTCCGAGTCCCGATACGAGCATCATAATCGACTGAACAGGTCAGATCGAGCGCATAATAAACTTGTCACGTACGTGACTGGCGGCGCCCTAAGCGAATAAACCCCTAACAAAAAGATTCTACCCAAACAAGTCTGGCACGCCCGGTGGGACTTGAGTCTCCCTTCATCTCTTTGCCAAGAAGGGATGCCTTCGGGGGCTTCCCCCAAGAATACTGACTGTTTGTCTACTTATCTCAGGTGAACGATGACATCATCGGGACTCACCGGTCTTGACTTCGGCCCCGTGATCGTCGCCGGCCACGCTGAATATGGGTACCTAGCGGTGCCCATGATTTTTGGCTACTTCCCACCAGTTGTAGGCTTCCCAAACTTCTTGGGGTTGGCCTTTGTCAACATGCTGCAGACGGAACCCTCAGAGCCTACAAAGGAGAAGATTGCAGAGAAGGTCGAGGCCCCGGAGGCTCGACGCTGTGCTGGCTCGCCCACGAGCCCAATTCAAGTCGCCAACTGCATGGTGCACCATATCTCTCATGGGGCTCGCCCCGTCCCTGCCAAGAATTTCGGGAGGCGCCGACACAGGAACCCCCGGAGGAAGGTTGTTGTTGCTATGACCGGACGTCTCTCTATGTCTTCCAAGTCTATGCTGATCGGGGGAGTTCGCATCTTTCTGGATGGATGCGAAGCTCGAGTAAGCCCAGATCTTGTGATCCCCACAGTGCCTGTCCACAACTCTTATCAGGCTCTTTCTGGAAGGAGAGCCGAGGAGGAAGAAGCCGGCCACCATGGCCAAAGAAGGTTGGCTCCCGAGCTAAGGAGATTTAAGCAAGTTTGGGTCCCCAAGAAGGTCCAGCCTACCTACCAAGATGCACCAATCCAGTACCGCTCTAGATTTGCTGGAGCAGAGGAGAACAAGAAGAGGGGCCTTGCCCCGAGAAAAGAAGAAACAGTCGTGGATCTTCCACGCCGTGGAAGCTTCAAGGCCTGCTCCCGATAGGCCAACATCCCCGCTGTGGTAGGAAGATTTCAACAAGTTGCCGGAAGAGCCCGGCTTGCTTACATCCCTCCGATGGGAGGTCGATAATTATCCCCGACCCTACATCCAGGCCAAGGGCAAGAAGAGATGACCAACATGGTTAGGAGCTATTTTAGGGGACTAGGTAACCCCTCTTTGGGCCAACATCGGCTATTACAAGCAGTCGTGGCTGAAGAAGATCATTGCTCATCAATGGCAGTGGAAGAAGAAAAAGAAAGAAGAATGACGTCATCGGTTGATGACAATGGGTATGAAGACGGCTTGGATATTCAAGTCGATGAAGCTACTCCCTACCAGGAGGAAAGAAGAAGAGTCTCTGTATTTGAAAGGCTCACCTTCCCAGAGAATGCAAAGAGGAGGGTTCACAGACAGAGAAGAAGGATGCAGATCTTCACCTGCAACATGGATGGGGTGTCTGGCCACTATGGGAGATTGCCTGAGGAGCCTCAGGAGCTGGCCCCGGTTAGCCGGGAGGCCGGGGCCAAGTACTCGAAGGGCGGAAGCCGTAAAAGAAAAGTTGGCAGCAACCAAGGGAAAGCAAACCCTGGCCCACCTCCAACAACATGATAAAGCCATTATTCTCACCGTAAATGTGGTGACAGTAGAAGAAGAAGAAGATGTCTTGCTCGACATCCTACCTGAGGGTGCACCTGGTGAGACAACAAAAGCTATCCCCGGCACTACAGCTATGGATCCGGCCGTACTAATGATACTCCAAAGGTTCCACCAGGAGATAGAATTGCTGAAGAAGCAATTGATGGAGAAGACAGAGCAGTCTTTAGCCTCCAAGCAGACTAATATGCAAGCCGAGTCATCATGGGGAGCCGTCAACCAAAATGACTTCCCACCACTCTACACCCCGCCTCAGCTGGCAGAACCGAGCTTGGCAACAACTCAGCAACACCCACCACAGCCGCTGATGCCGCCGGTACTACCACAGGTGCACCAGACACCTCTGCTGCTGCGTCCTCCTCCACAGGCGACCACCCTGGTCACCCCCTACTTGCAACCATCACATTTCTACCCAGAACCGGTTGATCCAACCGTCATGAGCAAGATGATGATGGAAAGAATGATCGAGCTGAAGCTCGCTGAAAGATGTGAAGGTGACTATGTCGCATTCGATGCATATAGGGTTCCATACCTGTCGCATCATGCTGCCAAGCGGCTCCCTCCTGAAATTAGCAAGTCGCCAAAATTTGACAAGTTCAACGGGAAGGGATCCCCAAAAGAACATGTCGCCTACTACATGACCGTCATGGGGGTTTTGGCCACCGACGAGTCATATTTGCTGAAATTTTTCGGGTCCTCACTCACGGGGCTCGCATTTGAATGGTACTGCAGCCTCCCGGCCGGGTCGATCAGCGACTGGTCGGACATGCAAAGGAAGTTCAGAGAAAGATTTTATGTCACAGAGAGGGAGGTCACAATGGACGAACTCTATTCAACAAGACAGAGGGCGGATGAGATAGCCCTTGACTACATCAAGAGGTGGAGGAACCTCGGAATGAGATGCAAGCGGCCCCCGCATCAGGAGGACGTTGTGCAAATATGTAAGTAGAACCTCAGGAGAGAGGTGCTAGAAAAGATGATTAGCATGGAAATTCGATTATTTGACCGCCTAAATAATGTTGTGGCCGAGGTAGAAGCCTTCCTGGCGAAACATTCCCCGACATCAACTATTGCCACTGCACAAAAGGGCAAGGCAGCAGAGCGGAGTCATGCACTTAAAGAAGTGAACGCCCTTGATATCAAGGCGTTTGAACAACAAAAGACAAAGGCAAGAAGACAGCTGCTCCTCAGCCTACTAAGAACGAACATGGCAAAGAAGGTCCGTCACTCCGGGACAAGATGAAGAAGGCCTACTCCTTCCCGAAGGAGAAGACCGGGATCTTGTTTGACTGGGTTACCCAGTATGATAAGATCACCCTGCCTGAGCCAAAGAGGTCGGAGGACCTGAAGAGAAGAGACAGCCCAAGATTTTGCCCTTACCACGAGATGCTGGGACATCCGATTGAAGACTGTTATGTTTTCAAGGATATTATCGAAGGCATGGTGAGGAAAGAAGAAATAGGGTTGGGGGAGTACAAGGTTGACCCTCCACAACCACATGAGGTGCCTCTAAGAAGAGCCGCTATCAACATGGTCTCTATATATCAAGCACTACCTGAGGAGACCGCAGAAGCTAGTACTCATCACTGCTATGAAGCCTGCTTTCTGGCCCCAATGAAAGAACAAGAGGGATGGCAGCAAGTCCCTGTAAGAACTAAGAAGAAGGGCACGTCTCGCCCAACAGTGGGGGCTCATATTCGTGGCATCACACCACGTCCCCCTTTGCTAGTGGCAACACCTGTGTGGACCAACCCACCTGCAGTCATCAAAATACCTACCCACAACCAGAGGAGGCAAACTCTGTTGCCGGCAGTCAAGGAGACTAGTCCAGAAGCCCGGTGGCTATAGGACTACATAAATGGACTAGATGAGTATGTACAGCCCGAGCTAGAACCTTTACTAGTACGGGATCATGTCCCATGGCAGGAGCTAGAACAGCTTTCACTGAAGCAGGAAGAGGAAGCTGACAAAGCATCAGAGAAGGATGGCAGCCTATTCTGGGGGCAAGTGCCAGCCGAAGAAAAGAAAAGAAGATGAAGAAATAAGAGACGAGCCAGCAAGGCTACAAAGGGTATAATCCTTAATTGCAACACCGTCTCTGCTCTGTTAAATTTGCCTGGTGAGGAGGATGAAAAAGAGATATGCTTCACACCTGTCGCCAGGGAAAGTTAGGCCGAAGCCGCAACTGCTGCACATGCAACCCGGTCAGGCCGAAGATGGGGGCGTCAACCGCCCGCCAACCACAACATTATCTTAAGGGGGGAGCAACCCTATAAAATACCACCCCCGAAGGTTAGGGGAGTCCAGATCCCTCCTCCGTTAGGCCTAGACAACCAGAGTGGGGGCAGCACTCCCGCTCCTTCCTTCCTAGAATTTGTGATTATGTCAAAGGGGTAGCAACTATGCCGGGAGGTCGAACCAGCAATTGGAGGCATTCACCCGCAACTCCAAAAATCTTCCGAATTGCCAGAGGAAGCAGAAGCTCGCCCGGTAGTAGCCAGTGAGGGACAACAGGGAGACGACCCCAAGCAGAAGGGTACAGCCTCCGAGTCCGATGAAGCAGGCCCATCAGGGGCCACAGTCCAAGACTCTTCCAAACCCAGGTGGGCAAAAGAAATGAAGCTATCCAACGTCCGAGCAGGAAGTCGGGTGGTCAAGCTATTGAAAAACGTCCCGGCAAGATTCACTATCTGGGAAATCCTCTCTCTGAGTGAAGAGACCCGACAGGCAATTATTACTGCTTTGCAGACGCCTGCTCAATATGAAGCTTGCCTAGCTGAGGTACTACCGGAGGCCATCATGACCTTCACTCAAGAGGACATGTTGCTCCCCACTAACAGCCACAACAAACCTCTGTATATGAGGGGGCATCTAAATGGCTGGGAGTTGAACATAATCCTGGTGGATCCCGGGGTGGCTGTCAACATCCTGCCCTACAGGATATATGAGAGGCACTACTTCAACGTGCGTCTCTAAAAAGTTGGGGATATACGTATTGCCGGCTTCAACCAAAAGTGTGAAGTGTTGCTAGGAGTAGCATAATTCACACTCACTCTATCAGACTTTGTTACGAAGGTGCAGTTTCATGTCATCGATTCTCGCACCTCGTACAAGGCGCTGCTCGGCCATCCTTGGCTACACGAGATTATGGTGGTGCCCTCCACGCTCCACTAGTGCATCAAATATAACCTGGAAGGAAAGGAGGAGAGGGTATTTGCTGATCTCCACCCGTTCGAAGTGTTCGAGTGCCACTTGGCGGATGCCCCTCTATATGCAGAAGGGTCGCAGAAGGCCCCTGAAGCCAAGACCTCTGCCAGCACAACAAAAAGCACCTCCAGAGTCGAATGGTTCCCTTCGCTGCCGCGTGGATATGTTAATCCCAAGACGGTCTCACACATCACTGTCACCGGGAATGTGGGCCGGGTAGCACCTCCCGCCATCTACCCCGAAGCTAATGAAGTCAGGGTCGACCAGCAGCACGACCACATCGGGATCCCGGAGGGCCTTACCAAGCCAATTCTCAGTCTAAAAAATGTCACTGTCGTGCCTTTCAAAGCTTGGGAAGTGGCGCAGATAGATGGCCCCAGCAGCTTGTTCTACACAGCTGAGGAGCACCCTACACAGGAGGATACTGATTGTCATCTGCCTGAAGATATAGAAGACCCGTCAGTGCCCATACAGGGGTTGACATTTATAACGAGTCGAATGGCCAAGATGTTCCAAAAGCAGCATATCCCCTCTGGCCAGTCTCGCAAGAAGAAAGAAGCATTCCAGAAGCTGTAGTATCCCCCGAACCTGGATAAAGAAATGAGACGTGTCTCTCAGCACCCAGGGTTGGGCTTCACCCTCGAGGAATATTATTACAGCACACGCTATAAAGTGGATACCATTTCCGCTTTCTACCCAACTGAGGATAACTCACTGGGGGCAACTTTTGATGAACACCCAACAGAAGTTGAATACACTAAGCCAACTCAACTAAGAAGTCTGGAATCAGAAGCCATATTCCCCTATCAGTGCTGGGAATAGGTCTACCCTGAAGAAGCAGCTCTTCAAGCCAAATTCGACACAGCTAGCAGCAGTGAAGCTGAAGATGTTGAAGAAGCAGGGCTGCCTCCCTCTAGTAACCTTCCTCTAATGATGATGTCAGCACTTCTTGGGCCAGTCAGGGAAGCTTCTCTCAAGCCTGATCAAGAGATAGATGCTGCCAGAAAAGAAAAAGCTACCTCCACTGAAGATATGGTGATCCAAGGGAGTGAGACCTTCTCACCCTGTACCATGGAGCTCCGGTGCTACTCTCACTTAATGACAAACAATCACTAGTCCTTAGCGACTGCAACCCCCTCAGCAAGGGATGAGGCAATCGACTCACCCCTTGGAACGGCTATTGAGGTAGATTTGCTGGCAGAACAATGCATGCAGCCACTACCAGCTGAACCAGAGATTCCTGACGAACCTCAGATAAGGAAAAATGAAGAGGCCGAGGTCCTCGACCTCGAAGATGATATACGAGACTTTGTCGACCTGCAGCCCGCACCACCGGAGATAGAAGACGGAGGCCAAGCAACAGTCGATGAACTGATAGAAGTCAACTTGGGAGACGATGATGACCCCAGGCCAACCTTCCTCAGTGCCCAGTTATCTACTGAAGAGTAGGGGCTATATATCCAACTGCTGCAGGAATATCGGGATTGCTTTGCCTGGACCTACAAGGAAATGCCAGGACTGAGCCTCGCAGTCTCACAGCATGAACTGACCATAAACCCTGAAGCCGAACCGGTGAAGCAGCCGCCGCAGCGCATGAGGCCAGAGCTCATCACTCAAATATGTAAGGAAGTCGACAAACTCATTGATATGGGTTTCATCGAGGAAAATCAATATACCACGTGGCTAGCCAATATTGTGCCCATGAAGAAGAAGAATGGACAGATTCGGATATGTGTTGACTTCCGAGATCTGAATAAAGCCTGCCCCAAAGATGACTTCCCAGTACCAATAACGGAGGTCATGATAGATGCAACAACCGGTCACGAGGTCCTATTATTCATGGATGGGTCATCCGGCTACAACCAGATATGGATCGCGGAACATGACCGGATCCACACTGCCTTCCGAACTCCGAAAGGCATTTATCATTACAAGAGAATGCGGTTCGGATTAAAGAACACCGACACAACTTATCAGCGGGCGATGACTAGAATATTTGGTGAGCTGCTCTACAATAAGGTCGAGTGCTACATAGATGACCTGATAGTGAAGACCAGAAAGAAAGAAGACTATCTGCAAGACCTCCGAGTTATTTTCCAGAGGCTGAGGCAGTATGAATTGAAGATGAACCCTATGAAGTGTGCGTTCGGAGTTTCGAGCTGAAAGTTCTTGGGTTTCATTGTCAGATATCGGGGAATTGAAATAGACCCCGCAAAGATCAAGGCAATTCAGGAGTTACCCTCTCTAAGGAACCTCTCCGAGCTGAGATCTCTTCAAGGCTGCCTGGCGTACATCCGGCGGTTTATATCCAACTTGTCAGGGCAATGCCACCCCTTTCATAAGTTAATGATGAAAGATGTTCCCTTCTACTGGGATGAAGAATGTCAGATAGCCTTTGACAAGCTAAAGGATTATCTGAAGACACCTCCAGTGCTGGGGGCGCCGGTGAAGGGACGGCCGCTAATCCTTTACATAGCAGCCACGTATAACTCCCTGGGGGCAATGCTAGCCCAGAATAATGAAGAAGGGAAGGAACAAGCCCTCTATTACCTCAGTCGAAGAATGGTCAGAACTGAGGAGAGGTACACCAACATCGAAAAGATCTGCCTGGCACTGGTCTTCACGGTCAAAAAGCACCGACACTACATGTTGTCACATGAAGTTAAGCTTATTTCCAGGGAGGATCCGCTTAAATATATCATGTCCCAACCAGCACTCAAAGGCCGCCTAGGCAAATGGGCGGTGATTCTTATGGAGTATGATATCTCCTATGTACCGCAAAGGGCCGTCAAGGGCCAAGCTATCGCAGACTTCTTTGCTGATCATCCAGTACCTGAAGACTGCCCCCTAGAACCGGAGATTCCTGAAGATGAAACCCTAGAGGTCGGCCAGGTGCAGCCCTCTCTATGGCAGCTGTATTTTGACGGCGCCTCCAGAATTGACACCTCAGCAACTGGATCAGCCAGAGTCCGGGCGGGGGCAGGCATAGTCCTGAAATCTCCAGAAGGAGAAGTCATACATACATCATGTTCAATAAACAAGCCTTGCACAAACAATGAAGCAGAATATGAAGCCCTCATAATCGGGTTACAGATTGCTCTGTCTATGGGGATTCAAATGCTAGGAGCATTCGGGGACTCCATGCTAGTTATAAAACAACTGGAAGGGGTGTTCGATGTACGGAAGCAGGAACTCATTCCTTATTACCATCTGGCTCTCTGCCTAATGATAAGATTCTATTTCATTAGCATCAAGCACATCAACCGAGGATAGAATGCTCAAGCTGACACCCTCGCAAAGCTGGCCAGTTCTTTGGCAGTCCCACCTGATACAAGCCTAAATATAACGGTAATCAACCGGCGGCAGGTCCCCAGTGTAATAGAAGCTCTAGCCGATGAACAAGCAAATGAAGTGGCGGTTGTAGAAGGAATCCAGCAGTCCGATTGGCGGGAGCACCTCCTGCATTGGTTTCAGCACCAGCAACTCTCGATGGAGAAAAAATAGAGAATGAAACTCCTTAGAGTCAAAGACTCTTATGAGATGAGGAATGGAATGTTGTTCCGGATAATGGCAGATGCCCAAAAGAAGATCTTACTTCGCTGCTTATCTCTAGGGGAAGCCAGGCAGGTAATGCAAGAGGTCCATGCCGGGTCAGCCGGGGCACACCAGGCCGGTTCGAAAATGAAAATTGAAATAAAGAAACTAGGCTACTACTGGCCCTCTATGTTTGACGATTGCTGCAAGTTCGCCAAGGCTTGTTAGAGGTGTCAAGAACATGCCATTGTGTCAAGAAGGCCACCTGTGCCACTGCATCCTACCCTCCCAAGTTGGCCATTTGCTCAACGGGGTACGGACGTGGTAGGGCCACTACCAGCATCTTCGTCGGGATGCAAATATATCTTAGCAGCTACAGACTACTTCTCTAGATGGGCAGAAGCAGTAGCACTGAGAGAAGTGACAGGAGAACTGGTCACCAGAATCTTCCGGCAAAATATAATATTCCTGTTTGGAGTACCCAGCCGAATCATCTCTGACAACGGCAGTCACTTCAAGAACCAGAAGGTGTACCGACTAGCCGACAAATACAAGATTGATTGGAGAGCATCATCTCCCTACTACCCCCAAGCCAAAGGACTTGCAGAAGCCTTCAACAAGACGCTATGCAATCTGCTAGCAAAAAATGTCAAGGCTAAAAAAAGAGATTGGGAAGGAAGGATGTACGAAGCACTCTGGGCTTACCATACAGTCTATAAAACCCCGACTGGCTGCTCACCTTACTCCCTCGTGTACGGGTCGGAGGCTATGGTGCCAATTGAATTAGAGGTCCCCTCGTTGCGAATCGCCATCCAGCATGGATTGGTAAGCAGCGAGCAGACCAACATAGAAAGAAGACTGAAAGAGCTCGCCGAGCTCGAAGGAAAGTGTCTCCGTGCGCAACAAAATATCCAACTCTACCAAGCCCGCATGGCCCGTGCTTTCGATAAGCTGGTCAAAGGACAAGAATTCAAGAAAGGTGACCTGATAATGGTTAAAAGAAGAGAAGTGATGGCCTCCAACCCCAAAGAGAAGTTCGTTGAACACTGGGTCGGACCATATGTCATCCGCCGGGTATATGAAGGGGGTGCGTACGTCCTTATAGATCATAAAGGAGTCGTCCAGTTCTCTCCCCTTAATGGAAAACATATGAAGCTGTATTACACCGTTCAACCCACAGTTCCAGAATGACCTATACCTGTCTTGGTCTAGTGGCATTCCGCCCTGACCGAGCTCTACCTGTCTTAGTCTAGTGGCACTCCGCCCTAGCTAAGTTCCACCTACCTTAGTCTAGTGGCACTCCGCCCTAGCTAAGTTCTACCGACCTTGGTCTAAGTGGCATTCCGCCCTGACCGAGTTCCACCTACCTTAGTCTAGTGGCGCTCCACCCTAGCTGAGTCCTACCTACCTTGGCCTAGTGACACTCCGTCCTGGCCAAGTTCCACCTACCTATGTCTAGTGGCATTCCGCCCTGACCAAGCTCTACCTATCTTAGTCTAGTGGCGCTCCGCCCTAGCTAAGTTCCACCTACCTTGGTCTAGTGGCATTTCGCCCTGACCAAGCTCTACCTACCTTGGTCTAGTGGCATTCCGCCCTGGCCGAGCTCTACCTACCTTGGTCTAGTGGCATTCCGCCCTGACCGAGTTCTACTTACCTTAGTCTAGTGCCACTCCGCCCTAGCTAAGTTCTACCTACCTTGGTCTAGTGGCATTCCGTCCTGACCAAGCTCTACCTACCTTGGTCTGGTGGCATTCCGCCCTGACCGAGTTCTACTTACCTTAGTCTAGTGGCGCTCCGCCCTAGCTAAGTTCTACCTACCTTGGTCTAGTGGCATTCCGCCCTGACCAAGCTCTACCTACCTTGGTCTAGTGGCATTCCGCCCTGATTGAGCTCCACCTACCTTGGCCTAGTGGCACTCCGTCCTGGCCGAGCTCTCTCTCTCTCTCTCTCTCTCTCTCTCTCTCTCTCTCTCTCTCTCTCTCTCTCTATATATATATATATATATATATATATATATATATATATATATATATATATATATATAATGACATATAAAACAACATTGACATTACGGGCCTTACGCCCGAATTGGCTCAGATCTATCCTTTGCGTTAGCATTACCTTCTTGCTAACGAATAAACCCACTTTCTCGGCGCAAGACTTCGTGTCCTAGCCGACCCTTCTACAACATTGCCATTGCGGGCCTTACACCCGAATTGGCTCAGATCTATCCTTTGCGTTAGCATTACCTTCTTGCTAACGAATAAACCCTCTTTCTCGGCACAAGACTTCGGGTCCTAGCCGACCCTCCTACAACATTGCCATTGCGGGCCTTATGCCTGAATCGACACAAATCTATCCCTTGCGTTAGCATTACCTTCTTACTAATGAATAAACCCTTTTTCTCAGCACAAGACTTCGTGTCGTAGCCGACCCTTCTACGACATTGCCATTGTGGGCCTTACGCCCGAATCGGCTCAAGGTCTGTCCTTTGCGCTAGCATTACCTTCTTGCTGACGAATAAACTCCCCTTTCTCGGCGCAAGGCCTCGTGTCCCAGCTGACCCTCTCGACGTCTTCTGGTTTTATATATATATATATATATATATATATATATATATATATATATAAAGGGGAAAGAAAAGAAAAATGGGGCTTCAAATAGAGGTGCCCCGCCGGTCTTGTTCTTATATTAGGAAAAGGGCAAAAATGGCTTTAACCCAGTTGCGGTGAAAACCCGAAAGGGCACGTGGGCAAAAGCAAGAGGGGGTTGGCTTCGGTGAAAATCTGAAAGGGCACTTAAGTCAGTAATGTGGTAATTTAAGTTCCGCCTCACCCTCATTCTAGTGAAACTCCGAAAAGGGTGATCACCCCGATCCCCATCAGAGATCTTTCTCAACCTACTTCTAACCCTTGTCACCATCGGTAAGATCGATCAGCCTCCTTGCGACCCTTGTCATCATCGGCAAGATCGGTCGACGTACTTCTGACCCTTGTCACCATCGGCAAGATCGGTCAACCTCCTTGCGACCCTTGTCATCATCGGCGAGATCGGTCCACCTACTTTTGACCCTTGTCACCATCGACAAGATCGGTCAGCCTCATTGCGACCCTTGTCATCATCGGTGAGACCGGTCAACCTACTTCTGACCCTTGTCACCATCGGCAAGATCGGTCAGCCTCCTTGCGACCCTTGTCATCATCGGCAAGACTGGTCGACCTACTTCTGACCCATGTCACCATCGGCAAGATCGGTCAGCCGCCTTGCGACCCTTGTCATCTGCAAGATCGGTCGACCTACTCCTGACCCTTGTCACCATCGGCAAGATCGGTCAGCCTCCTTGCGACCCTTGTCATCATCGATAAGATCGGTCGACCTACTCCTGACCCTTGTCACCATCGGCAAGATCGGCCAGCCTCCTTGCGACCCTTGTCATCATCGGCAAGATCGGTTGACCTACTTCTGACCCTTGTCACCATCGACAAGATCGGTCAGCCTCCTTGCGACACTTGTCATCATCAGCAAGATCGGTCGACCTACTTCTGACCCTTATCACCATCGGCAAGATCGGTCAGCCTCCTTGCGACCCTTGTCATCATTGGCAAGATCGGTCGACCTACTCCTGACCCTTGTCACCATCGGCAAGATCGGTCAGCCTACTTCTGACCCTTGTCACCATCGGCAAGATCGGTCAGCCTCCTTGCGACCCTTGTCATCATCGGCAAGATCGGTCGACCTACTCCTGACCCTTGTCACCATCGGCAAGATCGGTCAGCCTCCTTGCGACCCTTGTCATCATCGGCAAGATCGGTCGACCTACTCCTGACCCTTGTCACCATCGGCAATATCGGTCAGCCTCCATGCGACCCTTGTCATCATCGGCAAGATTGGTCAACCTACTCCTGACCCTTGTCATCATCGGTAAGATCGGTCAGCCTCCTTGCGACCCTTGTCATCATTGGCAAGATCGGTCAACTTACTCCTGACCCTTGTCACCGTCAGCAAGATCAGTCAGCCTCCTTGCGACCCTTGTCATCATCGGTAAGATCGGTCGACCTCCTTACGACCCTTGTCATCATCGGCAAGATCGGTCGACTTCCTCGTGCCCTCGCCATCATCGGCAAGGTCGGCCAGCATCTCCTCAAGCCCGGCTTTACCCCGAGAATTGAATTCAAAATAATAATAATAATAAAAAAGGATGATAAATACAAAAATGAGGCTTGAAATAGAGGTGCCTCACCAGTCTTGATCATATACCAGGACAAGGGTAAAAATGGCTCTAACCCAGCTGCGGTGAAACCCGAAAGGGCACCACAGGTAAAATCGGGTACGCCACCATGTGAGAACCCGAGAGGGCGCGGGGCAAAAGTAAAAGGGGGTTGGCTTCGGCAAAAACCTGAAAGGGCACTTAAGTCAGTAATCTGATAAATGACGAATAATGATGACACATCCTCCGCCCAGGGGACCCTTTGTAGGGTCAGAGCGGAGTCTTCCTTTGAAAGTCCCACCGATAAACAAATATCTGTTCGACCCTTGCCATCATCGACAAGGCCGGTCAACGTTTCCCCTTAACTTGGACCTTTCATCCTCGTTAATGAATAAGCCCTCCTTTGCTTCGACATTTAACCAATGTCGATGAACAAGCCTCTGTTCGACCCTGGTCATCATCGGCAAGGCCGGTCGACGTTTCCATCTGTTCGACCCTTGCCATCATCGACAAGGCCGGTCAACATTTCCCCTTAACTTGGACCTTGCGTCCTCATTAATGAATAAGCCCTCCTTTGCTTCGACATTTAACCAATGTCGATGAGCAAGCCTCTGTTCGACCCTTGTCATCATTGGCAAGGCCAGTCGACGTTTCCCTTAAATTGGACCTTTCGTCCTCATTAATGGCTAAGCCTTCCTTTGCTTCGACATTTAGCCAATGTCGATGAACGAGTTACTGTTGACCCTTGCCACCATTGACAAGACCGGTCAACATCCCATTAGTTCTCATCCATTCCGAAGGTTGTTCCAGGAATCAAGTTCAAAAAAAAATGATGAATAAAAAAATGAGGCTTAAAATAGAGGTGCCTCGCCAGACTTACTCGGATATCCTGAGTAAGGGCAAAAATGGCTTTAACCCAGCTACGGTGAAAACCCGAAAGGGCACCGTAGGCAAAATCGGGTACTCCGCCACGTGAAAACCCGCAAGGGCATGTGGGCAAAAGTAAGGGGGGCTGGCTTCGGCGAAAACCCAAAAGGGCGCTTAAGTCAGTAATGTGAAAAAAAATGAATGATGAATAAAAATAGAGCGAATGATGATGGTAAAATAATAATGTCAGCCTCTCGTTTGTTACTTTATTCCTACAAAGGTTCTCGTGTGAGCTTTGTGCCTGTGAACCTACCTTTGCTTCGGCATTTGTCCCATGCCGATGAGCTAGTTACTTTTGTTCCTTGCCACCATCGGTAAGATCTATAAACTCCCTTTTGGCCCTTGTCACCATCGGCAAGACTGGTCAATATTCCCTTGACCCGGAGCTTACCCACTTTACATCGGCATTCATCCAATGCCGATGAATGAGTTACTTTTGACCCTTGTTATCATCGACAAGATCGGTCGGTGTTTCCTTCAACCCGGACCTTATGTCCGTGTTTTTGGGCAAATCTTCCTTTACTATGAACCTTTGCCACTTTTGGCAAAGTCCACAAATAAATCCCTATTTCTACCCTTCGGCCCTTGGTGGCCCGTAAACCTCTCTCCTTATTCCCCGGTACTCAGCCCAGACGGATCAGTGGTCCCGAGGAGAAGTTGCATCGTGGTGGAGAGAACCCCTCGACCCTTCCCTGAAGGTGCGAGCGCTCTCCTACTCTAGCGACAGACATGCTACGGACTAAATGAATCGATTCAGCAAGCAGATGTGCAAAGTAAGGGAACGAAAGTTTCCATTCAAAACAACAAAAAGGGAGATACATGTTACCCGGGGCATACACCCCCCCGAAATATGTGAAAGTTCACAAAAAGGGAGAAAAGACAAAATGATGGAGCTATTGCAGCGAACGGCAGAAGATGTCCTCGAATTCTGATAGCCCCAGAGACGGGTAGCGGGCTAGCTCCTGTAGACGTTCTTCCTCGACCTGTAGTCGCACCAATTTCTCCTCAAGTGATGCGGCTTGCCCTTCTGCCAGCTCGGCCACATCTGTGTGCTGAACCCACAGTTGATCAGACGATGCTAATTCTGCTTCAGCTCGATCAAGTTTGGCCCGGAGCTCAACTATCCGAGTTTTCAGAAAAGTTCGACATTGGCCAGAGTCATTGACAGCATCCCGCATCTGCTGGGCAGTCCCTCTCAATGATTGAAGGGCAGCTTGACACTCTGTCCTTTCAAGCTTCGTGGTCGTCATTTGATCTAGCAAGCCGCGGCCCATGAACTCTCTCCTGTTCACATGCTTCAGGAGCAAGACTACCCGCTGCACCCAGTCCTCCATGGGGCAGCCAAAAGCTAACAAAGTGCGGGAGAGGTGCTCTGCAAGACCCCTCAGCTGTGCATAGGTTAACTCCGGGCGAGCTGTCATGGTCTCCCGTAATGTCTCCAGATACTGCCACACTAGGTCGCTCGAGGATTGCAAACCAAGTGACGGCGTATACAGGAGTTGAAATTCTACCCGGCTGTCAACTGCAGCCCAAATATCGTCACCCGGCATAGAAGACGAGGATGACATATCTTGCAGGGGTGCGCCGTTTTAACACAAGCCCCATGGCCGCGTCGGATTAACCACCGCGCTGTATTCAAGGGCCATTCCAAGACCATGCCAAGCTAGACGGGAAATCTGCCGAAATGGAGCTCATCCGCGGGTCCCGGCTCGCTTGTGCTTTGCTCGCAGCACCTGTGGCTAGGGGGCATTTGTTGGCACTCAAAATATACTCGATGTCGATCCAGTCTCAGAGACAAATGATGCGGCCCATTGAAGTAGGGAAGCTGAAGGAGACCAACACATTGAAGCCTTCTCAAGCTGCCAGAGCCTCAGGTCACCCATTATAAATGCCGGGGACTTCATCTGACGAGGATCGAGAAGAATACACCACATGTGGGCATTATCCGTCGTTCGATCAAGGACGAGTGTGCCCTCGTCGTCCGACCAAGGACGAGAACATATCCATCGCCCGATCAAAGACGAGGATGTACCCGTCGTCCGATCAAGGACGAGCATGCCCTCTTCGTCTGACCAAGGACGAGAACATATCCGTCGTCCGACCAAGGACGAGCGTGTATCTATTGTCCGACTAAGGACATAAGTATATTTGGCGGTACGCCGCCTGAATGAAAGATCCTCTCCAGATGAGAGAATGCCCTCGGCCCCTCAAAATAAAGGAGCGAAGGCTCTGTCAGCAGAAGACCCCGACTACCCAGCACGGGTATGGCTTCTCAGCATATTGGGCCCATCAGTGGCCAGATGATCGCCCAGTTGAGGCGGAAACACCCCGGGCAGCATACCACTACCCGTGGAAGCTACCAATGCAAGTCAAGGCGAGCCGGCAGCACGAACCGTTGTGCCGAGAGCCATGTTAGTGGAAGACCCGCATGTCTAAGCTGAAGGTGCACGAGTTCCAGAAGCAGCCATTTGGCAGCTCGGAAGCTTCGTCTATATCTCCCCCTATGCTCCGGCGAGACTACGGAGAAAGGAAGGATCACAGTGACCCTCGGCCCGCTGTCGGGCCCGTATCAAGCTAACGTGATGAAGCGGCTTGAATCCGGCGCGCTTCTCCTAAACTGGCGTGCCCCTCCTAAACCGGCACGCCCTCTTGGCCTTTGGCATCCTACTAAACCGGCATGCCCTGCTCAGCTCGAACCCGGCACGCATAGAAGACCTTAAACCTGCGCGCTAAATCCCACGCCGGATTAAGCTTGCTCGAAGGATCGCCTATATAAGAGGTCGTATGTTCGAGAAGAAAGAAGGGAAAAAAAGAGAGCATATACAAGAACAGAAGAAGAAAAAGAGACAGAGAGGGAAGCTTGTAGAGGAAGAAGGGGAGCGGAGAGCCCGTTGATTTCGATACTCTATTTCTCTGCTGCGAAGCTCCAAGGTGGGTTGGCGGAAGTCGTCGTGTCTTCTTCTGATGTTTTCCTTTCCCTCTTCTGCTAGAATAGCTCCACGGAGCAATGTAATAAAAGGGTGATGATATGAGCCCGGGGGTTCCTCGAGCCTCCCCCTTCTGTCTTCTCTCTGTTTTCCCCCTTCTCTCCAGGATGGGATCGGCTCCGTGCGACAACGGCGAGCCGCAGTGATGTCGAATGTGTTTGTAATATTTTTCACTATGTGATTGAAAGAATGAATAGGCGTGTGTTGGCTACTGCCGTTCTTATTAGATTGTAGTCTATCTCTTCTATCCTCTGTCCGTTATTCATTTTGGTTCTTCTACCACCGAATATGCCTCATTGATTCTCGAAGCAACATTAATAATTCCCCCCTCCCGGGAGTTCTCTCTGCTGTATAAATAACGTTGAATGAGCCGATATGCCCAGGTGTCCTCTCCCGACCGGAGGGATGCATATCAGTGCATTACCCTTCGTCCCTGAAGGTGGCCCTCGACATTCCCTGTTGTGGTTCTGGGCTAGGAGAATGGGTATCTCAGTAGCTACTGTCGTGTATCCGTGTGTACTGCAGATGGTGTCAAGCTATTCGATCGTTTGCCCCCTCCATGATCTCAGTCTACTGGCTGACCTTCTGGCCTTAAGTCCAGCCTACTGGCTCCCCTTTTAGCCTGTCCCTTTGATGCATATGTGTGTATACGATCATCTGCTTTCCGTTCCCCAATCAAATGTATTTCGGCTATAGTGCTCTTTAGCGATTCATCATCTCGAATAACTCACTGCCTGGGGACGGGAACATCCCCCATCATCTTCAGTTACTGGCGAGCCATGGGATCATATCTCTTAATGATATGAAACTTGTGACTCATCCAGTGAACATTAATAGGGCTTTAGCCCGACATCAAATCCACCTCCTCTTGGGAGTGGTGGTGGCTGTGGGAAGATAACCTCTCGTAGGCTGGCCCTCGAGGTGTCTTCTCATCTCAGCCGTCCCTTTCCGATTTCAGACTCGTGGAGATGGATGCCCCTAGCAGGATAGCCCTCGGGGTCTTTTCCCTCTAACGAAGTCCGCCGGTCACCGTTTGGCACTCTCGGCCTTAAGGAGCGTACCCCAATCTTGTGGGACTGTCTCCACTTCGCCCCTACAACCCTCCAATCATGGGGAGGTGCTGCCCAAATTTAGACTGATGACTTGGTCTAATTTGCAGTTGATATGCATTGATAATGTTCATTGAAGACTATGCTCGAGTAGAAACCTCACATAAGTCTATATTTGTCTCAATTGTAGTGCTTCTGGGGCCTAAATAAGTCTTCTAATCTTTAAAATAACACCGAAATCATAAGAAAACTGACTGAAGTTTAAGTGGAACTTAAATAGCCCAAAAATCTCCTAATCTGGTGCGCCAATTTTCGGCCCCCCCGCGCCGTTTTAACATTAGACTCATATTTCAAATGGCCTCTTGAACCTCTATCCGGCGTGCCCAGGGCACGTCGTTTTGACTTCCATCTGGCCACCGCGCCGGTTTAGCCTCTATTTGGCCACCGCACCGTTTTAGCCTTCATAAGGGCATCACGCCATTTTAACGCTAACTAACTACCGCGCCGTTTTAGGCTAATTATATCTAAATATGCATTAACCCTATATGCATTTGATTGTTTCTGTGTCAGCCTTTGACGCTTATTGTCATAGCCCTAATTGACTTAATAAACCTAGTTGAATGAGTAAAAGGGGTTTTTGACACCTTCAATTGCATCGAACATCCATCTCGAAAGCATGAGCATGCATCTGCATCGACATATGTTGCCATCTAAATGATCATAATCGCACCTCTAATCATGTGAGTAAACCAATTAACCAATCCGTTGCATCTTGCACGGACGGTCAACCGAATGACCACACTTCATAGTATCTAATTAGTGCATTCAGTCAGTACTTCTTATGCCTTCGCGTTATCCCCCAAGGCATCCTCTCTTGGCAATTAATCATTGGTTGTCCTCTTTCTTGGAGGATGTAATTAATGTCATAGCCTTTATGGTATGACGGACTCCGAGTCCCGACACGAGCATCATAATCGACTGACTAGGTAATATCAAGCGCACAATAAACTTGTCACGTACGTGACTGGCACGCCCTAAGCGAATAAACCCCTAACAAAAAGATTCTACCCAAACAGGTAGGCAGAGGCTAACGAAGTATAACACAACGTATATTTCTAACAACCTTTCTTTTCATTCACTCATAAGAGAGGGGGGATACAATGGGGAACAAGATACAGGAGGGGAATCTACCCCATGACAGAAGAAAACATCGGAGGAAAAAAGGACAGAGATACACCAGTGGGAGGGGAGCAGAGCACAAGCTCCTCCCCCTCCATTCCCTCTCACCTCTCTTCTCTTCTCTTCTCTTCTCCCTTCTTTCTTTGCAGGTGGAAGCTCCTCCTTTCTTTTTTGTCAGCCAGCCAAACAACCTCTCCTTTTAACCAACCCCTTCTCCAGTGGAGCATGCCTCGCCTTTTATAGGAGTGGAGATGGGGGAAGCCTTCGAAGCCAAACCCCCTTCCTTTTCCTTCTTCTTCTTTTCTCACTCGAAGACCCTGAGTGGCCTGCAGATAGGGGGAGCGGTAGAGTAGGGGAGCTGCTCGACCGGGATTGGTCGATGATGACCGGTGGAGATGTGACGTTTGGTGCGGAGCTCGAAGACTTCTGTTCTTGGGGGGCTAGAGGCGTGCAGGCTGTTGCCCGCCGGTTTGACGTAGGCATCTCCTCCATTTCAGGCAAATGGTCTTCATCGTCGGTCTGTTCGCGGGAAAATAGGGGATCAGACAGAGGATGGGATGGCCCTTCGGTTAAAATGGTGCGATCGAGGGCCGGGCGCGCCGGTTTGAGGTATCAATGAGGGACCCGTCGGTTTGAGGCATCAATTGGGGCGCGCGCCGATTTGAGGCATCAATGGGGGGCGCGCCGGTTTAAGTGCAGGATGAGCAAGGTCGCACCGATTTGAGTGTCAGGGGGCCTAGCCTCGACTGCGTGGTGATTCGGACAAACAGTTGCCCTTTCGGTGATGCTTTAGTTGTAATGCACCGCCTCCGAGGTGCTTAGTTCGAAGACTTCCGAGTTCCGGTTTAGGACTTTGAGTAGTTTCCGACGCGTGCCGAACCCGTGTCCGAGATCCCAGGTTTTTCCTGATTCGGCCTTCGACCTCACCAATTGGGGAGCCGGGGCCATCGTTTCTGCTTGAGAGGCTTCCTTGTTGGGTGGCAGAGCGCCGGGCATGTATTCGTCTGTAGGCCATAGAGTCAATAATGTCTACAAAGTAGACTTAGATGACGTTTGTGAAAATAACCTTTGCCTATCTGCCAGCTCTAAAAATGAGGCTTTTAACTGGCATAGAAAATTAGGCCATGCTAGTTATAATATCCTGAATAAGTTAGTCAAACATGATCTAGTGAAGGGCTTGCCAAAAATTTCATTTAAACCAAGTTCAAAAATCTGTGATGCATGTGCCTTAGGAAAGCAAACTAGGAAATCCTTCAAAATAAGACATGAACCCCTATCATCTAGGCCATTAGAATTCTTGCATATGGACTTGTTTGGTCCTACTAGGACTAGATAAGTCTAAATGACAAAAGATTTGGGTATGTCATTGTAGATGATTACACTAGATTTGCATGGATCTTCTTTCTAACCCACAAGAATGAAGCATTTGGTGAATTTCAAATTTTCTTCAACAAAATAAAACAAGAAGGTCGGCACAAAATTTGTATCATTCAATCTGATCATGGGGGAGAATTTTAAAGTTCACTGTTTTCAGATTTTTGTAATAAAGAAGGACTAATACATAAGTTTTATTCTCCCAAGACTCCTGAGCAGAATGGAGTTGTTGAAAGGAGGAATAGAACTATAGTGGAGATGGCCAGAACCATGCTCATTGAAAGTCAACTCCCACTGAAATTAGAAGCATCTAATACAACCGCCGTTGTTTTATCCGAACCACCTAAAATCGTTGTCTCTTGTATGATTTGATCCTTTTCTCCTATCTCCATTCTATGTAAGCACACACGTAGATTAGATCATTTGTATCTCTTGAGTTAGATCTAGCACAACTTATCATCTTCACATCAGATCTCTGGTATATTAAAAAGTGGGTTCGGATAGACAAGGCAAACCTTGTAAGGAAGATAACACTTTGCGTGAGTAGAATCTTTGGATTCACATCTCCGCCACGGTACCAAGGATCTGTTGTGTGTGATAGATTCTTTTAGATCTAATAGTTTCTCTATAGATCTGAACTTCTTTATTGCTATTCTTCACACTTGTTTAAATCGGCCAAGGTTTTATTAAATTTTGTAATTACCCAATTCACCCCCCCTCTTGGGTGTCATTGATCGCGGGACTTAAATTGGTATCAGAGCTAAGGCTCTATATTTTTCAGATCTAACGATCTAGAGTAAGATCCATATTAATGGCCAATAAGGGGATGATGCTTGAGGGTCACTCAATCCACCATCCTCCATACTTTGACAGCTTAAACTACTGATGTGACACCACCTTGGACCTAAATACGCAAGCAACCAAACCGATCGACGGATTCACTCAAGCGAGTTCACCCGCGTCGCGCACACTCGGGTCCGTAGGTGGACCGACGATGGGGTGAGGGTTCGTGGTTGGACCCGGAGGTTTCCAAGGGTATGGCTGGCTTGGGGAGGACCCCTAAGGGCCATAGGTTTCCAAAATTCATGGGCGGTCAGCACGCCGAGGGCGTGGGTAAATTGATCTCGCTCACAACTCACCTGCGGTGGACACTAACATATTAGCAATTTGGGACCAGGCACTCTCTCACCGCCGACGGAGCAACCAAAAGCAATACTAAACTAAGCGATTAAATGCCAGCAGTGAGAAGTGTTCCGAAGCTCACCTGATCGGCATGAATACACCGATCACGGCCGGAGATGTGGGCGAGTGGGGAGGCGTGGGTATGCACCCGCACGTCGCGTCGGTGTAGCTCGAACCTGAAATTTTCAATTTACATGCACTATGCCCCTTGCATGGGGGTTGGACTAGGGGTGGGGACTAGTTTTACAAACAAAATGTACCTCCATGCAGGGAGGGGCGGTCAGTCGGCCAGGCGGGATGGGGAAAACTACGCTAGAAGTCGAAGTGTGCAGTTCTACCCGCTTTGGAACAACTTGATAGGCAGTCGCTGTCGGCTCCGCTACTGGCTCTCCGGAACTCCGTTGTGGACGAAACCAGCGCCAATCCCTCCGGGGTTGGCCCAGGAGGTTGTTAGAATTTTTGGGGAATTCTTGGTTGACGGCATTGGTCGGGGCAGAGGCACGAATAGGGTCTTTGTTTGCTGGTTCTGGTAGTTTATGCACCCCTGCAGTAGGAAGATGAGGCTGCCACGGACGCTCTCGAGCTCTGATTCAGGCGTGGCTAGAGTCGTTGGATTCGTGGTTGAGTCTTATTCGATTGGAGACCAGTCGGGACACTAGAGGAGGTCGGATAAAATGACGAGGACCCAAATAGTGCTGGGGTATCAAACTGGTTCTAGAGGAAACTGATTAGCGCACCGGTTGGAGAAAATTTGGAACTTTTGATGCCAAAGTCCTAAATTCGCTCTGCTTCTTGGAGATGATAGAGGACTTGTAGGGGAAGCCCTCAGCCAATTGGCGCTCCAAGAATCACAGGAATCAGACCGTGGGAGCCTCTACAATCCTTCTCTGGTTGTCTGCCTAGGAGGAGCTTCGCAGGTTGTCGAGATTTGCTCCTCCGGGCAGCTCCAAGGTCGGACGGTGGCGGGGCTACTATCGTTGCGAAGCTGACTGGATGATGATTCCACCGGTATATGGTATGCTCTCTGAAGATTCTTAAGGATGACGTGGCAGGCTCTGCAAGTGGGCGCTTCTCTGCTACCTACGAACTGAGTCAGGGTCCGCAACTTGCCGATGGAAAATGGAGTAGGAGGGGGGCGAAATGGGGGTGGATGAGTGTGGGGCGAACCTTGGCTATGAGGGGGTATGGGAAGGGGTGATTCAAGGTGAGGGAGTGGCAGAATGGGGGCTGGAGGGAGGTCTAGCCGGTGGAGGGAGAGGAAGCTGTGAATTTGGTGTTGGGAGGGAGATAGGGAAGAAGTATTTGAAAATGGGTTAAGGGAGGGATTAATTTTTGGTCTTGGGGATGGGAAGAGGTGTGTGGGGAAGGGAAAGGATGCTTGGGGAATAGGGTATTCTCCCTTGGGAGATGAGAGAGGTGCTTGGGGAAGGGGAGTGGGTGGTTGGTGGTTGGAGGGTGGAGTGGGGATAGGTGGAGGCTACCTTGGGGATGGTGTGGAGTAAAGAGAGGGGTTGTGGGGAGTTGGAGTGGCTTTAATGTAGGGGGAAGGGAGAGAGAAAGTGGTTGGGAGGGGAGGAGAGAGAAAGGGGGCGCCCCCCCTTAGAGAGAGAGAGATATGAGAGAGAGGGGAATTCACCCCTTAGAAAGAGGGAGAGAGATGGAGAATCCACTCCAATTACACTAAAGTGCACTCAATTTTTTTGATTGACCGAAAGATTACAAATGAGGGGGTGAAGGGAGGTATTTATAAGGACTGGACTTTTCACATGACCATACTAACCCTAGACAATTGACACAATGACCAGACAGACCAGGGAGGGGCGCCCTTGGGCCTAGCCCATTAGTTTGGCCCATTAGACTACTTAATTAACCACATGACTCGTGACTTAGGTAAATGACCCTTATACCTAGGTACCAGACTCAAATAAAGGAAAAATTACATAGTTTATGACTCAAATAAAATATGAAAATTACATGGATTGACTCAGAAAAATGTGGAGAACACAATGGCGCAAACCGACGATCCATCAGAGCTTTGCAAAATGTGGAGTAAGTGATGCCCCCATCATACCCCCGGGGTGGGGAGAACTCGACCCCGTTGAGTATGGGTCCACCGGGGTAATGGCACACCAATGCAGCTCCAGGCGAGCCACGATCTCCGAACTCAACCCCACGTTTATAGCCGGGGGACAGCACTTCAGCTTCTCAAGGTGGCTCGGACACACCCTCTTGCTGGTGATGACATCTTGCTTGTCTAGTATTGCCTCCTTGTGCACACGTCGGACTCACATGGTGATTTGTGGAGACTCTCCGAGGTGTCACTCACAAAGGTAGGAGTAGGCCCGAAGCTTACAATGGGATCCACCGTGGTGCCCTTAGAGGGTGCCAGGTCCGCCACGTGGGAAGTGGGGTGAATCCCAAAAACCCATCGGTAAGTCCAACCCGTAAGCCGGGTTGCCAAAGCCACTCGGAATTTGGGAAGATCCAAATCCTCGTGCCCTCGATGTGGAGGTGACCCTAGGGTAGAGCCACTCCATAGTCACCATCACTAGGTTACCTACTTGGAATTCCAAGCGACACTTATGAGCTTTTGCCTGCTTCTTGTAAATTTCACCGCTCGTTGCTTGATGCTTGCTTGGATGCATATGCCATGCACTTGATGCAGTGTGAGTGGGAAATGTGTGGTATGCAAAGGTGGTCCAGGACAACCACATATAGACCTATCGTGCATTGATGTTATGAAGACTTTGAATGATTTGGGAGGACCGAGGCAGCCATAGGTGTCCCGCTTATGCATGGGTGTAATGAAAGCCGGAGGACCCGGACATCCATGAAGGCCCCTAGCATACATAAGACCAATGCTGAATTGGGGAGGACCGTTATACCCAAATAGGGACCACTCATGCTTCCTACTTGATATGTGGGTGATGTGAATGAATGGACCCGACTTTCTAATCATGCCAAGTGGTGTGTTGTGCCAAGACTTATGCACTCCTATCCCAAAGATGACTTCCATGTGTATGAGTGTGGGACGGCCTTTGAACTTCCATGTGAAAGGGTCGAAGGGTTCTAGGAAGGTGGGCATTATGGAGAGGGGCTCTCCCTTGCTTCCTAGGCATATGTTGCCTATGGCGATGGTTCCCTTGGTGTGGCCCAAGTCTTGGAAGAGGTGGACTTGGTCCAACGTTGTTGGTTGGGGTAGGGAAAGGTGGGTTGTGGGTAAGGTGGGTGGGTCACATGGGTAACTAGGCTCCCATTGGAAGGGATCAAAGGGGTCGTGGATTGGGCTTCCTAGGGAGAAGTGCTCTATGTCCTCAAGGTCTTCACAAGGTGGGTCATCCTTATCTATTGGGATGATTGGGCCGGTGTAGTGAGTGGGTGGGTTGGCCAATGTCCTTGGGATCTCAATGGTAGGGGAGTGGACTGAGATGGGTTCTTCCACCATGGAGAGAAGGAAAAGAAGGTCGCTAGTGTAGCAACCAGCAGTACAAACCGAGGTGATAGACCCGACGCATGGGTGGATGAGGTCAAGGCTCTTGGGTTGGTCCGCCCCTAGGGTCAACAAGCAAGTCAAGTCTAATTGCCACTCTAGACCCTTGAGGAGATCATCCTAACCCTCTACCTCATAGCAGGATTGGATCGTGGTGTGAAAGGAGGGGAGGGGCACAATTTTGGATTGATGTCCCATGGGTGAGAAGTGTGGGGTTGAACTAGGGATGGTGGGGCCTCGCTTGAGCCATTGGAGTATGGACTCATTCACGGTGAGGGTTCCATGAGTGGTGGTGGTTAGTTCTTGAAGGACCGAGCTAGGAGAGGTGAATGGAATGTGAAACTCTTGTATTTCCTCTAGGGCGGGAGGTGGGTTCGGATTGGTACCCACCTCTTCTTGAGTGGGTGTGTGGGCCATGGTCTCCTCTACCAAGGGGCTGGGACAGTCATTTGGGGGTGGGGTGATGGTGATAGCCGGTGTGTGGTGCACCCGAGGTGGTGAACAAGCATGGGCTTGGGTTGGGATTGGTAAGGGAAGTAGTGGAGGTCTAGGTTGGGGTTGGGTTGGGGTAGGGAGAGGAAGATGGGTGGGTTGAGGGGGTTTGGGAAGATTGTCCTTGGGAGGGGTGTCCTTGTTGGGGGACGATGGAGGGGTAATGGTGGCCGGGGTGGGAGAGGTTTCAACCACTAGGGGCATGGGAAGGTGCTTCCTCGTGGGGCATTGTCCGGCGATGTGCCCCAATTGGTGGCACCAATAACATTTCGGCTCGCACATACCCAAGGTTAATTCACTCACTTCTATCTCCATAGGGGTCTTTCCCTTTTGTGAAGGGGTGAGGCGAGGGGTGGTAGAGGGGGCCAATGGGGCTTGAGTGGTGTGGGTTGTGGAATGGGGTTTTGGTTGGGGTGGGGGAATTGGGGAACTAGAATCTTGGGTTGGTCGGGTGGGGATGGAGGAGTTGCAGTGCTCCTTGGGCTTTGATGATGCGAGTAAGAAGGGGACACATATCTAGCCCTAAGTTGTTCCTTCATGTTTCCCCAAGTGGTGATGGTATCTTCCCTTCTAATTATCCTTAGCCCGACAATTTACAGCCAATAGGTTTGAGCCCGTTCGGTAAGTTGTGATTTGGCAAACCAGACTTTCTCATCCTCAGATATGGGATACCAAGTGAAGTAATGGTCCATTGAGACTTCCCAATCTAAATAGTCGCTCGGTTTGCTAGACCCATCAAAGGTGGGTGGGTGGGAAGGTGCACTCCTACCGGTTGCCCTTGGGGCGAGCCCATTTTCCTCTAATTGGTTGAGTCGACCCGATAGGCTATCAAGCCGCTCATTGGCATAAGTCATGGCTCCCATTAGGTAGTCGGCATGGCCGTGGAGGCCATGTTTGTTGGTGATGGGTTTCCCTTGGGGGTTTGGACTCATGGAGAGGGCCGATGGGTAAGGTCAGTATGAGGCGGCGATGCTAGTGGACAAGAGCGATGCACTGGGAGACTCTAAATGCACATGAGCGCCCTAGGACCAACTTGTAGAGAGATAAGTTGTGAACCTGGCTCTGATACCAATTTGATGTGACACCACCTTGGACCTAAATTCGCAAGCAACCAAACCGATCGGTGGATTCACTCAAGCGAGTTCACCCGCGTCGCGCACACCCGGGTCCGTAGGTGGACCGACGATGGGGTGAGGGTCCGAGGTTGGACTCGGAGGTTTCCAAGGGTATGGATGGCTTGGGGAGGACCCCTAAGAGCCATGGGTTTCTCAAATTCACAGGCGGTTAGCACGCCGAGGGCGTGGGTAAATTGATCTCGCTCACAACTCACCCACGGTGGACACTCACATATTAGCAATTTGGGACCGGGCACTCTCTCACCCACCGACGGAGCAACCAAAAGCAATACTAAACAAAGCAATTAAATGCCAGCAGTGTGAAGTGTTCCGAAGCTCACCTGATCGGCGTGAATACACCGATCCCAGCCGGAGACGAGGGAGGCGTGGGTACGCACCCGCACGCCGCGTCGGTGTAGCTCGAACCTGAAATTTTTAATTTACTTGCACTATGCCCCTTGCAAGGGGGTTGGACTAGGGGTGGGGATTAGTTTTACAACCAAAATGTACCTCCACGTAGGGAGGGGCAATCAGCAGGCCAGGCGGGGTGGGGAAAACTACTCTAGAAGCCGAAGTGTGCGGTTTTGCCCGCTCTGGAATAGCTTGATAGGCAGTCACTGTCGGCTCCGCTACGGGCTCTCCAGAACTCCGTTGTGGACGAAACCAGTGCCAAATCTTCGGGGGTTGGCCCAGGAGGTCGTCAGAATTTTTGGGGAATTCTTGGTTGACGGCATTGGTCGAGGAAGAGGTGCGAACATGGTCTCTGTTTGCTGGTTCTGGTAGCTTCTACACCTCTACAGCAGGAAGATGAGGCTGCCACGGACGCTCCCGAGCTCTGATTCAGGCGTGGCTGATATCGTTGGATTCATGGTTGAGTCTTATTCGATTGGAGACCAGTGGGGACACTAGAGGAGGTCGGATAAAATGACGAGGACCCAAACAGTGCCGGGGTATCAGACTGGTTCTAGAGGAAACTTATCAGCGCACCGGATGGAGAAAATTTGGAACTTTTGATGCCGAAGTCCTAAATTCGCTCTGCTTCTTGGAGATGATAGAGGACTTGTAGGGGAAGCCCTCAGCCAAGTGGCGCTCCAAGAATCACAGGAATCAGACCGTGGGAGCCTCTACAATCCTTCTCTGGTTGTCTGCCTAGGAGGAGCTTCGCAGGTCACCGAGATTTGCTCCTCCGGGCAGCTCCAAGGTCGGACGGTGGCGGGGCTACTATCGTTGTGAAGCTGACTGGATGATGATTCCACCGGTATATGGTATGCTCTCTGAAGATTCTGAAGGATGACGTGGCAGTCTCTGCAAGTGGGCACTACTCTGCTGCCCGTGAACTGAGGCGGGGTCTGCAACTTACAGATGGGAAATGGAGTAGGAGGGGGGCGAAATGGGGGTGGATGAGTGTGGGGCAAACCTTGGCTGTGAGGGGGTCTGGGAGGGGGTGATTCAAGGTGAGGGAGTGGTAGAATGGGGGCTGGAGGGAGGTCTAGCAGGTGGAGGAAGAGGAAGCTGTGAATTTGGTGTTGGGAGGGAGATAGGGAAGAAGTATTTGAAAATGGGTTTAACGGAGGGATTAATTTCTGGTCTTGGGGATGGGAAGAGGTGTGTGGGGAAGGGAAAGGATGCTTGGGGAGTGGAGAATTCTCCCTTGGGAGATGACAGAGGTGCTTGGGGAAGGGGAGTGGGTGGTTGGTGGTTGGAGGGTGGAGTGGGGATAGGTGGAGGCTACCTTGGGGATGGGGTAAAGTAAAGAGAGGGGTTGTGGGGAGTTGGAGTGGCTTTAATGGAGGGGGAAGGGAGAGAGAAAGTGGTTGGGAGGGGAGGAGAGAGAAAGGGGGCGCCCCCCTTAGAGAGAGAGAGATATGATAGAGAGGGGAATCCACCCCTTAGAAAGAGGGAGAGAGAGATGGAGAATCCACTCCAATTACACTAAAATGCACTCAATTTTTTTGATTGATCAAAAGATTACAAATGAGGGGGTGAAGGTGGGTATTTATAAGGACTAGACTTTTCACATGACCATACTAAGCCTAGACAATTGACACAATGACCTGACAGACCAGGGAGGGGCGCCCTTGGGCCTAGCCCATTAGTTGGGCCCATTAGACTACTTAATTTACCGCATGACTCAAGACTTAGGTAAATGACCCTTATACCTAGGTACCGGACTCAAATAAAGGAAAAATTACATAGTTTATGACTCAAATAAAATATGAAAATAGCATGGATTGACTCAGAAAAATGTGGAGAACACAATAGCGCAAACCGACGATCCATCAGAGCTTCGCAAAATGTGGAGGGGTAAGTGATGCCCCCATCAACTACTCCTATTGACAAAATAGAATGCATATTTTTCTGAGATCCCAAGAGTACGAGATATGGAGGGTGGTGGACAAGGGCCCATATGAGCTTTCCAAAAATGAAGACGAGTGGAACCCTAAGGATATTAAAAAATCCACAGTGAGCTTTAATGCTATGAGCATTATGCCATGTGTTATTCATCCTAACGAATTTTCTCGTGTATCCATGTGCAGTTCAGTGAAGGATATGTGGGACAAGCTGCGGCTCATCTATGAAGGAACCTCCGAGGTCAAGGAGACCAAACCCAACCTTCTCGTCAGGGATTACGAGCTATTCAAAATGAAACCCGAAGAAACCATCTCTGAGATGTTCGCAAGACTGACTGAGATCACTAATGGTCTCAAAAGTCTTGGAAAGGATTACACAAACTCTGAGCTCGTGAGAAAGGTGTTAAGATCTCTTCCACCTGTCTGGCATACAAAAGCCACAGTCATTGAGGATTCGAAGAATCTGTCCACACTCTCCTTGGACGAGCTCATAGGGTCACTCATGACCTATGAGATTAACATCAAAAGAACTGCGAAAGAAGAATCGAAAAAGAATAAAACTGTGGGCTTGAAAGTCAACAAGTCTTATGACGACTCCCAAGAATAGGAGTCCAGTGAGAAGAGTAATGAAGAAGAAGTCTTAGCTATGCTGACCCACCAAGTGAAAAAATTTCTGAGAAGAAAGAAGAATTTCCAAAGAAATTTTAGAAAAGGGCAAAGGAAGCCCTTTCAAACCAAGGGTGAGCCGAGCAAGCCTAACAATGTTATTTGCTATGAATGCAAGAAGCCCGGGCACATGAGAGGAGAGTGCCCAGAATTGAAGAGAAAGTTCAAGAAGGATAAGTTCAAAAAGTCCAAAGCCATGGTCGCCACATGGAGCGATGAAGAGGACGATCAGTCCGAAGAGGAGCTACAAGAGCTCATAAAAAGCTTGTGCCTTATGGCACACGAAGATGATTCAACTTAGGTAAATTCTGATTCTGATTCTATTTCAAATGAACAATGAGAATCAGAATATGAAAAGTTGTATTTAAAATATAAGAAAATGAGGTTTGAGAACAAATCTCTCAACAAAAAGATAGAATATCTCACACATGAGGATTCTCTGGTTAAGTTCGAAAAACTTGAGCAGGAATGGTTTGAACTAATTAAAGAAAAAGAAACTTTATTACAAACAATTTCAGATATTGAAAAAGCCAAAGAGGAGTTATAATGTAAAATGTCTGAAATTGAAAAAGTTTGTGAAAATTTTAAAAATGAAAAAGAAGTTCTGACATCTTCAATTTCAGAACTTGAGAATAAAAATGTAAGTCTGAATAAGGAGGTGACTGACTTGCAGTTCATTCTCTCTAGGTTTGTTAAAGGAAAATAAAACCTAGACAATGTGTTGGGAGTTAAAGTTACCTTCCGGAAGGAAAGATTGGGGTACATACCCTAGAACAAAAAATCCTTTGAGCACAAGATTACTACATCTTACGTGCATGAAAGAGAAAATGATTGTGCTTCATGTTCACACACCAAGCCCAAATATGTTCAATCTAAACCACACAAATATCAAAGAAGATTTTTAAATGTCAATTGCTTTCATTGTGGTAGATTTTATCATGTTATTGCTAACTGTTGGTTCAAATAAAACAATCAAAGAAATCATGCTATTTGGACCAGAAAAAGATATATGCAAAATTGGACTAACTCTCATGGACCCAAATTAGTTTGGGTACCAAAATCAATTGGATGAGAATTTTATTTCTTGCAGATATGCCTTGAAGCTAGGGGGAGCAAATTGTATCTGGATAGCGGCTGCTCAAGGCATATGACAGGAGACAAGAAGGTGTTCTCTACTCTGCAAGATAAGGATGGAGGCTCAGTTGCCTTTGGTGGAAAGGACAAAGGTAAGATAATTGGAATTGACAATATAAGTAAGAATTCTGAAACCCTGATTGAAAATGTCTCTTTAGTGAAAGGCTTGAAAAGCCAATTGTGTGACAAGGGTTTTAAAATTATTTTTGATGAAACTCACTGCCTTATCATGAATAAAATCTCTAATGAAATTAGATTCATCGGCATTAGGAATAACAATGTCTATATTATTGATCTTGATGATGTTTCCGGTGATGATGTGTGCTTGGTAGCAAACAATCACGACAATGCATGGCTATGGCACTGAAGACTAGGCCATGCTAGTTTTGGAGTAATCTTCAAATTGTCTAGACATGACTTGTTAAATGGTTTGCCTAAATTAAAATTTGAAAGTGACAAGATCTGTGAGGCTTGCACAAAAGGTAAGTATACACGCATCTCTTTCAAAAATAAGAACATTGTTTCTACCGCTAGGCCTTTAGAACTACTGCACCTTGATCTTTTTGGTCCGACTAGAACATCCAGCTTAGGAGGAAAATCTTATGGATTTGTAATTGTTGATGATTACTCTAGATTTACATGGGTGTTATTTTTAGCCAATAAAAGTGATACCTTGATGGAGTTTCAAGTGTTTTGCAGGAAAATCCAAAATGATAAAGGACACCTCATCACCACAATTCAAAGTGATCATGGTGGTGAGTTTGAAAATCATGAATTTAGCAGTTTTTACCAGGAGCAAGGATATACGCACAACTTCTCATCACCCAGGACGTCTCAATAAAATGGAGCAGTGGAGAGAAAAAATAGAACCTTGATAGACATGGCACGGACCATGTTAAGTGAGAACTCCCTACCCAAATATTTTTGGGCAGAGGCGGTAAGTACAACATGCTACATCATCAACAGAGCAATGGTAAGGCCCATTTTGAAGAAAACACCATATGAGCTCTACAAGGGTAAGAAACTAACAATCTCCTATCTTAAACCTTTTGGATGCACATGCTTCATCCTGAATAACGGTAAGTCTAACCTCTATAAGTTTGATAAAAAAAGTGACAAAGGAATCTTCTTAGGTTATGCATTAAACTCTAGAGCTTACAGATTATTTAATAAAAGGAATTTGGTTGTTGAAGAAAGTCCTCATGTTATTTTTGACGAATCTGAATTAAAACTGATAAATCAACTTGCTCCAATTATGGATGTAGATGAAGATTCCGAACGCTCAAATAATGCTAAGGCAAAGGGTGAACCAAATGAAGGGACTTCAGCAAGGCTGAAAAGGATGAAGATCCATCAATTGAAACACTTCAAGAACAGCAAGTGCAACACCTCGACTTGTCAAGTTCCTCCACGTTCTTAAAAGATCACCCCGCTGAAAACATCATAGGTAATCCTGAAGATGGGGTAAGAACTAGATCTTCACTAAGGCAAGTGGAAGAAAAGGATTTGATGGCCTTAATCTCACAAGAAGAGCCTAAGGATGTTCATGAAGTTCTTCAAAATGAATCCTGGATTCAGGCTATGCATAAAGAGCTACACCAATTCGGAAGGAACGAAGTGTGGTCTCTCGTGCCTCATCCTAAGAATTATCCCGTAATTGGAACCCGTTGAGTTTTCATAAATACACTAAATGACACGGGATTGGTTGTTGGGAACAAGGCCCGGCTTGTAGCCAAAGGGTATAGCCAGGAGATGGGCATTGATTTTGATGAGTCTTTTGCACCGGTTACTCGATTAGAAGCAGTTCATATTCTATTGTCCTTTGCTTGCTCTCTCGACTTCAAATTATTTCAGATGGATGTTAAATATGCTTTTCTTAACAGGTACATCAAAGAGGATATTTTTGTAGAATAACCTCCAAGTTTTGAAGACCCAAAACATCCACAACATGTGTACAAGCTGCAGAATGACTTGTATAGATTAAAGCAAGCACCAAGAGCCTGGTATGAAAGGCTCACTTCATTCCTAATTAAAATAGTTTCAAAAGAGGTAAGGTTGACTAAACACTCTTCACGAGAAAATCAGGTAAAGACATATTAGTAGTTCAAGTGTATGTTGATGATATAATCTTTGGAGCTACTAATAATGCCTTATGTGATGAATTTGCAGAAATAATGCAAGGAGAATTTGAGATGAGCTTAATGGGTGAACTTACATTTTTTCTTGGATTGCAGGTGAAGCAAACGTCTGAAGGCATTTTCATAAATCAAGCTAAGTACACATTAGAGCTGTTAAAGAAATATGGGATGATAGAAGCAAAACCCCTGTCAACTCTGATGGCCACAACCATGAAGTTAGACAAAGATGAAAATGGTAAAACAGTAGATCCTACATTGTTCCGAGGTATGATCGGATCACTACTGTATCTCACAGCATGCCGTCCTGACATTCAATACAACGTTTATCTATGTGCTCACTTTTAGTCATGCCCTAAAGAATATCATTTATTGGTTGTTAAATGGATTTTTCGATACTTAATTGACACAATAGACTTTGGCTTGTGGTTTCCCATCAGTAGTTTATTTGATTTGATTGCATATACTGATGCAGATTATCTCGGATGTATTATTGATCGTAAAAGTACTAGTGGGTATTGTCAGTTTCTCAGAAGGTGTCTAGTTTCATGGGCCTCCAATAAACAACATTCAGTAGCTCTCTCAATAGTCGAGGTTGAATATGTAGCCGCCGGAAGTTGTGGAGCCTAAGTACTATGGATCAAAAATCAATTGCTTGATTTGGATGCTGAAATGAAATGTGTTCCAATCTTGTGTGACAATACCAGTGCAATCAGCTTGTCAAAAAATCATGTTCAACATTCGAGGACAAAGCATATTGACATTCGACATCACTTTCTGAGAGATCAGTAGGAAAATGGGTCTTTGAATTGAATTTCATTGACACACGTAATCAGTTACCTGATATCTTCACAAAACTCTTAAACCAGGAACAATTCAGCAATATAAGAAGAGAACTTGGGTTGTGCAAGGGTGAGAGCATACATACCTAGGTTTGCACTTAGGGTAAGAGTTGCACTTATAGAAACTCATTTGCATAAAGGGTAGATTATCATACATATTGTATGTATTTATTTTCAATACCTTGTGTATATTTACACCCCTGCCTGCTTGAATGTAATTATACATACAACTCTCCTTGAAACCTTTCTAAGGATGAATATTCCTTGATTAAATAAAGGTGGACCCAATGACTTCAAATCTAAGGCACTTTCTGAGGGGGAGTTAGGGAATTTTCTCAATACCCCATCCTTTCTCATTCCAAGTACTTCCCTCTACTCTTTTTCATGATGATCGTTCAATTTAGAAGGACGGTTGATGGAATTCAAATAAAAAAAAGGGAATTTTGGGCTAGGTCGACCACCACGGTTGACCGCCGCCCCCGTCCGGTAGACCGGTTACGGCGAACCGGCCCAGCTGAACCAACAATCGAACCACTTTTTAAGGGGTCTTTACACCCCATTCTCTCATTCCATCATCCCCATTCTCTCTCCAACACACTTCCCTAACCCTAGAACACCCAAACACCACCTCTCAAGCCCAAAAACCTCATCTTTCTTCCACCCACACAAGACCCAGTCCGTTCGTCAAGATTTCGGGACAAAACTTCGGCGGCCGTTCTTGCTAGTGTGAAGCTCTTCCCTAGGTTCCAGATTGTAGAGGAGGTCATTTCAAGCCCTTGGAGTGTCTTTTGGTCCATTTTCATCCCCAAGGATGAGAGTAATCCCTTCAAGGGTTTCCACACCGGGTGTTCTAGTTTAGGATGCCGCCTAGACGGAGCTTTCGACATTCTGCCCAAGGGGAACCCCATGCTCGGAGACAAGAGGCCCCGTCTCCTCCACCACGGCGGGCTCCTGCACCTCCTCGTGCACCTCGGTTGCCTCCACGGCCCATTATCGACCCTCGACTGGTCGACTTCAATGAGGTGAACGAGATTCTGCCCGATCTATGTGCTATTTTTGAGATTCAACAGGGTTGGACTGATTTTGTCACTAGATATACTCGATATTATCCCAACCTAGTGCTGTAATTTTATGGTAATTTGGTTGAGATGAATGAAGAGTTATATACGATTGTCCAAGGTGTTGAGATTCATATTACTCCGGACCTTTTTGAACATGCCTTAAGAGTTTCTGCAAGGGGTGCAAATATGATTTTTGGACATGGTGAAGTTGAGGCCACCTTTACTGCTATGACGAGCTGTGACTATGTGCGTGGTGCCAGTGATTTAATTACTTTAAATGCCAACTATTTTTCTCCACTACAGCGAATTCTGCCCCACATGTTTACTTCACTTATTTATCCAAAGAGTGGCAGTCGCAATGAAGTAATAGAGATTCACAAATTTTTATTTTACCATGTGATGAATGGGATTCTAGTCAACATGGGTCGGCTCATGACAGATCTGATTGGGACGTGCCGTACCTATCTATGGAGATCTTTGCCATATGCTTCACAGTTGACCAGCGTATTCATATATGCTGGGATCAATTTGGCAGATGAACTATTTATTCAAGTTAGACATGATGATATCTATAATGAACATAAAATTTTCACATATTTTGGATATTATTGGGGTCCCGATGGTGGGCTACGCCGCAATGTGCCTGTTTATGGGGAAGAAGCAGATGGAGAGGAAGAGTAGGAACAGGAGCATCAGCAGGTTCAAGGGGAAGTTCCCCCTCCAGTTCAGGCAGATGACCAGCCTCCTCCACCTTCACCTCATCATATGGATCCAGAGATGCCTCCTCCACCACATTATTTTCATGGGGAGTCCTCTACTCAGGGGCCAGATAGCATTCTTGGGTGCACCAAGAGACTTTTGATAGGCGTCTTACTAGGCTGGAGACTGGAGTGGATACTCTTGGGGGTCAACTCTCTACCTTTGGGGATCACATAGACACTATGGGTGATGTCACGCCCCGACGCGGAATATCGGGACCGGTAGTAGAAAACGCTAGTAAAGATAACAAGCTAAGCTACGAATTAACATAACGTCATGAACAGAATAACTCCAAGTCTATTACAAATACCATCAAACTGACTTATGCATAATCAAGCATAACCTCAACTTGACTCCGTTACAATAACTAATACAAGTTCTAAGGCATAGCTAGATGTAAAACAACTATAACAATCTCAATATCTACTAACTGGTACACTCCAAGTCATCACTCTTGCCCACTCCCATCCATCTGTGAATCTTCACCTGAGCTGCCTGGAAAGGGGGGAAAATAACTATGTGAGCGAACGCTCAGTAGGTAACAACAGGCAAGTGTAAGTAATTAACCAATTAATTACATGTATGAAACGGAGAGAAAAGAAATAACGATCGAATGAAACAACATACTAAAAGAAAGTGCTAAAGAATAGAATGGAATAACAATATGGCAGAATGATATAACTACAAGAATTACAAGTTAAAAATAATATATATAACTGGAAATGGCAGGAAATTGGCCAACAAGCAAGAATGTAACCAAGTCAAACACGATTCAAGTAAGAGATAAGAGATCATTGTCATATACATCACGCTAGTCATGCACTCGGTGCCATGCCTCACCCGGTCATTACAAACTCCCATGGGCACAAGTACTTTTCGGGCGCTCTCCCCAGGACCAGACCGGGCGCCTATGATGCGTTGGCATTGATTTATTGGATCCAGGATCCCAAGTTATGTCTAGACTCTAATCAAGTTAAATGGCCAATTATGATCAAGTACAAACTTACCTCGGAACATCCCAAGGCTAAGTTGAAGAGATACTGTCCAGAATTTCTGTCCAGGAGTTCAAATTATCAAGAACCAACATGTTCTTAGATTCAAAACCATAAAACACAAAGAAAACTAGTCTCTGGAAGATATGTGGTCAACACTGGGCCGCTAAAGACATGTACGGTCTTCTCTAGGCCGCACTAACAGGAACTGGGCTGAGGTCTAGGCCTCGGGGGTCAAGGTTGAACGGCTGATAAAGGGCCGCTCTTCTATATGCACGGTAAGTATTGGGCCGCACAAGGCCAGAAGTTTACAAAATCAAGGACAGGATATACGGTCTTGACAGAGACGCTCATTAGTTGAACTGTCTATTAAGGGCTGCCTGAAAGATGTACGGGCCATTACTGGCCACACAACACAGGGCCTAACCAAAATCTAGAAATTCGCCCAAGTGGGCTCCCGGGCTGCTATAGGTAGGGTGGAACTGAACCAGAGTCCAGCCCACTGTCTGCTGGTCGGCCTAGGGTCTACTGGGCTGATCAAATTAGGATTTGGCCGAAGATATATCAAGGATAATTGGCCAAAACTAATTGGCATTAGCCAGGGATGAACGGTCGGCACAGGGCCATTCAGGGAGATATGCGGTCCACTAACGGCCGCGCATGTCCCTGTTAGTCCAATTCGACTCACACAAATCACAGCAATTCGATTGAGTCCAAGCTCGATTCTAGGGAATAAAAATGGTTCAAAATTAATGGTTCATGTCTAAGGTTAACAAGTATAAACCTAATAGCCATTTCAATTATCAATGATTCACAATTAAGATTGACATTCATTGGAAATATAAATATAGATCAAGCTCTAATTAAATAAATCATAAAGAATTATTTACTGTCATGAATTACAGTTTATTAAGTGTGTTGCTAACATGCCATTAACCACTAATCTACTTACATAACATGCTGTAATGACAAATTATCTATTCTGTTATAGATGTGCGGTCGGTTCTGGACCTTACATCTCAATATACTGTCACAGACAAGCCGCACATGCCCCTTCAGGTCCGAAGGCCTGCTGGAGATGGACGGTCGGTCGTACGCCGCTGGAAAGGATGTGCGGTCTGGAACTGGCCGCAGGAAAGACATGCGGTTGGTATTCGGCCGCACATTCCTGGGAAATGATCAGAGACAGAAACATTTATACGGTCTACAACTGGCCGCCTATCTGGGATGTGCGGTCTATCATGTGACCGCACAAGTCCAGACAGGTCGCTGGCCCTTTCACCTTGCCCGATCCCGACGAGGTTTCTAGGGTCAGAACTAAAACATCGAATTCACATGATATAAAGTATGGAATTTGGGACTTTTGCTACCAAAAGAAAGAGCACGAAAAACTATACAAGATGCACGAATCAATTTTATGTTTATAGCCTGAAATCACTACTTAATCGAAAGGGAACAAGTATAACCCTAGTTCTGACATGCTTCTTCAAAAATCAAAAATTCTAGTAGCACACTTGATAAAATTTAGGGCTTTCTATATCAATGAAAAGCTGACACGATACTGCTTCCAACCATATATTATTTGTAGGGTTTGGCTTGCTATGACCTACCTGAATCGGATAAAGAAGGAAGGAGAAAGAAAACCCAAGACGCCGATACACGCAGCCACTAATCGCTGGAGATCTCTCTCGATCCAGCTCCTCTGCAGCCGCCGCTGGTTCTAAACGATTCAAGGGTTAGAGAGCTTCATTTTAATAGGTCACACGCCTTCTGGAGGGTTCTATGCGCGGAGTATTCATCCACGCAAGTCGGGTTGATGTGAACGCCGCCGCAAAAGTTGACTCGATCCAAACTCCGCCGAATGCATCTCCTAGGGTTAGGGTTTCAAGAGATTAAGAGAGGGAAAATGATCCTCTCATCCTGGCCTTTCATTTGCCACTGGTTTGGCCTCATTTGATGGAGTATTGGGCTCGAATTTGGCATTTTAAGATATAGTTAACTAATGGGGTGTTTGGTTGCCCTTTTTTACCCTTTTTTTCTCTCAATTTTTAAAAAAAGAGAAGAAGATCTTATAACCCTATTTGGCATGCCTTTCCTAAATTTTAGAGAGATGATCTGCTCCCATGTAAATCTTCCTAAAAAAAACAACTCCCAACCAATTTTTTTTTTGAAACTGCAGTCTCATCGCTCGTTCCCCCCCTGCGTCCCCTCCCCTCTCCCCCATAGCCGGCGTCCCCTCCACTGGCTCGTCCCCGCCCCCCTCCCCCGGCCGTTCCCCCTCCTGTTGTGCCCCTGTGGTTTTTGATGATTGGTTTTGATGTGAGTCAATCACTGTGAGTCACCATGCGATGTTCAGTCATTTTGTCTCATCTTAAAGTATTCATATATATACATCTTTAAGGGTTATGCTTTTTCAGTTGCTACATGCCACATTGTCGGTGCAACCCTTGGTGAACTGCATCCTTCTTGTGTATTTGGTCATGCCTCATTATGTTTACATCCTTGATGATATAATCTTGATGTTTATGATAAGCTGACAGAACAGCCTTTTAGAATGACTTACGGGTCATGAAAAGGAAGTCAATTCAAGTCAAAAGTCAACCAGTGACAGGTAAGATCAGTGCACAGTCAGATCAGGTAATGCTCTGTCTACTCTCAGATCTGAGCATCTAGTCAGTGCATGATTAGGTCTCATGCTATATTGCAAAGTCTCTACATTCCTTGGGCGCTGCATAGCGCTTCATGTCCGTGCATAAAGTCTGTACATCATTTACACTCCACACGACATGAAGTCGGTGCAGCCTTGTCTGCCCACACACACAAGTCTATACATTGCATATGTTTGTGCATCACTCAAAGTCTATACATTGCATGAACGCACACACAAAGTCTATACATTGCATGAACGCACACACAAGTCTATACATCCGTTAGCCTTGCCTCTTGCTCGCAAAGTCTATACATTCATGAGCTACGGCTGTGCATCGTTTGCATATTACACACTAAGTCTATACATCGCTGCATGCATTTCTTCAAGTCTGTACATTCCTTGTGCATGCATCGTCTTTCTTGAATCGTCTTTCCTTGTGCATGCATCGCTCTCAAAGTCTGTACAGCCCGTGGTCGCAAGACCAAGTCTGTACATTCCTTATGCATGCATCATCTCTCGATGTGCATGCATCATCTCTTAAAGTTTGTACAGTGTTTGCCTAGAATGCATACACTAAGTCTATACATCCATCAGTTGATAATTGAACAAGTCTATACATCGTGTGTTCACAGCATATGCAAAGTCTGCACTTCACCGTGTTCATCTCACCTACCGTCTCACTCAGCGTCTCATGTTGTGTCTCACATAGCGCTGTAGTTTAGCAAGTATGTACATCGTTTAGTGCATTACATGCATTCATCAAGAGTCTGTACACTCGGTGTCTGCATCTCTTGAATTCCAAGCCTGTACACTTGTTGTCTACATCACAAGCATTCAAGTCTATACACTCTTTGTGTCTGCATCACATGCATTCAAAGTCTGTACACTTGTGAATGAAATGTCCGTGCATTCATTCTCGTTGTACATACTTTCTCTTTATGCACTGTCTTGCTTGCATGAATGAAGTCTGTGCAGGGTGTCTACATTACATCCCAAAAGTCTGAACACCCTTCGGTGTAGTTTGTACACACTTCAGGTGGCAAGTATGTACATCGTCATTGTCGTATGCACGCTAAGTCCATACACTATGCATTTGTGCATCGTTCAGAAAACAAGTCTGTACATCGGCCTGTGTCATGCACTCAAGTCCACACATGCACACACTTAGTTTGTGCATTGTGCTCTCATGTTTTAACACTAGGCATTGCAAAGTCTGAACATGGCTCTGCGCCTTATATACAAAGTCTGTACATGCTTTGTTCAAAACACAACTTACTCAGTGCATTCTCGTCTGACCTGACAGAATATCTACTCGAGGAAATTGAGAAGGGCACGTGATCCAAGAAGCTAGGATCGTGACACGTGTCATCCTGCAGGCTAAAATGCTGCCACGCAGCCAAGGTGTTAGGGCGGGAACTGAGGAGGACACACGCCCACCTTCCTGCTGCTGCTATATAATGAAGCCTCTTCCTCTGAAGATAAACTGATCGAAGCAGAAGGGGCAGAAGCAGAGAGTGAATTAGAGCCTGCACGATCCAGAAGAAGAAAAAGAGTGAAGAAGAGAAAGAGAGAAGAAGCAGAAGAGAAAGAGAAAGAAAGAGAGACAGAGAGCTCGTGAAGAAGAAGAAGAAGAGGAGTAGAGAGAAGAGTAGACAGTGAGAGCAAGAAGAAAAGAGAAGTAGAGAGGAGAAGAAAGAAGTTGCAGAAGAAAAGGAGAGAGAGAGAGAGCTCGTGAAGATCGAGAGAAAAAGAGAGAGAATAGTAGAGAACTGAAGCCTTCTTTGAAGATCTGTTCTTCTGGTATTTGGATCAGATCCAAACCAGATTTGCTCCAGCGAGAGCTACATTGTGCATTTCATTTTCCAGCTTTCAGTCGCTGTGATTTTTATTATTTCTTGTTTTTTCTTTTATCTGTTCACCGTTGTTCTTCCGATTCTCTGGTTTGAGGTTGGGTTCCTCTTGTGGACTCAGGAGAAGGGAGACTTGGTGTCTCCGGTTGCAAGTGGCTGGGTGTCACTTGTGGGTTCCCTCTGGGTTTTAGAGGAAGAGAGACTTCAGTCTCTGGTTGCTAGTGACGGGCTGTCACTAGTGGGTTCCCTCCTAGTCTGGAGGAAGAGAGACGTTTGTCTCTGGTTTCTAGTGATTGTGTGTCACTGGGGTTGCCCTTCGGGTTGGAGGAAGAGGGGAGGTTGTTCCCCTAGTCAAGATGTTAGGCAGCACCTGTTTGCAGACTGAGTCTGCGGTTCTAACTTTTGCTAGTGGAAGCCTTACCCCGGTTTGGAGTGAGGGGTGGACGTAGGTCTGTGGACCGAACCACCTAAAAATCATGGTGTTCTATGGTTTGCTTTTGCGTTCTACTCCATATCATCTACCTCCCATTCACAGGTTATGCATGCGTGATTATTTGTGTTTCATTAGTTGTGAAAAGAGAGAAGCTCTGTTGTTTCATTAGTTTATATTGAGTTCAGTTAAAAGTCTATTCTGTGTGACAGCTTATTGTTGAGTGCTCAATTGATTAAGCCATCTGAGATTTTAATTCCGCAATATTTTTTAACGGGGATTCATTCATCCCCCCTCTGAATCCGGGCCTTGCACCCCAACAATTGGTATCAGAGCAGGTGTCTGCATAAAAGGTCCAGCGACCTGCAGATCCGATCCTGCAGTCTTCGGTGCTATCTCGCTTTTGGTGCATCAGTATTCCTGGTGCATTAATCTGATCCGTTTCCATGGGCGATCCATCGGTTTTCAACGGCTCTAATTTTAATGTGTGGTTTGTCAGTCTGCGCAAATATGTTATATCAACTAATCCTGATCTGTGGAAGTTAATTTCACACGGTCCTCACAAATTACCAAAGAAAGTGTCCAAATGGACCGACAGTCACAGATCAAAGGATGGAGAAAATCAGAAAGCTTTGAATCTGATAAAAGCAACTACTGACAAAGCCTTACATTCTTGCCTTCATGATTGCAGGTCTGCTAAGGACATTCTGGATGTGCTGAAGCAAGCTCACAGGTTAAATGAGGACAGCTGCATGATGGCTAAGGGAAGTAATCGAAGCAGCAATCAGAATGAAGATGATAATGATGAAGAGGTAAATCCCTTCGAGAATTTTTCTTTAGATGATTGGGAGAATGCATATGCTGAGTTGCTTGAATCTCATGAATATTTAAGAAAACAATACAAGAACTTGAAAAAGAAAAGTGATCGGGGTAGTTCAAGTTCTCCATGTGAAAATTGTTCAAATATGAAGTAATCTCATGATGCCTGTTTGTCTGATATCCATATGCATAAAAAATAGAATGAAAAATTGATGAAGAAACTTGAATGTGTTTGCTCTGAACTAAGTAGGCTAAAATCTGAAAATGACACTCTTAGAAAATCTGTTAAGAAAATGAAGAAAAATTTGGGAAACTTGAGCAAGAGAAGAATTTGTTTGCTGAAAAATTTAATGCCATAAAATCTGTAAATATGGAATTGCAGAAAGATCTTGAAAAATAGCAAAAAGAATTGAAAGAGTTTGAAGCTGGGAGAGAAAGCAAGGTTAACTCAGAAGATCAGACTCTAATAAACGAGTTAATTCAAAATAATAAGCTTAAGGAAGAAAATGAGAAGTTAAAACAGCTGAACTCTTCGATATCTGAAAGACTTCTTATATTGGAGAAAGGGAAAATCATCTGTACAAATGAAACTGAAAAAGTAGATGATCTGAGAAAGGAGATCGAAGAATACAAAATTGCCAACAAAGTTTTGAATGAAGCTGTCAATTACAGTGAACAAGAGACTGCAAGTTATGAAATACACACTGCAGCTTTGGAAAATGAAATTGAGTTGTTAAAAGAAAAATTGGCTGGTTATGAGAAGGAGAAAGTTGATTCAGAAAATCTCATAATCTCCTTGAAAAGTAAAATCACTGAGCTAAATAATACTTCATTGAAGTTTGCTAAGGATAAAGGCAAAATGAAATTATCTTCGGAAGATGAAGTAAGTGATCAATGTGAGGAGACTGATAATATTCCTAGAATTAAGAAGATCATGAGGAATCAACTGTATACCACTTTCATTAGAAGTTCAGAAATGACTGGAACCTCAAGCCAATCTCCTAAACATGCTGTTGCTCAGGAGATTCAAAAACAAAATAAAAATCATAAAATACCAAAAATTCAAAGGAATAATCTGCATGCTAAGAGCTCATCAGATGAAAGTCATGTTTTAAAGAAATCTAATGGTTCTTGTCATTATTGTGGTAAGCATGGACACTTTATGAGTGGGTGCTTTGTGATGAAACAGGATGACAGAAAGCATGCTAGAAAACTTGTGTCTGATCAGAAAAAGGGTGATTTGAATGCTAAAGAATTTCAAGCTAAAAATCATGCATATAAGAAAGTTCATTATTTTCACTGTGACAAATTGGGCCACATTGCTGCTCAATGTTGGCAGAGTCAGAGGAAGAAATTTCATTCTGAATTTGTGAATTTTCAGGATAACAAAAATGTTCTTGAAAGAAATAATTTTGGTTATAAGAGAAAGCACATTGGGTGCTTCGAATGTGGAAGGCATGTCCATACAGTCAAAGACTGTTGGCATGCTCAGAAAAGCAGATTTAATTCTAAATCTGTAAAATTTCTTGCTCCCAATGCTGCTGGTAAGAATAAAGTTCTTAATAAAAGAAAATCTTCTCTATGTTTTGGATGTGGAAAGCCAGGTCACAGGGCTGCAACCTGTTGGCTGGCAGGATGTCAAAATCAAACTGGTTTTGGTAAACAGAATTTTTATTCTGTTAACAAAAATATGCATGCATATGCACATAGAATTCATGCTAATAAGAATGTGCATAAATCTAAACCAAAATCTGCTGCATCTTGTTATCATTGTGGTAAATCTGGACATTTAATGGATGGTTATTCTCAGATGAAATTTGATGACCATCTTGCTAAGAAATTGCTTAGAACACCTGCAGGGAGTAGTACAGGACCCAAGGCTGTTTGGGTTCCTGCTGGATCAAAATAATCCAATTATTACAGGTGTGCCTTGGAAAGGAATAAAAAGGGGTAATAATCTAAGGCACTCAAGAATGAAACCCCTAGGATTGCACTATTCAGGTCAGTTCTGAAAACTTGTCCTAAACTCTGTTATCTGAAATTGTGAACTTTGGATAACTGCATATCTTGTTTGATGTGTCCATGCATAATTGTCATATTTTTTAACTGCATATCATGATTCATGCATACATGCTCCTTTATTTGTTTTGACACTTGCATTGAGTTTCATGAGCTTACTTGTTTGTACGTTGAGCTGTGTGTACATATATGAGAATTGCATATACATGCATTTGACATACAGTCACTGAAAATCTGATAGGACTACATATGCCCCCGATGCATCCATAAGCATAGTTCATGACATCCCGTACATAAAGTCCCATGCACTATCTTCATGGCATATATGTTGATTCAATGCATTTAGTTAGAGGGAGTCAACCATTTCACTAGTCTGAATTTAACTTCAATCATGGCATCTAGATAGGGGGAGTGTTTCATGCATATTTGGCTTCTTGTGTCCTGATAAATTCTGATTGATTGGCTATTCATCTGTTTCCTTACTGACCAACTCGGTTGACCTGAAGTGGTCACTCGTTCAACTGATATTCCTCTTGAACAGCAACATTATCACTCATTCATCAGCCTATGCTCTTCCTGCGTCATATACCATCAATTGGTATCATTGATACTTTGGCTATTTCTGAAAGCTTTCTTGATATAGCTGCAATTGAGAAGATCTCAAATTGTATACCTTGCTCATAAATCTGAATAACTACTTCAATAAGGAATCTTCTATTATACAGATTTATGAACATCAGAAAGATCAAAATGGTTTACATTTAATGTATTCGGTCAGGTTGGCTATAAATGTCCTGAAGAATATCTGAATCAACTTTAATAAACCTTAACCAACTGATTCATGTTAAGTCTTGTTAAATCTTCTATAATCTGAAAATATGGAAATCATGACTTTATTTGGATGAAATACATGAAATCTGTATTGTTTTTAAACATATGAACATCCTGAAAATGTCTAAGGGTCAAATCTGTTGAATCTTGCATGAGCAATGACTTTGATCACTGAGAAACACATGTCCAAAGGACTGTGTCATGAGGTGTCTTAGTTAACTCTGCCTAAAATTAATTGAGAAATAGGTAGAGCAATGGCTGACACACTGAGAAACATATCTCACTCGTCAAAGAAATGAGAAAAGATATGTCATGAGGTGAACAGTCAACTTTGTTAATTATAAAGCATGACTGTTAGTCACACTAAGTGGTTAGGGATATTGGCGTCTGATCAACGTATATCCTCTAGTTACAAGGTGTGCACTGAACTTGAGTGCTCTTGAAATTTGTTGCATGAAAATTCTTGTTGAACAAATTGCAATATTTGAAAAAGAATGCAAAGGATAATCTGCTATAACCCTTGATATGATCAAATGGTTTCATGCATGTTTAAACTCAATACTTAAGAGTGTATTTCTTAAAGAAGTCATTGAAATTGATTGAGTAAGATGGAGGGAGATTAATCAAGATGTACATATGAGTTTTTGGTTCATTTTTTATTAAGTCTTGGTTTCAGATATGAGTACAGAACTGTTTGTCGAACCTGGTATACATCATCTTTAAACCATGGAGTTCAATAAAGTTTATTCATAAATCTTTATAATGGGAGACTCGCTAGAAAATTCGTTAGATTTATGAAATTGGTATACCCTTTGAAAATCTTGCTAAATGTGTTTAACTTTCTTAAATTGGTATACTCTTACTAAATTGATGTCAATGTTTGACTGTGGTTCATCTGACTATCTGCGATCTACTTCAATTGACTGTGAAACCCTTGTCAAATCTACATGCCCCTGTGGTCTCCTTCTCATCCACCTCATAAGACTCCATCTATTCAGGGGGAGCTTCCCTGTCATATGAATCATGCTACATTGTAATTCATAAAGGGGGAGATCTTGTTACCATCCTTCATGTCCCCTTCTTTTTGCTGTTGTTAAAGGGGGAGAATTGTGTGCTTGCCTTCATATATTTAGGGGGAGATCTTGCATTTCTTGTTGCATCTACATCTCTACATTCATTCCTCCCCATGGTTCTTTTTGATATTCTCAAAGGAGGAGATTATTGCCAAAGGGGGAGATTTTCATTCTATCATTGCATGCAGGTTTCTTTTGCTATCTCAAACTATTTTTATTTTGATGAAGTCAAAGGGGGAGAATAGTTTGAGTCATTCTGATGACTCACAATGTTGCCACTCACAGTGTTGCCATCATCAAAACGGGGGAGATTGTTGTGCCCCTGTGGTTTTGATGATTGGTTTTGATGTGAGTCAATCATAGTGAGTCACCATGCGATGTTCAGTCATTTTGTCTCATCTTAAAGCATTCATATATATACATCTGTAAGGGTTATGCTTTTTCAGTTGCTGCATGCCACATTGTCGGTGCAACCCTTGGTGAACTACATCCTTCTTCTGTATTTGGTCATGCCTCATTATGTTTACATCCTTGATGATATAATCTTGATGTTTATGATAAACTGACAGAACAGCCTTTTAGAATGACTTACGGGTCATGAAAAGGAAGTCAATTCAAGTCAAAAGTCAACCAGTGACAGGTAAGATCAGTGCACAGTCAGATCAGGTAATGCTCTGTCTACTCTCAGATCTGAGCATCTAGTCAGTGCATGATTAGGTCTCATGCTATATTGCAAAGTCTATACATTCCTTGGGCGCTGCATAAGCATTCTCAGTGCATAAGTTTTTGTATAAAGTCTGTACATTATTTCTCAGTTAGCCTTGTGTCTCACATAGCGCTTCATGTCCGTGCATAAAGTCTGTACATCATTTACACTCCACACGACATGAAGTCGGTGCAGCCTTGTCTTCCCACACACACAAGTCTATACATTGCATATGTTTGTGCATCACTCAAAGTCTATACATTGCATGCACACACACACAAAGTCTATACATTGCATGAACGCACACACAAGTCTATACATCCGTTAGCCTTGCCTCTTGCTCGCAAAGTCTATACATTCATGAGCTACGGTTGTGCATCGTTTGCATATTGCACACTAAGTCTGTACATCGCTGCATGCATTTCTTCAAGTCTGTACATTCCTTGTGCATGCATCATCTTACTTGCATCGTCTTTCCTTGTGCATACATCGTCTCTCAAAGTCTGTACAGCCCGTGGTCGCAAGACCAAGTCTGTACATTCCTTATGCATGCATCGTCTATCCATGTGCATGCATCGTCTCTTAAAGTCTGTACAGCGTTTGCCTAGAATGCATACACTAAGTCTATACATCCATCAGTTGATAATTGAACAAGTCTATACATCGTGTGTTCACAGCATACGCAAAGTCTGCACTTCACCGTGTTCATCTCACCTACCGTCTCACTCAGCGTCTCATGTTGTGTCTCACATAGCACTGTAGTTTAGCAAGTCTGTACATCGTTTAGTGCATTACATGCATTCATCAAGAGTCTGTACACTCGGTGTCTGCATCTCTTGAATTCCAAGTCTGTACACTTGTTGTCTACATCACAAGCATTCAAGTCTATACACTCTTTGTGTCTGCATCACATGCATTCAAAGTCTGTACACTTGTGAATGAAATGTCTGTGCATTCATTCTCGTTGTACATACTTTCTCTTTATGCACTGTCTTGCTTGCATGAATGAAGTCTATGCAGGGTGTCCACATTACATCCCAAAAGTCTGAACACCCTTCGGTGTAGTCTGTACACACTTCAGGTGGCAAGTATGTACATCATCATTGTCGTATGCACGCTAAGTCCATACACTATGCATTTGTGCACCGTTCAGAAAATAAGTCTGTATATCGGCCTGTGTCATGCACTCAAGTCCACACATGCACACACTTAGTTTGTGCATTGTGCTCTCATGTTTTAACACTAGGCATTGCAAAGTCTGAACATGGCTCTGCGCCTTATATACAAAGTCTGTACATGCTTTGTTCAAAACACAACTTACTCAGTGCATTCTCGTCTGACCTGACAGAATATCTGCTCGAGGAAATTGAGAAGGGCACGTGATCCAAGAAGCTAGGATCGTGACACGTGTCATCCTGCATGCTGAAATGCTGCCACGCAGCCAAGGTGTTAGGGCGGGAACTGAGGAGGACACACGCCCACCTTCCTGCTGCTGCTATATAATGAAGCCTCTTCCTCTGAAGATAAACTGATCGAAGCAGAAGGGGCAGAAGCAGAGAGTGAATTAGAGCCTGCACGATCCAGAAGAAGAAAAAGAGTGAAGAAGAGAAAGAGAGAAGAAGCAGAAGAGAAAGAGAAAGAAAGAGAGACAAAGAGCTCGTGAAGAAGAAGAAGAAGAAGAAGAAGAAGAAGAAGAAGAGTAGATAGTGAGAGCAAGAAGAAAAGAGAAGCAGAGAGGAGAAGAAAGAAGTTGCATAAGAAAAGGAGAGAGAGAGAGAGAGCTCGTGAAGATCGAGAGAAAAAGAGAGAGAAGAGTAGAGAACTGAAGCCTTCTTTGAAGATCTGTTCTTCTGGTATTTGGATCAAATCCATACCATATTTGCTCTTGTGAGAGCTACATTGTGCATTTCATTTTCTAGCTTTCAGTCGCTGTGATTTTTATTATTTCTTATTTTTCCTTTTATATGTTCACCGTTGTTCTTCCGATTCTCTGGTTTGAGGTCGGGTTCCTCCTGTGAACTCAGGAGAAGGGAGACTTGGTGTCTCCGGTTGCAAGTGGATGGGTGTCACTTGTGGGTTCCCTCTGGGTTTCAGAGGAAGAGAGACTTCGGTCTCTGGTTGCTAGTGACGGGCTGTCACTGGTGGGTTCCTTCCTGGTCTGGAGGAAGAGAGACGTTTGTCTCTGGTTTCTAGTGATTGTGTGTCACTAGGGTTGCCCTCCGGGTTGGAGGAAGAGGGGAGGTTGTTCCCCTGGTCAAGCTGTTAGGCAGCACCTGTTTGCAGACTGAGTCTGCGGTTCTAGCTTTTGCTAGTGGAAGCCTCACTCCGGTTTGGAGTGAGGGGTGGACGTAGGTCTGTGGACCGAACCACCTAAAAATCATGGTGTTCTATGGTTTACTTTTGCGTTCTACTCCATATCATCTACCTCCCATTCACAGGTTATGCATGCGTGATTATTTGTGTTATCCTGGGGAGTTAACTTGATTGTGAAGTGCTTGTTCATACGCTCAGTAGAACTTCTTCTGTTGTATGAGTCTGGTTTCTCAGTTCATGGTTGTGAAAAGAGAGAAGCTCCGTTGTTTCATTAGTTTATATTGAGTTCAGTTAAAAGTCTATTATGTGTGACAGCTTATTGTTGAGTGCTCAATTGATTAAGCCATCTGAGATTTTAATTCCACAATATTTTTTAACGGGGATTCATTCACCCCCCCTCTGAATCCGGGCCTTGCAACCCAACACCTCCCTCCCTGTCAGGCCCCCCCTCTCCCTCTCCCTCCCCCGCGGTGACCCCCCCTCTCCCTCTCCCTCTCCCTCCCCCTGCGAGGCTCCCGTCTCCCTCCCCGGCGGATCCCCCCCAGCCCCCTCTCCCTCCGCCGCGGCTCCCCCCTCCCCCTCCTCCGGCGGCTCCCCCTCCCTCCCCGTCCGGCCCCCCCCTCTCCCTCTCCCTCCCCCGCGGCTCCCCCCTCCCCCTCCTCCGGCGTTCCCCCCTCCCCCTGCGGCCCTCTCCGGCAGCTCCCCCCTCCCCCTCCCCTCCCCCTGCGGCCCGCAGCCCCCTCCTCCGGCGACAGCCCCCTCCCCCTACAGCCCCCTCCGACGGCTCCCCCCTCCCCCTCCCCTCCCCGCAGCCCCCTCCTCCGGCGGCTCCCACAGCCCCCCCTCCGGCGGCGGCTCCCCCCTCCCCCTGTGGTCCTTCGCAACCCCCTCCCCCCTCCTCCGACATCAAAACTGGGAGCTTTGCCAAACAACATAAGACTCTTTTTATTAATTTTAATAATGAAGTAGAAAATTGACGTGTCATAATTTTTAAGATAGAAAGAGCTTTTTTTTAAAGTGTTCCCAAACACCCTATAAGTGTTTAATTTGGGCTTAATCCACTAATTTGACCTACTTACATATTTTATTTAGGTTGGTCACAGAAGACAAGTTTGTTGAATGTGTTGTCCTCTACAAGAATATAATTTTTATGAATTTTTATAAAATGGTCGAAATTTAGCTTATTCTATTTATTAAGGAATTATTCTAATTAATTTCTAATTAATTTCTAAAAGAAATCGGGGTATTACACCCTCCCCCACTTAAGGAATTTGGTCCTCCAAATTCAATGCACTTAATAATAAAAAGAGGGAGTGGGACAGCTCACCTAGAATAAGTCAGGGTACTGCCTCCGCATAGTATCTTCTGACTCCCAAGTAGCTTCCTTAGTTCCACGCCGACTTCACTGCACTTTAACCATCTGTATGGAACGATTCCTGAGTTGTTGCTGCTTCCGATCCAAAATCTTGATCGGTCTTTCTTCATAAGTCAGATCTTCTTTCAATTCGAAGTCCATATGCTGAATAATGTGAGTGTGATCATACACATATTTCCGTAACATAGACACATGAAAAACATTGTGTACCCCAGATAACTGTGGTGGTAGTGCCAAACGGTAAGCAACCTCCCCCACTCTTTCGAGAATCTCGAATGGACCAATGTATCTTGGACTCAGTTTGCCCTGAATACCAAACCTTTGAATTCCTCTCATCGGAGAAACCTTTAAAAACACATGCTCACCAACCTGAAATTCCAAAACTCTTCTCCTGGTGTCGGCATAACTCTTCTGTCTTGATTGTGCTACTTGCAACTAATCTCTGATAATACGGATGTTCTTGGACGATTCAGAAATGAGATCTGGTCTAAGCCATTGCTTCTTACCCACCTTGTCCCAACATAATGGGGATCGACAGCTTCTACCATACAAAGCTTCAAATGGAGCCATCTGAATGCTGGACTAGTAACTGTTGTTGTAGGCGAATTCAACCAATGCAAAATGATCACTCCAACTACCTCCAAAGTCAATCATGTAGGCTCTAAGCATATCTTCCACTATCTGGTTGGTCCTTTCAGTCTGTCCGTCTATTTGTGGATGGAAAGCAGTACTGAAATTCAGACGAGTTCCCAAAGACTCTTGCAATCCTTTCCAAAAATGAGAAGTGAACCTGGGGTCTCTATCAGACACAATGCTGACTGGTATACCATGTAGTCTTACCACTTCCTTCATATACAAAGCAGCCAAAACATCAACTGTCCATTTAGACTTAATGGATAAGAAATGAGCCGATTTCATCAATATGTCAACAATCACCCATATTGCATCAAATCTACTACGAGTCCTAGGTAGACCCACAATGAAATCCATGCCAATGCTCTCCCACTTTTATTGGGGTATATCAAGGGGTTTCAATTTCCCTGCTGGTCTGAAATGCTCAGCCTTGACTTGCTGACAAACCAAGCATCTACTTACGAAGTCCGCAACTTCTCTTTTCATATTCGGCCACCAAAAAGATCTTTTCAAATCCTTAAACATCTTAGTATCTCCAGGATGAATGGTGTATCTTGATCTATGGGCTTCCTCGAGGATCTTACTCTTTATCTCAGCTACATTAGGTACACAAGTTCTTCCTTGAAATAACAATCTTCCTTGATCAGCCATCATGAAGTCAGGTTTGTTACTCAAGCTTCCCTTGATCTCTACCAACTCTGGGTCATCATCTTGTAGAAACTTGATTTCCATCAATAATTCGGGCTTAAGTTGAATCTGAGCAATCATAACCCGATCATTGTCAACATTAAGATCCAAACTAGCTAACTGTTCCAGCAATTTCCATTCTTGTAACATGAGGCTTGACAACTTAGCTATAGGCTTGCGGCTTAAGGCATCTGCCACAACAATACCTTTTCCAGGATGATACTCAATGGAGAAATCGAAATCCTTCAAATACTCCAGCTATCTTCGCTGTCTCATATTAATTTCTTTCTGAGAAAACAAGTATTTCAAACTCTTGTGATCTGAAAACATCGTAAATGCCTCTCCATACAAGTAGTGCCTCCATATCTTCAAGGCAAACACCACTGCTGCTAGCTCCAAATCATGAACATGATAATTTTCTTCATGCTTCCTCAACTGCCTAGAAGAATATGCTATCACTTTCCCGTGCTGCATGAGTACACACCCTAAACCAATACCTGAAGCATCAGTGTATACAACAAAACCTCCTTCTCCAGAAGGTAAAGTCAAAACAGGTGCAGTAGTCAAACATTCCTTTAAGGTCTGAAAGCTTCGCTCGTAATCTTCTGACCAATCAAATTTGATCTCCATGCTGGTTAATCTTGTCAGAGGTACCGCAATCTTAGAAAAATCTTGAATAAACCTTCGGTAGTAACCTGCTAGGCCTAGGAAACTTCTCACTTCAGTCACATTAGTAGGCTTATCCCAATTCTTTACTGCCTCTACCTTCGAAGGATCAACATAAATACCTTCTTTTGTGATGATATGCCCTAGAAAGGCCACCTCTTGCAGCTAGAAATCACACTTACTAAACTTGGCATATAACTGATGATCTCTCAATAGTTGCAATGCCATCCTCAAATGTTCAGCATGCTCCTACTCACTCTTAGAATAAATCAAGATGTCATCAATGAACACCACGACCCATTGATCAAGATAGGGCCGAAACACATCGTTCATCAGCTGCAGGTGCATTCGTTAGCCCAAAAGGCATTACTATAAATTCAAAATACCCATACCTGCTGCGGAAGGCTATTTTATAGATATCCTCCTCCTTAATTCATAACTAATGATATCCAGATCGATAGGTCGATCTTAGAAAAATACTGAGCTCCTGCTATCTGATCAAATAACTCATCAATCCTTGGCAATGGATATCTATTCTTGAAGTCAATTGGTTCAATTGCTCATAATCGATGCACAACCTCATCGAACCATCCTTCTTCTAGACGAATAATACAGGGGCTCCCCACGGGGAAGTACTAGGACGAATGAACCCTTTCTCAAGCAATTCCATCAACTGCTGCTTTAGTTCCCTTAGCTCCGCAGGAGACATACGATAAGGAGCTTTGGAAATAGGGGTCGCACCAGGAATTAGATCAACAGAAAAGATAACATCCCTTTTAGGGGGAAGTCCTGGCAGTTCCTAAGGAAAGACATCTGGAAAATCTTGGATGACAGAAAAGTCCTCGATCTCAATCTTCTGCTGAGGGTTCACAAAAATAAAGGCTAGAAAAGCCTTACATCCTCTCCTCATCAGCTTATCAGCTCGAAGAGCCGAAATAAGTGGAATAGACTTATGGTGTCTAATTCCTATAAAAGAAAGTCCAGGGTGTCCAGTGAAAGACATAGAAGTAGATCTGCATTGAACATTGGCCTCATACTTAGACAACCAATCTGCTCCTAGGATTATGTCATAATCCTTCATATCCATTCAAACTAAATCAGCTGGCAGGTTTTGTTCATTGATCATGACCTTACTGGAAGGATATAAATACTTAATTGATGATCCAGAACCAATAGGGGTCGAAATCTCTAACGGAGAATTCATCAAAACTGGCTTCACAGCTAAAGACTTCGTAAATCTCTGAGAAATAAAAGAATGAGTGGCACCAGTATCAAAAAGAACAAAAGCTGATTTATCATGTATAATAAGAGTACCTTCGACGAGTCCACCCTCCTCGGCGGATCCTGTCTCGTCTTCTTGTAGAGCCTGGAGCTTGCCTTGCTGCTTCTTGATTCCTTGCGATTTCACCGGGGTAGCTTGCTTAGATAAAAGAGGACACTCGGGAATACGGTGGTCCCTACTGCCACAACGTAAACAGGCACCCAGCTTGCGCCAGCACTCCTCCATCTTGTGACCTGGACGGTCACAATACTTGCATACGCCCTTGAATGGAACAATAGGGCCAAACTTCTTGTCTTCAATCTTCGGCATCTTGCCCTTCCATGAACCAGAACCGCTAATGGGCCTCTTCCTACCATGACCAGGCATTCTACTCCCAGACCAGTATGGTGTTGTTCTTTCTTAACACTCTTCCCGCTGATTCTCTCCGTCATTTCCACATTATCTTCCAATACTTGAGCCTTTCTCACCATCTCGGAATAAGTTTGAATTTCCATCGGTGCCAACTGGTTGATATACTGCAACTTCAGCCCATTAAGAAAGCGCTTAGCCTTCATCTTCTCAGTAGATATCAAGTGAGTAGCATAACGAGATAGCCGAGAGAACTGAGCTTCATATTCAGCTACGGATAGATTTCGTTGCTTCAAAGCAGCAAACTCAGCCGCCTTCTTCTCTTGTACTCTATCAGAAAAATATTTACCATTGAAGAATTCCTCGAACTCTTCCCATGTGACTTGTCTATCACCAAGGGTAGCCTTCACTGCGTCCCACCATGTCCTCGCATCACGTTCAAGTTGAAAGGTCGACAAGAGGACACATTCTTGATCGTTGCATTGCATCACTTCAAAAATCCTCCCTATCTCTGCAAGCCAGTGCTCGGCTTCATCAGGGTCAGTTGAGCCACCAAATCGCTGGGGATTCATCCCACGAAAGTTCCGATAAAGGTCGCCAGTGCCATGGTTTACAGCTCCTCCTTGGGCCACTTGTTGCAAAGCCTGAGTAAGTCCTTGAACCGTACGCTGCAAGTTCCTCCATTCCGCACGTTCTCCTGCCATTGCAAAAGCCTACACGTTGAATAGGTTATGTTAGATACAATTAAGAATGGATAATCGAGGAATCAGATTATTAACTCAACCCCAGTCTTCTACCCAAATCTCACCAGGTTGGGTCCTTAGACTCATAACAAGGTTATAGGTCCTACGGTATCACTTAGGATCCTAGAACTTAGAGAACCTAGGAATATCAGAAAACCTAGGCTCTGATACCACCAAACTATCACACCGCGATGCGGAATATTGGGACCGGAAGTAGAAAACGCTAGTAAAGATAACAAGCTAAGCTACAAATTAACATAACGTCATAAACAGAATAACTCCAAGTCTATTACAAATACCATCAAACGGACTTAAACATAATCAAGCAAAACCTCAACCTAACTCCGTTACAATAACTAATACAAGTTCTAAGGCATAGCTAGATGTAAAAAAACTATAACAATCTCAATATCTACTAACTGGTACACTCCAAGTCATCACTCTTGCCCACTCCCATCCATATGTGAATCTTCATCTGAGCTGCCTGGAAAGGGGGGAAAATAACTATGTGAGCGAACGCTCAGCAGGTAACAACAGGCAAGTGTAAGTAATTAACCAATTAATTACATGTATGAAACGAAAAGAATAGAAATAACGATCGAATGAAACAACATAATAAAATAAAGTGCTAAAGAATGGAATGGAATAACAATATGGCAGAATGATATAACTACAAGAATTACAAGTTAAGAACAATATATATAACAGGAAATTGCAGAAAATTGGCCAACAAGCAAGAATGTAACCAAGTCAAACACGATTCAAGTAAGAGATAAGAGATCATTGTCATAGACATCACACTAGTCATGCCCTCGGTGCAATGCCTCACCCTGTCATTACAAACTCCCAAGGGCACAAGTACTTTTAGGGTGCTCTCCCCAGGACCAGACCGGGCCCCTATGATGCGTTGGCATTGATTTATTGGATCCAAGATCCCAAGTTCCGTCTAGACTCTAATAAAGTTAAATGGCCAATTATAATCAAGTACAAACTTACCTCGGAACATCCTAAGGCTAAGTTGAAGAGACACTGTCCAGAATTTCTATCTAGGAGTTCAAATTATCAAGAACCAACATGTTCTTGGATTCAAAACCATAAAACATGTAGAAAACTAGTCTCTGGAAGATATGTGATCAACATTGGGCCGCTCAAGACTTGTGCGGTCTACTCTGGGCTGCACTAACAGGAACTGGGCTGAGCTCTAGCCCTCGGGGGTCAAGGTTGAACGACTGATAAAGGGCTGCTCTTCTATATGCACGGTAAGTATTGGGCCGCACATGGCCAGAAGTTTACAAAATCGAGGACAGGATATACGGTCCTGACAGAGCCGCTCATTAGTTGAACGGTCTATTAAGGGCCGCCTGAAAGATGTACGGGCCATTATTGGCCGCACAACACAGGGCCTAACCAAAATCTAGAAATTCACCCAAGTGGGCACCCGGGCTGCTATAGGCAGGGTGGAACTGAACCAGAGTCCAGCCCACTGTCTGCTAGTCGGCCTAGGGTCTACTGGGCTGATCAAATCAGGATTTGGCCGAAGATAGATCAAGGATAATCAGCCAAAACTAATTGGCATTAGCCAGGGATGAACGGTCGCCACAGGGCCGTTCAGGGAGATATGCGGTCCACTAACGACCGCGCATGTCCCTGTTAGTCCAATTCGGACTAGCACAAATCACAGCAATTCGATTGAGTCCAAGCTCGATTCTAGGGAATAAAAATTGTTCAAAATTAACGGTTCAAGTCTAAGGTTAACAAGTATAAACCTAATAGCCATTTCAATTATCAATGATTCACAATTAAGATTGACATTCATTGGAAAGATGAATCAAGATCAAGCTCTAATTAAATAAATCAGCAAGAATTATTTACTATCAGGAATTACAGTTTATTAGGTGTGTTGCTAACATGCCATTAACCACTAATCTACTTACATAACATGCTGTAATGACAAATTATCTGTTCTGTTATAGATGTGTGGTCGGTTCTAGACCTTACATCTCAATATACTGTCATAGACAGGCTGCACATGTCCCTTTAGGTCCGAAGGCCTGCTAGAGATGGACGGTCGGTCGTATGCCGCTGGAAGGGATGTGCGGTCTGGAACTGGCTGCAGGAAAGACATGCGGTTGGTATTCGGCTGCACGTTCATGGGAAATGATCAGAGACAGAAACATTTATACGGTCTACAACTGGCCGCCTGTCTGGGATGTGCGGTCTATCGTGTGGCTGCACAAGTCCAGACAAGTCGCTGGCCCTTTCACCTTGCCCGATCCCGGCGAGGTTTCTAGGGTCAGAATGAAAACATCGAATTTGCATGATATAAAGCATGGAATTTGGGGCTTTTGCTACCAAAAGAAAGAGCACGAAAAACTATACAAGATGCACGAATCAATTTTATGTTTATAGCCTGAAATCACTACTTAATCGAAATGGAACAATTATAACCCTAGTTCTGACATGCTTCTACTAAAACCAAAAATTCTCGTAGCACACTTGATAAAATTTAGGGCTTTCTATATCAATGAAAAGATGACACGATGTTGCTTCCAACCATATATTATTTGTAGGGTTTGGCTTGCTATCACCTACCTGAATCGGATGAAGAATGAAGGAGAAAGAAAACCCAAGACGCCGATACACGCAGCCACTAATCGCTGGAGATCTCCCTCGATCCAGCTCCTCTACAGAGGCCGCTGGTTCTAAACGATTCTAAGGTTAGAGAGCTTCATTTTAATAGGTCACACGCCTTCTGGAGGGTTCTATGCGCGGAGTATTCATCCACGCAAGTCGGGTTGATGTGAACGCCGCCGTAAAAGTTGACTCGATCCAAACTCCGCCGAATGCATCTCCTAGGGTTAGGGTTTCGGGGGATTAAGAGAAGGGAAATGATCCTCTCATTATGGCCTTTCATTTGCCACCAGTTTGGGCTCATTTGATGGAGTATTGGGCTCGAATTTGGCGTTTCAAGGTATAATTAACTAAGTTTTTAATTTGGGCTTAATCCACTAATTCGACCTACTTACAGATTTTATTTGGGTTGGTCACAGAAGATAAGTTTGTTTAACGTGTTATCCTCTACAAGAATATAATTTTTATGGATTTTTTATAAAATGGTCAAAATTTAGCTTATTCTATTTATTAAGGAATTATTCTAATTAATTTCTAATTAATTTCTAAAAGAGATCGGGGTGTTACAGGTGACATGCTTGGCACTATGTCAGCTCGCATAGATTCCTTCTCCACAGTCTTGGACACCCTATCCACATAGATGACCACTCTCTCCGCTCATATGACCACCCTTACCGCCAGTCATGATGACTCCAGCCATGCCTTCCACATCATGAACACCACACTTCTTGGTATGCAGCGTCGTGACATAGCCCGTGACAACTCCATTGCCAATATTCATCACCGGCTTCAGTTCTCGGACCACTCCCTCATGGACATTCGCCAGCGTCTTGGCTATCAGCCTCCTCCTCCTAAGGATTAGCCTCCTACAGACGGCCACAAAGGATGTTCTTTAGCTTCCTACAGTCTGTTGTCCATGGGTCATGTGTTATTTGGGTCCTCTTTTCTATTACCCTATTCCCTCCTTTGATGATGCCAAAGGGGGAGAAGTAGTTAGTGCAGGTCTTATATATTTTATGTATGCATGTCCGTGTGTTTGCATGAATGTGAATTTGTTAGGGTCATTGTGCATTTTGTTTGAGTTAGTTCTACATTTTCCTTGTCATATGTGTCTAGAAGTCTTGCATTCTTTCAAGCATCAATTTACTTTGTAATGAAATGATGAAATGAATGCAATTGGCATTGGACATCACATGTTGGTTCTTTGTCTCTCATTTCCTCTCTATTTGGCAAATAAAGTGTTGAATGGTTTGCGTTGTTTTGACTAATGAAATGAATTCATGGTTTAATCGCCTTGTAGACTTTTTGCCTTGCTCTATTCAAAATTTGCTCAAGGCACGCCAATGCACTTAAAAATCTAGAGTTTTGTCATCATAAAAAAGGGGTAGATTGTTGAGTCTCTCCAGGTGATTTTGATGATAACAAAATCCCAGTATGGCAAACATTTTAAGTACATCCAGTTTTACTGAAGTAAGTACTCATATAGGCTCACATGTCATTTTTCTATCATAAGAATATACTCAAAAGGATCATGTTTCAAAAAGCCAGGAATAGGTCAAAACCAACTCAAATTGATTGGAACAAAATGTGGTCTCAAAGTATATTGTGTAAGGATATGATTTCTGGACTAATAATGTTATTTTTGTAGGTTTTTCATGGTCCGGTCGATCTGTCCAGCTGGGGCGGTTGACCTAATCTCTCAGTGCTCAGACACCTTGTAAAGTTACAGAGTCCGATCGACCGCCGGCCCTACACCGATCGACCGGATCTCCCAGCGTTCAAAAGCCTTTGACCTATAAAAGTTAGGTCAACCGCCCACCTATACTCGATCGACCGCCCCCTTCGAAGCCTCCATTTTTTACTTTGTTTTCTTCACGAGGGTAAAGCATCTATCAAGGATTTTTTAATCCCAAAAGTCTCCAGACATCCCTGAAATTGTGGATCTATGTCTTGGCTTGTCCTTGACCATTCAAGGCTTATAAAAACATATCCTTGGGCCAAGAAAACTCTAATCACTCAAGGAAGATCAAGGAGGCTATCAAGGGGAGAAGGAAGGCTGCTACTGTAGCTCCATGAACAGTACTTCGTCTAGGGTTTCTTCATCCATCTTCAAGTTTTTTAAGATCAATCTGAGGCCAATCAACCCCAAATCAAGTGGAGATTCAAGCTTCATCCAAAATCTACATCACCTACTCAGGGGGAGCTAAAATCAGACTTTTTCTTTTGTGTTTCTACCTTCATATTCTTTGAGCTTCAAGTGTGTGTTATTTGTAATCCTTAAACATTTGTGTGTGTGTGGATCTTCTTAGATCCGTGTGTGTGTGTTTGATTTCTGTCATATTTGTGTGTGCTTCGGTGTGTTTGCACCTTCGTGGGAGTTTATATCTCCCTACGTGTGTGTGTGTGTCCAGATCTTGTAATCCCTTACAAGATAGTGTGTGAATCCTCACAGTTTGTGATGCGTGGACGTAGGTTGCCGTTGTTGCATCTGAACCACATAAAATTCAATGTCTCTTGTATGGTTTGATCCTTTTCTCCTATCTCCATTCTGTGTAAGCACATATGTAGATTAGATCATTTGTATCTCTTGAGTTAGATCTAGCACAACTTATCATCTTCACTTCAGATCTCTGGTATATTAAAAGGTGGGTTCGGATAGATAAGGCAAACCTTGTCCGGAAGATAACACTTTGCGTGAGTAGAATCTTCGGATTCACATCTCCGCCACGGTACCAAGGATCCGTTGTGTGTGATAGATTCTTTTAGATCTAATAGTTTCTCTATAGATCTGAACTTCTTTATTGCTATTCTTCACAATTGTTTAAATCGGCAAAGATTTTATTAAATTTTGTAATTACCGAATTCACCCCCCCTCTTGGGTGTCATTGATCATTGGACTTCAGCCATGTAGCTTGCTAGAGTTGATCCACTTTAAAGGTTTCATCTTCAGGGAGCTCCGTGATCAACGGAGAGTTTTCAGGCACCGGGTGCGTTGCAAAGAAATCTGCAATGGCCTAGCCTTTAATGGCCTTTTGCGGCACATAAGTAATTTCAAACTCCATGAGAATGACAGCCCATTTACCCAGTCGCCTTTTCAGGACAGGCTAAGAGAGCATATATTTGACCAGGTCGGCCCTGGATATTAGCTTGACTTAACGTGACATCATGTAATGCCTCATCTTCTTGGTTGCGAACACAAGAGCGAGACAGACCTTTTCAATAGGTGTATATTTTGCTTCAACCCCGACTAGTCTTCGGCTGAGGTAGTAGAGGGCTTGTTCATTTCCTTCTTCATTGCTCTGGGCTAGCATTGTCCCCAGAGAGCATTCCGTGGCAGCTATGTATAGGATCAGCGGCGGCCCTTTAGCAGGTGCCCCCGGGACTGGCGGGGTATTCAGGTATTCTTTCAACTGACTGAAAGCATTTTGACATTCTTCGCCCCAATGGAACGAAGTATCCTTCGCCATTAGTTTATGGAACGGCGGGCACCGCCCAGACAGGTTGGAGATGAACCTACGGATGTAGGCTAGCCGGCCTTGCAGCGACCGTAATTATGTCAGGCTCCTAGGGGGAGACAACTCCTGAATAGCTTTGATTTTTACGGGGTCTATTTCAATCCCCCAGTATCTGACGATGAAGCCCATGAATTTTCAGTTGGAGATGCCAAAAGCGCACTTCATCAGGTTCATTTTGAGTTCATGCAGCTGCAGCCTTTCAAATATAATTATGTGGTCAGCCAGGTGGTCCTTCCTCTTCTTCGTCTTGACGACCAAGTCTTCAATATAGCACTCGACTTTGCTGTAGAGCAACTCGTCGAATATTTTTGTCATCGCCCTTTGGTATGTGGCGCCAGCATTCTTGAGGCCAAAGGGCATCTGTTTGTAGTAGAATATCCTTTTGGGCGACCGAAAAGCCGTGTGGATTTGGTCATGCTCTGCTATCCAGATTTGATTATAGTCAGACGATCCGTCCATGAATGACAAGGCCTCATGGCCGGTAGTGGCGTCGATCATTACTTTGGTGATTGGCACCGGAAAATCATCCTTCGGACAGGCTTTATTCAGGTCTCGAAAATCCACACAGATCAGGATTTGGCCATTATTCTTTTTCACAGGCACAATATTGGCTAGCCATGTAGTATATTGGTTCTCCGCCACGAAGTCAACATCTATCAGCTTGTCGACCTCCTTGCAGATTTGACTTATCAATTCAGGCCTCATTCGCCGGGGTGATTGCTTCACCGACTCAGCTTTAGGGTCAATGGCCAGGATATGCTGGGCAACAGCAGGGATAAGGCATGGCATCTCTTTGTAATTCCAAGCAAAACAGTCTCGAAATTCCTGAAGCAACTTTATGTATGCCCCCTCCCATCAGGTAATAAGAGGGCACTGAGGAAGGTCGGCCTGGGATCATCCTTTGTGCCGAGGTTTGTTTCGACCAATTCATCAATAGTGGCTTGGCTACCGTCTTCTATTTTCAGAGGAGCCGGCTGTAGGTCTACAAAGCCTTCATCATCTTCTTCAGCTTCGAGGGCCTCATAGATGTATTCTTATCTTATTTTGCCTAACGGCGGGACTTCAGATTTGCCTTGTTCTCAGCCAGTTGGCTGCTAATTGGGTTTAATGATCAGCTCTAGTGTCGGTAGTGTTGTGGGTGTAGAAATGTGGAGCGTGGCGTCACAAGTCACATGAACGAGCATATGTGTATAAGTGATAGCATAATGTGCCAATCAAGTGAACATCATGAACATGTGACTATGCGAACATGGTAGCATGATCATATAGGAACAAAAAGGTGACAAAAGATGTAGAAGAATACCGTGATCGCCACCAAGGAATGACAATGCCAAAAGAATATGAAAGAAGACTATGTGCGCATTGTGTACCTTGGAAAAAGAAGATGATCACGCTCAATATAAGTAATGCGGGGACAATGTGGATTACCTCTCCTCACCTACCAGCCGGCCAGAGGGTAAGGGCCTCACTTTCCATACTTTCCTGTGAAACAAAGACAAAACAAGAGGCAAAACCCATTAGAACATGCTTAGTGTAGAAATCTGCCCAAGTGCATAAAGTAGCATGAAAGATTTAGGACAAACTTACCGGGGGAGGGTTTTTAACCCATGTAAATGGGTGCAAACAATAGGTGTGTATATTGAGATGAGTTAACATGAAGAGATTAATTTAATATGCCATGATTAACATAGATAAATAAGGTGTAAAAGTGCATGTCACAAGAGAAATAGTGCAAACTGTGCAAACAGGGTGCAAAGACTGACGAAAACAGTAGGGCAAACGAAGTCCAAACAGGGTGAAAATTGGGATGACAGAAGACTTTACTATGGTGAACAAGTAGGAACAAGAATCACGCCAAAAGGAGGTCTAGACAGAAAGTTATGAGGCCAGAGATTTGGCAAAAAATGCAGACAGTGCAGAAAGATGCAGAACAGTGTACAAAATGGACTCATAGAACGATGAATATCTCACAGAATAAGACACCAAAAAGGGAAAGAAAAGATTCTTTGGAAAGGTGGGAGTATTGTGATGAAACTAGGGCAAAAAGAAGGGTTAAAAATGGGGAAGACAACAGTGAAAAATGGGGAAGAAAACACAAGAAAATAAAAGGGTGTAGAACATGACAGAAAAATGACTAAGTGTCAAAATAGAATGAAAGTGCAAAATGATGGAGAAAAATATGCATGAATAGGATGAGATAATGAGCCCATAACAGAGGAAAACGAAGAGTATACTTCCCTTAAGAGTTTGGAGTCAAAGGGAAGGATCAGAAGTGGTGGCTTCGCTCCGGTGACGTAAACGTGCCCCCGTCGCAAGAAATCTAGGTTTCAGATTGATAGAACAAAGTGGTGAAACCTGAAAAGTTGGGACTTGGAAGAGGGGGAAAATATGAGAAAAATAAGGCACATATATGATCAAAACGAAGCTAATACTCCCCTCTTCAAGATGGAGTCGAAGGAGGACGAAGAGGATGAAGCATGACTCCGCCCCGGCTTGAAGAACAGGCACCCGTCGCGGAGTTGTAGCAAAAAAAATAGAAAATTGTGATGATTTGCAAGAAGTAGGAGCGAAGTTAAGAGGGCAAACAATAATGAAATTGAGCAAATAAAGAACCAAATCGAAGCTTATACTTCCCTCTTCAGGCTAGGGTAGAAGGAAGATGAAGACAATGCGGCATGGCTTCACCGTCGCCTCGAAAACACGCCCCAATCATGAAGTTCGCACTTGGGCCCTTTATATAGAAAACTCCATAAATCCAGAACTTTTCACCATGATTTTAAGAGATAGAGTACACCAAATCTCAAGATCTATGGATCAATCTTGAGATAATAGTTAGGATAGGAGGTAAAAATAAGTGGTACTCCATTTGGTGGAAGATTCTGGAAGTTATTCACCCTACAAGGGAGTCTCGGAGCTTAATTTGGAAGAGTTTGATTTGTACTCAGATTGCATAAACCCAGATCTTTCGACCAGGATTCCAAGTGAAATAGCCCATGAAAATTCGAGTTCTATAAACCAAACTTGAGATAATACTAAGGACAAGAGATAAAATAAACGAGACTCAATTTGGTGGAGAATTCTAGAAGATATGTTCGCCACAAGAAGGGCCCATCGAGCATAAAATAGAGTTTGATCTGTGCAGAAATTACATAAATCCAGAAGTTTCCTCCCAGTTTCCCAAGGATATAGTCCACTAAAATTCGAGTTCTATAGATCAAACTTGAGATAATACTAAGGACAAAAGATAGAAATAAACGTGACTCAATTTGGAAGAGGATTCTAGAAGATAGAGACCCAAGAAGGAGACCCCGTCATGCATAATCGACCAGAAAGAGTCTTGCAGCTGCAGGACTCTCGGGAAGTCAAGGCTGAACGCGGTAGCATATCTTGAAAACGGTGCAGAATTAGTGAAAGGCGTAGAAGAAGAAATTATAGATAACAAAAAAAATATACAACTTTCATGAAGAGAGCAAGATGAGAAGACGAGCAGAAGAAGGAGAAAATAGGGGCGAAAAGAGAAAAATGTTGGGACGTGGAAAACATTGGAGAACTGGCTAATGACGTAGAAGAAGAAATTATAGAGCTTTAAAAAACGAACAACTTTGGTGAAGGACACATAATGAATATAGTAGCATAAGAGGATAAAAATGGGCCGTGTTCAGGACTACACAATGAAAGGGGCCGAATGCTTGATGGAAATGGGCCTAAATGGGTCGCAAATCGACTTGGAAGGTCGGAAGTTTATAAAATAAGTCCCAAGGCTCTAAGAAATCATAATCTCCGAAGTCCAAAGGCTAGAGAATAAGGAAATGGGCTCGAAATCCATCCAAGGAAGGTTCCAAAATAATGGGTAATTTGAGACATCAAAATGATGAATAAGAGAAATGACGCAACTTGCAGGCTAAAACGGGTGTCAACAGATGCCCCTCCTTGATGTTCGCTTTGCAAAGGAACGAGAGAAAGCGGCGCAGAGGTGGAATGGAAAGGAGATGGAGCGAAAGCGATAGCGACGAGAATTAGAGATGGAGTTGAGATGAAGCGGAGAGAACTGAAAAGTGGGCATCAAGGCAAAAGACACCCATCATGACACAAGCGATATGAATTCTCCCAAAAACGCCGAACTAACCACCAGAAACAGATGACGCGGATGAGACATGCCTGGAGAACTAAACTAAGGGAGAAAAGGAAACACAACCAACCTCATTAGGGGACACAATCCACGAATAATGAGGGGATCAGAAGGAACACAGCTGAAAAGCTAGAAAATGAGAATTGAAATTGAGATAAAATCCAGACAAGAATCACGCTGGTCAACCAGACCAAGCGGGTAGATCAAAGAAATAATTCAAATTTGGAGTCGAATGAGAATCTCTTATCCAAGAGAAATGAAGTGCAATAACCATTGCTGAGGAGAAAACTTTGAGAGTATCACGAGGCGTGAATGCTCAAAATGACATGATGCATGCTGGGCTAAAATAAAAGAAATCATCAAAACAAATGCGAAGAAAGATAAAATATAAAATAATCAATGATACTATTGCTAGACTGAGCAAGACGGGGTCAAGTGTCTTCTTGCAACCACAGCGTGCGAGACAGAGTGCATCGTCCCCCACCCGACTCAATTGAGCGGCCTATCCAACGATTAACCGTATGCTCCTAGATCATCATTATTTTTGTTAAAGGGGAACATCAGATTCCAAAACACATGAGCAACCAGTTGGTCCTTGAGAGGCTATAATAACGTAGATACCATATAGTAATGGAACAATGAGCTGGGTAGAGAGCCATACCTGACTTACCTGCTAGGCGAAATGGCATTTTTTAGATTTTTGATATTTTTAATATTTTTATGAATTTTCCAACAAGACAACATGACTAATAAGCATGAGCATAACGTAATGAACAAACGAACGAAAAAGACAGCACAACATAAAATAACAAAGGATGAACCAGCAACACATGCAAGACATGAACCAACAACATGCATGTATGACGAACATGGGGGGACAAGATAACAATGCAGTGGGACAACACACAGTTGGGACAAGAACACGTGGGACAACAACACATGTGGGATGACAACATGAGATGAGACAACACGAGACATGACAAATATGCTCTTCAATCAAGCCCAAGATCAGATGAAGGAGAACTGCCGGGTTCATAATCGTGAGGAAAAGTCTTCTCATAGAGATATGATCAAAATGAGCTAAAGTTAAGCAAAGCATGAGAAGGACATGAGCTTCAAAATAGATCGAGAGTTAAGATTGAAGAAGAGAGAACAGATCCGAAAATGTGAACAAGAGCCAGATAGATCAAAATATGGAGCGAGGAAAGCTTGAGTACCTACGACCTGCAACCTGCACACTGAGCAAATAGATCATACATGTCCTCAAAATAAATAAATAGATGAATAAAGACCAAAATACACATATTTTTAGATTTTTCAATTTTCTTGATTTTTTTAGATTTTCAACAATATTTGATTTTTTTGAACAATATTTGATTTTTTAGACTTTTGATAATATCTGATTTTTTTGGATTTTTGACAATATCACATTTTTTAGATTTTTGACAATATATTATTTTTTTTTAATTTTTGAAATAGCAATCCACAGTACCCAAAGACGTGCTCGAACTACTGGCCAGGGATCGTCGTTCCTACCTCTCTCATTAAAGGCTTCCCTTAAGCAGGGCGTGCATGTGGGGGTGGCTCGCCACAACTAACCGCCTCTAAAGAACGGTGCCCCTACTAAGGCCATACTCGGGATACAACCATGCATAAGAGAGAGAAGTAGAAGAAAAAATTGGAGACAAGCTTTATGTAGGATGGGAGACCTCAGGACTCAACTTCCTTCCAGGGCACTACCCCTCAAAGATACAGTCTGTTGTGGCCGGGGCTTTGTGTCTTTGATTTTGAGACCCATATTTATAGGCACGCATGCGACCAGGCTCATGACGTCTCGCGGAAAATTGTACTGCCACTCTTGCCATGCCTTCGATTTCATAAATTTGCATATTCTCTTGATTTATAGTCCTTGTTGGCCAGATTTATCATGAAAGCTCACTTTTTCAGGGTCAAGACTGCCCATATTTGACACCTCTCATGTATTAAGGACTGCCTAGGTTGGTCATCTTATCCATCAATCCCTTGCCCCTGCACTCGGCCGAGCAGAGAAAAGAAAAGACTTCGTGCATACCCATAGTATGGCCAAAGCAGCAACGATGTGCCTCAGAGGAATCGGCTATGGCTTGTCGTGTAGTGTGTGGAAAACCCATGCTCAAGAGATCATCCTCAATGATCGGGGAAAGAAACTAGGCTCCCAGCGTGGAGCTATCACCAGCCTAAGAATGCTGCAGAAGCGAACTCATTTTAACTAAACTTAACTACGGCCTAAAGCCACTCAAACATGTTGAGCAACCAACATTATAACAATGCGCAGGCATAATAATAAGAGTAATAACAATGATAGCATATTCTTACACAAAATAAAGATACCTTGCAAATCCATAGCGTGAAAGCAACATCCTGAAGTGATCATGACCATCGAGCTTTGAAAAGCACGAGCTTTATATTCCTTGCTTAACAGGATAAAATGGAGAGGATAGCAAGAGCATTCGTTGACACGGAGGAGTGGCAGACACCAAACTGGACGAAGAATGATTAAAAAGAAAGAGAGACGAGGGCTAGAACTCTCTCGTTAAGGCATAGAGACCCTGATAACAAGGAAATTGATACAGAATAAACAGGGATTGACTGAGATCAAGATAGACTAAAGCCTCAAAAGCAGCATGAAAAAGGGTGATGACCCCGAAAGGGTGAGGAATGAATAGGAAGATGAGAAGGAAAATCATCCGATGTGGTCAGAGAAGGAGAAGAGCGATCACCCGATAGAGGCAGGAAAGGAGCATGGTAATCACCCGACAAAGTCGGTGAAAGAAAATGGTAACCACCCGACAGGGTCGGGGACGAATTAGAAGCAGAATCCAGATATACCGGAGGAGAAGAATCGGGGGATGTCCTGAGATCAGGATGAACGGACATAGGCCGAGGCCTAGAATTACGAGAAAATGGAGAATCCATAGGCCCCAGATAGGAAGAGGAGCAGTGAGGGTTCATGAACTTAGGACTAGATGAGAAAATTATGGAAGCGAGATTGGAGGAAGGGAGGAACACCACCCAAGGGTGGGTGCCGAGTAGTAGAAATGATGAATGAGAGGAAGGAGAAAGAGAAATGGACCCTTGAGTGCATAACATGCGGCCTTTGTACTTGCACCATCGCCTTTTCTTAGTTGAAATCTCTTGAACAAGGGCCCGCCTGGTGCAGACTCGGACTGTTGGACTTCTTGATTTGCAATATCTTCTCAAATAACGAGCCCATTTGGCAGATGTCTTGGACCGGTTAGGAACATGTAGCTTCATCGGGGTGATAGCCCCTAGACACCCGGTGCTAACGATATGCGGACATTCTCGGACAGATAACCTCTCAAAATGTTGAACATCATGGAACCGTGGAGTCTTGTTTCTTGAAGCAGCATGAGGTTCGAAAACTTCTCTCAGCAATCAATCTTGAAGCATAACTCCCTTGACAGAAGAGAAGGATAGAACTGAGGGAGAGTAATACACGGCGTTGACGTGGCCAGCGTACCAATAAAGTGAGGGAGATCGCATAAAGAGTGCAGAATGTCCTTGAAAAATCTTGAAAATATGGCCAATTGTCCCTTGAATACAGAATTCATAATCTACTTGGCCGCCGTATGAGTGAGCATAATGTCAGTAGAAAACTCTTCTCGACCAGCTATCTGAATAGCAACAGAGCGAGAGGTAACAACAGCATCAATGGTGAATCCTCCGGTGAGCAAAGAGATTGTCACCGATCTCGCTCGAGAAGAAACTGGCACCAATGAGAAGAAACTCTTCTTAGCAACCATCATGGGAAGTATAGGCACATCATCCCCGAAATGGCCTGGGATCAGGATATGGACCGACATGCGACAGATAAAATCTTGAATCTTGAAATGCAGAACCGGCATGGAACCATCCTGACTCGACTCATCGTCTCCCTGGGGACCGGACTCGAGGGGCACCAAAGAAAGTGCGCACCCGCTCCGTGGGGTGGAAATAGGTGGAGGAATGGGGATAGGAATAGGTTCGGAAGACGCAGAGGTTTCAACGGGGATGGTGTGTTTAGGTGGAGGCAAAGGTAAGGGTGGAGGTATGGCTTGCTCGGGCGAGGGCGGCAAAGGCGAAGCTTGCTCAGGCTCGGGCAAAGGTGATGGCGGAGATGATGGAGGTTTAGGCAATGGTGAGGGTGGTGGAGATGGTGTAGGCGATGAGGGTAGTAGAGGTAGTGTCGGGGATGGAGAAGAAGAGGGTCGCAGTGCCCACCGTCGACGTATTGATAAGACGCGTCGGGTGGCATTGGGAGTGGAAGTAGTGGTGGAAGAAGTAGAGGAAGGGGGAGCACTGGCCTAGGCAGAGGCTTGGGTTTGTGGGGTTTGTGAAGACGGGGTAGGAGATGGAGATGGCCAAGGTGAAAGAGCGGGTATTGGAGTAGGCGACGGAGCGGGTGATGGAGTGGGTGCAACACTAGATGAAGAGGAATCACAGGGGTGCCCCTGGTCCTGCAGTGATGTAGATGACTGCTTGGGCGGCGCTTATTGCTGATGCTTACTGTGGAGATGTAGAACAACCTTATGAATAGCGGCCCAATCAATCCTGATGCGGAACGAAGACCCGGGTAGTATGATTTTATTCATTTCTCGCATTGTTATTATTTCTTCCCCTTTTCTCAAACTATTTTTTTCACTTTCTTTTCTCATTTCACAAAAAATATTTTCTTCACCATTTTTTTTGTCATCATTTTTTTTGAACTTTTCTCCTTCTCTTTATTTCACTTTCTTTCTCTTACTTTTTTTTCTTTTCACAAAATATATCTCATCATTCTTTTTTTTCTTTATATCACTCCTTTTTTTTCTACAGTGTCATACAAAATGAGAGAGAAGGACAGAGAACAAATAGAATAGAGATAAGAGAGAGGTTACGTGAGAGATGGATAGAGAGAAAATTGAAGAGAGAGAATAGAGAGAGGGATGAGGGAGGGAATCTTTTTTTTGTAGCTTAAGGGCCCCATGCGAGAGAGAAAGAGAGAGAGAGGGAGAGAGAGAGGGTTACGAAGAGAGAGAGCAGGAGAGGTGGTTCGCCGTGGGTTAGAGAGAGAGAGGGAGGGAGCGCGAACATAGGAAAGGGGGGGCGTTGCGATGGCTTGGATCGGAGGGGGTGACCGCAGCGAGCAACAACCACCCACTGAGAGGGGACCGGTGCGACGACGGCGAGTGACTGGGGCAGTCGACGGCAACCGGTGAGGGAGCTTGCGGCTAGTGGGATAGTAGAGACGCCACGGCGGCGAGTGGCTGTTCACGTGCATGGGGGAAGGTGGGTTCGCGAGGACGTGCATGGCACCGAGATCAGGTGGTGCGGCGACCGGAGCTGGGGTAGCCCGAGAAGCGGCCATGGCTGGCGATGACGTGCACGGGCGATAAGAGCGGGGAGGACAAGGGGCTCACATTCATGGGCCCTGTTCGCGGGCGTCCACGACGGAGCCTTGGCAGCTGCGGGTGTAAGAGAGGAAAAGGAGGAAACGGTGAGCAGCCGTCGGTGGGCTTGTGCGGCTACTGATGGGGGGGTAGGGTGAGGTACTGTGTAGAGTATGGCGGTGGCAAGAGCGAGGGGAGGAGGGTGGCGAGATGTGTGGCGCTGAGGGAGGGTGGCACAGGTGGTGGGCCCGGAGGCCTGTTCATGTTATAGGTGGGGTGGAGGAGGGAGTGGCTACGTGTATGGCGGACCGGTGACTGGCGGTGCTGACGGGAGGGGCCTTCCCATGTTTGGCTGCTGGCGGAGAGTGGCCAACGTCGGTCGGAGAGTGGGGCTGGCGACCCTTGGTGCCTCCGTGGGGCTTCGTGTACTTGGCAGTGGGGTCGCGGCAGGCTCGGAGGACAACGCGCCTCCAGCAGGTTGCTACGGTAAAGATGAGGGAGTGGACACGCTGGGGTTCTGACAACATCTGTTGGGTGCTGCGATTTGTGGGGAAGACTATGTCGGGAGTGGATGATGAGGGGTGGCCGGGCTTCTTGTTGTTGCAGCCTTGTAGGTGTGAGGGAGAGGAAGGTGGGCGGTCGGTAGATGGCTACAATGTGCTAGAAAGGAGGAGCATAAGATGGCCGAACAGGAGTGGGGCTGCTGCTGGTTGCAGGGAAGAAAGGCAAGGAAGGGGATAGAATGGGGCATCTCACCCAGGGCATCTCACCCATCTCCTTCTCGGAGAAGAAACAAAGCAAAGAGGCATCACACCTCATGTGGAATAACCATCCAATAATCTCATCTTAACTTCATTGTTACCTATAGTGGGGTTACAAGACTCCTTTATAGACTCATCACACAGACAACTTATTAAAAACTTCAACACCTAACATTTGACATTTATGACTAATCATACCAAACATCACCTAACATCTCTCATAATTCACGTGGGAAGACTTAAGACACAAACATACTTATTATATGATGGTGACATATGTTCAAAGCACACCTAAGCCTACGAATGTGACCTATAAAATAAAACACTCAAAATAAACATAATTTAATAAATGTCCATGCTGCTTACGATCCTCGTCAAACCCCTCTGCTTGGAAGAGGTTCGACCTTGAACCTAGGGCCTTTGCTCGGAGAAGTAGCAGCATTGGTGGAGACGGACGGTGAAGATGGACGGCAGAGAAGGACGGATCTAGAGCTTCGAATGGGGCCTCGCACCCGCCCCCATCTCAAGGACGATGCATCCGAAGCTTCAAATTCATCCTTCCCGGCAGAGCGGACTTGACCAAGGACCTGACTTGTGAGAACAAGTGGGCAACTTGCTCTGATACCAAACTGATGCGGAACGAAGACCCGGGTAGTATGATTTTATTCATTTCTCGCATTGTTATTCTTTGTTCCCCTTTTCTCAAACTATTTTTTTCACTTTCTTTTCTCATTTCACACAAATATTTTATTCTCCATTTTTTTTTGTCATCATTTTTTTTGAACTTTTCTCCTTCTCTTTATTTCACTTTCTTTCTCTTACTTTTTTTTCTTTTCACAAAATATATCTCATCATTCTTTTTTTTTCTTTATATCGCTCCCTTTTTTTTTCTACAGTGTCATACAAATTGAGAGAGAAGGACAGAGAACAAATAGAATAGAGATAAGAGAGAGGTTACGTGAGAGATGGATAGAGAGAAAATTGAAGAGAGAGAATAGAGAGAGGGATGAGGGAGGGAATCTTTTTTTTTGTAGCTTAAGGGCCCCATGCGAGAGAGAAAGAGAGAGAGAGGGTGAGAGAGAACAGAATGGAGAGAGAGAGAGAGAGGGTTACGAAGAGAGAGAGCGGGGGAGGTGGTTCATCGTGGGTTAGAGAGAGAGAGGGAGGGAGCGTGAACACAGGAAAGGGGGGTGTTGCGATGGCTTGGATCGGAGGGGGTGACGGCAGCGAGGAACAACCACCCACTGAGAGGGGACCGGTGCGACGTCGGCGAGTGACTGGGGCGGTTGACGGCAACTGGCGGGGGAGCTTGCGGCTGGGGGGATAGCAGAGACGCAACGGCGGTGAGTGGCTGTTCACGTGCATGGGGGAGGGTGGGTTCGCGAGGACATGCATGGCACCGTGATCAGGTGGTGCGGCGACCGAGATGGGGTAGTCGGTGAAGCGGCCACGGTTGGCGATGACGTGCATGGGGGATGAGAGCGGGGAGGACAAGGGGCTCAGGTGCATGGGCCCTGTTAGTGGGCGTCCACGACGGAGCCCTGGCAGCTGCAGGTGTAAGAGAGAGAAAGGGGGAGGAGGCGAGCAGCCGGTGGTGGGCTTGTGTGGCTGTCGACGGGGGGCTGGGGTGAGGTGCTGTGCAGAGTATGGCGGTGGCAAGAGCGAGGGGAGGAGGGTGGCGATATGCATGGCGCTGAGAGAGGGTGGCACAGGAGGTGGGGCAAGAGGCATGTTCATGTTACAGGTGGGGTGGAGGAGGGAATGGCTACGTGTATGGCGGATCGGTGACTGGCGGTGCTGACGGGAGGGGCCTTCCCACGTTTGGCTGCTAGCGGAGAGTGGCCAACGTCGATGGTGGGTCTGTGGGGCTTCCGTGTACTTGGCGGTGGGGTCACGGCAGGCTCGGAGGACAACGCGCCTCCAGCAGATTGCTATTGCAAAGATGAGGGAGTGGACTCGCTGGGGTTCTGACAACATCTGTTGGGTGCTGTGGTTTGCGGGGAAGACTATGTCGGGAGTGGATGATGAGGGGTGGCCGGGCTTCTTGTTGTTGCAGCCTTGTAGGTGTGAGGGAGAGGAAGGTGGGTGGTCGGCAGATGGCTACAATGCGCTAGAATGGAGGAGCATAAGATGGCCGAACAAGAGTGGGGCTACTGCTGGTTACAGGGAAGAAAGGCAGGGAAGGGGATAGAATGGGGCATCTCACCCAGGGCATCTCCTTCTCGGAGAAGAAACAAAGCAAAGAGGCATCACACCTCATGTGGAATAACCATCCAATAATCTCATCTTAACTTCATTGTTCCATATACTGGGGTTACAAGACTCCTTTATAGACTCATCACATAGACAACTTATTAAAAACTTCAACACCTAACATTTGACATTTCTGACTAATCATACCAAACATCACCTAACATCTCTCATAATTCACGTGGGAAGACTTAAGACACAAACATACTTATTATATGATGGTGACATATCTTCAAAGCACACCTAAGCCTACGAATGTGACCTATAAAATAAAACACTCAAAATAAACATAATTTGATAAATATCCATGTTGCTTACGATTCTCGTCAAATCCTCTTTTGATCTTCCAAGTCATAAAGATAATCCCGAAACTTGGGGCAATCCTCAACCAAATGTCCCTGCTGGCGGTGAAATTCACAGAACTGAAACATACTCCCCACCGTGGGTTGGCAAGGCACAACCGAAGGGAGTTGCAATGCGTGAGTGGCCATCAAAGCCTTGAAAATGTCAGTAAAAGACTCCGACAACGGGAGGTGAGGAGGAGCCTACTTCGGGCAAGGTGGATGTCGATGGGTATGAGGTGAAGTGGAAGGTCGTGGTGATGGATGCAGTGGTTGCGTAGGCGAGAGTGCTTGGCTAGTGGTTTAGGGCTTTGGTGATGGCATATGTGGAGCGGGATGAGGGGTTATGTAGACGACATCTACTTGCTCGGGGTGTGGTGTTCCCTTGACCAGAGGTGGAGACACATGCGGAGACACATGAGGGTACGAATAAGCGGACGGCTGACTCGTGGAGGGCTGACTTGCGGAAGTGTACATGTATGTAGTGAAGTCTCGTGATCAATTACACCCAAGAGGGGGGGGGGTGAATTGGGTGTTTACAAACTTTTAACAAAATCTTGCCCAATTCAAACAAGTGTGAATAATAGCCGTAATGAATTTTAGAACTATATGAAAACACTCAGATCTAATAGAATCTATCGCACTCAACCGATATTAGGTACGATGACGGAGGTGGGAATCTAGAGATTCTACTCATGCAAGATGTTATCTTTCTGACAAGGTTTGCCTTGTCGATCCGAACCCACCTTTTAATATACCCGGGATCTAATATGAGAATGATAAATTATGCTAGATCTAACTCAAACAATACAACCAGATTAATCTACGTGTGTGCTGCACAAAATGGGGATAGAAGAAAAGGAACAAACCGCACAATGGACAGTGATTTTTAGGTTGTTCGGATGCAACAACGGCAACCTACATCCACCCCTCACGATCTGTGAGGATTCCCACACTATCTTATAAAGGATTACAAGATCAAAACACACACACACACATGTGAGGAGTTCGGAACTCCCACGATGGTGCACAAACACCGAATCACAAAGGTATGGGAAGACTAGAAGAAACACACACACACACACACACACACACACACACACACACACACACACACACACACACACACACACACACACACACACACACACGGATCTGCATAGATCCACACACACACAAGTGTTTAAATTTTCAAGATCACACACTTGAAGCTTGATAAAAAATAAGGGAGAAACACAAAATGAAAAAGTCAGATTTAGGCTCCCCCATAGTGGATGAAGATGATCTTGGTTGAAGCTTCCTCCTCAGCTAGATCTTCACTTGAGTGGCCTGCAGATGATCTTGAAAACCTTGCTCTTGGATGAAGAACTCTTGGATGCAGCACTGTTCATGGAGCTACAGTAGCACTCATCTTTCTCCCCTTGATAGCCTCCTTGAGTGATTAGGGTTTTTGACCCCAAAGTGATGTTTTTATAGATCTTGGATGGTCAAGGGACAAGCTAGGAACCAGATCCACAAATCATGGCATGTCTGGTGACTTTGGGATTAAACAAACCCAATGAAAGGGGCTTCCCATAGTTGAAGAACACAAGTCAACAATTGCTACCTCGAAGCTGGCGGTCGACCGACAGGAGGGGTCGGTTGACCGGAATTTTACAGGAATGAAGCTTTCAATGCTAGAAAAACCAGTCAACCGGCCCCTGACCGACAGTCGACTGCTACCTGGAAAACCTGCAATTTCAATGGAGTTAGCCAATGAATCATAATATGTGAGCAAATTATCGTATGACCATATCATGTTCCAATCACTATGAATTGCTTGAACTTATCAAGGGCATTTCTTGAAACATGGTAGATTTAGGCATTTGCATGATTAAGGAAGGCTTTGAAAGTAGTTTAAGCAAGTTATTACTTAGGTTGTAATACCGGGGTTTTGTTATCATCAAAATCATATGGAGAGACTCAACAATCTCCCCCTTTTTGATGATGACAAAACTCTAGATTACAAGAGTAATGGCATGCTTTGAAAACCACATTGCGTACGGGTAGTGCATCAAACCAAAGATTCTTCATCGTACAAGGTAGTGCAAACCATTCAATATATGCAAGCCATTCAACATTTTGTTTGCCAAGAAAGATGGGAAATGAGAAATAAGAGCCAAGAGCCAATCACATTATATCAAAAACTAAGTGCATTCATTTCATCATTTCATTACAAGGTACATTGATGCTTGAGAGAATGAATGCAAGACTCTAGTCCCATGCGACAAAACAAATGCAGAACTGACACAATGATCTTCACCAATGATCATGCATACAAACATACGAACATACCGACATATATATATATATAAGACCTGCACTACTACTACTTCTCCCCCTTTGGCATCATCAAAAGGGGATAGGATAGATGAAAGGAGGACCCAAAAGGCACAAGACCAAAGGATAGTAGTCTATAGGGAGGAAGCAAGAGAAAAATCCTCATGGGGCATCTGTAGGAGGCTGATCCTCTAGAGGAGGAGTCTAATATCCAAGGCGGCGGCGGATGTCATCAAGAGAATGATCTTAAACCTGAAGACAATCCTGAATACGGCCAATGGAGAGGTCACGGGCGGCATCACGGCGATGCATGCCAAGAAGTGTCAGGTTCATGATGTGGAAGGCCTGACTGGAATCATGAAAACCTTAGCTAAACCTATAAATAGAACCCAGATTTGACGTGTGCGACCCTTACTTTTGGCTCGCGTGGAACTAAGGTAAGGAGGACGAATTAGAGGTAAGTTTCTTCTAAGAAGTTGTTCATTTTAGTTAGAACTAACTCTCCTCAAAATTTTGTTCTAGGAGATCAAGCCTACGGGGAGATAGAAGCCTGCAAAGACGCTGGTTCGGTGAAAGAAACTAAGGAAATAGTGCAACCGACCCAAGAAGATCAAGAAAATAGAGCCCTAAACGAGGTAATTGGATAGAGGTTCTTTAGAATAATTTGTTGATGTTAGTACCCTCTTCTTACCCTCAAAATTTCACGTCTTTAGGTCAAGAGAATCAAGAGATACAAGGGCGTGAAGTTGCTGATTTAACTCAAAATGTGTAGAACTAGGGTTAACTTCCAGCCTTTAATTCAAAGATTAAAGCCCAAAACCAAGGCAGGCTATCTCATGGATGGCTTAAACCTTGTGTCAGGAATAAAAGCCCACTGGTTTCATTTGATTTCATGCATTATACCTTGAGAATTTCGTATTTTCATTAGGACTATGCATATAGTAAAATTCTCATGCATGAACTAGCCTTCATGAGGTAAAAGGAGAAATTTTCTTGTTGATCATATAAACCTATGCATATTAGTGGCTTATATTCATTCTATCATGATTATGGAAGTTTATATATGTTGATTTCCATGCATGATATGCCTTGGTTTAGCATTTTGTTTTATTATCATTTGAACTCGGATTATATAGGAGGAAATGATCTTCTTGTAGACCACCTGAAACTCTAGCAGTCGCCCGATAGACCGCTAGCCACAGTGAAACGGTCCTATACTAGACCATTTTGTTTTTTGATTTTCTGTAATATTGTAAATCTGACACATATTGCAGATTAGTCTTAATTAATATATGGTAAGCCTAGTTAACTAAGTTTTATTCCTAGTTTGATTACTGGTTTTATATACTTAGTTGATTCTATTATTCATCATAGTAGATTTCATGTTCCTTATGCCCTTAGACTTAGTTTTCAACTTATGTTAATTTGTGACCAAAATCATATATCTTATAATAAATACATGTTTCAAATGATAGAAGATTCATGATGTACGTGATTACTATTTTACTTGATTCTCCCTCTCTTCTAAGAGTCATTTTCTTAAGTACATGGCACATATCCCGGTATGTTGTCATTAGTTACATTTTTTGCACATTAAGTACACAATCTTGGACATGATAACCTCTTCTTTAGATATTCCTTCTAACGGACTAGGAAATCTTGTTTCAAGGCCTCCATAAGACTCTGCGAGCATGGGATTCTCACTAGGATGCAGAGCTGGTTGTACCATTAAACCCCATTATCTAGAAAGCACTTTTATCGGTATTTTATGCATTCTGGAACTTAGCGGCCTTCTGATTGACCGCCAGAGTCTGCTAGCGGCCCTGCACTTGACTGCTAATGGATCCTAAACGGCCCTCCATTAGACCGCAAAGCTTCAGAAGGATTTTCTCGTGTTTGACAACCTATCTTATGAAACGGTCCAAGACTAGACCGCTTGAAATTCTAAATGGTCCAGCATATGACTGCTTTCTATATCAAACGGTCCTACACTAGACCGCTTGGATGTTGATTATGTCTAACCCAAGGTTTGACCTTCGAGGTTGGTTTTCTTGAGTTCATGAATTATCTAGACTCTGAACTTATGTTAATAAGTTAATATTAAAGATATGAAAGATAATGAATGTACCGTTATGCTGTCGAATTTCTTCCGTAGCATGATGTCCATTTAAGTCATTCTTGAAATCTCTTGCTCTTAATCGAAGCATTCTTACTTTGGCTACTTTATCATAAAACTATTATTGAACTTGTACATTATTAGCCACATTTTTGTTATAAACATGGAAGTAGCTTGATTTATACTTGAAGATGCAGTTCGAGCACTGATTGTGTTCAAGGGCTCTATGCTAGTCCCCTCGACTGATTGTCAGGAACATACTGTAAACCATGGGATATGATGCTACTGGCGTCGTATTGCACTGGGATTACTTTCTCTATAAATAAGTGAAATATCCATGGGATCCACGTAAATTCACGAAGTACTTGCTATTAAGCGAATAGTACTTTCTTACTTGTTACATGACTTTCTAGTGCATAGCCTTCATGGTTATGAAAAGTACATTCTTGTTCATGAAAATGCCAAAATTTACATTCTTGATCTATTCTTGATCAAATCATTTTCTCATTTCTTGTCATGATTATATATTGTTACTTTGACTTTATTTACATGTTTTCATCGTATCTGCATTATTTATCTTATTCTCTAGAGCTAAAATGCTAATCATTTAAATTTGCCTTCATGTTTATACGAAGATACCTACTGGGTAAGTGTGCTCATTACCATACTTTTCAATCTTTTTCAAGAAATTCTAGTGGGTCAGATTACGATTACTCAAGTGATGGATCTGACAGTGATTGAAGGATAACGACTCGAGAGAAGCTTTAGTTATCAATGTCTAGTCGAGTCATGATGTAATTTTTATTTTATTGAGTCTAGTGAAAAGATCTTATGTACTTTGAGAATTATTTTATGATGTAATAAAGTTGAAGGATTTTAATGAATTACATTGTGCAATTATTTTTTATGTGATTGTCTTGCGCTCTCATTATATTACTTGCTCGAGACGTACTAGTCGACTGTTCACGTTCCCGATTGTTTCAACTGCATAATCTCGGGGCGTGACAGTGAAAGTGGTATAAGAGCGCTAGGACTAGAAGTCCTAGGAGAAAAGTCATGTCATAGGCTAAGTTCAAGGTTTAAGGACCCACACCTGTGAAACGAGGAAAAGAAACTCCCAACCTATGAGAGGAATTCAGTAGAACCTGGGATGAGATAGTAATTAGAATTCTTTCTAAGATTAACCCCACTCATTCCATTAGAATTAAAAAATTTATTACTATCCTCAGGTACCCTACTCTTATAATGGCTCATCGTGTTGACTGGGGTGGTATGCAACAAACCGTCGCTAGACTCACCCAAGCATTACAAAATATGGCTCAAACTGGCACAGCGGCAAGAGCTGGAGACTTACACCGTAATTTTTGGAGTTTAAATCCTCCACGATTTTCAGGTTCCTCTAATCCAGATGAAGCCAAGAATTGGATCGATGAAATGAATCACATATTTGAAGTTATGCAATGTGCTGATCAAGAGAAGGTCCATCTAGCCACGTTCCAATTAAATAAAGATGCTCGTACATGGTGGAAGTCAATTCCGGCACCGCCTGCAGATGCACCACATACTTGTGAAGGTTTCCTTACACTTTTTCGAGCCAAGTACTTCTCCAAACATGTTAAGGAGAGGAAAGCTATGGAGTTTGCTTCGTTACGTTAATGCATGATGACCGTAGTGGAGTATGAACTTCAGATTTCTAGGTTGGCGCCTTATGCTCCCCATTTGATTAATACCAACTTGTTAAATGCTAACCGGTTTATGGACGGTTTGAGGCCCGACTATATTCAACAGCTTGGGACTCAGAACATCCGTACATATGCGGAGATGGTCCAATGGGCGCATCTATGTGAAAGGACCTTAGAGAAGGTCAAAAAATTGAAAGGAAAGGGAGAGGAGCCGAGCCGAAGGTCTGATCGATATGATAAGAAGAAGTTTAGTATCACGGAACCCTACAAATCCCGTGATAGCAAGAAGAGATCCCGGAATGGGAGTGGTAGTGGCTACCACAAGAATAAGAAAGTCAAGGAAGAAGATAAACAAGTCGCCACGGCTTGCACCTTTTGCGAGAAGTTAGGTCATTCGGCCGAAGAGTGCTGGAAGCACCTTGGCGCTTGTTTAAGATGTGGCAGTCGGGAGCACCACATGTCGGATTGCCCCCTTATGAAGGAATAATCTTCCGGTGGTGGACGTAAGTGACAGGATAGTCTCAATGCTATTTTGGAAGAAGAAGAAGCGCCCAAGAATGATGGGCTAATGGAAGGTACTATCCAAATCTATTCCCATCCTGCATTCGTAATATTTGATATTGGAGCTTCTCATTCCTTTACATCTTCTGCTTTTGCAAAAACCTTACCCATTGCATCAGTTCCTTTACCCTCTGACCTTGCTATTACTACACCTTTGGGTCCCGGAACCAAACTTACAACCTACTATCCTGATTGTGAGGTAATGGTAGAAGGTCACAATCTTCCTGCAAATCTCGTATGCCTTGACAAGGAGGGCTACGATGCTATTTTGGGTGTGTTGTGCCCCTGTGGTTTTGATGATAGCAAACACCATAAGTTACCATTTGCCTATATCATGTTTCATCTACCATATAGGTATATAAGTCAGTGCATATGGGTAAAGTTCATGTCGGGCATGTCTGTGAAATCTTTGCATTAGGCAGACACAAGTCGGTGCACATTCTGTGTTCAAATAGTTGTTGCAATCTTTTAGTCTAGCACAAGCACAGTCGGTGCAACCCTTGCATCAGTGCATCTTTTGCCTCATGCTCGGTTTTGGGTTCATAAGTTTCAGAGTCGGTGCAATAACCGTAGTCGCGCGCATTCGAGTCGGTGCAATATCTTCACCATGCACATAGAGTCTGTGCATTCATTCTAGAGCGAGTCAGTGCATTGGTTACCATTACACATAGCTAAGTCAGTGCAACGCCTCTCGTGGCAAGTCATCGAGTCGGTGCAATACTTGCACTGAGGACAATAAGTCTGTGCAACTCTTATCTTCGCATTGTCGTAGTCTAAGCAAGGCCACTCATGGGATGATCAGGTCTGTGCAACACTTGCACCGGGGACTAAGAGTTCATGCATCATGTCTTATGCAACTCGATGCATAAGTGTTCATGCGTCCAGTGCGTGCACGATAGGTCTGTTCAATCCTTACACGTTGCTGATACACACTCGGTGCATTCGATGCAACTCACTCATACATAAGTCTTTGCACCTGTTAGCCGTGTACTAGAATGAAGTCTGTGCATCTTCTTGTCTATGAATGATTGAGTCAGTGCATGTGTGTGTGAACACCACATTGAGTCGGTGCATTCCAGTCTGTCAGAATACTTACTCCGTGCAATCTGTTTATAACTCGTATAACTGTCTGAAGGTGACTTTATGTCTGATGCCTTGACAGATGCCTTTTCGTGAAGATTAAGAATGACACGTGATCCAAGATTGGGGAGGTGCCAGGATCGTGACACGTGTGAAGTAGTAAGCTGGGATGCTGCCACGTGACCAAGGTGTTTGGGCGGGAATCGTGGAGAGCACATGCCCTACCTCTCTGCAGATACTATAAATAAGAAGCTTCTCCTTCGAGAGAAGACTGATCGTGCAAGAAGAGCAGATTGCGTTATTAAGAGAGCCATCACCTATACAATCAGAAGAAAAAAAAAGGAAGACAGAGGGAGCAGAAAAGAAGGGGAGTTCTGAGAAGTGTTTTGAGAGAGTTAAGAGAGAAAGGTTGTTATTCAGTCTCTAGGTTCAGAACCGGAGCTGAATTTGCTCAGTGTGAGCTACATTCCCCTCGTGGGTTTTTTGTTTTTCGCTTTGTTTCTTTTTCATTTTAGAAACTCTTTTTCAAGATATTTGTCAGCAGAGCAAGCTGTGACGCTCAGCGGGCAGAGGTGTGGTATCCTCTGGACGGGTAAAGCTGTAAGCCCCAGCAGTTGCAGAGGAGGACTCCTCTGGTCGTCATAAGCTGTAAGGCCCAGCGGTGTGTAGGGTTTGTACCTCGAAGCTGTGGATCAGCAGAAGCTGTGTATCACCAGTTAAGCCACACTCTAGTTTGAGTGTGGGGTGGACGTAGATCTCGGGTTTGAGATCGAACCACCTTAAAAATGCTCTATCCACTGTGTGATTGTTTGTGGTTTGCTTCTATCCTTTATCTTTGCTCATCGCTTAGTAGACGTTTGTTTAGGATCGCTGAGAGCTAATCTGTTTGATTTGTTTCATTCTGGTTGTGATTGAGTGTCTTCCGATTGTCCTACAGCAGTTTGATTTTTTTTCGTAACTGTTTCTACTGTAGTAAATTTTAGTGGGTGATCGATCTATTCACCCTCCTCTAGATCGTCTATAGATACTCCATCTATAGGCATCAGAGCGTCCATCTACTCTATCACTTGGTATCAGAGCCAAACTCTTCTGCAGGGATCAACGTCCTGAAGAGTCAATGGCCATGGACGCGAAAGGGATGACAGCTGAGAGACACTCCACTGCCAAGCCCCCATACTTCGATGGATCCAACTATGCATACTGGAAGAATCGTATGCAAGTATTTTCGAGGGTGAAAGATTATGAGATATGGAAGGTAGTCAGCAAAGGTCCGTTCGAGCTTCATGAGAACGAGGAAGTTTGGGCAAGAGAAGAGATCAGGAGATCTACCCTCAATTGGTGCGCAATCAATGCTATTAAGTGTGTACTTCATCCCACCGAGTTCTCCCGGGTTTCATCATGCACCACTGCGAAGGAGATGTGGGATAAGTTGGAGGTCATCTACGAGGGAACCTCTCAAGTAAGGGAGACCAAGGCAAATTTGTTGGTCTCAGAGTATGAAGCCTTTCGAATGAAGCCCAGTGAGACCATCACAGAAATGTATGCGCGCCTCATGATCATCACTAATGGTCTCAGAAGTCTGGGAAAGAATTATTCGGATTATGAAATTGTAAGGAAGATCCTTCGGTCCCTGACTCCAGTATGGCATACAAAAGCTATTGTTATTGAGGAGTCAAGGGATTTACAGAACTTGAAGGTCGACGAGCTTATTGGTTGACTAATGACTTACGAGATGAACCTTACCAAGACTGAGGAGCTCGAGAAGAGGAAGAAGACTACTGCTCTGAAGGCCAGCTTCAGCAGATCGAGCAGATCTAGCCACAGTGGATCATCAAGCGAGGAAAGCCCCTCTGGGTCAGAGATCGATGAAGACCAACTGGCCATGCTGACTAGAGAATTTAGGCGATTTCTGAGGAAGGAGGGAAGAAACTTCGGCCGAAGGCAGTTTGGTGGCTGTAGGCGACAAACAAGGTATAGATCTAACCCTGCCAAGAAAGTTGACACTAATGTTTGCTACCACTGCAGGAAGGCCGGCCATATGAAGGCTAATTGTCCCGAGCTCCAGAAGCTGAAAGAGAAGTCAAAGAAGAAAGCTCCCATTGGAAAGGCGATGGTGAGCACATGGAGCGACGAGGACGAGAGCACATTTAGCTGCACATCTGAGAGCGAGGATGAAGAAAAGCCCATCTACCTGATGGCAAAAGATGATGAAGAAAAAGGAGAAGACTCCGATGAGGTATCATCTCCCTTTGAGCATTATACTATTTCGGATTGGGAAGATGCTACGGAGATTTGTTAGACAAAGTAGATGATATTAGGAAAGTGAACAGGCATTTGAAAAAGAAGGTTAATTCTCTTTCGAATGATAAGACAATGTCTGATAAACTTGCCTGTTTACAATCTGAGAATGATAGGCTAAAAAATTCTTGCTCTGAATTTGTTGATTTAAAGCATGCTTTGATTGACTGTAGAAAAGAAAATGAAATACTGAAAAATGTTATTGATGATTTGAAACTGAAATTGCAAAAATTTGAGAATGAAATAAAAATTGTTGATGAAAAGTATGAAGGTGTCCTAGGTGTCAATAATGAGTTAAAGAATTCAATCGAACAACTAGAAAAAGAAAATGCCGACAAAGAAAAAATCATTGAACAAATGACCCAAGGATTTGATAATCTGAATGCTTTGTTGGGGTCAAGAGTAAATTTTAGGAAAGAGGGTCTCAGGTACAATCCTACTGCTAAGAAAAGTTTTGCTGTCAAGACAATTTCATTTGTAGCAGAAAAGGAGAAGAGACCCCTTATCAAAATGAATAATGAAAATTCTACTTCTAACATCGCTAATTTCAAAATGTCCAGTGCTAAGGACAAAGGTAAGCCGAAGGTTGGTGAGCCTAGCACACCCTGCCCTACACCTAAGGGTAAGTCTCAAGTCAGGGGTCAATCTACTTGCACACCCAAACCCCAAGCCAAGGCCACCAAGTCTCTACCACCACCAGCAGCCAAGAAGAAGACTCAATATACACAAATGCACAAGCCAGGTGAGTCAAAGATGTAGGGAAGACATAGTTCAGTTAGAGGTCAACCAGGCCAGTTCCACCGACCCAGTGTCCAGACCTACCATTATAGACAGCCACAACAATCCTATAGGTCTGGATGGAATAAAGTTCAAGGAAGGTCTAGGTATCAGTCTTTTCCCACTCAGTCTTATAGACCTCAGGCTAAAAATTGGGTTGGTCAGTCTAGGACATGGGCTCCTAGTAGACAATCTTCCTTTGGTCAGCCTAGGACCAACTATGCCCACCATTTTCTGAATACTTATTGGCCTAGGCACTGGCACAGAAACACCAAATTTTCTAATAACATTGGTGCCATGACACAGCACCAGAAAAGGAAGACTCACTCTGTTGGTGCCGAGAAGAAAAGAAACAATGAAAAGAATGTTGGGAAATCCACTAAGCCAACCATGTTTAAACAAATGTGGATTCCCAAGAGTTTATTATCTTGTTTAAATTGTTCTGCATATGTTTCGGAGCCCAAACACTTTTGGGTTCCAAAATTTTCTCCCTGATTGTGTTTGCAGGTATGCCTGGCAGCCAGGAACAACATGTAGTACCTGGATAGTGGCTGCTCCAGGCATATGACATGAGACAAGGCCAAGTTTTGCTTGCTGATAGAGAAGAATGGAGGCATTGTCACCTTCGGCGGCAACACAAAGGGTAAAATCATCGGATCAGGTAAGGTAGGTAAGTGCACTACCTGTTGCATTGACGAACTCCCGCTGGTGGATGGTTTAGCATACAATCTACTCAGTATCAGCCAGCTCTGCGATAAAGAACACAAGGTAGTATTTGATGCTCTTAATTGTAAAATTGTTGAATCGGATTCCGATATTGTTAAATTTTCTGGAAAAAGAATAAATAACATTCACATGGTAAATCTAGATGATCTTGCACATTCTAACATATGCCTCACTGCTAATAAAGAGGACTTGGCATTTTTCTGGCATCGTAGGTTAGGCCATGCTAGCTACACTGTATTGCACAAATTGAACAAACATAGCATGGTTAGAGGACTCCCTAAAATATCTTTTAAGAAAGAAAATAAAGTGTGTGATGCTTGTACACAGTCCAAGCCGACTAGGAAGTCATTTAAATCAAGAACTGAAAACATGTCCTCCAAACCTTATGAGCTGATACATATGGATCTTTTTGGACCCACACGATCAGTCAGCTTATCAGGTAGGAGATATGGATATGTCTTAGTTGATGACTTCTCTAGATATACTTGGGTCTTTTCCATCACTCACAAAAATGATGCATTTTCTGAATTTCAGGAGTTCTATTTGAATATCAAACAGAAAAATGAAAATTTGATTAAAAATATTTTGTCCGATCATGGAGGTGATTTTGAAAACTCACAATTTGATGATTTTTACAGGGACAATGGGATTACTCATCGGTTCTCCTCCCCAAGAACACCTGAGCAGAATGGAGTAGTGGAGAGGAGGAACCGGACACTTGTGGAGATGGCTCGTACACTACTTGTTGAAGGTGGCTTACCAAGAAAATTCTGGGCAGAGACAGTGAACACTGCATGCCATGTAATCAACAGAGCTATGGTAAGGCCTTTCATTCAGAAAACTCCTTATGAGATTTTAAAAGGTAAGAAGCCTTCAATTGCTTAGTTCAAGGTCTTTGGCTGTAAATGTTTCATTCATGTTAATGATAAAAGAGACCTTGATAAATTTGAACCTAAAAGTGATCCATGAATTTTCCTTGGATATTCTGAAAATACTAGAGCATATAGAGTATACAACATTAACTCTAAAATTGTTGAGGAATCTCCACACATTGTCTTGATAAGTCCCTGAATAACTCTGATGTTGGTCAATGCAGGAAAAAAGATGATGGAGAAATCCTTAAGGAAGAAAAACCTAAAGACCAATCAGATCAAGAAGAAGAAGCTGAAGAGATCAATGCAGAGGAGCCTGCTGTTCAGGGGGAGGTAAATGAAGGTCAAGGTAACCAAGTTATTAATGTCAGATTTTTAAGAGATCATCATGTTGAAAATGTCATTGGTGACTTGCATGAACCCCCTAGGACTAGAGGCTTCCATAGAGCACAAAATGAATTGAATAATTTTGCATTAGTCTCTCATGTTGAACCCAAAACCATTGACATTGCTCTCAAAGATGTGCATTGGATCAATGCCATGCACGAAGAGCTTAATGAATTTGACAGGAACAAGGTGTGGCACCTAGTCCCACCTCCTGACCATAGGATTGTCATTGGAACAAAATGGGTTTTTAGAAATAAAACAGATGAGCTAGGTAATGTAGTGAAGAATAAGGCTAGACTTGTTGCTCAGGGGTACAACCATGAATTCGGAATTGACTTTAAAGAGTCATTTGCCCCTGTAGCCAGGTTAGAGGCAATTAGAATTCTTTTGGCTTATGCATGATCTATTGGAATAACTCTTCAGTAGATGGATGTAAAATCTACTTTCCTCAATGGGGAAATAAAAGAGGATGTCTATGACCGACAACCTCCTGGATTTGAATGCTTAGATTTCCCTTCTCATGTTTATAAATTGAATAAAGCTCTTTATGGTTTGAAGCAAGCTTCTAGAGCTTGGTATGACAGGCTCAGCAGATCCCTTACCGAGAAGAAATTCACAAGAGGTGAGGTTGACCAAACTTTGTTCACCAAGGTAAGTCATCCTGACATTCTCATTGTTCAGATTTATGTGGATGACATAGTTTTTGGTTCAACCCATCCTAAATTGTGTAAGGAATTTTCTGAACTTATGACACAAGAATTCGAGATGAGCTCAATGGGTGAGCTAAAACTATTTCTTGGACTGCAGGTGACACAAACCAAAGATGGAACCTTCATCACTCAATCCAAATACATAAGGGACCTCTTGAAGAAGTACAAATTCGACAACCTCAAGGACATTGCAGCTCCAATGGGTACTTCAACAAGTCTTGATGAAGATACCAAAGGTAACCCTGTGGATCAAAAGCTATACAGAGGTATGATCGGATCCCTTTTGTATCTCACTACATCTGGGCCTGATATTGAATTTGTAGTGTGTTTATGTGCTATATTTCAGGCTAGTCCTAAAGAATCACACTTTAGTGCAGTGAAAAGGATCTTTAAATATTTATCAGGCACCCAAGAACTAGGCTTATGGTATCCTGCTAGGTGTGAGCTAGAGCTGATAGCCTATACTGATTCAGACTATGCTGGGTGTTGGGTGGATAGGAAGAGCACTAGTGGCTATTGCCAATTCCTAGGTGGTTGCCTAATATCTTGGGCTTCTAAAAAGTAACACACAGTGGCACTTTCCACTATAGAGGCAAAGTATGTTGCTGCAGGGAACAGTGCTACCCAGGTACTATGGATTAAACACCAGCTCTCAGATTATTAGATAAATCTGGGATGCATTCCACTTCTGTGTGATAACACTAGTGCCATCTGACTAACTAAAAATCATGTTCACCACTCTAGGACTAAGCACATCGAAATTAAACACCATTTTCTTAGAGATGTAGTGAGCAAAAATGAAATTGAATTAGTGTTTGTTGAAACTAAAAAATAGATTGCTGATATATTTACCAAGCCCCTTGGAAATGAAAGATTTAAATATCTAAGAAGAGAATTGGGGCTTCGCAAATTTCAGCAGGAAAATGATGAATAATTTCATTCTTAAACTGTTTGTTGAAATGTTTTGAGATGATTGTGTCAGCCTGTTCTTTAAATTTTGAATAAAGAATGTTTGATGCATGAATAATTATTTTGCACTGAGTACATTGGGTGTCTGATGTCTTGCACAGTCTATTTCTATTGTTGGTGCATGAGTTGCACAGAGTCTTAGTTGATGCACGTCTTGCACCTAGTCGATGCATTACGGAAGTATTTAATTTTCACAAGTTAGATTGTGTGAGCATTCTAGTCATTGCATCTTTTGCATCGAGCATAAGTCATGGCATGTCTTAGACATAGTCGATCTCACTCCCCGACGTAGAATATCGGAACTGGCAGTAGAGACAAGTAATTATTTAAAGCTAAAAGATCGCACATCACCATAAATAGAAACTGCTCCATTCATTAAATAGCACATAATCAAACCATGATCCATGATGTTACTTAACATAATCTTGACAACATCCACTTAACACAATTACATTGGCTAACTCCAAATTACAACTCTTCCAAAATACTCTTAAACACAAATAACTCCACAACTAGAACTAGTTTCACAGGCTTCTATCAGGTTCACTCCACGGTCGTCACTCTTGCCCGTTCCCATCAGATTGCGAGTCCTCACCTGAGCTACCTGAAAAGGGGGAAAAACTAGGTGAGCGAACGCTCAGTAGGTAATAACAGGCAAGTTTAAGTAATTAACCAATTAAATTGCATGTTTGAGCTCGTAAATAAAGAACGAAAAGAAATAACCATGCAACAAAATAATGAAAGGAATGCAAGAACATGATGTAACCGGGAATTTGGCCAACATGCAAGATTTAACCAAGTCGAGAGAAATTCAAGTAAGAGATTATTGTCTTAGACATCACACTAGTCATGCACTCGGTGCAATGCCTCACCATGTCATTCAAACTCCTCGGGGCACAAGTACTTTTCGGGCGCTCCTCCCAGGACCAGACCGGGCCCTTATGATGCGTTGGCATTGATTTGTTGGATCCAAGATCCCAAGTAATGTCTAGACATTAAACAAGTTAGATGGCCAACACTTCAAAATATGGAACTTACCAAAGTTTCAAGGGTAAGTTGAAGTAGACATCATGTTTGGAAAGTTCAAGTTATCAAGAACCAATCAAGTCCTTGGATTCAACACGAAAAATCACGGAAATCACTTCTGGATGTTAAGCGGTCAAAACAGGGCCGCTCAAGCAATACACGGTCTAGAATGGACCGTTCAGGATAGAGATGGGCTTAGGACTAGCCACACTGAAGTCAAGGATACACGGTCCATGTAGGGCCGCTCGAGTAATTGGGCGGTTGAAAATGGGCCGCTCAAGACTAGTAGAGTTGGAAGCCCAAGAACACGATAAACGGTCCATATACGGCCGCCCAACAGACAGACGGTCCAATAAGATCCACGCTATAACATGGGCGGTTCCAATAGGTCCGTTCAACTTAATCAACTAGAAATCTACCCAAACGGCTCTGGGTAGTCATAAGTGGGGCAGAACTGAGCCAGGGTCCAGCCCACTCTCCACTGGTCAACCTAGGGCTTATTGGGTCGATACAAACACAATTTGGTCGGAGATAGATCAAGGTTAAACAACCAATGTAAGTGGCACATGGCCAGGGATGTACGGTTCGTTATGGGCCGCCCAATAGGATGAACGGTCCCTTTCGGGCCGCACAATTCTCAGGGGTCCAAGTCGAGCCATGACTTAGAATATGATAGTTCAATCGATTCTATCACGTACACAGGTTCAGGTCTTGATGGTACAACCTGCCCGGCGTCCTAGTGGGAATCCCAAGCTCGCGGGGGCTTACGGAGGTCCCGTAATGAAGGTCCTAGTCCGACGAAAGGAATATCCGGCGGAGAGTCCCAAACATTACAAGGAAATAGGGCTAATAAAACATCGGAAACCAGTGAGACGGTCAGTCAATCCTACCGGAGTAGAACGACTGTCATACAACCCTAATAACATTTTCAATTTAATAATGAATCATGATTAATATTAATATTGAAAAAAAATGATCCAAGGTCAAGATGAATAAATCAACAAGATTTATAATCATTTAAGGTTATAATTTTCCAGAGTTTTTATGCATGTTGCTAACTTACATTTAACCATTAATCTATTAACATAAATCATGCGAAAAAGATAACTTATCAATTCTACAAAGATGGACAGTCCAGTAGGGACCTTTCATCCTCCTCGGTAGTCGCACGATAGGCCGTTTATCCCCCCTCAGGTCAGAAGGCCTTTTGGGGATGGGCGGTCTGTAATGAGCCGCTGGAAGAGACGAACGGTCAATAACTGGCAGCCTGATAGAAGGGCGGTCTAGGTCAAGCCGCTCTTCCCGAAAACATAATACGAATCACAACACATAAACGGTCCGTAATGTGCCGCCTAACAACGTTGGGCGATCTATCGTGAGGCCGCGCAAGTCAAAAATCAACCAAACCCCCCTTTCGCCCCGCCCACCTCCAGCGAGTTGGCTAGGGTTACAAAGAATTACTAAATACGCATAGCACAGTGCATAATAATTAGGGCTTTTGGACTCAAAAGAAAGAGCACGAAAAGTTTTACAATATAGCATGCTCGATTTAATCTTTAGTGCCTGAAATCCCTACTTAAACGAGATGGAACAAGTATAACACTAGATATGACATGCTTCTACTAAACCCTAAAATTCTCGCATGATACTAAGTAACTTTTAAGGATTTTGCATTCAATAGAAAGATCACTCGATGCTGGTTCTAATCATATATAATAATTCAGATTTGGCTTGCTATAACCTGCCTTAAACAGAGGAAGAAGGAAGAAGAAGGGACGACGACACGCGAAGAACACCCCGCCGGTGATCACCGGAATCCGTCCTCGTCCACGATCCTCGTCGGCCGCCACAGCACCCAAACGAAAATAGGGTTCCTGAGGGTCATTTTTATAGGTCACACAAGGCCTAGAGTCTTCTATTCGAGGAGATAGAGTCCAATGAAGTTGGACGTGCGCGAACCGTGCGGATAAGGTTAGCCGCCGCCTTCTAAATCGAAATTCACTTTCTAGGGTTAAGGTTTCGGGGAGAACTAAGATGGGAAACGATCCTCTCATCCTAGCCTTCCATTTGGATCCGGTCTTAGCGTAAATTATCAGGTATTGGGCTCAAATTTCACGTTCTAAGGTCCAATTAGATTAAGTGTGGATTTGGGCCTTCATCAGTTGATTTGACAAAATTACAGATTTTATTTGGGTCAGTCACAAAAGACACTATTATTAAACATTTTATCCTCTACAAGATTCTAAAATTTTCAAATTTTTACGAAATAGTTGAAATCTAACTTATTCTATTTATTAAGGATTTTCTTATTAATTTCTTATAAATTTTCTTTAAAAATTTTTTGTTTAATATATCGGGATATTACACCCTCCCCAACTTCAAAGAATTTGGTCCTCCAAATTCACTGCACTTAACACGATGGGGAGTGGAACAACTCACCTAGAACAAATCGAGATACTATTTTCGCATGGTATCTTCTAACTCCCAAGTAGCTTCTTCGGCTCCACGCCGACTCCATTGCACTTTCACCATAGGTATAGACCTGTTTCTGAGTTGCTGCTGCTTACGATCCAGAATCTTAACAAGACTCTCTTCATAAGTCAGATCTTCCTTTAACTCAAGATCCGCATGCTGAATGACATGAGTGGGGTCATACACATACTTTCTCAACATCGACACATGGAAGACATTGTGTACTCCGGATAACTGAGGTGGTAGTGCCAGACGGTACGCAACCTCCCCCACTCTTTCCAAAATCTCGAATGGACTTACATATCTGGGACTTAGCTTGCCTTGAATGCCAAATCTTCGGATTCCTCTTCTAGGAGAAACTTTCAAAAACACATGTTCACCAACTTGAAATTCCAAGTCCCTCCTTCTGTGGTCTGCATAACTCTTCTGTCTTGATTGTGCTACTTGCAATCGGTCTCTAATAATACGAATATTCTTTGATGATTCAGAAATAAGATCTGGCCCCAGCCATTGCTTCTCACCAACCTCGTTCCAACATAATGGAGACCGACAGCTTCTTCCATACAGAGCTTCAAACGGAGCCATCTGAATGCTGGACTGATAACTATTGTTATAAGTAAATTCAATCAAGGCCAAGTGATCACTCCAACTGGCTCTGAAATCAATCATGCAGGCTCTCAATATATCTTCCACTATCTGGTTGGTTCTTTCTGTCTGTCCGTCTATTTGTGGATGAAAAGCAGTACTGAAGTTCAGACGGGTTCCCAAAGATTCTTGCAATCCTTTCCAAAAATGTGAAGTGAATCTGGGGTCTCTATCAGACACAATACTGACCGAAATACCATGGAGTCGCACCACTTCCTTCATATATAAAGCTGCTAGAACATCAACAGTCCACTTAGATTTAATGGATAAGAAATGAGCGGACTTTGTCAATCTGTCAACGATAACCCATATTGCATCAAATCCGCTACGAGTCCTAGGTAGACCCATAATGAAATCCATACCAATACTCTCCCACTTCCATTGAGGTATGTCCAGTGGTTTCAACTTCCCTGTAGGTCTAAAATGCTCAGCCTTAACTTGCTGACACACCAAGCATCTATTCACAAATTCTGCAATTTCCTTTTTCATATTTGGCCACCAGAAAAATCGTTTCAAATCCTTAAACATCTTCGTACCTCAAGGATGAATGGTATATCGGGATCTATGAGCTTCCTTGAGGATCTTTTTCTTAGCTTCGGCCACATCAGGTACACAAGTCCTTCCTTGAAATAACAGTCTGCCATCGTCAGCTATCATGAACTCTGGTCTGCTACTCAAGCTCTCCTTGATTTCTACCAACTCTGGGTCATTATCTTGCAAGGACTTGATTTCTGCCAAAAATTCTGGTTTAAGCTGAATCTGAGCAATCATAACTCGGTCCCTGTCAACATTAATATCCAACCCGGCTAATTGCTCCAACAGCTTCCATTCTTGCATCATGAGACTTGACAATTTAGCCGTCGGCTTGCGGCTTAGGGCATCCGCCACCACATTACCCTTCCCGGGATGATATTCTATGGAGAAGTCGAAATCCTTTAAATATTCTAACCATCTTCTCTACTTCATATTGAGAAAGAATATTCTATGGAGAAGTCGAAATCCTTTAAATATTCTAACCATCTTCTCTACTTCATATTGAGTTCTTTCTGAGAGAATAAATACTTCAAACTCTTGTGGTCTAAAAATACTGTGAATGTCTCTCCATATAAGTAATGCCTCCATATCTTCAAAGTAAAAACTAGCACTGCTAGCTCCAAATCATGGACAGGATAATTCTCCTCATGCTTTCTCAACTGCCTAGAAGAATAGGCTATCACTTTCCCGTGCTGCATCAGTACGCAACCTAAGCCAATTCCCGAAGCATCGGTGTACACCACGAAGTCTCCTTCTCCTAATGGTAAAGCTAAAACAGGGGCAGTCGTTAAACATTCTTTCAAAGTTTGGAAGCTTTTCTCACAATCTTCCATCCAATCAAACTTATTCTTCTTGCGGGTTAATCTTGTTAAGGGTACCGCAATCTTGGAGAAATCTTTAATAAACCTCCGATAATATCCTGCCAAGCCTAGGAAGCTTCTAACTTCTGTTACACTAGTAGGCCTGTCCCAATCTTTAACTGTCTCTACCTTCGACGGATTAACATAAATTCCTTCTTTGGTAATGATATGCCCTAGAAAAGACACCTCTTGTAGCCAAAATTCACACTTGCTAAACTTGACGTATAACTGATGGTCTCTCAATAATTGTAACGCCATCCTCAAATTTTTAGCATGTTCTTCCTCACTCTTGGAATAAATCAGAATGTCATCAATAAACACTACGACCCATTGATCCAGATAGGGTCGGAATACATCGTTCATCAACTGCATGAAAGCTGCAGGTGCATTCGTTAGTCCAAAAAGCATTGCAATAAATTCAAAGTGCCCATACCTGCTACGAAAAGCTGTCTTATAAATATCCTCCTCCTTAATCCGCAACTGATGATAGCCTGATCGAAGATCAATCTTAGAGAAAAACTGAGCTCCTGCTATCTGATCAAATAACTCATCAATCCTCAGCAATGGATATTTATTCTTTATAGTCAACTAGTTCAGTTGCCGATAATCAATACACAACCTCATCGAGCCATCCTTCTTTCTTACAAATAACACTGGAGCTCCCCATGGGGATGTACTTGGACGAATAAACCCCTTCTCAAGTAATTCCATTAACTGCTGCTTTAATTCCCTCAGCTCCGTGGGAGACATACGATAAGGAGCTTTAGAAACAGGGGTCGCACCAGGCATTAGATCAATAGAAAACACAACTTCCCTCTCTGGTGGAAGACCTGGCAATTCCTCAGGGAAAACATTCGAAAATCTCGGACAACAGGAATGTTCTTAATCTCGATCTTCTTCTCAGGGGTCACATAAACAAAGGCTAAAAATGCCTGACATCCTCTCCTCATCAACTTATCGACTCGGATGGTCAAGATAAGTGGCACAGATCTATGGTGCCTAACCCCTATAAAGGAAAGTCCAGGGTGTCTAGAAAAAGACAGAGATGGAACTACAATGAACATTGGCCTCATGCTTAGCCAACCAATCCGCTCCTAGAATTACATCATAGTCTTTCATATCCATGCATACTAAATCAGCCGGGAGATTCTGTTCGTTAACTATAATCTTGCTAGAAGGATAAAAATATTTAATCGCTGATCTAGAGCCAATAGGAGTTGATATCTCTAAGGGGGAATTCATCAAAACCGGCTTCACAGCTAATGCCTTAGCAAAACTCCGAGAAATAAATGAATGAGTAGCACCGGTATCGAAAAGAACAAAAGCTGGCTTTCCATGAACAATGAGAGTACCTTCCATAAGTCCACCCTCCTCAGTGGTGCCTGCATCCTCCTCTTGTAGGGCTTGGAGCTTGCCCTGCTATTTCTTGCCCCCTTGAGGTTTCGTCGGGGTAGCCTGCTCGAATAAGAGAGGACACTCTGGAATGCGGTGATCCCTACTCCCACAACGTAAACAGGCGCCCAGCTTGTGCCAGCACTCTTCCATCTTGTGACCGAGGCGGTCACAATACTTGCATATGCCCTTAAATGGGACAATAGGGCCAGGCTCCTTGTCTTCATTCTTTGGCATTTTCCCCTTCTATGAACCAGACCCGCCATTGGGCCTCTTCTTGCCATTCCCGAGTTTAGCACTTCCGGAACCAGTAGGTTGCTCCTTTTTAACATTCTTCCCACGAATTTTCTCCGTTATTTCCAAGGTATCTTCTAAAACTTGGGCTTTTCTTACCATCTCTGCATAGGTTTGAATCTCCATCGGTGCCAACTGGTTAATATAATGCAACTTCAGCCCATTTAGAAAACGTTTCGCCTTCATCTTCTCTGTGGAAATCAAATGAGTAGCATAGCGAGAGAGTCTAGAAAATTGAGCTTCATACTCCACCACAGATAAACTCCGCTACTTCAGAGTAGCAAACTCAGCGGCTTTCTTCTCTTGGATTCTGTCGGAAAAGTACTTGCTATTGAAGAATTCTTCAAATTCCTTCCACAAAATTTATCTGTCACCGAGGGTTGCCTTTACTGACTCCCACCAAGTCCTAGCATCCCGTTCCAACTAGAAGGTTGTTAACAGCACACGCTCCTGGTCGCTGCATTGCATAACTTCAAAAATTCTCTCCATCTCCTTAAGCCAGTGCTCGGCTTCATCGAGATCAATTGAACCTCCAAAATGTGGGGGATTCATCCCACGAAAATTCCTGAGTAAATCACCAGCACCATGATTCGCCGCTCCACCTTGGGCCACCTGTTGTAAAGCCCGCGTAAGTCCTTGGACCATCCGCTGCATGTCCCGCCACTACGCACGCTCAGCTACCATCGGAACGTCTTACACAAAAATGATTTATCTAAAGTTCATTTAAGAGAAAGAGTTTAGAGTTGATAATTAACTCAACCCAAGTCTCTACCTAAATTCTCACTAGGTTTGGTCCTTGACTCATAACAAGGGTATAGGTTCTACGACAAACACTTAGAATCCTAGAACTTAAATAACCTAAGAAAATTAAAAACCTAGGCTCTGATACCACCTAACTGTCACGCCCCGACACGGAATATCGGAACTGGCAGTAGAAACAAGTAATAATAATAATAATAATAATATGTTGATTTCTCGACATGATATGTTAAAGCTAAAAGATCGCACATCATCATAAATAGAAACTGCTCCATTCATTAAATAGCACATAACCAAACCATGATCCATGATCTTACTTAACATAATCTTGACAACATCCACTTAACACAATTACATTGGCTAACTCCAAATTACAACTCTTCCAAAATACTCTTAAACACAAATAACTCCACAACTAGAACTAGTTTCACAGGCTTCTATCAGGTTCACTCCACAGTCGTCACTCTTGCCCGTTCCCATCAGATTGCGAGTCCTCACCTGTGCTACCTGAAAAGTGGGAAAAACTAGGTGAGCGAACGCTCAGTAGGTAATAATAGGCAAGTTTAAATAATTAACGAATTAAATTGCATGTTTGAGTGCGTAAATAAAGAACGAAAAGAAATAACCATGCAACAAAATAATGAAAGGAAGGCAAGAACATGATGTAACCGGGAATTTGGCCAACAAGCAAGATTTAACCAAGTCGAGAGAAATTCAAGTAAGAGATTATTGTCTAAGACATCATGCTAGTCATGCACTCGGTGCAATGCCTCACCATGTCATGCAAACTCCCCGGGGCACAAGTACTTTTCGGGCGCTCCTCCCAGGACCAGACCGGGCCCTTATGATGCGTTGGCATTGATTTGTTGGATCTAAGATCCCAAGTTATGTCTAGACATTAATCAAGTTAGATGGCCAACACTTCAAGATATGGAACTTACCAAAGTTTCAAGGGTAAGTTGAAGTAGACATCATGTTTGGAAAGTTCAAGTTATCAAGAACCAATCAGGTCCTTGGATTCAACACGAAATCATGGAAATCACTTCTGGATGATAAGCGGTCAGAATAGGGCCGCTCAAGCAATACACGGTCTAGAATGGACTGTTCAGGATAGAGATGGGCTTAGGACTAGCCACACCGAAGTCAAGGATACACGGTCCATGCAGTGCCGCTCGAGTAATTGGGCAGTTGAAAATGGGCCGCTCAAGACTAGTAGAGTTGGAAGCCCAAGAACACGATAAACGGTCCATATACAGCCGTCCAACAGACAGACGGTCCCATAAGATCCACGCTATAACATGGGCGGTTCCAATAGGTCCGTTCAACATAATCAACTAGAATTCTACCCAAACGGCTCCGGGCTGCCATAAGTAAGGTAGAACTGAACCAGGGTCCAGCCCACTCTCCACTGGTGAACCTAGGGCTTATTGGGTCGATCCAAACATAAGTTGGTCGAAGATAGATCAAGGTTAAATGACCAATGTAAGTGGCACTTGGCCAGGGATGTATGGTTCGTTATGGGCCGCCCAATAGGATGAACGGTCCCGTTCGGGCCGCGCAATTCTCAGGGGTCCAAGTCGAGCCGTGACTTACAATACGATAGTTCAATCGATTCGATCACGTACACAGGTTCAGGTCTTGATGGTACAACCTGCCCGGCGTCCTAGTGGGAATCCCAGGCTCGCGGGCGATTACGGAGGTCCCGTAATGAAGGTCCTAGTCCGACGGAAGGAATATCTGGCGGAGAGTCCCAAACATTACAAGGAAATAGGGCTAATAAAACATCAGAAACCAGTAAGACGGTCAGTCAATCCTACCGGAGTAGAACGACTGTCATACAACCCTAATAACATTTTCAATTTAATAATGAATCATGATTAATATTAATATTAAAAAAAATGATCCAAGGTCAAGATGAATAAATCAGCAAGATTTATAATCATTTAAGGTTATAATTTTCCAGAGTTTTTATGCATGTTGCTAACTTACATTTAACCATTAATCTATTAACATAAATCATGCGAAAAAGATAACTTATCAATTCTGCAAAGATGGACAGTCCAGTAGGGACCTTTCATCCTCCTCGGCAGTCGCACGATAGGCCGTTTATCCCCCCTCAGGTCAGAAGGCCTTTTGGGGATGGGCGGTCTGTAATGAGCCGTTGGAAGGTACGAACGGTCAATAACTGGCCGCCTGACAGAAGGGCGGTCTAGGTCAAGCCGCTCTTCCCGAAAACATAATACAAATCAGAACACATAAACGGTCCATAATGTGCCGCCTAACAACGTTGGGCGATCTATCGTGAGGCCGCGCAAGTCAAAAATCAACCAAACCCCCCTTTTGCCCTGCCCGCCTCCGGCGAGTTGGCTTGGGTTACAAAGAATTGCTAAATACACATAGCACAGAGCATAATAATTAGGGCTTTTGGACTCAAAAGAAAGAGCACGAAAAGTTTTACAATATAGCATGCTCGATTTAATCATTTGTGCCTGAAATCTCCACTTAAACGTGATGGAACAAGTATAACCCTAGATATGACATGCTTCTACTAAACCCTAAAATTCTCGCATGATACTAAGTAACTTTTAGGGCTTTTGCATTCAATAGAAAGAGCACTCGATGTTGGTTCTAATCATATATAATAATTAAGATTTGGCTTGCTATAACCTACCTTAAACGGAGGAAGAAGGAAGAAGAAGGGACGACGACACGCGAAGAACACCCCGCCGGTGATCGCCAGAATCCATCCTCGTCCACGATCGTCGTCGGCCGCCACAGCACCCAAATGAAAATAGGGTTCCTAAGGGTCATTTTTATAGGTCACACAAGGTCTAGAGTCTTCTATTCAAGGAGATAGAGTCCAATCAAGTTGGACATGCGCGAACCGCGCGGATAGGGTTAGCCGCCGCCTTCTAAATCGAAATTAACTTTCTAGGGTTAGGATTTCGGGGAGAACTAAGAGGGGAAACGATCCTCTCATCCTAGCCTTCCATTTGGATCCGATCTCAGCCTAAATGATCAGGTATTGGGCTCAAATTTCGCGTTCTAAGGTCCAATTAGATTAAGTGTGGATTTGGGCCTTAATCAGTTGATTTGACCAAATTACGGATTTTATTTGGGTCAATCACAGAAGACACTATTATTAAACATTTTATCCTCTACAAGATTCTAAATTTTCTAGATTTTTATGAAATAGTCAAAATTTAACTTATTCTATTTATTAAGCATTTTCTAATTAATTTCTTATAAATTTTCTAAAAAATTTTTTCCTTTAATAAATCGGGATATTACAGTCGATGCATTGCATGAGCATTCAACATATAGGTCGGTGCATATTGTACACAAGCTGCATGTAGGTCGGTGCACTTGCATACCGCACATATACATATGTCGGTGCATTGTCTACATTCTGCACGTTAAGGGCGATGCACTGCATTCCTCATGCATGATAGGGTCGATGCATCATGTTGTCAGGGGGAGTTGAGTGATGTCTGATCAAAGTTCAATTCTTTCCACTCTCTCTCCTCAATCTCATAAGTTACCATCTCATGACATCATCTGCATTCGACTTACTCTTGAAAATCATTTGAGCTACTCCTGTGCTTTCATGCTTAATTCTTTCATCCTGATTGAATACCAGTCTTGCTTTCGATTCATTACAATAAGCTGTAGTTATCGCAACTCTTCATTTATAAGAATCACAGTTGCTTCTTGACTGAGTTGAAGGTTTAACCTTAATAGACTGAAGAATTCAGAGACTGTTCATCAGAAAATGAGGTGTTAGAAACTGTTTATAGCTCTGAACCTCTTATCATGTCATAGTTAGAATAGAAAAGGTCTTCACTGTACCTGAACATAAAAGACTTAGTGAAGTCTAGGTGGAGAAAACTAGAGTGTGTATTATCTTTAAACAGTCACTCTAAAAGTTATAAGGGCAGCAGAAATTAGATCATTAAAAGAAAGGAAATGAACAAAGTGGCAGAGCAATAACTAAATTACACTGAGAAACTGAAGTCTCCATCAAAGAAATGGAAAGTACCTTAATTCATGAAGTGATTCAAGTTAACTCTGTTCAGTTGATCAAATCTATATGGGTGGTTTCACTAAGTAACTAGGGGTACTGGCCTCTAATCAAGGTGTACCCTTAATGTCAAAGGTGCAAACTATCTTTGTAGCTGTTGATCAGAAATAGATATAGTAGTTTATGCTTAGTAACTGGGGGTACTGGCCTCTAATCAAGGTGTACACCTAATGTCAACAACATAAATGACACTTGTTTGTTCACAGAGTTCAGATTCAAAAACCAGAAGTGAAAAAGAACTACTGTAACCCTTGGAAAACAAAAGTCATTGAGTGTCAACTGTTTAACTTCAATACAAATTCAAGTGACTTCCCTTGATATTCACTATTCCTGAAATTAGTAGGGTACTGTCCTGACTTAGTTTATTATGGCTATGTGGTTTAGGTTCATTGCTATAAACGGAGTCTATAACCCTATTTCAAGAAGTCAGTTGCTTTACTCTACTTTCTATATTAGTTAAACCCGACCTTAATTAAGAATGCATATTGTTGATTCTTATATCCTAAGGGTTGTTTTATAATTTGCTCATTTCCTGAACCATTGCATAGAATGTTATTCAGTCTCATCCCTGGTTTCCATATATCTCTTCTCTTCCCTACCTCCTTTTTGCTGAAGTCAAAGGGGGAGAATTGTTTACTTCTTCAACGGGGGAGAACTTGTTCTTTCTAATTCGTGGCAAAGGGGGACAGAGAGTCATACAGGGGGAGAGTCATATATACAGGGGGAGCTTTTTAAAGAAGCATTAGTCTGCATATGCATTGTCCATTGGTGTTGCCATCATCAAAAAGGGGGAGATTGTTGTGCCCTTGTGATTTTGATGATAGCAAACACCATAAGTTACCATTTGCATATATCATGTTTCATCTACCATATAGGTATATAAGTCGGTGCATATGGGTAAAGTTAATGTCGGGCATGTCTGTGAAATCTTTGCATTAGGCAGACACAAGTCGGTGCACATTCTGTGTTCATATAGTCGTTGCAATCTTTTAGTCTAGCACAAGCACGGTCGGTGCAACCCTTGCATCAGTGCATCATTTACCTCATGCTCGGTTTTGTGTTCATGAGTTTCAGAGTCTGTGTAATAACCGTAGTCGCACGCATTCGAGTCGGTGCAATATCTGCACCATGCACATAGAGTCTGTGCATTCATTCTAGAGCTAGTCAGTGCATTGGTTACCGTTACACATAGCTAAGTCAGTTCAACGCCTATCGTGGCAAGTCATCGACTAGTGCAATACTTGCACCGAGGACAATAAGTATGTGCAACTCTTATCTTTGCATTGTCGTAGTCTAAGCAAGGCCACTCACGGGATGATCAGGTCTGTGCAACACTTGCACCGGGGACTTAGAGTTCGTGCATCATGTCTTAGGCAACTCGATGCATAAGTGTTCATGCGTCCAGTGCATGCACGATAGGTCTGTTCAATGCTTGCACGTTGCAGATACGAACTCGGTGCATTCGATGCAACTCACTCACACATAAGCCTTTGCACCTGTTAGCCGTGTACTAGAATGAAGTCTGAGCATCTGCTTGTCTATGAATGATTGAGTCAGTGCATGTGTGTGTGAACACCACATTGAGTTGGTGCATTCCAGTCTGTCAGAATACTTACTACGTGCAATCTCTTTATAACTCGTATAACTGTCTGAAGGTGACTTTATGTTTGATGCCTTGACAGATGCCTTTTCATGAAGATTAAGAATGGCACGTGATCCAAGATTAGAGGAGGTGCCAAGATCGTGACACGTGTGAAGCAGTAAGCTGGGATGTTGCCACGTGACCAAGGTGTTTGGGCGGGAATCGTGGAGAGCACACGCCCTACCTCTCTGCTGATACTATAAATAAGAAGCTTCTCCTTCGAGAGAAGATTGATCGTGCCAGAAGAGCAGATTGCGTTATTAAGAGAGCCAGCACCTGTACGATCGAGAGAAAGAAAAAAGGAAGATATAAAGAGCAGAAAAGAAGGAGAGTTCTGAGAAGTGTTTTGAGAGAGTTGAGAGAGAAAGGTTGTTATTCAGTCTCCAGGTTCACAACCGGAGCTGAATTTGCTCAGTGTGAGCTACATTCCCCTCGTGGGTTTTTGGTTTTTCGCTTTGTTTATTTTTCGTTTTAGAAACTCTTTTTCAAGCTGTTTGTCAGCAGAGCAAGCTGTGATGCTCAGCGGCCAGAGGTGTGGTATCCTCTGGACGGGTAAAGCTGTAAGCCCCAATAGTTGTAGAGGAGGACTCCTCTGGTTGGCGTAAGCTGTAAAGCCCAGCGGTTTGTAGGGTTTGTACCCCGAAGCTGTGGGATCAGCGGAAGCTGTGTATCAGCAGTTAAGCCACACTCTAGTTTGAGTGTGGGGTGGACGTAGATCTCGAGGTTGAGATCGAACCACCTTTAAAATCCTTTGTCCACTGTGCGATTGTTTATGGTTTGCTTCTGTCCTTTATCTTTGTTCATCGCTTAGTAGACGTTTGTTTAGGATCGCATGAGAGCTAATCTGTGTGATCTGTTTCATTCTGGTTGTGATTGAGTGCCTTCCGATCGTCCTACAGTAGTTTGATTATTTTCCGCAATTGTTTCTATTGTAGTAAATTTTAGTGGGTGACCGATCTATTCACCCCCCTCTAGATCGTCTATAGATACTCCATCTATAGGCATCAGAGCGTCCATCTACTCTATCAGGGTGTAGATTGGCTTGTAGACCACGACGCCTATATAAATTGTCGCAATCGGTTTATCTCTCTTTGGAAACCAGTCCTTTCAAGGTTTTACTTCTATGGTATCAAATATAGGAAGAATCCTGCCATTATTTCATCCCTTCATGCTTCCAAACTTATTTCGCAAGGATGTGAAGCTTTTCTAGCTTCCGTAATCATCACCGAGTCAAAGGAGATTATCTTAGAAGACATTCCCATTGTGAATGAGTGTCCCGATGTATTTCCATCAGAGTTGCCCGGTTTACCGCCCGAAAGGGAAGTAAACTTTTTCATTGAATTCATTCCCGGAGCAGCACATGTTTCAATAGCTCCCTATAGGATGTCCCCCACAAAAGTCAAGGAATTGAAGAAACAACTTCAAGAATTATTAGACAAGGGCTTTATTCGACCTAGCACATCCCCTTGGGGTGCGCCAGTACTATTTGTCAAGAAGAAGGATGAATCTCTCAGGCTATGTATCGACTACCGGCGACTGAATCAACTCACAATTAAGAATACATATCTGTTATCACGAAACGATGAACTCTTTGATCAGATTTCGGGAGCAGAATATTTCTCTAAGATAGACATCAGGTCAGGGTATCTCAGCTCAAGATAAAAGATGAAGACATACACAACACTACTTTTCGGAGCAGATATGTCCACTATGAATTTGTGGTAATACCGTTCGGGTTAACTAATACCCCGGCAGCATTTATGCAACTCATGAATAATGTCTTCAGGCCTTATCTTGACCAGTTTGTAGTCGTCTTCATAGATGATATTCTTATATACTCCAAAATAAAGTAGGAACATGAAGAGCACTTAAGGATAGCCTTGCAAACGCTAAGAGAGCACAAACTCTATGCAAAGCTTAGTAAGTGCGAGTTCTGGCTAAAGGAGGTCTCTTTCCTTGGCCATATTATTTCAAAGGAAGGTATCGCTGTCGACCCTTCTAAAATAGAAGCTGTTAAGAACTGGAGCCAGCTGAGGACCGTGTCTGAAGTCAGATGTTTTCTAGGTCTAGCTAGTTATTACAGAAGATTTATCAAAGATTTCTCAAAAATCACCGATCCTTTGACTAGACTCACAAGAAAGGAGAATCCTTTTATATGGTCAAAGGACTGCGAAGAGAGTTTTCTTACTCTTAAAGAACACCTTACCACTGCACCTATAATAACACTATCGACAGAGGGTGGTGGCTTTGAAGTCTATACGGATGCGTCGGGCATTGGCCTAGGGTGCGTCCTTATGTAAAATGGAAAGGTGATTTGTTATTCATCAAGACAGTTAAAGCGTCATGAAGAAAATTACCCTGTACATGATCTGGAACAAGCTGCGGTTATATTCGCATTGAAGATTTGGCGACATTACCTTTATGAGGAGAAATTCATCATATTTTCATATCATAAAAGTCTGAAATATCTCTTCACCTAGAAGGAGTTAAATATGCGACAACGCAGAGGGTTGGAGTATCTCAAGTACTTCAACTTTACTATCCAATATCATCCAGGGAAAGTAAATGCTGTAGCTGACGCTCTTAGCAGAAAGTCAATGGCAACTCTAGCAAGCCTCAGGAAAGGTATAACTTGTCTTATTGAAGATTTTTCTCATTTAAATCTTGATATTGACAGAGAAGGAGAAGGAGGTATGATTGCCAATATAAGGTCTCAACCCACATTGATCGAGGATATAGTCCAATTGTAAGAAAATGACCCTATATTGATGGAGATTAAGGGTAATATTGATCAGAAACTAGAATTTTCTATCTCAAACGATGGAAGACTATTATTTAAGGATCAAATTTGTGTGCTAAATCACGATGACACTAAGAAATTGATCATGGAAGAAGCTCACAAATCAAGGTACACCATTCACCTTGGTGCTACCAAGATGTATCATGATTTGAAATAAAACATTTGGTGGCCCAATATGAAAAGAGAAGTAGCAGATTTTGTGTCCCGATGTCTCACTTGTCAACAAGTAAAGGCAGAACATTTAAGACCTGTTGGGAAATTACACCCCTTTAATATTCCCGAGTGGAAGTGGGAAAGTATAGGGATGGATTTTATCATGGGTTTACCTAAGACAAGAGGAGGACATGATGGTATATGGGTGATCATAGACCGATTGAGTAAATCTGCAAATTTCTACCAATCAAGAGTCGATGGTCTGTGAATATACTAGTAGCATTATACATGAAGAGATTGTCAAATTACATGGTGTCCCTATCACCATTACATCCGACAGAGATCCTTGGTTCACATCACAATTCTGGAAGGGTCTTCAACATTCATTATGGACCCGACTTAATTTTAGCACTGCATTCCATCCACAAACTGATGTTCAAACTGAAAGGACAAATCAAGTGGTGGAAGATATGCTCAGGGCATGTGCTATAGACTTTAGAGAAAGTTGGCACGATCACTTGCCTCTAGTAGAATTTTCATATAACAATAGCTATTAGGCCAGCATAAAAATGGCACCGTTCGAGGCTCTATATGGAAGAAGCTGTCGTTCACCTATTTGTTGGAATGAAGTAGGCGAAAGGTAATTTGTCACGCCCCGAGCCTTTATTACATCGGAAGACTAACTCGAGAAGCGTGAACAGCCGGCATGGTAAGCCTCTTGTGAGCAAGAACGATCAGAGCGCAAGACAGTCACACACATAAATGCAATTGCACAATATATATTCAAACTTCAAATTTATTTCAAAATAATCAAGTACATCCACTAATTCAATTTTCATTATACACTAGACTCAAGAAATAGGAAAATTACATAGACTCAATCTAAACAATTTAGACTTCCTAAGTCTTCACTCTCATCTTGACAATACTTTCACTCGCTCTCGGACCCACTACTTGTATAACCCAAATCCGAATTCGAATCACTTCCATCTCCTGAAAAGATTAGAAATAGGTAATGAGCACACTTGTCCAGTAGGTATCTTCGCATCAACATGAAGGCACTATTAAAGTAATTAACAATTTAGCTCTAAAGAATGAGGTAAAAATCATGCGAATGCGATCAATCATGCGATTAAACCAAAGTAACAAGATGATCATGTAAGTTAGAATGAGAGCAAGTACGAACTAGCAAGAATGTAACAAGAACATGATATTGGCCTTTCATGAACAAGAATGTATCGAGAATGTACTAGCAAGCCACATAATCATCACTCCAGTATCTTTTACTTATGAGTAAGTTCTTCAAGAATTTCTGTGTAATATCAAGCAAGAAAGTCATGTACAAAAGTATCATGTCGTGCCGTGGATTTTCACTTATTTATAGAGAAAGTACTTCCAGCGCAATGCGACGCCAATAGCATCATACCCCATGGTTTATAAAATAGTATGTTTCCGACAATCAGCCGAGGAGACTAGCATAGAGCCCTTGAACACAATCAGTGCTCGATCGCATCTTCAAGTATAAATCAAGTTACTTCCACGCATGTTAACAATAAAATATGGCCAAGAATGTAATAAGTTCAATAAGCTCATGATAACAATAATTCAATGAATGAATACTTCAATAAGAATCATGAGAAATCAAGAATGACTTAAGCAAGGTTATGCTTATGGAAATAAATCGGCAGCATAACAATACGTTCTTTATCTTCCATTCATTATATTAGGTTTCTTGATCAATATGATAAGTTCTAGATCATCAAGAGTCTATCTAGAACCTTGGAATATCAACCCTTGGTCAATCCTTGGGTTAAAATACTCAAGCAGTGTGACGGTCGTGTACTGGGCCGTTACATGATGTGACGCTCCAGTATTGGACCGTTACATTGGTCTAGAATCAAAACTAAGAAATCGGACTGTGGAATGTGACGGTTATATATTGGGCCGTTACTTGTGCCTGACGATCTAACATAGAGCCGTTACATTACTGATAACAAAAAATCATCGATAGTGTAATCTAATCAATGGGCTTTAATGGTACAACCAACTGGGCGTCCTAGTGGGAATCACAGGCTCGCGGAGAATTACGGAGGCCTTGAAACAAGATTTCCTAGTCCATTGGAAGGAATCTCCAATAGAGAGGTCCTCACGTCCAAGAATAGTGTTCCTATAGTATAAAGTGAACTAATGGACAACATACCGGAATATGTGCCATATACTTAAAAAAATGACTCTATAGATAGGAAAGAATGTGTAACATTATGAAACCAAGATAAAACTCCGTCAATACAACTTTGGAAAATCATGATTTAGAATACAAAACTATAGAGTTTTAGCCAATGAAATTAGCATAACCTAAAATAACCTAAGATACATTAATCATGTAATTTGATTATGAATCAGAAACTAAACTCAAAGTCATGATAATAGGTCCAAACTTAGCTATCTAAGCTTATTTATAAGTAAACTTAACTGGTTACTATTCTGCCTTGGGCTGATAGAACACAGGTGTCTGACGGTCTAGGATAGGTGCGTTACAGTGTGTGACGATTTATCGAGGGGCCGTTACAGTGGTGTAACGCTCCTGCTAGGGTGCGTCAGAGACAATAGAACAAATAAAAGCATAACAGGATGTGACGGTCTATCGTAAGGCCGTTACATACATGTGACGGTCTCACGTTGGTGCGTCAGAGAACCTGCTGGCAGTAAACTAAAGTAAAGGTTCATGAAAATATTACATGCTTGGAAATCAACATATTACCACTATCCTAATCATGAATCGATGCATAGGCCAACTATATGCAATGGTTTAGTGAATAGACAAGATAACACCTTTTTATTTCCATTTAGGGCTAAGAAATGCATGAATGTATAAAACTATGAAATCATGAAATTCTTAGTCTATAATGCATGAAATCAAGCACAATCAGAGGGCTTTTATTCCTAACAAGTTGTTTTTGCCAATCATGAGATAACCTACCTCTTCTAGAACCTTAAAACATCAAATTTGATGCTAGGTGCTACCCTTAGTCCCTTGTACTTCTTGTGATAAATCAGCAACTTCAATCTGCTCTATTTCCTCAGCCTCTTGGCCTAAGGATGTGAAATTTTGAGGGTAAGAAGATGAAACTATTGGAACCAAAAAGTTCTAAAGGATCGTACTCTAATTACCTCGTTTAGTCGTCCTAATCTCTGGATCTTCAGGGGACTTGTGTTCAGATTCCTGGGTTGCTAAGGTTGAATCAGCAACTTTGGAAGCTTCTATCTCCTTGGTTCCTTGATCTCCAAGCACAAAATTTGGAGAACCATTAGTCTAAAGTATACTAAACAAAAGCTTCTAAAGAACTTACCCAAATTTATGACTCCTTACCTTGATTCTTCATGAGCCAAAAGTAAGGGTCGCTCAGTTCAGAACTAGGTCCTATTTATACAGTTTTGACTAGAGTTTGGAGATTAGATCGATTCTAGAGTCCTTAATCTGCCAGAACCTAATCCCTAAGAGTCCTTAGTAATGTTATAAGCTTCCCTAAGTCGATCTCTTGTAGATAGGATTTCAAAGTTCTAATCTTTTTGTAATTTCCTCACCTTACGGAATCTGCAGGATGTAACGGTCGTGTCTAGGTGCGTTACAGGGCTGTAGCGGTCGCCCGATAGACCGTTACGTGTGACGTATATAGAGTTTCAATTTGATAAAACTCTTTTATTCGTTTATCCATATAATTATCTTATATAATTAGTATTTATCCTTAAAATACGTGAATAAGCCAATTACCCTTCTAGAATATGGGCCAAACTTAATGGGCTTAGTCCATTAACCTTTTGGATAATAATTAGATAGGCTAGGTTAACTAATTAGCCTAATTGAGCCTTATAATGACTTATTAATTCAATAATCCTTCATTAATTTATTTAGGCCTTTATAATTTCCAAGAAACTATTTTATAATTCAAAAATTATATATATAAATTATGGGGTACTACACCCTCCCCCACTTAAAAGAATTTGGTCCCCAAATTTAATATATGGATTTCGGAGAGTGTACTTATAGTTAAATAATTCTAGAAATCTTTTCCACATGGCTGCTTCGGTTTCCCAAGTTGCTTCATATGGCCATGTTTTCTTCCATTAAATCTTGACCATAGGAATAACTTTATTTCTTAGTTGACGCACTTCCCGTTCCAGAATCTTTATTGGCGTCTGCTCGAACATCATATCCTTCTGAATCTCCAGATTGTCATAAGTGATAATATGGTCAGGATCATATACATACTTCTTCAGCATAGAGATGTGAAATACGTCATGAACTCCTGCTAATTGTGGAGGTAAAGCCAGTTTGTAAGCCACTTCACCAATCCGTTCAAGAATTTCAAATGGGCTAATGAATCTTGGAGTTAGCTTTCCTTTAATGCCAAATCTTTGAATACCACGACCTGGAGAAACCTTTAAATATACATGATCTCCTACCTGAAACTCCAAGTCACGTCTTCGATTGTCAGCATAAGACTTTTGCCTATCTTGTGCCATTTTCATTCTTTCTTGAATGAGCTTGATCTTCTCGGTAGAATCCCTTATAAGGTCGGGGCCTAGAAATTACTTTTCCCCTAGTTCATTCTAGCATATTGGTGATCGACAACTTTTTTCATATAAAGCTTCAAAAGGTGTCATTCGTATGCTAGCCTGATAGCTATTGTTATATGCAAACTCTACTAGAGGCAAGTGATCATGCCAACTACCTCCAAAGTCGATAGCATAAGCCCTGAGAATATCTTCTACTACCTGATTTATTCTTTCCATTTGACCATCTGTTTGTGGATGAAAAGCTGTGCTGAAATTTAATCTAGTCCCTAGTGAATGTTGTAAACCCTTCCAGAATTGTGATGTGAATCGAGAATCCCTATTAGATATAATAGTGACTGGGACACCATGTAGTTTGAAAATCTCCTTTATGTACAATGCTGCCAGGATATCCACAGACCATCGACTCTTTATTGGTATGAAGTGTGCGGATTTAGTCAATCGGTCTATGATTACCCATATTCCATCGTGTCTACCTCTGGTCTTGGGTAAATCCATAATAAAGTCCATCCCTATACTTTCCTATTTTCATTCGGGAATACTCAAGGGGTGTAATTTACCTGCGAGTCTAAAATGCTCTGCCTTTACTTGTTGGCAGGTGAGACAGCGAGATACGAAATCCGCTATTTCTCTCTTCATATTGGGCCACCAGAAATTTCTTTTGAGATCTTGATACATCTTTGTTCCTCCTAGATGAATTGTGTATTTGAATTATGCGCTTCATCTAGGATTAGTTTCTTCGTAGCCTCATGATCTGGTACACATATTCGGCCCTTAAATAACAATCTTCCGTCATTGGAAATAGAAAAATCTGGCCTTTGTTCCATGTTGGCTTTAATTTCCAGTAATATAGGATCATCATTTTATAGTTTGACCAGATCTTCTATCAATGTAGGTTGAGCTCGGATATTAGCTATGAAACAATCTTCTTCCTTTATGTCAATATCTAAGTTCAACTGAGCAAATTGAGGAACAAGGTTAGTTACACTTATCATAAGACTTGGTAGCATACCTATTGGTTTTCTGCTGAGTGCATCTGCTACAGCATTAGCCTTGCCAGGATGATATTGAATAGAAAATTCAAAGTCTTTGAGATATTCTAACCACCTCCTCTGTCTCATGTTAAGCTCCTTTTGAGAGAATAAATATTTCAGACTTTTGTGGTCCGAGTAGACCGTAAACTTTTCTCCATAAAGATAATGACGTCAAATTTTCAAAGTTAAAATAACCGCTGCTAATTCCAGATCATGTACGGGATAGTTTTCCTCGTGACGTTTCAATTGTCTTGAAGAATAACATATTACTTTTCCATTCTGCATGAGAACGCATCCTAAGCCAATGCCAGACGCATCCATATACACTTCGAATCCACCACCCTCCATTGGTAGTGATAAAATAGGGGATGTCGTAAGATGATTCTTAAGAGTTTGGAAACTCTTCTCACATTCTTCTGACCAGACAAAAGGATTTTCTTTTCTTGTGAGTCTAGTTAAAGGAATCGTAATTTTTGAGAAGTCTTTAATGAATCTCCTATAATAACCAGCTAGACCCAGAAAGCTTCTTACTTCAGATACAGTCGTTGGCCGACTCCAATTCTTGACAGCTTCTACCTTAGAAAGATCCACAGCAATACCTTCTTTTGAAATAATGTGGCCTAGGAATGAGACTTCCTCGAGCCAGAATTCACACTTATTAAGTTTGGCATAAAGCTTGTGCTCTCTAAGTGTTTGTAAAGCTATTTTCAAATGTTGTTCATGTTCTTCTTTCGTCTTGGAATATATTAAGATGTCATCAATGAAGACGACGATGAACTGGTCCAGATATGGCTGGAAGACGTTGTTCATAAGTTGCATGAATGCTGCTGGGGCATTAGTTAACCCAAACGGCATCACTACGAATTCATAGTGGCAATAACGACTTCGAAAAGCCAATTTATAAATGTCCTCTTCTTTAATTCTAAGCTGATGATAACCTGATCTGAGGTCTATCTTAAGGAAATATTCTGCTCCTGAAAGCTGATCGAAGAGCTCATCAATACGCGGCAACGGATACTTATTTTTAATTGTGAGTTGATTCAGTCGCCGGTAATCGATGCATAGCCTGAGAGAACCATCCTTCTTCTTGACAAATAGAATCGGCGCACCCCAAGGGGATGTGCTAGGTCTGATGAAGCCCTTGTCTAGTAGTACATGCAACTGCCTTTTCAATTCCTTAAGCTCCGTGGGGGACATCCTGTAAGGGGCTATAGAAACAGGTGATGCTCCTGGAATGAGTTCAATGGTGAAGTTCACTTCCCTCTCGGGCGGTAAACTGGGTAGTTCTGATGGAAACACGTCTGGGAACTCATTTACAATAGGGATGTCTGCTATGTTATTTTCTTTGGGTTTGGTAATAATGACAGAAGCAAGAAAAGCTTTACATCCTCGCGAGATAAGTTTGCAAGCGTGAAGTGAGGATATGATAGTGGGGTGTTTCTTGTACTTGATGCCAAAAAAAAGAGAATCTTGGAAGACCGGGCTTTCGAAAGGATATAATCATATTTCGGCAATTGATATAAGCATCATGATCTACAAGTCAATCTACCCCTAAAATGGAATCATAACCTTTCATGTCAAGGCATACTAGGTTTGCGGGGAGATTATGACCTTCTACTATCACTTCGCTATCAGGATAATAGTCGGTAAGCTTTGTTCCAGAACATAGGGGTGTGGAAATAGCAAGATCTGAAGGTAAGGGAACTGATGCGATTGGTAATGTTTTAGCAAAAGTAGTGGAGATAAAAGAATGAGAGGCACCCGTATCAAATAGCACAAATGCAGGACGAGAACAAATTTGAAGAGTACCTTCCATAAGCCCATCATCCCTGGGCGCTTCTTCTTCTTCTAGAATAGCATTGAGGTGAGCCTGCCTCCTACGTCCTCCACCAGATGACTGGTCCTTCATAAGGGGGCATTCCGGCATGCGATGCTCCCTGCTTCCACAACGTAAACAAGCGCCGAGACGCTTCCAACACTCCTCAGCCGAATGGCCGAATTTTTCGCAAATTGTACAAGCCGTGGTGACCTGCTCCTTCTCCTCCTTGATTTTCTTTTACTTATGGGAACTTCCACCATTCCCATTCCTAGATCTGTTCTTACTATCACGGCTTTTGTAAGGCTCCGTGATGCTGAATTTCTCTTTCTTATAACGCCGATCTGAGCGTCGGCTTGATTCTTCTCCTTTACCTTTCAATTTTTCGACCTTCTCTAAGGTCCTTTCACATAGGTACACCCGCTGAACCACCTCCGCATAAGTACGGATGTTTTGGGTCCTGAGCTACTGAATGAAATCGAGTCGTAACCCATCCATAAACCGATTTGCCTTGAGTAGATCGGTGCTGATAAGATGCGGTGCGTAAGGTGCAAGCCTTGAGAATTGTAGTTCATATTCGACAACCGTCATCATTCCTTGCCGAAGAGCGGCGAACTCCATAGCCTTTCGTTCCTTTACGTGCTTAGAAAAGTACTTGGCACGGAACAGGGTAAGAAAATCATCCCATGTATGAGGTGCATTGGCCGGAGGTGCCGGAACTGACTTCCACCATGTGCGAGCATCTTTGTTGAGTTGAAAGGTTGCGAGACGGACCTTTTCCTGATCGGTGCATTGGATGACATCAAATATACGATTCATTTCGTCTATCTAGTTTTCTGCCTCGTCGGGATTAGACGAACCATAGAATCGCGGAGGATTTAAACTCCGGAAATTGCGATGTAGGTCACCAGCCCTTGCCCCTGCGCCACCTTGCGCTATGGTTTGTAATGCCTGAGTAAGGCCGGCTACTGTTTGTTGCATACCATCCCAATCTACACGATGAGCCATTTATAAAATGAGGTACCTGAGAGAAAAATAACAACATGTTATTTCTCATGAAATTGGGAGAAATAATCTTAAAGCTAATTAATTATCTTATCTCAGACTCTACCCAATTCTCACATGGGTATGGAAATTTCTTCCTTAGTTAATAGGTAGGGGTCCTTAAACCTTGGACTTATCCTATGACATGACTCTTCTTCCTAAGTCATGAGACTTAGGCTCTGATACCAACTTAACTGTCATGCCCCGAGCCTTTATTACAGCGGAAGACTAACTCGGGGAGCGCGAACAGTCGGCATGGTAAGCCTCTTGCGAGCAAGAACGATCAGAGCACAAGACAGTCACACACATAAATGCAATTGCACAATATATATTCAAACTTCAACTTTATTTCAAAATAATCAAGTACAACCACTAATTCAATTTCTATTATACACTAGACTCAAGAAATAGGAAAATTACATAGACTCAATCTAAACAATTTAGACTTCCTAAGTCTTCACTCTCATCTTGACAATACTTTCACTCGCTCTTGGACCCGCTACTTGTATAACCCGAATCCGAATTCGAATCACTTCCATCTCCTGAAAAGATTGGAAATAGGTAATGAGCACACTTGCCCAGTAGGTATCTTCACATCAACATGAAGGCACTATTAAAGTAATTAATAATTTAGCTCTTAAGAATGAGGTAAAAATCATGCGAATGCGATCAATCATGTGATTAAACCAAAGTAACAAGATGATCATGTAAGTTAGAATGAGAGCAAGTACGAACTAGCAAGAATGTAACAAGAACATGATATTGACCTTTCATGAACAAGAATGTATCGAGAATATACTAGCAAGCCACATAATCATCACTCCAGTATCTTTTACTTATGAGCAAGTACTTCGTGAATTTCTGTGGAATATCAAGCAAGAAAGTCATGTACAAGAATGTCATGTCGTGCCGTGGATTTTCACTTATTTATAGAGAAAGTACTCTCAGCGCAATGCGACACCAGTAGCATCATACCCCATGGTTTATAAAATAGTATGTTTCCGACAATCAGCCGAGGGGACTAGCATAGAGCCCTTGAACACAATCAGTGCTCGATCGCATCTTCAAGTATAAATCAAGTTACTTCCACGCATGTTAACAATAAAATATGGCCAAGAATGTAATAAGTTCAATAAGCTCATGATAACAATAATTCAATGAATGAATGCTTCAATAAGAATCATGAGAAATCAAGAATGACTTAAGCAAGGTTATGCTTATGGAAATAAATCGGCAGCATAACGATACGTTCTTTATCTTCCATTCATTATATTAGGTTTCTTGCTCAATATGATAAGTTCTAGATCATCAAGAGTCTATCTAGAACCTTGGAATATCAACCCTTGGTCAATCCTTGGGTTAAAATACTCAAACAGTGTGAAGGTCGTGTACTGGGCCGTTACATGATGTGACGCTCCAGTATTGGGCCGTTACATTGGTCTGGAATCAGAACTATGAAATCGGACTGTGGAATGTGACGGTTGTATATTGGGCCGTTACTTGTGCCTAACGGTCCAACATAGAGCCGTTACATTACTGATAACCAAAAATCATCGATAGTGTAATCTAATCAATGGGCTTTAATGGTACAACCAACTCGGCGTCCTACTGAAAATCCCAGGCTCGCGGAGAATCACAGAGGCCTTGAAATAAGATTTCCTAGTCTATTGGAAGGAATATCCAATAGAGAGGTCCTCACGTCCAAGAATAGTGTTCCTATAGTTCAAAGTGAACTAATGGACAACATACCGGAATATGTGCCATATGTAGACACGCCATTCCTGACGTCTCTTGAGAAAGTCTCATATTACTATACGACGCCTCGCGACGGCTTACGCATTTTGAATCGCTCGAGTGCTTCCTTTTCTTGAGTCTTCTTCCGCCCTTTTCAGCATCCGGAATCGTCTCGGCATTTGGACGACATCAACACCAGTCAGACGCATCGGAAGGTTCCGAAAGTAGGAAGGGTGTCTGCCGGGCGGCTGCCAACTCCTTGTCTGAGGACCCAGGCGGGTCTTCATGGGGGCGTCCAGGCTCCTGGACGCCCCATTTTTTTTATTTATTTTTTAAACCCAAAAAAATGAAAATATATATATATTAATGGAGGCGTCCAGGCCCCTGGACGCCTCCATGAAAACAAAAATATAAAATATAAAATGCCAGTTGGCATAAAAAACAAAACAAAAAAATTAAAATATATTTTATTGGAGGCGTCCAGGCCCCTGGACGCCTCCATCACCTTGCTCACGGGGCCCCGCCCACCGATCGTCAGTTGTCGTGTGTGAAAGAATCCAAATTGTGGAGACGTCCAGTCGGCTGGACGCGCCCATTTCCAAATCACGGGTCGCCTCTCCAAAACCACGCGTTGTGTTAAACCGCGTGCGACTTTCGGTGGAGTTCGGTAGGACTTATGGAGGCGTCCGGGACCCTGGACGCCTCCATGAAAATATTTAAAAAAATGAATAAAAATAGAATAAAATATTATTTTTTCCTTGATAGAGGTGTCCAGGGTCATGGACGTCTCCACCCTCCGGAGCCCTATAAATAGAGGCCCACCCCCTTAGTTCTAGAGGAGCTTCTAAGAGATCCGATAGGCTGCCGGAGCCTAGAGGCTACCGGAGTCATTTCTAACCCGTGGGGTCTTTTGTAGGTGGAGGTTCCGCCGGCTTCTCGGGTGCCCACGCTCGCGAGAGGAAGGTCGTCTTCGTCCACCGTGCTTCCACGTCGTCCCTACGCTGCCGGAGCTCCACCGGATCTCACTATCGGCCATCCATGATGTGACACAACCTAGGACTTAAACAAACAAGCACAATCGCAATCAAACGGACCGATGTCGGCGACCGCTCACCCGATGCTCACTAAGACCTGGGGTAACTTGGCAATGCCAAGTGGAGGTTGTGTGGGCTGGGCCATTGCTGGTAGAGGGCCAGCAAGGCCTAAGTTGATTCCCAAGGGTAATGGCAGCCCAATTCAAGGGAGCCGACGTCGTGCCGAGGGCACGGGTTCCACTCTTTTCCCACGGTGATCACTTATAGCAAAGGAGCATAAGGATCGGGCTCTCATTCACGGCCAGCGGAGTTTATGAACTAATATTGAAAGAACAAGCTCAAATTAGAGCAAAGTTTGGAGCACTTACTCGACCGGTTTGAAGAAATCGGTCCCGCTCGGAGACGAGGGCGAGCGGGGAAGCGTGGGTTCCCCACACGCCGCGCCGGGGTAGCTTGACATGTTTAAGCTATTACAACACTACACCCCATGCAAGGGGGGGATCGTGGGGAAGGGAAGATGATAGTTACATCCAAACACTACCTCCACACAGGGAGGGGCCTTCAGCCGGCCAAGCGGGGAGGGGAAACTAGTGCTAAGAGTGATGAAGAAGTGATGACACCGAATCAGTCTTCCCTCTGTAATAGCTGACAGACAGAGGGTGTGGAGGCCGCAGAACTCTCTCTGGAATTTCTCTGAGGATGAGACCAGTGGGGATCTCTTCGTCTCTGGAACAGGAGTGCCTCTGAATTTTGCCAATTTCTTCAGGGGTCGCTGGAGGCCTGGGCAGGAGTACGAACAGGGTTGCTAAATATCGGACTGTCTGCAACAGACTATCAATAGCAGGAAAATGTGGCTGCCCCGACCGTTCCCAAACTCCGAATCAGTCTCCGTTGGAACCGTTGGAACCGTGGGTGAGTCCTCTTTACATCAGAATAAACGGGGTTGCCAAAAGATGCCGGTGAAGATCAGAGGACTCAGAAAAGTGAGGAGTGGTCAATGCAGACAGTGGGAAGCAGAGTTGAACACCTGAGGAAGAAAATTGGTAACTTCTGCTGCAAGATGTCGAACGGAGTTCCGCTTATTGGTTCTGAAAGTAGATAGGGAGAGGAAGAACTTTACAGAAGAGCTCGTGGCCTGATTCCTCCTGGGTTTGTCGTGGTGAAGCTTTCTCTTCGGATTAGGATCTCTGCAGAGCTAGCTCCTGGTTTCCAACAACAGGTTGCAGAGGATGCCCCGGCAGCTCCCGACCTCGGAATCAAGCGCCATCAGAGTCGTTGGATTTGTGGATGAGTCCTCTTCGCAACAAAATTGACGGGGAAGCCAACCAATATCGGAGAAGACAAGGGGATGCAGAACAATGGTGACTGGTTGGTGCAGACTATGAGTAGCAGATCTGCGTAGCTGAGGGAGAAAAATGAGAACTCTGGACCACGAACGCCGAATGAAGTTCTGTTTCTTGGTTCTGGAAGTAGACTAGGCGATGAAGAACTTTGAAGAAGAACTCGTGGACTGATTCCTTCAGGGTTCGTCATGGCAGAGCTTCTAATCTGGCTCAGGTCCTCAGCCGAGGCAGAACTGCGTAGTTGTGGGAGAATGGACCTCCTGGACGGCTCGAAGATTGGAAGAATATGAAACCACTTCTGTTGCGAAGGAGACTGGTAGACGCTTCCGACGATGGCTCTTGGGTCTTCAAACTCATCTGGAGGAAGTCGTGGTGGCCGCTGCAAGTTGATAGTTCATCTACAACCTCTGGACAGCAAACTGCAACTTCGAAGTAGCTTCCAATGACCAAGAAAGAAGAAGGGGAAGGGGGTAGATGCGTGTGGGAGTGACCCCTGGTTGTAAGGGGGTCTTGGAGGGGGTGTTCTAAGGTGTGGGAGGTGGAGAATAAAGTCTGGAAGAGGGTCCAATAGATGGTGGTAGTGGGGGCTGCGAATTTGGTTGGAATGGAGAGAGGGAAAGGATATTCGAAAATAGGTTTAAGGGTGGGGTTAATTTTTTATCTTGCGAATGGGGGGGTTGTGTTGGGGAAGGGAAGGGGTGCTTGGGGTAGTGGGAAGGGTGCTTGGGAAAGTGGGAGGGGTAGTTGGGGGTTGGATGGTGAGGAGAGGATTGGTGGAGGGGGTCTTGGGAAGGGGTGGAGTATTGATGAGGGTTGTGGGGAATGGGAAGAGGCTTAAATGGGGTAGGTGGGGAGTGGAGGTGGTTGGGAAGGGAGGAGAGAGAAGAAAATTCGAATTTGGGTGTTGAGGAGAGAGAAAGTGGAGTGAAAAAGAGAGATTAAGAGAGGGAAGGGTGGGGAATCTCTCCCCTAGGGTTTCTCACCCAAAAAATGAAATCTCTCCACTAGATAAGAAGTGTAAACTCTCAAAATGACAAGTTGTTTTTCATTCATTGATTCATTAAGTTGAAATGGGGGAAATGTGGTCCTATATATAGGAAACCCACATTTCTACAAAAGTCCCTGACAATTGACTCAATGACAAATAACCGAGGGGGTAGGGGGGAGCCCTTGGGCCAAGTCTAATGAATTGGGCCCAATAGCTAACTAGACAACCTAATGACACTCAAACTTAGGGAAATAAACACAAGACCTAGGAACATGACTCAAATAAAAGGGAAAATACATCAAATGACTCAAATAAAAATTACATAGGAATCAAAATTAAATAACTAGACCATGCCGGATGCAATCGGGGCGAGGAGACGAGCTGTGATCGTGGGCATGGAAGGTGATGTCCCCATCATACTCTCGGGGTGCGGAGAACTCGACTCCGTCGAGTAAGTGTCCTTCCTTCCTTGGAAGGTGTAGAAGTGGTACTGCCCTCAAGTCTTCCGAACGAGACCGATCCATCCACCTGCCGAGATAGCGCTTGTATACCTTGCTCCTGGTGGTAGCGACCTGTTTATCCAATATTCGTTCAATGCGCTCACGCTGGACTCTCTTGGCTGGTGGACTCTTCTCACGGGTGGGTGCTCTCTCAACGGAGGGAATAGGCTCAATATCTTCACTAGGTACCACCGTGGGTCCCTTGTATGGCACTAGGTCAGCGACATTGAATGTGGGACTTACCCCATATTCCTCGGGGAGATCTAACTCATAGGCATTTGCACCAATGCGCCTCAGGACCTGGAAGGGACTAGCCCCACATGGCCTCAATTTGGAGATGGCTCCCGGGGAGAGCCTCTCCGTCCTTACCATCATAAAGTCACCCTCATAGAATTCTTGGTGACGCAAAAGGGAGTCAGCCTGCCTCTTATAGATCTCATTTTCCTTGCTTATGTGCTTGCAAACGCTTTCATGCAATTTTGTGAATGTTGACATTTTAGGGGTGATGGGTGGACCTGGGCAACCAAAAGTAGACCAATCATGCTTTGACGCTAAGAAGACTTTGATGAAATGGGGAGGATCGGGGCATCCATAGGAGATCCGGTCATGCATGGGGGTGGCAAATGCTGGGGGACCCGGACATCCATGAATACTCCTATCATGCCTACAACTCATGATGAGTGAAGGTGGACCACTACATCCGAATTTGGACCACTCATGCTTTCTACTTGACATGTGGGTGATGTGAATGAATGGACCCAACATAATGTTCATGCCAATTGGTGTAGTAAACCTAGACACATGCATGCTTTTCCCAAAGGTGACTTCCATGTGTATAGGTGTGGGACAACCCTTGAACTCCCATTGGAAAGGATCGAATGGATCTAAGAAGGTGGTAATCATGGGGTGGGGCACAACCTTATTACCTAGGGATATGTGGCCCAAGGTCATGGCTCCCAAGGTGTAACCCGAGTAATGGATGAGGTGGGTTTGGCCCAATATGGTGGGTGAGGGTAGGAAAGGGTGGGTGGTTGGTAAGATGGTTGGGTCATATGAGTCCCTTGACTCCCATTGGAATGGATCATATGGATCATAAAATGGGTCACCTAGGGGGAGGAACTCCATGTCCTCAAGATCCTTAAAAGGTGCTAAGTCATCCTTCTCCATGATAGTTGGGCCAATGTTCTTGACAAGTGGGTCGGCCATGAGTGGAGGGCTTGGCTTTCTACCCGAGATAAGAAGCTCTAAATCGAGGAGAAGGTTGGGCTCATCGGGTGAAGGGAGGAATAGAAGGAGGTCGCTAGTGTAGCAACCAATGGTGCAAATCGAGGTGATAGACCCTATGCATAGGTGTAGGAGGCTAAGGCTCCTAGGTTGTTCGACCATAGGGGTCATCATGCTAGTCATCTCTAATTGCCATGTTATGCCCTTGAGAAGGTCCTCCAAGGTCTCCACTTGATAGGATGCTTGGATTGTGGTGTGATAGGAGAAGAAGGGCACTATGGGAAGGTCTCGTTCTATGGGAGGGAAAACATGGGCCGGGGTCTCTTGAATTGGGCTCTCCTTTAGCCAACTAACAATGGGTTCTCCTAAGATGAGCTCTGCCCCAACTAGAGAGGGTGGTGTAAGGTAAAGACCATCGTGTGAGGTTCCTTCTTCAGCTTGGACTTGGGTTTCCTCCAAAGTGGGGGGTGGGTTTGGAGTGCTCACAACTATTGGATTGGGTATGAGTTCTGCTACCAAGGAGGTGAGAGAGTCTTTTGGGGTGATGAGGGTTTGTGTGTGGTGTTCCCAGGGTAGAGGGTAAAGGGAAACTTGGATTGGGATTGGTAGGATATGGTTTGGGAGTGGAAGTAGTGGAGGTCTAGGTTGGGGTAGGATTGGGTTTGGAAGTGGAAGGTGGGTTGGGTGACAGGATTTGGGTTGGGTGGTGGTGGCCGTCATGGTTCTAGGTGGAGGGATGGACACGGGGTCTACTTGGGTTTGAATGGTGAGAATAGGGTGAGTGGTGGTCCTTTTTGGGAAAACCGGGTCGGTTAGGGGTCTCTTCCCCTTGGGATCGACTGGTTGTGGAGGGGTGGTAGTGGGGGCCAATTGAGTTTGGATAGATAGGTTTGTGGAAGGAGGTTTTGGTTGGAGTGTGGGGATCCTCATGGGATTTGGTGGAGAGGTGGTTGTTTGGTTTATTTGGGTCTTAAGGGAGAGGACTTGGTCGCGAAGTGTTGTTATGATGGTTGAGAGATGAATTGTTGGGGGTGGTGGGGGTGGAGACCAAAGGTCGGTCTCAAGTTGGCCGGGTGGGGATGGAGGAGTGGTAGTGCTCCTCGGGTTAGGGGTGCTTGAGTAGGAGGGGTGGGAATGTTTGGGGATGTAGATCTTTCTAAGTTCTACCTTCATCTCTTCCCATGAGTGAATAGGTTCTTGTCTTCTAACCCTCCTTAAGCCCTCTATGTGTTCCCACTTACTTTTGGCTTGACCCCGAAGTCGTCCCTTGGCCTTTCGGACTCTCGCCGGTCCATATACCTAAGTCTTTTCGAAGTACTTTTCTATCGTAGCCTTCCACCTAAGATAGTCACTAGAATGTGATCCGTCAAAGGTAATATCCCTATCTAGGATGAAGTCTATGGGTGGTGAGTAGGCTAAGTAGGTGGTCATGATGAACGGGGGGATCAATGCAAGGGTCGGATTGATGATGACACCAATGCAAGCATGCCCTAGGACTTGACTTGATAGAGATAAGTCAATGACTTGCTCTGATACCAATTGATGTGACACAACCTAGGACTTAAACAAACAAGCACAATCGTAATCAAACGGACCGATGTCGGCGACCGCTCACCCGATGCTCACTAAGACCCGGGGTAACTTGGCAATGCCAAGTGGAGGTTGTGTGGGCTGGGCCCTTGCTGATAGAGGGCCAGCAACGCCTAAGTTGATTCCCAAGGGTAATGGCAGCCCAATTCAAGGTAGCCGACATCGTGCCGAGGGCACGGGTTCGACTCTTTTCCCACGGTGATCACTTATAGCAAAGGAGCTTAAGGATCGGGCTCTCATTCATGGCCAGTGGAGTTTATGAACTAATATTGAAAGAACAAGTACAAATTAGAGCAAAGTTTGGAGCACTTACTCGACCGGTTTGAAGAAACCGGTCCCGCTCGGAGACGAGGGCGAGCGGGGAAGCGTGGGTTCCCCACACGCAGCGCCGGGGTAGCTTGACCTATTTAAGCTATTACAACACTACACCCCATGCAAGGGGGGGATCGTGGGGAAGAGAAGATGATAGTTACATCCAAACACTATCTTCACATAGGGAGGGGCCTTCAGCCAGCCAAGCGGGGAGGGGAAACTAGTGCAAAGAGTGATGAAGAAGTGATGACACCGAATCAGTCTTCCCTCTGTAATAGCTGATAGACAGAGGGTGTGGAGGCTGCAGAACTCTCTCTGGAATTTCGCTGAGGGTGAGACCAGTGGGGATCTCTTCGAATCTGGAACAGGAGTACCTCTGAATTTTGCCAATTTCTTCAGGGGTCGCTGGCGGCCTGGGCGGGAGTACGAACAGGGTTGCTGAATCTCAGACTGTCTGCAACTGAATATCAACAGCAGGAAGACGCGGTTGCCCCGACCGTTCTCGAACTCTGAATCAGTCACCGTTGGAACCGTTGGAACCGTGGGTGAGTCCTCTTTACAGAAGAACAAACGGGGATGGCAAAAGATGCCGGTGAAGATCAGAGGACTCAGAAAAGTGAGGAGTGGTCGATGCAGATAGTGGGAAGCAGAGTCGAACGCCTGAGGAAGAAAATTGGTAACTTCTGCTACAATATGCCGAACGGAGTTCCGCTTACTGTTTACGAAAGTAGACAGGGAGAGGAAGAACTTTGCAGAAGAGCTCGTGGCCTGATTCCTCCGGGGTTTGTCGTGGTGAAGCTTTCTCTCCGGATCAGGATCTCTGTAGAGCTAGCTCCTGGTTTCCAATAGCAGGTTGCAGAGGATGCCCCGGCAGCTCCCGACCTCAGAATCAAGCGCCGTCAGAGTCGTTGGATTTGAGGATAAGTCCTCTTCGTAGAAAAACTAATGGGGAAGCCAACTGATGTTGGAGAAGACTAGGGGATGCAGAACAATGGTGAATGGTTGGTGTAGACTATGAGTAGCAAATCTGCGTAGCTGAATGAGAAAAATGAGAACTCTGGATCACGAATGCCGAATGAAGTTTTGTTTATTTATTCTGGAAGTAGACTAGGTGATGAAGAACTTTGAAGAAGAACTCGTGGACTGATTCCTTCGGGGTTCGTCGTGGCAGAGCTTCTAATCTGGCTCAGGTCCTCAGCCGAGGCAGAACTGCGCAGTTGTGGGAGAATAGATCTCTTGGACGGCTCGGAGATCGGAAGAAGATGAAACCACTTCTGTTGCGAAGGAGACTGGTAGACGCTTCCGACGATGGCTCTTGGGTCTTCAAACTCGTCCGTAGGAAGTCGTGGTGGCCGCTGCAAGTTGCTGGTTCACCTGCAACCTCTGGACAGTAAACTGCAACTTCGAAGTAGCTTCCAATGACCAAGAAAGAAGAAGGAGAAGGGGGTAGATGAGTGTGGGAGTGACCCCTGGTTGTAAGGGGGTCTTGGAGGGGGTGTTCTAAGGTGTGGGAGGTGGAGAATAAGGTCTGGAAGAGGGTCCAATAGATGGTGGTAGTGGGGGCTGCGAATTTGGTTGGAATGGAGAGAGGGAAAGGATATTCGAAAATAGGTTTAAGGGTGGGGTTAATTTTTTATCTTGGGAATGGGGGGGTTGTGTTGGGGAAGGGAAGGGGTGCTTGGGGTAGTGGGAAGGGTGCTTGGGAAAGTGGGAGGGGTAGTTGAGGGTTGGATGGTGAGGAGAGGATTGGTGGAGGGGGTCTTGGGAAGGGGTGGAGTATTGATGAGGGTTGTGGGGAATGGGAAGAGGCTTAAATGGGGTAGGTGGGGAGTGGAGGTGATTGGGAAGGGAGGAGAGAGAAGAAAATTTGAATTTGGGTGTTGAGGAGAGAAAAAGTGGAGTGAAAAAGAGAGATTAAGAGAGGGAAGGGTGGGGAATCTCTCCCTTAGGGTTTCTCACCCAAAAAATGGATTCTCTCCACTAGATAAGAAGTGTAAACTCTCAAAATTGCAAGTTTTTTTTCATTCATTGATTCATTAAGTTGAAATGGGGGGAATGGGGTCCTATATATAGGAAACCCACATTTCTACAAAAGTCCCTGACAATTGACTCAATGACAAATAACCGAGGGGGTAGGGGGGAGCCCTTGGGCCAAGCCCAATGAATTGGGCCCAATAGCTAACTAGACAACCTAATGACACTCAAACTTAGGGAAATAAACACAAGACCTAGGAACATGACTCAAATAAAAGGGAAAATTCATCAAATGACTCAAATAAAAATTACATAGGACTCAAAATTAAATAACTAGAGCATGTCGGATGCAATCAGGGCGAGGAGACGAGCTGTGATCGTGGGCATGGAAGGTGATGTCCCCATCAATCCAATAAGCCACTCTCTCCTTTTCTTTCATAGTTATCTTGCATTCATCATATCGCATCCTCCATCCCCCTTATAAGGGAGTCTTTTTTCTATTCCTACGTCGGCATAATCGCCATTCATCATAAGTATTTTCCTCCTACTCGTATCCGAGAGGGGTTTAAAAGACAACACCAACCAGGTGTGTGTCTTGCCATCATTTCGTTATTTTTATCGCAAGGATTTGAATACTACACCTTCATCTTTCTAATCCACTCGTTACTTGTTTGTCGTTGTTTTGCAAGGATACCCAAGGAAAGCCCTCTCCATCGGCCGGCCGAAGGGGGAGGAAGAAGCAACCCGCCATCTCCCGCTCTTGAGGTAGGCGCGATCACTTTCTTTATTTTGGGGTCTTTTGGCCCCTAGCGATCACATCATGTTCTCGAGGCCGCGGCGAGTCACTTCCCCAATGGCCGTTTAAATTCCCGTTCTTATATTCTCTTTATATTTTGTTATATTCTTATCTGCTCATGTTCTTGAGGCCGCGGCGAGTCACTTCCCCAATGGCCGTTTAAATTCCCGTTCTTATATTCTCTTTATATTATGTTATATTCTTATCTGCTCATATTCTCGAGGCCACGACGAGTCACTTCCCCAATGGCCGTTTAAATTCCCGTTCTTATATTCTCTTTATATTTTGTTATATTCTTATCTATTCATATTCTCGAGGCCGCGACGAGTCACTTCCCCAATGGCCGTTTAAATTTCCGTTCTTTATATTCTCCTTATATTCAGTTATATTCTTATCTGCTCATATTCTCGAGGTCGCGGCGAGTCACTTCCCCAATGGCCGTTTCAATTCTTGCTATTTGATTTCTGCACCATTCCCGTCCCCCCGAGGCCGCGGTGAGTCACTTCCCGCTATGGCCGTTTAACCCCCATATCTTGCTATATTACATGTGTCCCGCTCGCCCCGCAGGAGCAATCTCCCGTGGTGGCCCCTTCTTTTTTCTCTTATTTCTGTGTTGCAGCAAACAAGAGGAGCCCACGCGCTCCGCGTCTTCTTCGCCCCTCGAACCGCGTGACGTCGCTCACAGATTGGCGATCACGGTGGGACCTCTACTGCTTCCTTTTGGCTACCCTTGCAAGTTTGGCACCGTTCGTGCCTCTCCACCTTGGCGCCCTCGTGCGCCCCCGTTGTGCTCACGGCAGCACTGTCAGTTGTGATTGGTTGGGTGTTTATTATATGTTTGTTATTTCTGTTGTTTTCTTACTCTATATCTCTGTCAGCATTCCATTGCATACATCCATCCCTCTTTTATATCCTTGTTCATTTTTTCTAAGGATCATCCTTTCTCGATGAAGGAAGGACTCTCCGTTTGAGAATTCCTCTCAACGGACTAGAATCTCCTCCACTAGGACCTCCGTAAGTCCCCGACATCGAAGAATCTCCTCTTCGTTCAGTGGGCTGGTTGTACCATTGAAGTTCTCCGGAGTTAGTCATCCCATTCGTGGTGAGACGAGAGACCCTAGCTGACACGGCGGTGAAACAAAAAATAAACTAGGGTCCCTATTTTGTGTGAACTTCGGATCTCGTTAAAAACACAAAAAAAATCATCAAAATCAAAACACAAAAAAAGGCGTAAAGGCATCCACTTGTTTGATAATCTCTGCTACCTGCTTACTAGTGTATGTTTTTGCGTTCTGGGAAAACTGTGAGCATGGCTCACGAGTCTTTTGAGGAGAACCACCCTAGTCGTGGTTTGTCAGCCGACCCGCGAGTCTATGCTATGGACTCGGGTCCTTCTCATGAGCCCTCGCATGAGGTGCAAGTTATTGCCGGGGACACATCCCCACCATAGGATATCTCTTCCTTACTGGGCGTCCTCGCTAACACGGAGCTTACCTCTGAACAGCTCCGGGCCTTCCAGGCCATTCTGAAGGGGAAATCTGTTTCCCCCACGCCCCAGGAATCAACTCTGGCCATCGCACCTCTCCAAGAGTCCATGCAGGCCATTCCATCTCCTTCATTGGCGCAACCCATCCAGTCCTCCTCGCTTCAAGGACAAGCGAGCCAACAACCACCCTCATTCCAGTTCCCGTCACAATCTCAAACTCCCGTTGTTCCCCACATATCGCTTCAGCCAAGGCCAACTGTCGGCGGTCCGATAGCTCCCTCTCATTCGGGGTTCCCCCCTCAAGTCTCCGGGAGACATTTTCTCCCCTAGTGGCAAGTGCCACCTTCACCTCCAGAGGAGCTCGCCCAATCGCTTTTCAATAGGTTCAATCGCATGGACGAGCAGTTTCAAAATCTGAGAAGAATGGTGGACGTGAAAGCCATGTCGGAGGTTGCTTTGCCAATCCTTTCCGTCATTCATCTTCCTCCCTCCGAAATGCCCACGTACCGCAGATACAATGGTACCGGCAACCCCTTCATTCACCTCAAGGATTTCATGTATGAATTCTCCTATTGGCAAAACGATCAGAGGTCCCTGGCATACCTCTTTCGGAGATCATTGGATGGTCCCGCGCTAGAGTGGTTCTATTCTTTGGAGCCCCGCGAGGCCGAGAATTTTGAAATAGTCCAGAGAAGGTTCTTGCAGAAATATAGGGAAAGGGTCGGTCCCTCACTCTCCATTACCGACCTAGTGGCCGAAAAGATGAAGCCCGACGAGGATTTTATCCGCTATGCTGATAGATGGAGGTCTCTGGCGGAAAGAATAAGGGATACCCTCTCCGAGCCCGAACAAGTGAAGATGATTGTGTCTAATGCAACCCCACAGTTCAGACACGTCTTGGCCATGAATAAACTTACTACAATGGAGGAACTCTATGAAAGGGCCCGGTACATCCAAACCCAGTTAAAAGACTCCCCCATTATGAACATGTTTGACTCGCCGAAGCCCAAAGTGGTCAGAAAGACAGGTGCTGGTGTCCCGGGCGGAGCCACAGAAGGGGTCGTGACAAATGAGCAAGTGGGTGCGGTCAACAATGCCAACTATGCAGTCAACCCAAGTCCTCCACAAATGCCTCGACTTCCCCTCCAACCAGGTCCTTTCCCTCTTCGTCCTCCACCCCAAAATAATCCACCCCAGGATAATATGCCTCCATTACGTCAACCCCAGCAACAACAACCACAACCTCAGCAACAACAACCACCACTTTAGTACAACCAAGTTCCACCCCCGTGGAATTATGGTCCCCAACAGCAACAAAGGAGGCTGGTCGGTCCCAAGAGAGCCTACTATCCACCGTTGCCAGAAACTCTGGCGGATATTTTCAACGCCCTCATGTCCTCAAACATACTTGTGCTACCCAGGGAAAGGCCCGTGTGGCCCCCGAATGTTGATACCTCCAAATACTGCGTCTACCAGAGGCAGCCAGGACACACAGTAGATTCCTACTTCCATTTCAAAGATTACATCCACGATATGAATGATGCACATCAAATAGATTGGGATGAAATGAGACGATACGTCGCCGCTCTCAAGGCTATGAGACCTCCTCATAGGCCACAGCAGCAGTTACAACAGCAGCAGCAGCAGCAACCACAACAACAACAGCAGCCTCAGCAGGCCCCACAACAACAGCCCAACATGGGCATAATCCAGAATCCATTACCGGAGCACCAACAGCCCAATCATCAGGTTAACCCCATCTCCTCCTTCCCGGAAGTCGGGAGAGAGCAGGTGTGGCACCCGAAAAGTACCTCCATTCTTTCTACCGCCAATCCTATCATCACGCAACCCCCTCGCCTTGCCCGGGTAGCACCTCTCTCTCATCAACCCGCATCAGTACCGACTTCACCATTTCCACTGCCATTACGCCCCCTCATTCGCACCCCAATGACCTATCAGCCAACACCCTCCACTACGCCCTCATACCCTCTCATCTTCTCTCACTCCCCCGCTTTACCATCCACCTCTACCGCATTTGCCCCTATCCCTTCTAAGCCCCTTATCACCCGTCAATCATATATAACCCTGTCTTTCTCCACCATATCACCACTAATGCCTTCAAAACCGCTCATTACCCATCACCCACCTCAAAATCATTGCCCGCTTCAAGCCCTACCCACTTCTACTTCGTCTCCACCTCCACCTTCCAGACCCCTTATCCTCCATAATCCATGTGATATCCCCTCTACCTCCACCATGCCTCCACCTAACAAACCCCTCATCAGAATCCCTACTCCCGTCATCACCCCTGCTTCATCAACCATTCCTCCACCACTACCCCTCAAATCCCTGTTAAAATCCACTGCTACCCCCACAGAGGTACAAAAGCCGCAGGCAATGGTGCTCCGGAGTGGAAGGATTTTCCACATGGTTTTTCCCCACAACAGTCAGAATCCTGAGCAATCTCAGCTAGAGAAGGATGATGGAGAACAACCAGAAAGAGTTATCCCTGGAACACAGTATGAACTATTGAAACAGTTGGACAAGACGCCTGCTCGGATCTCCATCCTGGAGCTACTTCAAAGATCCACATCCCACTAGGCGGCCTTGATGGAATATCTTCAAAAAGTCATGGTTAATGAAGACCTCCCCGTGGAGAAGATTTCGACCGTCCTGACCCCAACAGACACACAACCGGCCATCATGTTCCACAACTACGAGCTCGCTCCCAAGGAAGCTCGGAAATATGCATTGTGCATTTCAATAAAAATTAATGGGCTATCCATAAACCCGTGTCTTGTGGACACGGGTGCGTCCATAAATGTGATCTCCATGAGCACTCTTCAGTTGTGTGGGGTCAACGAGGAACAAATAAGACCTTCCTCGATCACGGTCACGGCTTATGACAATAGTAAAAGGTCGCCGTAGGGGATGATTATTCTGAAGGCAGAACTAGGCCCCATGTCAATTCCCACGGAATTTCATGTCGACCCCACATTCAAGGCTATACTGGGTCGCCCTTACATCGAAGCCATGGACGCTGTGCCTTCCACCAACCATCAGTGCCTGAAGTTTCCTTACAATGGGAGGAGTATTAAAGTGGTCAGCACTCCTGTCCTTCACACAGTGGATGCTATCAACACCTCTCTGCCCTCTGTTTGGCCATCTCATCGGCCCATATTGTCATTGCTGGACGTGCGTGATCTATCTCACGTTCCACTAGCACCAAAGGAGCCGGTCAGGGCAACCGCAACATCATATCTCCCTTTTCACTCCAAAGGTTGGGAGATTATGAGGAACATCGGCTATCAACAGGGTAAAGGTCTGGGCGCACAGTTACAGGGTAGGCTCAAACCACCAAAAGAAATTAGGCCGAACCACAGGTTTGGCCTAGGCTTCAAAGGACCGTTCAAGGCGGATTGGAAGCCCCTCACATGGACTCTATCAAACCACTTCAACAGAGGGCCCGTTGTTCAGATGAGAGATTACCCACGAGAAGTATATGGGGGATCACATGCTGTATATTTGGCTGAAAAATGTCCGAGGATCACCAAAAGAGGCAAGATCAAAGATCCGGAATGCGAGTGGAACAAATGGTTCGACATACGGGACATTTCCGTTGCACTGGAAAGGATGTTGTCGTATCCGCAGCTTGAAGGACCACAATTGATCTCCGGAATACCAAAGAATATTACAACTCTTGCCAAGGTTCCAAACTATCCTCGTCCTCGCCAGAAGGACCCTGTCATCGACGGATCTTCATCCGTCCTCAACATTGCTGTCGACGGCTCATTAGCCGCCATCTTCTCCATCCACTCACCTTAGCCTTTGCTGATATCTTCTTCCTGGGCCAGACAGTTGTCTGATGATCTTCCCAGGTCCCCTTCGCTGCTTACATACCTACGCGGGTTTCTCAACCCGCGCCAGGTCTTCAATCATGATCTACTCTATGAGCCTTCCAATCCTCTAGCCATAACCACTTTTCTCTCTCCTCTAATCTCTTTTCACTGCTTTGTCATTAAAAATGAAAATGAAAAAAAAATGTCAATTTTCAAACTCCTCAACAACACATCTTCGTTGAGGAAACCTCCTACATCTTCCACGGGTGCGTACCGCCCTGCGGACCACCCGTCCAAGGTCCGATGAGCGACCTTTTCTACCCCTCCTCTAAGGGATCTTCTCCTGTACATTCTACACCATCCTCTTCGTCTTCCTCTTCTTCTGTAAATATTGTCAGTCAATCTAGGAATGATAGGTCAAGGGTAGTACCTAGGAAGAAATCCAAGGGTAGGCAGATCCCTCGTCGATTCCTTCTGGATTTAGCCGCCAGGTGTCAAGCCCTTCTTGCCATCCCCCAGTTGTTAGAAAATCCCATCTGGCTACCGAAAATAGAATGTGAGGGCGACTGTGCATTTGATGAAGGGTATGGAGTCTACGAGATCACGGATGAAGAATGCCCCACTGACGATGCGGGTGAAGAATATGAGGATGCGGCGGGCGCATACGCTAGTGGAATAAGAGATTCGACGAGCCGTCAACCGCCGTAGAAGAATCCACCAAAGAAGTCAACTTGGGAACTGAGGAAGACCCTAGGATCATCCTCATAAGTGACAACCTACCACCCTCTGAAGAAGAGGCATTAATTGAGGTTCTCAAGGAATATAAGGACGCGTTTGCATGGAGCTACGAGGATATGCCGGGTCTAGATTCAACCTTGGTCGAACACCGTTTAACCCTAAAACCAGGGTCCGTCTCGGTAAAACAAAGGTTAAGGCGTTTCCACCCTCAGATGGCTTTGAAAATGAAAGAAGAGGTCGATAAGCTCCACAAAGCCAGGTTCATTAGAGTCGTCCTTTATCCTCAATGGGTGGCGAACATTGTCCCGGTCATGAAGAAAGATGGGAAAGTCAGGATTTGCATCGACTTCCGGGACCTTAACCGCGCGTGTCCAAAAGACGATTTTCCCTTACCTCACATTGATGTGTTGATTGATAACACGGCAGGCTACGAAACCCTCTCATTCATGGATGGATTTTCAGGATACAATCAAATTCGTTTGGCAGAAGAGGATCAGGAGAAGACGTCATTCACTACCCCTTGGGGAACATATTGTTACGTGGTCATGCCGTTTAGGTTAAAGAATGCTAGAGCTACTTACCAAAGAGCTATGATGGCCATATTTCATGACATGATGCACATATACCTGGAAGTGTATGTGGATGACTTGTTGGTGAAATCAAGGACCAGGATGGAACATCCAGAAGTTTTGGCTAAGGTCTTGCAGAGGTCAAGGGAGTTCCAATTGAAAATGAACCCGAAGAAGTGTGTGTTTGGTGTGTCGTCGGGTAAATTGCTGGGTTTCATTGTGAGTAAAAGAGGGATCGAGATAGATCCCGACAAAGCCAAGGCTATCAGGGATATGCCGCCTCCCAAGAATTTGAGGGAAGTCCGAGGTTTAATCGGGAGGTTGCAGTTTATTCATCGGTTTGTGTCCCAACATTCACAAAGGTGTAGACCTCTCTACGAGTTGACCAAGCCAGGAGTAGAATTCCACTGGATTCTAAATGTCAGAAAGCTTTTGAAGGGTTGAAGGAATATCTGGCTAGTCCACCCGTTCTCATTCCACCAAACCAGAAAAACCTCTGATCCTTTACGTCTCAGTCTTGGATGACTCCGTGGGAGCCGTCCTCGCACAAGCTGATGAAGAAGGCAAGGAACGGGCAACCTATTACTTGTCCAAACTTCTCAATCCCTGTGAGCAGAAGTACACCGTCATGGAGAAAACCTGTGCTGCCCTCGTTTGGGTAGTGCAGAAATTGAAGCACTACTTCTTGGCTCATGAGGTCCACTTGATTGCTCGAATGAATCCTATCAAATTCCTTCTGGAGAAATCCGTCCTTACGGATAGGCTAGCACGCTGGCAAAGTTTTCTCTCTCAGTTCGACATCACCTACATCCAGCAAAAGGTGATTAAAGGCTATGCCATAGCCGAGCATCTCGCTCACCATCCTCTTCCCAAGTTCGATCCCGTCCAATCAGAGTTTCCAGATGAGGAACTAATGTCCGTCAACCAATCAGATGAGCCAATGTGGACGCTATATTTTGATGGAGCTCTGAATTCTCAAGGGAGAGGAATCGGCGTCGCCCTCCTGTCGCCTGAAGGCCTCACATTCCCATTGGCATACCAGCTCAAATTTCTAGTTACCAACAATATAGCCGAATATGAAGCTCTTCTAGCTGGCCTAGAACTCGCTCATTCTTTTCGTATCACTGAGTTGCGAGTCGTAGGTGATAGTCAACTCATCTTCGCCAGGTGCTCACTAAATATCGCACTCGCGATCCCAAACTCAAGCCATACCAAGAACTCACTGCTGCCTTTGCCAAACTGTTCACCAAACTGATCTTTGTTCATGTCCCTCGTCATCAGAATATTCTCGCCGATGCCCTCGCCTCGTTGGCATCATCCATAAGGTTCCCTCTAGGAAGATGGTTTGAGTCCATTTCCATCTACAAACTTCACGCCCCTCCAATCGATGATGCTTCCTATATAAATATCAAAGACAGGATAGCAAGGAAGATCTTGCAGGAAGATATCCTTGAGAAGAGGGAAATCATGTTGGCAGAGGCCGAAGAAGAACTGGCTGATGAAGAGAAACCATGGTTCTATGAAATCGTCAAATACTGCCAAGATCAGTCTTATCCTGAAGGGGCCACCACAGAGGACAAGAAAGCCATAAGAAGGGTGGCTCAGAAATACACATTGGTTGGAGGTCTACTCTATAGGAGGAGCCTTACTGGTATTCTGTTAAGATGTCTTGGTGACGATGAGGTTTGAAATGTGTAGAGGAGACGCACTCGGGTGTGTGCGGTGGCCACGTGAATAGTCAGATGCTCGCCAAGAAGATCATTCGCCAAGGCTTTTATTGGCCCACTATGGAAGAGGATTGTGCTGTCTATGTCCGTAGGTGTGTCAAGTGTCAACTTCACGCCGATAAAATCATTCACCATCTTCCTCACTTCATCCAATATCCTCCCCGTGGCCTTTCTCCATGTGGGCATTCGACATCATTGGTCCCCTAGGTGATCCCAATTCCCTCACCAAGCAGAAATCTTTCATCCTTACTGCGACGGAATACTTCACCAAATGGGCCGAAGCCGAAGCTTACGCGGAAATCAAGGCGTCAACAGTCTGCAAGTTCATCATGAAGAACATCCTCGCCAGATTCGGCGTCCCAAGCACAATCGTCACCGACAATGGGCCACAGTTCATTTCTCAGGACCTACAGGACCTCTGCAAAAGGTACGCAATTGCATTGCATCATTCATCGCCTTATTACCCACAAGGTAACGGCCAAGCGGAGGCCACCAATAAAACATTGCTCAAAATCATCAAAAAAACCTGCGAGTCTAGTAAGTTTTCAGACTGGCCAGAAAAACTTATCGAAGCCCTATGGGCCTATCGCACTTCAATCCGTACCCCCACCGGGCAGACTCCATTTGCCCTTACTTATGGTATGGAAGCGGTAGTCCCGTACGAGACTCTGATCCCTTCTCTCAGGGTACAATTGGACGAGGAATTTCCCTCGACGATCGTCGTAATTCACTCCTCGCCCAGTTGGAACTCTTGGATGAGAAGCGGCTGGCCGCTGCCGAACACGCGCGTGTGTATCAAAATAGACTCGCTCGCTTTTACCAAAAGAAAGTCGTTGAGAGAAAATTCAAAGTCAGTGAGATGGTCGTAAAAAGAATTTTTGTCAAACCTGGAGGTCCGCGTTCTAAGCTCCAACCCAATTGGCAAGGACCATTTGTAATTCAAGCCGTGTACCCTGGCAATGCCTACAAGCTAGTCAACGCCGAAGGGACCGAGTTATCCCACCCTTGGAATGGGCTTTATCTTAAGAAATACTACCCTTAGCACAAAACAAAAAAAATGATGAAAAGATAGAAAACATCAAAAACAAAGAAATATTGAAAACCACTAAAAATATAGAAAATTTAAAATGCCAATGCCTGGTGGTCACCATGTAGTCAAGTCACTGCATCTAACCTTCATGTTAGGATAGGGCCCATTAAGGCTTGGTAGGGACCGGGTCTTGGTTTGCCAGAACCGTGGAGATCCCTGTCCGGCCACGTCGGCCTATGCTCGCTCGAAGGAAGCTAACATGTGCTCACTTATATATTTTATTCAAAAAAAAGTCGGTATCATCACCTACGGTGGGGCCCCACCCAGAAGATCTCTGGAAGCTGTAATCTTTATTCTTTTCTCTTCGACCAAATGAGACAGTCGGCGCCCTTAAAACGCTGAGCATGAGAAACCAAAACTCAAACCCCAAGGGCAAGAGTAGGATCCATTTTCTCGAGCATCGATCAGAGCACGAGAAGAGGGCAGTGTCCCCGCAGGCATATGAAAGGGAGCCCACAAACATCAAACGACTATATCTCCCTCACAAAAAGAAATACAAAATCAAAATCAAGAGAAAAGCCTGGTCGTGATCATGCATGTTGCGATAAACAAAACCCCTCAAAGCAAAAGTCTGAATCCACAAAAGGGGCCGTGGAATGTAAATGCTCGAGATTTGGTCCGAAGTTGTCCGAAAGGAAAGAGTTAATGGGCCCTTATTCGCTCACCGGGTTAACGGTTTTGCCGATCCTCTCAGGAGGTTTATCCCGCACGCTCTTCCTTCTTCCTTTGAAGATGAAAGCTAGATGGAGTTTCTAAAGGGCAAAACCCGCCAAGGTCTGCGACCTTATTTTAATATACACATTTGGTTGCCTACTTTGAAAAGCAAAAGCTATCGCTGCGAAGGAGTCTCCGTGTTTCTGGCTGGTCAAGACCCCTGTTTACCACCTTGATGTCTTCTTGTTTAACCTCGGGCTTAGGCCAATACAAGCGCGTCACCTATGGGTGCGACGGCGTATGATTCTAGGTCAGCGTCGCGCGGTTGGTCATTAGGGTTCCAGGGTGTTTCATCATATACCATCTAGAGTTGTGAGGAAATAGACCTGGGTCGGGCAAATCTCTTACCTCAAACACCTTTTGGGTGAATCCCTGTGGTCGGAAGCGACTGGGAGCCTAAGCATGGCATGACGGTATTGTCATCAGGGTAAGTCCTAGCCGGCGGGATCATCATTCGAGGGGTCTAGAGGCCCAAATCAACCTAGATGTGCACTTAGGATACCTGGGAGGTTAGTAAGAAACCCTTGTTCTCACATAGGTTAGGTGCCATTTGGGTGCTTGCCAGGTGTTAGTAACAAAAAATTGAAATGATAAAAGCAACAAAAAAAATGGAAAAGAGGAAATGTACATATTTTTAAACAAAAAAATCTTTTTTATGATAAAACAAAAAAAATGCCAAATATAAAAAAGAAAACAAATCAATTTTTGCATGATTGCATTTTGTATGCAGCATCTCACTTTTAATATCGCTTGCATTCGTGTGCTTGTCTGTCGCATTCATCATCACCACATCTTTCCCTTGCCTTCCTTAAATAAAGGCTTGGCCCCTTGACCAGTTATCAAGGACAGTCACAGTGACCATTTGCTTATTGAGCAAGGGGCCAAGTCAGAACATAAATTCTGATTTGTTTGTTTCAGTGATGTGTGCAGGGATTCGAGGCGACAAAAGTAAAGGTGAAAACCAAACAGACCAAACCTTGTATTTTATTCCTTTCCAAAACAAAAAATTACACCAAGTTCCGCCCTCTCTCTCTGCATTACTCGTCCCACTACTCTCCGGGCAAAACGCTCTCAAGGGTGCTACCCAACTACGAAAAGCGGTACTCCTACGGCTCTGTATTCCCCTTCCTATTCCCACACACCGGCGTTGATCCACGGAAACAGCAGAGAAGCTACCAACATGAAAGCCACGCTCTCGTGCTCTTTGGTAGCGCTCCTCACCATCTCTCAGCCACTGTTCAGCAAGACCAAGGCTGGTTCGGAGTTCGAATAGTTGGGCCTCCATGGCCCTTCGTTCCTCCCTTTCAGTCAATCTGTTGGCTCTTTCTCTCTCTGCGTCTCTTTCTCTCTCTACCCGTTCTCTCTCACGGTCTTCCCTCTCCAACTGGAGAGTGATCCTCAATTCCATAGCATCCCTGGAAGAGTCGTCATATGGACGACGCTGTAGTTCCCCCTCCAGCTCTGCTATCCTAGCTGCCCTCTGCGCAGCTTGGGCAAGCACATCTTCTGTCTCCTTTTCCTGCCAGATGTACCATCTCAAGATACGCGGCAAGGCGTAAATAAGGAGAAGTCAACACTGAGACTCTTACCTGTATAGAGAGCATCCCTTCCACCTCCACGGCACGCTGCGTGGCACGAACAAGTTGCTCGTGAAGCAAATCAAGTTCTGAGGTGGGAATCCACAAGCTGGAAGAGACACCGCCTACTCCCATCGCTGAGGAAGTCGCGTCAATCTGGGCATGCTACGACCGCGTGAATTAGCAGCCAACATCTGGAATCTGGGTTTTTAATTGGGAACGCACTGTACACCTAAAAAGGCGCTCGTAGCCCCTGGACGCCTCCATAAAAAGAAAAATAAAAAAATGAGTGTAAAATGCCAGTTGGCATAAAAAACAAAAAAATAAATAAAAAAATATATATATATTAATGGAGGCGTCCAGGCCCCTGGACGCCTCCATAAAAACAATTATAAAAAAAAAAGCAAAATGCCAGCCTTGGCACAAAAGACAAATCAAAATAAAAAATAATTTATTTTTGGAGGCGTCCAGGCCCCTGGACGCCTCCATCAACTCTCTCACGGGCGCCGGCCACCGAACGACGGTTTGTCGTGTGTGAAAAAATCCAAATTATAGAGACGTCCAGTCAGCTGGACGCGCCCATTTCTGAATCACGAGGCGCCGCTCACAAAACCACGCGTTGTGCCAAACCGCGTGCGGCCGTCGTCGGTTTTCGGTGGACCTGTTTGAGGCGTCCGGAGCCCTGGACGCCTCCACAAAAGTATTCCAAAAAAAATATAAAAATAGAATAAAATATTAATTTGGCCCTGATGGAGGTGTCCAGGGTCCTGGACGCCTCCACCCTCCGGAGCTCTATAAATAGAGGCCCACCCCCTCAGTTCTGGGGGAGATTCGAAGTGATCCGATAGGCTGCCGGAGCCCAGAGGCTACGGAGTCATTTTCTAACCCGTGGGTTCTTTTGTAGGTGGAGGTTCTGCCGGCTTCTCGGGTGCCCACGCTCGCGAGAGGAAGGTCGTCTTCATCCACCGCGCTTCCACATCGTCCCCACGCTGCCGGAGCTCCGCCGGATTTCACCATCGGCACATTCAATAAGCCAATTCTTTCCTTTTCTTCGTAGTTCCTTTTGCATTCATCATCTTGCATCCCCTATCCCCCTTCATAAGGGCGCCTTTTCTTATACACTTCTTACATCCATCATCTCATTTTCCTCCTACTTGAGTCCGAGAGGGGTTTAAAAGATAACACCAACCAGGTGTGTGTCTTGCCATCATTTCGTTATTTTTATCGCAAGGATTTGAATACTACATCTCCATCTTTCTAATCCACTTGTCATTTGTTTGTCGTTGTTTTGCAAGGGTAGCCGAGGAAAGCCCTCTCCGTCGGCCGGCCGAAGGGGGAGGAAGAAGCAACCTGCCATCTCTCGCTCTTGAGGTAGGCGCAATCACTTTCTTATTTTGGGGTCTTTCGGCCCCTGGCGATCACATCTTATTTTCGAGGCCGCGGTGAGTCACTTCCCCAATGGCCGTTTAAATTTCCGTTCTTATATTCTCTTTATACTCTGTTATATTCTGCTCATATTCTCGAGGCCGCGGCGAGTCACTTCCCCAATGGCCGTTTAAATTCACGTTCTTATACGTTATATTCTTATCTGTTTATGTTCTCGAGGCCGCGGCGAGTCACTTCCCCAATGGCCGTTTAAATTCCCGCTCTTTGTATTCTCTTTATATTCTGTCATCTTATTATCTGCTCATATTCTCGAGGCCGCGGCGAGTCACTTCCCCAATGGCCGTTTCAATTCTTGTTATTTAATTTCTGCACCATTCCCGTCCCCCCGAGGCCGCGGCTAGTCACTTCCCGCTATGGCCGTTTAACCCCCATATCTTGCTATATCACACTTGTCCCGCTCGCCCCGCCGGAGCAATCTCCTGTGGTGGCCCCTTCTCTCTCTTCTCTTATTTCTGTGTTGCAGCAAACAAACACCAAAAAAAAGAGGAGCTCGCGCGCGCTCCGCGTCTTCTCCGCTCTTCCCCGAACCGCGTGACGTCGCTCATAGATTGGCGATCATGGTGGGACGTCTACTGCTTCCTTTCGGCTACCCTTGCAAGTTCGGCACCACCCGTGCCTCTCCACCTTGGCGCCCGCGCGCGCCCCCGTTGTGCTCACGGCAGCACTATCAGTTGTGATTGGTTGTTTGTTTATTATATGTCTGTTATTTCTGTTGTTTTCTTACTCTATATATCTGTCAGCATTCCATTGCATACATCCATTCCTCTTTTCTATCCTTTTTTCATTTTTTGAGGATCACCCTTTCCCGGTGAAGGAAGGACTCTCCGTTTGGGAATTCCTCTCAACGGACTAGAATCTCCTACACTGGGACCTCCGTAAGTCCCCGACATCGAAGAATCTCCTCTTCGTTCACTGGGCTGGTTGTACCATTGAAGTTCCCCGGAGTTAGTCATTTCATTCGTGGTGAGACGAGAGACCCTAGCTGACACGGCGGTGAAACAAAAATAAACTAGGGTCCCCATTTTGTGTGAACTTCGGATCTCGCTAAAAACACACAAAAAATCATCAAAATCAAAACACAAAAAAAGGGCATAAAGGCATCCACTTGTTTGATAATCTCTGCTACCTACTTACTAGTGTATGTTTTTACGTTCTGGGAAAACTGTGAGCATGTCTCACGAGTCTTTTGAGGAGAACCACCCTAGCCGTGGTTTGTCAGCCGACCCGCGAGTCTATGCTATGGACTCGGGTCCTTCTCATGACCCCTCGCATGAGGTGCAGGTTATTGCCGGGGACACGTCCCCACCACAGGATATCACTTCCTTACTGGGCGTCCTCGCCAACACGGAGCTTACCTCTGAACAGCTCCGGGCCTTCCAGGCCATTCTAAAGGGGAAATCTGTTTCCCCCACGCCCCAGGAATCAACTCCGGCCATCGCACCTCTCCAAGAGTCCGTGCAGGCCATTCCATCTCCCTCATTGGCGCAAGCCATCCAGTCTCCCTCGCTTCAAGGACAAGCGAGCCAACAACCACCCTCATTCCAGTTCCCGTCACAATCTCAAACTCCCGTTGTTCCCCACACACCGCTTCAGCCAGGGCCAACTGTCGGCGGTCCGACAGCTCCCTCTCATTCGGGTTTCCCCCTCAAGTCTCCGGGAGACAGTTTCTCCCCCAGTGGCAAGTGCCACCTTCACCTCCAGAGGAGCTCGCCCAATCGCTCCTCAATAGGTTCAATCGCATGGACGAGCAGTTTCAAAATCTAAGAAGAATGGTGGACGTGAAAGCCACCCCGGAGGTTGCTTTGCCAATCCTTCCCGTCATTCATCTTCCTCCCTCCGAAATGCCCACGTACCGCAGATACAATGGTACCGGCAACCCCTTCATTCACCTCAAGGACTTCATGTATGAGTCCTCCTATTGGCAAAATGATCAGAGGTCCCTGGCATACCTCTTTCGGAGATCATTGGATGGTCCTGCGCTTGAGTGGTTCTATTCTCTGGAGCCCCGCGAGGCCGAGAATTTTGAAATAGTACAGAGAAGGTTCTTGCAGAAATATAGGGATAGGGTCGGTCCCTCACTCTCCATTACCGACCTAGTGGCCGAAAAGATGAAACCCGACGAGGATTTTGTCCGATATGCTGATAGATGGAGGTCTCTGGCGGAAAGAATAAGGGATACCCTCTCCGAGCCCGAACAAGTGAAGATGATTGTGTCTAATGCAACCCCACAGTTCAGACATGTCCTGGCCATGAATAAACTTACTACAATGGAGGAACTCTATGAAAGGGCCCGTACATCCAAACCCAGCTAAAAGACTCCCCCATCATGAACATGTTTGAGTCGCCGAAGCCCAAAGTGGTCAGAAAGACAGGCGCTGGTGTCCCGGGCGGAGCCACAGAAGGGGTCGTGACAAATGAGCAAGTCAGTGCGGTCAACAATGCCAACTATGCAGTCAACCCAAGGCCTCCACAAATGCCCCGACTTCCCCTCAACCAGGTCCTTTCCCTCTTCGTCCTCCACCCCAAAATAATCCACCCCAGGATAATATGCCTCCATTACGCCAACCCCAGCAACAACAACCACAACCTCAGCAACAACAACCACCGCTTCAGTACAACCAAGTTCCACCCCCGGGGAACTATGGTCCCCAACAGCAACAAAGGAGGCCGCTCGGTCCCAAGAGAGCCTACTATCCACCATTGCCGGAAACCTTAGCAGACATTTTTAATGCCCTCATGGCATCAAACCAACTCGCCCTACCCAGAGAAAGGCCCGCGTGGCCCCCCAATGTTGATACCTCCAAATACTGTGTCTACCACAGGCAGCCGGGACACACAGTAGATTACTGCTTCCATTTCAAAGATTACATCCATGATATGAATGATGAACATCAAATAGATTGGGATGAGATGAGACGATACGTCGCGGCTCTCAAGGCTAGGAGACCTCCTCATAGGCCACAGCAGCAGTTACAACAGCAACAGCAACAGCAACCACAACAACAACAGCAGGCTCAGCAGGCCCCACAACAACAGCCCGACATGGGCATAATCCAGAATCCATTACCGGAGCACCAACAGCCCAATCATCAGGTTAACCCCATCTCCTCCTTCCCGGAAGTCGGGAGAGAGCAGGTGTGGCACCAGGAAAGTACCTCCATTCTTTCTACCTCCAACCCTATCGTCATGCAACCCCCTCACCTTGCCCGGGTAGCACCTCTCTCTCATCAACCCGCGTCAGTATCACCATCACCATTTCCACTACCATTACGCCCTCTCATCCGCACCCCGACCTCCTATCAACCGACACTCTCCACTACGCCTTCACACCCTCTCATCTTCTCTCACTCCCCCACTTTACCATCCACCTCTACCACATTTACCCCTACGCCTTCTAAACCCCTTATCATCCGTCAACCATACATAACCCCGTCTTTCTCCACCGTATCACCACTAATGCCTTCAAAACCACTCATTACCATCACCCACCTCAAAATCATTGCCCACTTCAAGCCTACCCACTTCTACTTCGTCTCCACCTCCACCTTCAAACCCCTTATCCTTCATAATCCGCGCGATATCCCCTCTACCTCACCATGCCTCCACCTAACAAACCCCTCATCAGAATCCCTGCTCCCGTCATCACCCCTGCTTCATCAACCATTCCTCCACTACTACCCCTCAAACCCCTGTTAAAACCCACTGCTACCCCCACAGAGGTACAAAAGCCGCAGGCAATGGTGCTCCGGAGTGGAAGGATTTTCCACAGGGTTTTCCCCCACAACAGTCAGAATCCTGAGCAATCTCAGCCAGAGAAGGATGATGCAGAACAACCAGAAAGAGCTATCCCTGGAACACAGTATGATCTATTGAAACACTTGGACAAGACGCCTGCTCGGATCTCCATCCTGGAGCTTCTTCAAAGATCCACATCCCACCAGGCAGCCTTAATGGAATACCTTCAAAGAGTCATGGTTAATGAAGACCTCCCCGTGGAGAAGATTTCGACCGTCCTGACCCCAACAGACACACAACCAGCCATCATGTTTCACAACTACGAGCTCGCTCCCAAGGAAGCTCGAAATATGCATTGTGCATTTCAATAAAAATTAATGGGGTATCCATAAACCCGTGTCTTGTGGACACGGGTGCATCCATAAATGTGATCTCCATGAGCACTCTTCAGTTGTGTGGGGTCAACGAGGAACAAATAAGACCTTCCTCGATCACGGTCACGGCTTATGACAATAGCAAAAGGCCGCCGCAGGGGATGATTATTCTGAAGGCAGAACTAGGCCCCATGTCAATTCCCACGGAATTCCATGTCCTCGACATGGACCCCACATTCAAGGCTATACTGGGTCGCCCTTACATCGAAGCCATGGACGCTGTGCCTTCCACCAACCATCAGTGCCTGAAGTTTCCTTACAATGGGAGAATTATTAAAGTGGTCAGTACACCTGTCCTTCACACAGTGGATGCTATCAACACCTCTCTGCCTTCTGTTTGGCCGTCTCATCGGCCCATATTGTCACTGCTGGACGTACGTGATCCATCTCATGTTCCACTAGCACCAAAGGAGCCGGTCAGGGCAACCACAACATCATGTCTCCCTTTTCACTCCAAAGGTTGGGAGATTATGAGGAACATCGGCTATCAACAAGGAAAAGGTCTGGGCGCACAGTTACAGGGTATGCTCAAACCGCCAAAGGAAATTAGGCCGAACCGCAGGTTTGGCCTAGGCTTCAAAGGACCGTTCAAGGCAGATTGGAAGCCCCTCACGTGGACTCTATCAAACCACTTCAACAGAGGGCCCGTTGTTCAGATGGGAGATCACCCACGAGAAGCATATGGGGGATCACATGCTGTATATTTGGCTGAAAAATGTCCGAGGATCACCAAAAGAGGCAAGATCAAAGATCCGGAATGCGAGTGGGACAAATGGTTCGACATACGGGACATTTCCGTTGCACTGGAAAGGATGTTCTCGTCTCCGCAGCTTGAAGGACCACCATTGATCTCGAAATACCAGAGAATATTACCACTCTTGCCAAGGTTCCAAACTATCCTCGTCCTCGCCAGAAGGACTCTGTCATCGACGGATCTTCATCCGTCCTCAACATTGCCGTCGACGGCTCATTAGCCGCCATCCTCTCCATCCACTCGTCTCAGCCTTTGCTGATATCTTCTTCCTGGGCCAGACAATTGTCTGATGATCTTCCCAGGTCCCCTTCTTTGCTTACATACCTACGCGGGCTTTTCAACCCGCGCCAGGTCTTCAACCATGATCTGCTCTATGAGCCTCACAATCCTCTAGCCATAACCACTTTCCTCTCTCCTCCAATCTCTTTTCACTGCTTTGTCATTAAAAATGAAAACGAAAAAAAAACGTCAATTTTCAAACTCCCCAACAACACATCTTCGTTGAGGAAACCTCCTACATCTCCCACGGGTGCGTACCGCCTTGCGGACCACCCGTCCAAGGTCCGATGAGCGACCTTTTCTACCCCTCCTCTGAGGGGTCTTCTCCTGTACATTCTACACCATCCTCTTCGTCTTCCTCTTCTTCTGTAAATATTGTCAGTCAATCTAGGAATGATAGGCCAAGGGTAGTACCTAGAAAGAAATCCAAGGGTAGGCAGATCCCTCGTCGATTCCTTCTGGATTTGGCCGCCAGGTGTCAGGCCCTTCTTGCCATCCCCCAGTTGTTAGAAAATCCCATCCAGCTACCCGAAATAGAATGCGAGGGCGACTGTGCATCTGATGAAGGGTATGGAGTCTACGAGATCACGGATGAAGAATGCCCCACTGAAGATGAGGGTGAAGAATATGAGGATGCGGCGGGCGCATACGCTAGTGGAATGAGGAGATTCGACGAGCCGTCAACCGCCGTAGAAGAATCCACCAAAGAAGTCAACTTGGGAACTGAGGAAGACCCTAGGATCATCCTCATAAGTGACAACCTACCACCCTCTGAAGAAGAGGCATTAATTGAGGTTCTCAAGGAATATAAGGACACGTTTGCATGGAGCTACGAGGATATGCCGGGTCTGGATTCAACCTTGGTCGAACACCGTTTAACCCTAAAACCAGGGTCCATCTCGGTAAAACAAAGGTTAAGGCGTTTCCACCCTCAGATGGCTTTGAAAATGAAAGAAGAGGTCGATAAGCTCCACAAAGCCAGGTTCATTAGAGTCGTTCTTTATCCTCAATGGGTGGCGAACATTGTCCCGGTCATGAAGAAAGATGGGAAAGTCAGGATTTGCATCGACTTCCGGGACCTTAACCGCGCGTGTCCAAAGGATGATTTTCCCTTACCTCACATTGATGTGTTGATTGATAACACGGCAGGCTACGAAACCCTCTCTTTCATGGATGGATTTTCAGGATACAATCAAATTCGTTTGGCAGAAGAGGATCAGGAAAAGACGTCATTCACTACCCCTTGGGGAACATATTGTTACGTGGTCATGCCGTTCGGATTAAAGAATGCTGGAGCTACTTACCAAAGAGCGATGATGGCCATATTTCATGACATGATGCACATATATCTGGAAGTGTATGTGGATGACTTATTGGTGAAATCAAGGACCAGGATGGAACATCCAGAAGTTTTGGCTAAGGTCTTGCAGAGGTCAAGGGAGTTCCAACTGAAAATGAACCCGAAGAAGTGTGTGTTTGGTGTGTCGTCAGGTAAATTGCTGGGGTTCATTGTGAGCAAAAGAGGGATCGAGATAGATCCCGACAAAGCCAAGGCTATCAGGGATATGCCGCCTCCCAAGAATTTGAGGGAAGTCCGAGGTTTAATCGGGAGGTTGCAGTTTATTCGTCGGTTTGTGTCCCAACATTCACAAAGGTGTAGACCTCTCTACGAGTTGACCAAGCCAGGAGTAGAATTCCACTGGAATTCTAAATGTCAGAAAGCTTTTGAAGGGTTAAGGAATATCTGGCTAGTCCACCCGTTCTCATTCCACCCAAACCGGAAAAACCTCTGATCCTTTACGTCTCAGTCTTGGATGACTCCGTAGGAGCCGTCCTCGCACAAGCTGATGAAGAAGGCAAGGAACGGGCAACCTATTACTTGTCCAAACTTCTCAATCCCTGTGAGCAGAAGTACACCGGCATGGAGAAAACCTGTGCTGCCCTCGTTTGGGTAGTGCAGAAATTGAAGCACTACTTCTTGGCTCACGAGGTCCACTTGATTGCTCGAATGAATCCTATCAAATTCCTTCTGGAGAAAGCCGTCCTTACGGATAGGCTAGCACGCTGGCAAAGTTTTCTCTCTCAGTTCGACATCACCTACATCCAGCAAAAGGCGATTAAAGGCTATGCCATAGCCGAGCATCTCGCTCACCATCCTCTTCCCAAGTTCGATCCCGTCCAATCAGAGTTTCCAGATGAGGAACTAATGTCCATCAACCAATCAGATGAGCCAATGTGGACGCTATATTTTGATGGAGCTCTGAATTCTCAAGGGAGAGGAATCGGCATCGCCCTCCTGTCGCCTGAAGGCCTCACATTCCCATTGGCATATCAGCTCAAATTTCAGTCACCAACAATATAGCTGAATATGAAGCTCTTCTAGCTGGCCTAGAACTCGCTCATTCTTTTCGTATCACTGAGTTGCGAGTCGTAGGTGATAGTCAACTCATCCTTCGCCAGGTGCTCACTAAGTATCGCACTCGCGATCCCAAACTCAAGCCATACCAAGAACTCACTGCTGCCTTTGCCAAACTGTTCGCCAAACTGATCTTTGTTCATGTCCCTCGTCATCAGAATATTCTCGCCGATGCCCTCGCCTCGTTGGCATCATCCATAAGGTTCCCTCTAGGAAGATGGTTTAAGTCCATTTCCATCTACAAACTTCACGCCCCTGCAATCGATGATGCTTCCTACGTAAATATCAAAGACAGGATAGCAAGAAAGATCCTGCAGGAAGATATCCTTGAGAAGAAGGAGATCATGTTGGCAGAGGCCGAAGAAGAACTGGCTGATGAAGAGAAACCATGGTTCTATGAAATTGTCAAATACTGCCAAGATCAGTCTTATCCTGAAGGGGCCACCACAGAGGACAAGAAAGCCATAAGAAGGGTGGCTCAGAAATATACATTGGTTGGAGGTCTACTCTATAGGAGGAGCCTTACTGGTATTCTGTTAAGATGTCTTGGTGACGATGAGGTTTGAAATGTGTAGAGAGACGCACTCGGGTGTGTGCGGTGGCCACGTGAATAGTCAGATGCTCGCCAAGAAGATCATTCGCCAAGGCTTTTATTGGCCCACTATGGAAGAAGATTGTGCTGTCTATGTCCGTAGGTGTGTCAAGTGTCAACTTCACGCCGATAAAATCCATTCACCATCTTCCTCACTTCATCCAATATCTTCCCCGTGGCCTTTCTCCATGTGGGCATTCGACATCATTGGTCCCCTAGGTGATCCCAATTCCCTCACCAAGCAGAAATCTTTCATCCTTACTGCGACGGAATACTTCACCAAATGGGCCGAAGCTGAAGCTTACGCGGAAATCAAGGCGTCAACAGTCTGCAAGTTCATCATGAAGAACATCCTCGCCAGATTCGGCGTCCCAAGCACGATCGTCACCGACAATGGGCCACAGTTCATTTCTCAGGACCTACAGGACCTCTGCAAAAGGTACGCAATTGCATTACATCATTCATCGCCTTATTACCCACAAGGTAACGGCCAAGCGGAGGCCACCAATAAAACATTGCTCAAAATCATCAAAAAAACCTGCGAGTCTAGTAAGTTTTCAGACTGGCCAGAAAAGCTTATCGAAGCTCTATGGGCCTATCGCACTTCAATCCGTACCCCCACCGGGCAGACTCCATTTGCCCTTACTTATGGTATGGAAGCGGTAGTCCCGTATGAGACTCTGATCCCTTCTCTCAGGGTACAATTGGACGAGGAATTTCCCCTCGACGATCGTCGTAATTCACTCCTCGCCCAGTTGGAACTCTTGGATGAGAAACGGCTGGCCGCTGCCGAACACGCGCGTGTGTATCAAAATAGACTCGCTCGCTTTTACCAAAAGAAAGTCGTTGAGAGAAAATTCAAAGTCGGTGAGATGGTCGTAAAAAGAATTTTTGTCAAACCTGGAGGTCCGCGTTCTAAGCTCCAACCCAATTGGGAAGGACCATTTGTAATTCAAGCCGTGTACCCTGGCAACGCCTACAAGCTAATCAACGCCGAAGGGACCGAGTTATCCCACCCTTGGAATGGGCTTTATCTTAAGAAATACTACCCTTAGCACAAAACAAAAAAAAGTGATGAAAAGATAAAAACATCAAAAACAAAGGAATATTGAAAACCACTAAAAATATGGAAAATTCAAAATGCCGATGCCCGGCAGTCACCATATAGTTAAGTCCCTGCATCTAACCTTCATGTTAGGATAGGGCCCATTAAGGCTTGGTAGGCACCGGGTCTTGGTTTGCCAGAACCGTGGAGATCCCTGTCCGACCACGTCGGCCTATGCTCGCTCGAAGGAAGCTAACATGTGCTCACTTATGTATTTTATTCAAAAAAAGTCGGTAGCATCACCTACGGTGGGGCTCCACCCAGAAGATCTCTGGAAGCTGTAATCTTTATTCTTTTCTCTTCGACCAAATGAGACAGTCGGCGCCCTTAAAACGCTGAGCATGAGAAATCGAAACTCAAACCCCAAGGGCAAGAGTAGGATCCATTTCCTCGAGCATCGATCAGAGCACGAGAAGAGGGCAGTGTCCCCGCAGGCATACGAAAAGGGAGCCCACAAATGTCAAACGACTATATCTCCCTCACAAAAAGAAATACAAAATCAAAATCAAGAGAAAAGCCTGGTCGTGACCGTGCCTGTTGCGATAAACGGAACCCCTCAAAGTAAAAGTCTGAATCCACAAAAGGGGCCCTGGAATGTAAACGCTCGAGATTTGGTCCGAAGTTGTCCGAAAGGAAAGAGTTAATGGGACCTTATTCGCTCGCCGGGTTAACGGTTTTGCCGGTCCTCTCAGGAGGTTTATCCCCTGCGCTCTTCCTTCTTCCTCTAAAGATGAAGGTTCGATGCAGTTTCTGAAGGATGAAAACTGCCTAGGGTCTGCGACCTTATTTTAATATACACATTTGGTTGCCTACTTTGAAAAGCAAAAGCTATCGCTGCGAAGGAGTCTCTATGTTTCTGGCTGGTCAAGACCCCTGTTTACCACCTTGATGTCTTCTTGTTTAACCTCGGGCTTAGTCCAATGCAAGCGCGTCACCTATGGGTGCGACAGCGTCTGATTCCGAGTCAGCGTCGCACGGTTGGTCATTAGGGTTCCAGGGTGTTCCATCATATACCATCTAGAGTTGTGAGGAAACAGACCCGGGTCGGGCAAATCATTTACCTCGAACACCTTTTTGGTGAATCCCTGTGGACGGAAGCGACTGGGAGCCAAAGCATGGCATGACGGTATTGTCATCAGGGTAAGTCTTAGCCGGCGGGATCATCATTCGAGGGGTCTAGAGGCCCAAATCAACCTAGATGTGCACTTAGGATACCTGGGATGTTAGTAAGAAACCCCTGTTCTCACATAGGTTAGGTGCCATTTGGGTGCTTGCCGGGCGTTAGCAACAAAAAAATTGAAATGATAAAAACAACAAAAAATGGAAATAAGAAAATGT